>JAJOZX010000582.1:455000-1077500 GCA_023014485.1 Bathynomus jamesi | reverse complement strand
ACATGCTAGATGAAGCAACGGAATTAGAAATAAATACAAAATTTCCAAAGGTCGAAGTAGGCCCTCCCCTTCCAGTGTTGTCTGAAGAAGTTATCAAAGACCTCAGCACGGATCAATCTTACGCTTATCGTATTGTTCAAGCAATCAGATCAGGAGAGTTGGCTCAAAATCTGGCTCTTTTGGAGATTGGACCCGTAAGTCACAGTCGTTGGTTAACTACAGCGATTCGTTTCTGCAGGATTTGGGTTTCCAAACATGCACTGAAGGGCAAAATGCTACAGAATTTGATGTTGATTGTTGAATTTATTATTGGGTTTTATCTTCCTCACTGGTTCAATGTAAAACTTAATCCAATGTGGATGGAGAGGCCCAACCACATCTTGTTTCAATTACAGCTACTGAGAACCCAAAGGAAAGTAGTGGTGGACATCGTGTTACCTGTGGTGAGAAGGTCCGCTTGGTATGCTAGGCCAGAGGCAGTTTTGCAAGCAATACTCTGCAGCCAATGTACCAAAGAGCGAACTGAGGCTGTGGAAATCATTCTAAAGCTTAGAGGAACATCACTAGATGATGACCAGCTGGGAGACTGCTCTGCTCAGACAAGGAAGGTACCTCCGATAAACGTCAATGCCACGAAATTGTCAGAATTAAGTTCGAAAGTTTTGGAGCCACCACTGACAACATGTATAACAAACAAAGATTTAACACAACTTAAAGAGGCCCCAATGCAAGTGCCAAAGTGGCCTTCTCACACTCAGAGTGTGGAGAGATGTGTGAAAATGGTCACAGAAGCAGCTAGTCAAGTTTACAGTCACGAGAGGCGAGAAGGCTACATCAAAGCGCAAGTAGCAAGCCGAATGCTGATGTCAAGGAACCGCAGCAAAAAGGACATGACTGCATTGGTTACTTTCAAATAAAGACTCTGAATGATGTCTTATTGCCACTTTAAATGTTGATAGGATGTTTGCGCACATTTGTTATTTTGTTACGAATTTACGGAAAAATGGAATTTTTGAATTAAAATTGATGTAGGTAGGAGTTATTTTTTATTGTTTTTAAAGCAAGGATATTATTTTGTATGCCAAATGATTACATTAAATTGCTACCAAATCACATGATTTTCAATTTAGTTATTTCACCCCCAAAACTGACACACCCTAAATTGCTGCGCTGCGTTTGGTAGCAGGCGGAATTGTGAATTATTTTTTTCCCTTATCTGACATTGCGAATAACGGAGCTGGGTTTGCGAATAGTGGAATTTGGTGTAAAAAAATATATTACGTATCAGCGAAGCTACGAATATCGAAGCTATGAATAACGGGGTGTGTGTATATATATATATATAAACCGGATGTTTAAAATTAGGTAAGAACGAAAATATTTGCAACGAATAAGTTAAGACTTTTAGCTTTTAAATTATGCCTAAAATATAAGTGAATCTTATTGATCGAAACAAAAATCATAAATTTTTATGTTTATCTATCAACAAAAGCCATCCCTCAACGTAGGACTGCAATTATCTAAAATATTGTTGTATAAAACGCTTATAATAACAGTATTGTGAGGTTCTTGAAGTTCATAAGAGCGAAATTAACTTGTGATACTGCGGTGAACATCTGAATATTTGAAACATGAAATAGTCCTTAGAGCAAAATGTATATTTGTAGCATCACTCACTCCTTGCCATTTGTTTGTGTACTCAATACTACTACTACTACTACTACTACTAATAATAATAATAATAATAATAATAATAATATAAATAACCTTATATAGAGGATTGTTGGATTTTTCACTTTGACCATAATTACTCGATTCATAATTTTCGTGAAAGCAATTTTACACGAATTTTAACACGCGGCACATCTTTATTAAAAATTTTAATATTATTTACAAACGAAATATACGAGTATAAACTATAAACAGAAGTATAAAGTGAAATTAAATTTAATAAAAGCAAATAAACTAAAAATTAGTTGGAATTGAACGTCTACAATATCTTCAAACCACTCCCATCAATTCTTTAAAGCAATTCTTCTCAATTTTATTATATAAAGGAGATTGTAAACACCAATCAAACAGGGAAGTCCTTCGGGGAGGACGTTAGGCAGGAGAAAGGGAGTGCTGGAACTTCCGTTTCTCTTGTTACTGTCCTCTTTAGCTGATATTTTTCTTGCGTCTCATCTACCTTGTGAGTAGTCCAACATGCTCTCAAAAACACGCTTCTCCCTCTATTCTTCCCGACACATACGTGCAATTTACACAATACACAATCTTCTCAAAATTAGAAAAAGAAAAAAATAGCATCGTGAACCTTGGAGACCATTTCGGCTCTCTTTCTCTTATATAGGGAGAGGGGTGCATTTTTACGGGCGCTCGCCCTTGGCCCCTCCTTCCATATATATATATATATATATATATATATATATATATATATATATATATATATATATATATATATATATATATATATATATATATATATCCTTGGAAATAACTTCCATTTTTATGTATTTATAATTATAATAAAACAAAAGTTTGAGGTTAATTTATGCAGCTTTGAAAATTTATTGTGTAATTGTGTTCCAAACACACTCTCTCTCTCTCTCTCTCTCTCTCTTGTAATTAAAGGGGTTAGTTCGGGTTGGGCCTCGGGCACTAGTGGGGTTCCTCAGGGTTCCGTTTTGGGGCCACTGTTGTTTATCATTTACATAAATGATATCGACGGTGGCATCGTCAGTCGGATCGCCAAATTCGCTGATGACACCAAGCTTGGGGCCAATGTTGGGACGCCCGAAGCGATCGAGCAACTGCGTGCGGACCTAAGTAGGATAGGCGAGTGGTCCAAAAAATGGCAAATGCCGTTTAACTTGGGTAAATGCAAGGTGATGCACATTGGCTACGCCAATCCCAAGTCGGACTACTCGATGTTGGGGAGTAATATCGAGGCGACTGATTTGGAAAAGGACTTGGGGTGTGCTAATAATTAGCAGCGACCTTAAGTTTACGAAACAGTGCGTAGAGGTGGAAAAGAAAGCCCAGAAGCTGTTGGGTTATATCAGGAGGCAATTTCAGTTTCGGAACAAGGAGATTGTGCTCTCTCTGTACAATTCCCTGGTTCGGCCGCACCTGGAGTATGCTGTGCAGTTCTGGTCGCCCACCCTCAGGAAAGATATTGAGAGGCTGGAGCGAGTGCAGGCGAGGGCCACAAAGTTAATCCCTTCCGTTAGGCATATGGGCTACAATCGACGGTTACGCGCCCTGGACTTGTTTTCGCTAGAAACTCGGAGGCTGCACGGTCAACTGATCGAGGTTTTCAAGTTCTTACGCGGGTTCAACGATGTCGATTTTAGAAGCATGTTTAGTTTAATTGATAACCCAACTCGCAACAATGGTTGGAAGTTGGATTTGAAACGGTTTAGGACTAGTGTGTGTGGGAATTACTTTACGTATAAGATCTGTGACACGTGGAACAGTTTACCTTCAGAAGTTGTGAACAGTTCCTCTGTGGATCATTTCAAGAAAAGGTTAGACCAAATCTTGCACACTATTTGAGTGTGTAGAAAATTTTCCGTGGCACCCGTTGCCATTGGTACCTCCTCGGTATGGGCCGCAAGGCCTTTTGAGGTACTTCTTTTCCTTGTAACTCTCTCTCTCTCTCATATATATATATATATATATATATATATATATATATATATATATATATATATATATAGTGTCCTTGAGTATAAAACGTTAAACTGAAACTTTCCGAAAATATCAAACGCCTGAATAAAGGGCGTGGGGAGAGGAGGAATCTAAAAAACTCCTTTTTCATTACACACTAAACCAAGTGCCATTTAATGGAAAAGCCGCTAAGCCCGAGTGCCAGCCATGACGCTCCGAGTACAGCCGAACTACGACAATTGGGAACATGGCGAGAAAGTTCATAAAAATTGACGGAAGAAATTAGAGACGAACCGAGAGTAGTTCGCTCTTCCACGAATTTTTGTTTGTTCGTTGAACTCTTGTTTGTTCTGCAACTCTAACGTAACCCAAATATGCGCGAAGGTAACATTTCGCCATATTTAAATTATTCTGTTCTCGTGTGCATTTCTGTTTGTGTTAACATTTATAATTCGGAATGGAAATCTGTTCCTTCCATCCTCACACCATAATATAATCAACAAATAGACTATACGCATTTACGGAATCCCTCTATACAGTATACCAACCGTATGAATATGTATACGGTTTAAAATTGCATTATTTATATATATATATATATATAATATATATATATATATAAACCCCTATTTGGGTATCAACAATTTCTGATACCCAAGGTGGCACTACCTTGTCGCGGTGTAGGGGCCCGAATGTACTACGTTCCTTATTCCCGGAACAGGTGAAAATTTCCTGTTTTATAACCTCGAATGAGGGGGTTGGACGTGGGTAGTCGCTAAAAGTGCTAGCTATTCTAGAAGCCAGGACAGGCCTAGCAAGCCGCTGCGCGCTGGTGGAGTTGCTCAGGCAACAACTTAATTGCTCGTGAAACCAATGATGAGCCTCGGAACCGGTCGAACTTTCGATATACGACTTGGCGCGGAAACGGACTACGAGAAAGGAAGTGGTTGAATTGATGGAGGAAAGACAACTAGACATTTGGGTTAGATATCTTGGAGAGGGAATAAAAATTCTGCACAAAGATTACACCAGTACACATTTGAAAACTTGTCGATCGATTTTTACAAACTAGTTGGTGATTCTATATAATTTGAGTGCACTGATCTCAAAAATATAGTTAGTTTTTCCCTATCACGTATGGTTTTCTTACTACAGGGTGTGTCATAAATCCCCCATTTATCCCCAAATGTGAACCAGCTTATCGAGACCAACATTGAATTGCACATGCTAAACCATAAATGTTGTTGTTATAAACTACAGTAACGCTTACATAATAATGTAGGGTAAATATATATAACAACCAGTCCCGTTCCCAGCAAAATACTCTCTCCCCTCCCATCAATGGGTGGTTAACATTTGGGGACAGATGAGGTATTACAACACCCCTTGTAGCACGAAATCTTTAGGTGATAGAGTAAAACCTAATTAAAGCAGAATTAAATAGCTCCTAGCTCTTGGACAAGCATATTGCTTGTTTATGAAAGAATAAAAAAATAACTGAAAGAAACAAAATATATTTACCTTCTTTACTTGCAAACATTTCAGGACTTATTCCAAAGACTTAAGACTACGAAGGTAGATCTGACTAATGACGACTAAACCGGTGCTTCTTTGATGTTTTCTTATGCTGTGCGTTAGGCTGATCTCGTTGCAGACACCAGCAGTAATCCGCCATCATATTTGTATGCCATCTTCCTTGATATCTTCTTTCCATGGTTTTGATGTCCTGGTGAAATCGTTCCCCTTGCTCCTCACTGACATCTCCGAAATTTTCGGGAAAACGGTCAAGATCCGAAAATAAGAAGTGAACTTTCAGGCTCATGTTGCAGCCTAAGGCGCAAAACTTTTTAAGCATATTTTCCACCAGTCTTTCATAATTTTGGCTTTTGTAGTTTCCCAAGAAGTAAGTTTTCAACATCTTTGAAACCAAGCCATGCTTCTTTTTCTTTATTGGTCATTGTGTTCAGGAAATGATCGTCTGTCAAAAACTTTCTAATCTGAGGACCTATAAAAACACCTTCCTTTATTTTCTCGTAGCTAATCTTTGGATATTTTGAACAAATGTACTTGAAACACTCACCTTCTCTATTCATGCTTTGACATACTGCTTCATCAAGCCTAACTTTAATGTGCAAGGGTGGTAGGAGGATTTTATTTGGTTCAACTAGATGTTCATGTAAAATGTTCTTTGATCCTGGGGTAAGATTCTCTCTAGGAGGCCAAGTTTTCCTCTTCCAGTGCTGGTCACGTGCTCGACTATCCCATTCGCAGATGAAACATGGCATCTTAGTGTATCCTGATTGCTGCCCAAGTAACATGCAAAGGACTTTGAGATCCCCACACAATATCCATCTGTGATTTTGATACTGAATTTTTTCCAGAAGCAGTTTCATGTTATCATAGGTCTCTTTTAAATGAGTAAAATGGGCCACTGGGATTGATGCATATTTGTTACCGTTGTGCAGTAACACTCCTTTTAGACTGGTTTTAGAGGAATCTATAAACAACCTCCAGTCACTGGTTTGGTATTCGATGCCTAGCTTGCACACTAATCTTGTGATGTCCTTGCAAAATACCAAGGGACCATCTTCTTCGAAAAAAGGCACGAAGTCTTTCTCACGATTTCTGTACCAAGCGAAGTATGTGTCGGATGCCAATAAATTGTTCTCCTGCAATCTAGACCCCAAAAGTTCTGCAGAGTCCTTAGGCAGATTCAAATCCCTGACTAAGTCATTTAGTTCGGCTTGGGTTAATGGTTTAGGAGGATCTCGGTCAGCTGTTGGCTGTTCATAAACATCATCATTGTCTGGATTTGGAGCTGAATCAGAATCTGAATTGTATTGATCCAGAATCTCGGGACTCGGGTGGGTGGGGAATAGGAACTTCTGGACCATGGGGTACCGGCCTTATTGCAGATGGAAGACTTGGGTATTGAAGGCTCTCTTTATTCTTTGCATTATAACCTTTAACATTGCAAGAACAGAAGTAGCAGCAGAGCCGGATTTAGACGTGTGGAGGCCCTGGGCAGCCTCCATGTGGAGGCCCCCCTACCTTAGGGGAAGACATAATTGAAGTCATCCATAAGATTCATAATATAATTAACATACATACACTTTCAAAACATCGTGCACTCTTGTGTCTGTCCATTCCACTCATTTCTGCAAAAAATGAAAACCTCGGGTTACTCGGGTATTCCATTATAGTGAGAGTAGGCCTAAAAGAGTAATAAAAACAAAATAATAATCACACAACAAATAGTAATTGGTAAAAGTTTATGTACTACAGTGGTATTGGATGCGCGTGTTTTTTTGGTGATCATCTATCGGGTTTTTCTAGTTTCGGGTTTTTTCTATTTTGATAATGGCTTGTCAATATGTGGAGGCCCCCAAGATGTGGAGGCCCATGGGCAGCTTCCCACTTTGCCCACTCCTAAATCCGGCCCTGAGTAGCAGTCGTCGGTATGGTTTCTAGGCTCGCGCCATACCATAGGGATCCCAAATGGCAAACTTTTCTTTTTACCTTTGCTCCAATTCCTTAGTGCCGCAACACACGTAAGACAAACCTTGTGTGGAGCCCAACTTTTGTCTTGATCTCCTAATTTAATTCCAAAATAAGATGATAGGCTCTCTTAATGAAGGTCGTTACATTTGTCCTTTGTTTTACAACAACATACCGACCACAAATATAACAAAATATGTCTGGACTATGGGTACATCCTCTAGAAGCCATTATTAAAATTTTAAAGACGTAATGTTAGAATTATCTATCTGAAAAATATGAAAAAACGAAATTAATTAAAGATAAAAAAGGTAAAAAATTACAAAACGCCCCAAAATTGTTTTGCTAATAACTTTAAAAGTGTGGGTGATAGAAAAAAACTGGTAGCATTTTTGAATTCAGCGCAGCGAACTGCTTCAGAATCACAACTCAAAATAAAGAAATCGATTTTCACGCAGACCGGTGTTATGTAATGATGTACAAAGGAAGACCGGGTGAAAAAAGACACGGAGTGACGATCATTTTCAAACCCGAATTACACAAAAAGTAATAGATGCAGTACTTGTTAATGAGAGAATAATGGCTATCACTTTAAGACTTAAAGATAAAACGATGAGCATTATCCAGATCTACGCACCTCATCAAGGGAGACCAATAGAGGAAAAAACGGAATTTTTAGAAAATCTACAATTTGTATATGATAGGATGAGAGGCACGATCAAAATTGTTATGGGAGACTTGAACGCGCATGTGGGTTATCAGAGAAATGGATTAGAGTATGTTGTTGGAGCTTTTGGGATAGGGGAAAGAAGTACAGACGGTGATAGACTTGGATTTTGCAGTGAGAAACGGCCTTGCAGTAATGAATAGCTTTTTTAAACACGATGAGAATAAAAAATGGACGTGGTACCGATGGAACAATGGACTTCACCGATATACAGAGAAATCAATGATAGATCTTTTGCTGTGTAATGATAAGAGAGTAGTTTTGGATGTGAAAAGTGTACCATCCGTTTCATTAGATGGAGATCATAGATTAGTAAAAGGCAAAATACGATGGGTGAAAAGGATTCGAACCAGAAAACTTTTTAAAGAACAATATAAAATAGAAATTTAAAAGATGGAAATATATTAGAAAGTTTCAAACAAAAGAAGAGAGAAAAGTGGATAGAAGCTTCAGATACAGCTGAAAATGTTGAAGAAGGATGGAGAAAACTTAAGGAAGGGATTGAGCTGGTGGCAAGGGAAACGGGAGTTAAGAAAATAAGTCGGGGAGAAAGAAGAGGACTGTATGGTGGACGGAGGAGGTCAAGGAAGCCGTGAAAAGAAAAAATGAGATGTTTCGTTTATGGCTAAAAAACAGAACGGAAGAGAGCAGACGCAACTATATCACTGCAAGAAATCATTCAGAAACAATAAAAAGACGATCTAAAGGAGAGGCATGGGAACGAATTGGACAAGACCTACGGGAAGATATGAGAGGTATGAAAAAATTAATCTATGGAATGGCGAAAAAATATAGAAAGGGAGATAATATTGAGGTTCATTCAATACTAAGTAAAGAAGGCGAGCCCCTAATTGACTCTATCGATGTGGAAGACAGAAGGAATGAATATTTTAACGAACTACTAAATGTAGTGAATGAGGTACCGCAGGAAGAAGAAAGAGGTCCAGAAGTACGAGTACCGGAAGAAGAGCAAGACGAAGATCTGCAGATACGAGCATGGGAAGAAGAGTCGGGTGGAGACCAACCTATTAGTATTATTGAGGTAAAAAATGCAATTAAAGAACTTAAAAACTGCAAGAGTTCTGGAATTGATGGTATTAGTAATGAGTTCTATAAAACTGGAGAACTTGCTGGATGGTTGACTGAGGTGTTTAACCAAGGGTGGAATGAGGAATGTATACCATCTGAGTGGAGTAAATCAATAATATGCCCGTATACAAAAAAGGCGATAAACGAGACTGTCAAAAATTATAGAGGAATTTCGCTTCTTACCAGCGCGCGCAAGCAAAATTTATGAAAGAATTCTAGAGAGGAGACTAAGATCGATGGTGGAGGAATCAATTGGAGAATGGCAGCATGGGTTTAGACCCAACAGAAGCACTATGGACTTAGTTTTTTCATTGAAAATGATAACGGAGAAGAGTATAGTGGAATAAAAAGGCGTACATTGCTTTCATAGACCAAGAAAAAGCCTCTGACCAGGTACCAAGAAGTAGATTATGGCAGGCGTTGGAAGATCCAATGTATAGATTAAGTCATAAAACGATAAGGGTCATCAAGGGCTTGTATGAAATATGCAGGGGTAAGATCAAATGAAGGAAGAAAAAATTGGTTCAATGTGGCAACAAGGAAGCGTGATTTCGCCACTATTGTTTATTCTCTATATGGATAGATGTTTGAACAGAATTTGTACTCGGGAAGATAAAGAACACCCTTTCGTATACGCAGACGATGCAACGGTGATAACAAGGATCTTGAGGAGTTACGGAGAGCACTACAAAGATGGGATGAAATTATGAGTGATCATGGCATGAAGATCAACAGGGCGAAGACCGAAGTGATGGCACTATCAAGGAATAGAGAGAACATAAATGTACAAATAGGGGAAACACGGCTAAATCAGGCTGATAAGTTCAAATACTTAGGAGTGATTGTAATGAGCAAGGAAGTAGTGGAGAAGAGTTAAAAGAAAGAATTGGGAAGTTCTCGAGGAATGTGGGGATGCTTTATCCCATCCTGAGAGAAAAAAATGTACCAACAGGGGTGAAAATTGTAATATACACCACGATTCTCCGCCCAATATTAATTTATGGCTCAGAGTGTTGTGCCTTGAACACTTCTCAAAAGAGTAGGATTGAAGCAGCGGAGATGCGAGTTTTGAGGTTGATAAGGAGAGTAACCTTGAGGGACAGAATTAGAAGCGAGACAACAAGGCAAGAACTTGGAGTGCAGTCAGTATTGACTTGTCTAGAGAAAAACCAACTAAGGTGGTTTGGCCATATACGAAGAATGAGAGGGGAAAGGTACCCACTGCAATTTTATAATTGGACGCCGAGAGGAAGAAGACCAGTGGGAAGACCAAGGAAAAGATGGAGAGATACCATACAAGAAGCTATCAGTGTTAGAGGAAGAACCATAGAAGATGTGGAGGAGAGTCAACTCTATCGGGATCGGTCGGCCTGGAGAACGATCGTGGGGTTCGTTACCTGCCAGGACATTCCTAACAGGGTGGATGGTGAGAAAGGTGATATATATATATATATATATATATATATATAATATATATTATATATATACACACACACACACACGTTCCTTTTGGTTGGCTGGTGTAGTTTGGGGCTGTTTAACCTTCTTCGCAGCATCTAAGGTCACTTGACGGAGAGGACCTGCACATTTACGTAGATTGTAACTACGGGTCGCTATATCATCTAAAAAGAGGGAAGGTCACCCATCCAATTATTATATATATATATATATATGGGATGAATTTCACAATAAAACACGTGAAATGAATGAATGCTGCAAACCCACAAAGAAAAAGAAAAAACGATTCCAAGGCCTTTCGTGTAAGGCCTTGGAATCGTTTTTTCTTTTTCCTTGTGGGTTTGCAGCATATATATATATATATATATATATATATATACTCTTCTCCTATTCGCCGAGTGGGTCGAATAGTATATACTGTTTCAAATACACGCATTTGGACTTAACCCTACAAAAACGTTCGGCGTTAAAGGGTTAAAGCTAATATATAATATATAAATATATATATATATAATATATATATATATATATTATATATATTATATATATATTGTGTATATATAAAGTGCAGTCCAGTGAAAAAAAAAACTTAAAAGTTTGTGCTATTCAGCGATAGTGTGCATTTGAAGTGAGAATGGAGGCTTATTCAAACAGAGAAATGGCAGACATGCATCTCATGTATGGACTTGCCGAGTGTAATGCGGCCGCAGCAAGACGTCTGTATGCGGAAAGGTTTCCGAATCGCCGTCTGCCAGATAAGAAGACTTTGCAGAGAATAGACGAGCGTCTTAGTGATACAGGATCATTCAACAAGCGAGTTTCAGATGGTGGTAGACCAATCGGCGCCAGAACTGTTGAGTTGGAGGAGCGGGTCCTGAATCGCGTGGAGAAACATCCTGGTGTCAGCACCCGAAGGATAGCAGCAGCAGAGGGTGTAAGATACACAACTGTGTGGAGAATTTTACGGGAACAACAGCTTTACCCATATCACATTCAGAGAGTACAAGGCCTTACTGAAGCTGATTTCCCACCACGAGAGGCTTTTTGTACTTGGATCCTTCAACAGTGAGCTCGCGATCCTCTTTTTTCTATCCCCCGTGTTGTTTTCTGATGAGGCTGCTTTCACAAGAAATGGCGTGATCAATTTTCACACTCATCACTGGACCGAAGAGAATCCGCATGCCATCATCCAGTCAAGGCACCAACAACAATTTGGTATTAATGTATGGGCAGGACTTCCGACAACTTAATCGGTCCTTTTGTTTTGCCTGGAAGATTAACAGGAGAATCTTATTCCAATTTTTTAAGGAATGATTTAAGCGATTTACTAGATGAAGTTCCTCTTGGTGTCCGACGTCATATGTGATTTATGCATGACGGCGCTCCGCCTCATTTTAGTCGAGTAGCCAGAGACTATTTGGATGACCATTTCCCTGACAAATGGATAGGCCGTGGAGGATTCATTGCGTGGCCTGCTCGCTACCCGGACCTGAATCCACTCGATTTTTACCTGTTGGGTCATCTGAAATCCATCGTTTACGTGACACCCATTGACAATGTTGAAATGCTTCGCCAACGTGTAGAACGAGGATGCCAGAAAATCTGAGCAATACCTGAAATGTTTGAACGCGTCAGGCAGTCTATGACGAGGCGTGTTCAGGCGTGTATTCAAGCGCAAGACGGTCATTTTGAGCACTTCTTTTAAAGGTAAGGCGGATACTTGCTGGAACACAACGGGCTGTAACTCGGAAACAAAGCGATTTCGGGCATATGTTTATATAAACTTTTTTCATTATTTTCAGGTTCTGAATCCATCCAGAAAGTGCGTCCCACATGTTATGAAACCCCTATATATATATCTATATATATATATATATATATAATATATATATATTATATATATATATATATATATATATATATATATATATAATATATATGGGAATGAACTCAGAATGGTCCCCTGAGTTTTTTATGATACACAGACAGTGCATGGAACAAGGAACTCTTCTGGGATAATTAAATCCACTATAGTCCGAATAAGTAATGGTAAATGACAAATACCATAGTTTTTCTTTTTCATGATGCTAGCCCGACGCGGGCAACGGGTCACTCGCAAAGAGGTCCAATAAATATAGCTTCCCTCACCAGCTATCTGCAAAGCAGGCAGGATCCAGCTTTGGGACATGGATCTAGGCTCTAGGGTTTAAAGCAGCCTAGCCCTGCTACATTTAGAACCTCAATATAAGCAAAAGACTCGCTGCCTTCACGTCAGATTCAATAGATCCATGTCCCAAAGCTGGATCCTGTCTGCTTTGCAGATAGCTGGTGAGGGAAGCTATATTTATGGGGCTTCTTTGCGAGTGACCCGTTGCCCGCGTCGGGCTAGCATCATGAAAAAGAAAAACTATGGTATTTGTCATTTACCATTACTTATTCGGACTATAGTGGATTTAATTATCCCAGAAGAGTTCCTTGTTCCATGCACTGTCTGCGTGTATCATATATATATATATATATATATATATATATATATATATATATATATATATATGATAGATAGTATAAAATCAGTAACTCTTATTATACAGATTTTGAACAGATTAAGTCGTACATGGAAAAATAGAGGATTCACTGTTTCACAAAGTATTGCTCCGCCCGTTCAGGATATGCGCATCTCGCAGTATCATTGTCAAATCTATAGAGGGTGAACGTACTAGCGATACTTCCATACGTGGCTCATCAGCACTGGAAGCAAGAATGCTTCGAGTTAACACATTCGAGTGAGCGAGATCCAATCGATAATTTTCAGTGGTTATGTGGTTAGTTTGTCTTTGCAGATACTCTTAGTTTTATAAGTGTGGCTGCAAGCTGCACCACAAGTTTGTATTTGTTTCACCTCAAAACACAAATGCGCCTGTTCCAATCTCAAATACATACATATCACCTCAGGCTTGCTCTACACAAACTGAATCAAAAACCCATAACATCTGAAAAGAATTTTTTTCTGAGTGTATATTTTTTGAATATTTAAATTAAAAGGTGCATTTTTTATTTCGTACAGTATTGATATACAGGGTGGTTACGAAGTTCTTCCGCAACTTTAAACTTTGACATACACATGATAGAAGCAAACTGTAAACGGCATATGAAAGCATAATTATTATTGTTTTTAACACACTACATTACAAATTTGTAGGCTTCAACCTAACCGCCATTTTTCGAGATAACGAGGTGGCCAAGCGAGTGGTCCACCTCTGTCGATCCACTTGGCTGGGAAGACTTCATTCAAGAATTGTCGCACATTCATAGTGATATGGAATACCGTCTTGCTGAATGAAGGTGCTATATCTGAAAGGTTTAATCGTTTTTGCATCCCTGCCACCACAGGTTTGAATGTGCGATAGTTCTTGGAAGAAGTCCTTCCAGCTAAATGGATAGGTAGAGGTGGACCAATGGAATTCATGAAATCACTCAGCAGCAACTGGAGGGTGTTTTCCAACAATCACAAAATCGGATTGAACGAAATATCGCGAAAGATGGCGGTTAGGTTGAGGATTAAAATTTGCAATGTAGTGTGTTAAAAACTTTAATAATTCTGGTTTCATATTCCGTTTACAGTTTGTTTCTATCATGTGTACATAAAAAGTTATTAAAGCTTAAATTTGCACGAGGATTTTGCAACCATCCTGTATATACCAGGTGTCCCCCTAAAATGTCCCTATTTCTAAATAAATGTTCTAAGCTAAGAAAAGGAATCTAGAGACAAAAATAAAACGCAATAGGTACGTAAAAAATAGGAATTTATTAATCTTAATTAAACAACATATTCATTACAATCGCCATTTTTTTTCTGACACAGTATTCAACTTTACGCAAATGTAGGCTATTGTGTATTGGTAGCGGTATCATCTTTTCCTAATTTCCACGAAATTAGGAGAAGTTATTGCTTAAGTATGGAATGGGGAAAGAATGGTTTTAATATACAATATTTATTAGTTATTAAGTAATGAATGATTAGAAATGTAGCGGTATATGCACAGAGGTATATGAGGAATAAAAATCTTAGTCTCTTATACCTTTCTCAACAAGAAACTCCAATAATAAAATATATTTATCCATTATAAAATAACGAGCAAAGAAAAATAGGGACATTTTTGGGAGGACACCCTATTTTATATATATATATATATATATATATATTATATATATTTCAACTGCAAAGAACACGCAGTATAATTAACGTAAAGAACGACGCTTGTATAGGAGAACACTCCGCGCAAGATGAGGAGGGAGAACGAACAAATGAAAAAATGAGGTAACCACCCGGGAATCGAACCCGGGATAGGAGAATTACGACTTCTGATCGAGTGAGGACCATGGTGTAGTGGTTGATTATATATATATATAATATATATATATAAGATAAATTTCACATTTAAGATGTGAAATAAATGAACACCTACAATGAACAATGAAATCTTTTGTCTATTTACCAGTACACCTCGTCAAGTGAACTGTTGAATGCACGAAAGGCCTTGAAATCGCTTCTCACTTTTCCTTGTGAACGTGTATCATATATATATATATATATATATATATATATATATATATATATATATATAATGTTATAATGTTTCAGACCAACAAAGACCCAAGGATCCACTCATGGCTGGTCTACCTGTGTTCGTAATTGTGTATTGTGCATGCCCTCCGTGGTGGCGGAGGACCTACAATTTTACGTGGGTTTCGAACCACAAAGCCTTAATTTTACTACCTTAAACTATACCCAATCTATCAACATATGCGTCTCATCGATTTTTAAACATGTTTATAGACGTGTTACTAATTACTTCTACCGGCAAACTATTCCAGCTATTTACTATTCTATGCGTAAAAAAGTTTTTGGCAACTGCTGTCTCGAACCTTCTACTTGTCAACTTACACCCGTTATTTCTAGTCCTATTATATTGAGATATTTCGAAAAAGCTATCTCTATCTACGTTATCGAACCCATTCATAATTTTAAAAACCTGGATTAGATCACCCCTTAGCCTCCTAGTCTCGAGTGTAGTCAATTTTAACTCCTTAAGCTTATCCTCGTACGACTTCGACCTAAGCGACGGAATCATCTTAGTTGCTCGTCTTTGAACTCTTTCGATTTTGTCTATATCTTTTCGCATATGCGATTCCAAAATTGGATCGCGTACTCCAAATGAGGTCTAACTAATGATTTATAAAGAGGAACAATAATTTCGCGCGATTTGTACTCAAAATTCCGAGCTATAAATCCTAGCACTTTGTTCGCTTTATTGACCGCTGCTGTACTTTGTTTCGCTACTTTTAAATCACCAGTGCCTATAACTCCTAAATCTTTTTCCTGCTCTACGCTTGCTAACTCCTTCCCTGACATACTATACGCGAAATTACCGTTACGCGAACCTATATGTAAAATTCTGCACTTATCGACGTTAAATAACGATTTTATTCAGATCTTCCTGGATTTTACCTCTATCTTCGTCATTAATCGCCCTACCACCCAACTTCGTGTCATCCGCAAACTTTGAAACTGTACTGACTAGGCAGACTTACTTATAAGCAGAGTAGGCACCTGCCGAGCGCAGGAAATTGTGTCGTATTTCAGCGTAAATATTGCGACGTAGAAAAAACTATAAAATAAATAAGTTATAATAAAGCACAAACAAATTAAATGGATTCACAAATAAGTTTTAGAATAAAAAAGAAGAGCAGCCTCTAATAGTCTAATAGCAAACTAGCGATATCAAATGGCACAACTATAAGGCACTTTAATCCCTGCATTGGAGTGGCAAAATGCTTAGTACGCCTCTGTGTGTGTGTATGTATATACAGTATATATGCGCCTCGGTGGTGTGCTGGTTAGCGTTGCTGACTACGAATCCAGCGGCCCCGTGATCGAGACCCGGTGACGGCAGGCGGCGCGAAGCAAAACCCAGCTGTTCATCCTTCCACACAGTAAAGAAAGTGGTTGGTGGATAAATGCTACCCTGGGTAGCCTAGTGATTAAGACGCTGGGCTGCTGCTGCTGCTGCTGCTGCTGCTGCTGCTGCTGCTGCTGCTGCTGTGGTGGGGCGTGTTCGGATTCCACGTTGAACTGTAGGTTTAAAGGGTAGTGAAAAGCTTGACCCTCGTCAGAATGAACAATTAGGGCGGAAGCAAACCAAAGGTAAAAATACGAAGTTAATTTAAAATTTCTTACAGTCCTTTTTTTTACAGGAAAGTCTACCTTTTTATTTTTGTAGAATTTTTCATCTTTGATGTTTTGCTTTTATTAAAATGGAATTTATCAAAATAAATTTAATTACTTAACAAAATGGAATAAATTATATTAATTAATAGTTAAAAAATGAATAATTGTAAAGTGTCACTTTCTTGCGTAAGTACCGCGACTATGAACAAAAATATCGAAAACTTTCAATACAATTTTAATGTTGAAAAAAAAAATTAATACGTTTGTTTAGTCGATAAAACTAAATTAAAACGAAGTATTGTACAAATTTCGCAACAAATATCCCTTGAATAAAGAATAAATAATTGTTTATTTATTTAATAAATTTACCTATTAAATAACAAACCAATCACTTAAAACATTTAATCTATAAATTATGAACATATCACTTAAAACAATTTTCTTATCAATTCGAGTAATTACTAAATATTTAAAGACGCTTCGATTAGTCACGTGATTTCTGAGGTCGGGAACGTGTTCGTTTTCTAGCTTTCCAACTTTGGTTTTAATGATGTGAATAACTAGCCAAAACCGAGTTAAACGGACACATTTATTGATTTCACTTATAAAAAATTCCGAAATCAATCGATGATATATATATATATATATATATATATATATATATACTAGAAGACTGAAAATAAGGCTTTGTTCAGCATCTTCTGTCACGGTGACGGAAACTTTTCAGATGTCAGGAATGTAACTAAGGTTAAAATGACCAAAACTTTTGAGACACGAAGGTCATGGATGGGCCCAGTGTGAAAAACTTAAAACATAAATAGATAAACCCTTTTGTCCCCTCAATCTCGAGTTAAATTTTTGGTCTCATCTTAAGAATCCACCAAAATAGGAACCGACTTCCGTTTCTCTTTTAAAAATCATTCGTCTTCAGAAATGCGAAATTCTATCTATAAAACCACGTGGTCCTTTCGTTAAAATTAGTTAAGCGAAACGTGTATATACAGTAAAACCTCTCAATAACGACACTCCACTATAACGAAACCTCTCTTTACCGAACACCTTGAGCATTTCGAGAAACCTTTTTATCGAAAACACTTCGTTATAAGGAGGTGTTTTCGCTAACTCAGCCTGAGCTGCGCGTGTTCGTCTCTACCACCATTTCCCCAATCAAGAAAGTAAGCGGTATGCTAACTGGCAGATGCCTAAAAGCCGACACGTAATTGGCTAGAATGTGTTACTCTCACGGAAAAATACTTTTAAGTAATACATTTTATATACCGTATATATTATACAGTACTATATAAAGTACGTATAAATAACTACAATATCGGTAAAGGAAACCCTCTTTATAACGAACAATCTCTCTCTACAACGACAACAATGTGACATATATTTCGTTATAGAGAGGTTTTATTGTAGCTGGAACGCTGAAGTTCTTATTGGGAACCCCCGTTTCTCCACACAGGGTCGGGGATGAGGGGTGAATTCCGGAGAGAGTCGCAGGGTACGTAGCTGGTCCAATTCCAATCTTGGAAGGAGAGATGGGAGTCGAACCCAAGCCTTCGTAGAGTTCAATCTCCAACCAATCGAGACACCAAGGGGGCTCCTAATTTTCTAATTTTTGTTAACTTAACGCTTTCTGGTACAGTGGGTTAAGAATAATACCACTTTTTCAGTCCAAATTTACCGTAAAACCACCACATATACAATACTCGTTTTCCGTCCGTCAAAGTGTAACAAGATTATCGCATGAAAGAAAAAAAAATTAATAATAAAATAAAAAGAAAAAATAATAAAATAACCGGTACTTTCCTGTTATCCCGGACCCCAGACTTTTTGCCAGATTCGTACGCCACTTGCCAGATTGCCAAATTTCATTGCCAAATTTTTTTTTTAAACGTTAAGTAACTAACCTAACCAAACCTAACCAGGAGTTGGGTTAGGTTAGTTACTTAACATTTAAAAAAAAAAATTTGGCAATCTGGCAAGTGGCGTCCGAATCTGGCAAAAAAGTCTGGGGTCCGGGATAACAGGAAAATACCAAATAACCTAATAAAAACTTTTGCGTATGTCACGGAAAGAGTATTAAGGGTCAAAGTCCTTTTCAATTAAGGCCTACGAAGTATCTAGATTCTAGTCTATTCAAGTTATAATTATAACGTGTAAATAATTTCATACAAAAGATTTTGAAAAAAAATTAAATCAGTGAGATCTTAATATTTACTTTAAGCTCACGAGCCACTTATATTTTGAGTGCAGCTTCACAAACTATATGACTCACTGGCTTTGGATGTGAAGCTCAAACTTTTGATGGCTATGGTATTTTTGTAAATTTATAAATTTATTTTTGTAAATTCGATTTCACAAAAGAATGAAATTTTGTACAAACGTGGTCTGACTAAGCGGAGGTACGCTTTGTACGAATAACGCGCGTTATGAAACTATAATAATGTGGCTCTCAATGGCCTCATAATGCGATTTTCACCTTGGCATTTTTTTTGTTTTTGTTTTTCCTTTAAATCAAATTTCAATAGAAGCTCCATATTTATTTTGTAGTTTATAATTCGCTAAAGATTTGTTTCTTTAGTTTGTAGAGACCCGAAGAAAATTAAGTACTGTATTTAGATATATTTTCTAATATTTATTTCAGTGCATACCAATTTTACAGCGTTTTAAGACACACCCAATTTGAAACCCTTTTTCTCGTGGAAAAAGCGCACCTTTTACGCCGAAAAATATGGTATTTCACCTTTATTTTGACCTGAAGTCCTAAACTTGGTTTGTGGTCGAAAAGAATTAAAATTGGTGAATAGGAACGTTTTCTATAATGAAATTAATGTTATTTATGCTAAATACAGGATAAAGTGGCAAACATTTTTATTTTTGAGAGTCACAAATATGAGACTCAAACTTTCAGATTTAGTTTTGCTATTTGGACAACGGTCAACTTTGGAAATTTAAAAAAAAGAGTCCACGTTTCCTAAAGTCAGTGCCGCAAATATGTCAGCTACGAAAGAATGCGCCTGAGGATTGTTGCGTCACGTTGCGAGTGCCGTCGTTCCAGAGTGTTACGCGAAGGTAATGCGTCAATCATCGCGGCACACCTAAATCTAAACGTCGTACTTTAGGTAAACATTTGAAATAAACATATTCGAAATGAAGAAGAAGAAGAAGAAGAAGAAGAAGAAGAGTCGCACCACATCCGCGCGTCGAGGCGCCGAATGCCATCGATAGAGCCAGTTTGCTCTTTCTCATTGAACTCCGTGTCAGCGAAAAATGATGCCACGACGCGCACCCAATCATTCAACGTTGACTAAGAAATATGTTTGATTTTTGCAGTTCTAAAACTCGTTACTTAGTTTATACACGTCTAATAACCATTTTATTTCTTTAGTCATGTTACTGAAAGGAAAATGAGAAATATTTTTTAGGTACACGACAAACTCTCACGTAATTAACAATAGTTCTTCTTCATAATTAACAAATAATAATAAAATTAAAATAAAAGAAAAGATTAAATACATTTACGAATGAAACGTGACTGAAGTAGGGAACATTCAAAAATATCTTATCTTCACAATTAGTCATCAACTTTATTATTATTATTATTTTTATTATTATTATTATTAGTAGTAGTAGTAGTAGTAGTATTCCTGCGAGGTACAAATGACGGAATTTCCTTCGGTAAAAGGCATAAACTTTAATTAAAAACTATAATGCTGTTGCATGAAGGGAGGGAGGTCTGTGGCTCATTTAATGCAATCGTATAGGCCCTATACCTCACTTGTCTAATAACTTTACCGACTCGATCGCTTCCCTCATTCAGACTGACAAATATAATGCTCTGAAGAACCCTTAGAGCGTAGTCGAATTTAAACTAAAAAAATGTGTCATTATCAGAACTAAATCACCGTTCAATGACACGATTATAATTTACTAAACGAAAAAGACTATAAATAACTATTCCAATACATAAAGACTGAACATTTAGCCTAGATAAAATCTTACCTTTATTTATGTTACGTATGAAGACGGTCATAAATGAAATTAAAATTTAGATCATGTACTCTAATTCCAGCTGCTGTCTTTTAACCATGCGTCGATGCGGAAAGACTTTCTTTTTTTATAAAGGAATTAAGAATTTAATAACATTCTTCAAAAGTTACGCGAGAGTCAGTTGAGCTAATCAACTGTCGCAAACTACGCGGGGTAAATTTTGTTAATGAAGACTAATCAGATAAACGACAAAGATAAAGTCTTCACCCCCCCCCCCCCCCCCCCCAAAAGTGAAATAAAATTTGGTAATAACGGACATTTTAAAAATTATCTTTATAACTACAATTCGGCACAATAAGAAAATAGTAACAGAAAAAAAACTCTCCAATTCCGCATAAAGTATTTGTATTCCGCCAAAAAAATAGGCGCTTCCATTCCACAAGAAAATATTAATAATCTGCCATACCAGACGTCAAGTTTCCCAGTCTGGCAATCGTGGATAAGAATTATTTATGTGGATTTAGAAATAATGTCGCTCATGATGAACCATAAAAATTAACAGAATTAGTATACGATTAATAGCACATTATATATATATATATATATATATATATATATATATATAAGTTCACAATTGAGCAACGTGAAATGAATAAATTCCCTGATGAAGTGTATTGTTGAATACACAAAACGCATTAGAATCATTTTTAATTTTTTCTTTTCGGTGTGCAATATATATATATATATATTATATATATATATATATAAAACCAGATAGACAGATAGGCATAGATAGGAATAAACAGATATCTGAAATATAGCAGGAAAATATACAAAACACGTTTGGGATGTGGATACAAAGTACTGAATTTGTTGCGAGTATTTCACCATCTCCTTTTAATGATCGAAAACCTACTTCAATATTTGTCTAAGCAAGACAGTGATTTATAACGGTGTTCCATCATACTTTACGTTAACATTTAAAGCTGAATGATTGTATTGGTTAATAACGTACACGTTTAACATGTTGATTTGTTGGACTGGCTTTCTACGTAGATAGCCGTTACAACACTTCGATAGGACTAACGTCCTTCCACATAAATATTAATATATTTCATATACAATTCTGAATGGATGAGAGTTTAGGCTTATCTTAGTGATTGTTCCGTACCAAAGAATTATAAAGTATAATGAAAGTCCAAATATATACAATAGGCTAAGATAATTGTGGGGCCTACATTATTTTCTTTGAAACATCTACATTGTAAAGGAAGACACAAGAAAATTACATTTTCTTCAGAATTTCTTAAAGAATTACCGTTTTAAGCCTGACTTAGAGGTTACAGGTTACCGTACAGTCCAGCGCGTCTATTTGGCCTGCCGAACATAGTTGTTTAAACAAATAAGGAAGTAGGCCCCCGCTATTTCCAAAAATGTTTAATATGTAATTTTCTATGAAAGGATACTGTAGGTTAACAAAAAATAAATGCTCATAGCGAGTTAAGACCTTCACAATGAAGTTAACAGCTATCAATGTATATTTTAAAACAGAGCCTATAGTTATCAGTTACTTAACTTAAATCAGTTATCAACTTATCGCAGCACGTTTAAACATCTGACAAAATTTCTCATACAGAAAAAGGATGCTCTTCGTTCGTGAAAAACAAATTTAACCAAATTTTATTTAACAGAACCCATTTTAAAACTGTTATTTCCTCTTATACCGATAGTATTTTGCCTTACATGGATATTTCATTAAGAGGTTACGGGTGCTTGAGGAAGTAGTTGTATATAAGCTCTACAATTCAGTCTTGGTCCTCTCTTGGAATAAACACTTATGGAGGAAATTCAGTTTCATTCAAAATATCGCTATCAATCTCGCTTTATTGGGTCAATTTCATTATTTTTTCGGGTAAAAACGTTTGCAACTTTATCGAATTGACATAACCATTGATCTTATTAGGCTTTTAGGCCTACTTACAGTTTAATACTTTCCCGAAACGAATGCAATTTGAGTATAATTAGGCGTATGCATATATAAATACAAATTTGCTGGGCAATGAATACATTTATTACTTTGGTAATTCTAAATTCAGTTTTACTTAATGAGAACTGGGCTTTACACAAAACACAAAATGATGCTCTTACTGATTACCAATGGTAACGTTATATAGTTTTACCTACCTTCCGTTCTGTTTGGCGCTTTCGATAATAGTTCCGTTGGTTTCTGTACAAATGCCGTTCCCGCTTGATTTCGATGATGAGCTATTGTTGCTGTTATCGGTATTGTTAGATTGCGGGGAGATTTTGCCTGCAAGCGCGTTAAGGCTACTTAGGCTATTCCGGACACTGTTATCAACGGTAGCCATGCCTTTAACAGTGTCAGCACAGTGCTGCGCTTTCGGCAAGCACTGATTTTACAAATGCGAATAAATACAAATTGCTTCAATAACCACTAAGATTACCACAGAGCGAAAGCAAGAGATAAAACAGAGATAAGTTGCTGCAAGCGAGTCACTAACGAGCTGCATACAAATCGGCTGAGTGAAAGATGCTGCTCGCGCGAAGCCGCTATGCGGGATAAACAACACACGTTGTCAGGGGCTACTGTTGGCCACCAGCCGAGGGTCGTACTGAACCTATCGCTGTCACTTCAACATGTGCACTACTAACCGGTTGAGTGTTCGTGCGGACGTTGCTCAATTCCCGTGTGACGCATGCGCGGCCCCATAAGTGCCAATCCATCAAAATACACTTTAGACACTTGTTTGCAGTTAAACAATAACTAGAATAACTGAACAATAACAAAACGGAGTATGTCACCGCTAACACCCTCACTCTATGCCTTACACTCGCTAAATACGGAATACTGTAATATAAGATGAAGCCGAAGTTCTTGCCAACAGAGCAATCGCACAATGGCCACGCGATAAGATAAGGAAGAACGGAGGGGCAGATCACTATATGACGAAGTTTGGGTCTTAACTAAACTTCACGTCCAGGTGATAACGTCGCCTTACGAGGTCTTACGGTTCGAATACGTCTTTCAACTTCTTTTCACTATGTCATTCGTTGGCAGAATACAGAAATCACCTTTATTTGGCCGCCAATGTCTATATACAAATGCATGATCAACATGAGGAGGTCAAACAAATACATTTCAAATTAATAATTGGCTTCGTATGAACGATACTTTATAAATAACTGCATATACTCTTAATACCTACAGACAGATAGATAACAGATACAGATAATAGATAAATGTAGACAGATATTTGATAGAGAAATAAATTAAAAAAAGAAAAATATAGGGAGCAATATTATTTCCTAAAATGCAGTTTTTCGTCTCCAAAATAATTCACTTTTTCCCAAAAAACTTCCTCCTTTAAAATTTAAAAATAAATTTTGTAAAAACAAAAACTGAATTAAAGAATTAAATTTTAAATTAAAAATAATTCGTCAATAAATTTTTAATTTTTATTATTTTTCGTGAAAACTTAATATTTCCGTTCATTTAACACACACACACACACACACACACACACACATATATATATATATATATATATATATATATATATATAAAAATATCTGTTCTTCAAATTCCAAAATTTTCACCAGCATGTAACTCTTTATCCTTTACTGTTTCCGGTTACCCCAGTCAGACTATATCCAAGTGCCCGGTTCTGGTTTCTGCAGTCACTCCAGTTACGCAGGTTTCTCTCTCTCTCTCTCTCTCTCTCTCTCTCAAACAGCAAAATTATGTTTAAAAAAACATGAAACCAAGATAAAATTATGTTTTTGATGTTCATGTCTTTCGACTTTTGTCCTCCAGCTCCCCACCCCGAAAGAATAAACACACACACACACATATATATATATATTCTAGTAGTTCTAGAACACCTTGTAGTATATATATATATATATATATACAGAGTGTTCTAGAATTACTTGGTAAACTTTTGTGTTCTAAAAGTAGCGAGTAAACTTTTATATGAACGCAATATCTTAACAAAGATTATACGATATTTAATAATTTTATTTCAAATAGAGCAACAATAAGAAAAACAACCTTCAACTTGAACACATTGTTCACAACGTCCGACTACTGATCGACAAACATATAAATGTTTACTCGGTGATTTTAGAACACCCTATATGTATATATATATATATATATATAAAATGAGGGGTGTTATCTAGGCGAGATCTTGGCCTATTGTAAATCATGTTTACTTGAATAGATTCACGTCGAGGCTGTTTTATCTATGATCTGTCTGCCTTTCTGTCTCTCTCTGTCTCTCTCCATCTTTCCCATTTGTTTTCTTCCTTTTCCACCTTATAATAATAATAATGGCAGATTCACTCTTATTTCTCCTCCCTTTTGTCGCGTCTCTAAGGCATAATTTACTAGATCGTGTTTTCCTATTGTATTGTATCGCTAGAGAGAGAGAGAGAGAGAAAAGAGAGATAGAGCGGAGAGAAAGAGAGAGAGAGAGAGAGAGAATTACAGGCTAACAAAGACCCTAAGATCCACTCTAGGTTAGCCCAAGAAGGAAATAGGAAAGTTAGAAATAGCAATAAAAAAAAGATCACTGAACGCTTATACCATGTTTACACTTATAGCTTTCACGCAGAAACAGTATTAATAGTAAAGTATAGAACAGACAAAGAGAGAGAGAGAGAGAGAGAGAGAGAGAGAGAGTTTCATCCTTTAATTTAGACAACAAAAATTGGTGTACATTAATAAGAAGTCATATCAAAGTAAAGTTATTATTTTGAATGTGTTTATCTTTTGGTGATTTTTTGTTCCTTCTCAAAGTATTTTATTAACATTATTTTTATTAATATAAATAAAAAGTTAATTTATAACCTTTAATCTATCGATAACTAATAATAATAATAATAATAATAATAATAATGTGGGAAAATGAATTAAATGTTTTTTTAATACTGACATGTTATCCCTTACATATTAATATTATTATTTATATTTTTATATAATAATAATAATAATAATAATAATAAATAATAACATTTAATCATCTATTCATTTGCGAAAAATTCGCTTATTATCTTTCCAAAGCTATTGAAGCGTTTAATTAACTATTTGCTTGAACGGTTCTCTTCTTATCTTTTATTATCTAAGATAAGGACTCCTCCAAGGGGGGGTAAACGGAGGGGGGGATAGGAGTTAAAAGGGGAGGTTTAGAGAGGGGATAGGTAACAGTCCGGATCGGCCCTAGTATTTCCCCGAAAAGAGGGGGAATAATATTTGAGATCAAAAGTGTTCCATGCTTATAATAATTGATTCTCAATATTATGTTTCACCTGATGAAATTATTTCAGCGAAAACAACAACAACTTCAACAACTACTACTACTACTACTACTACCACTTATAATAATAATAATAATAATATATGTATATATATACAAAGGTCGCATAATAAAACTAAAAAAATTTTGAAATGTTTCGAACGAAACGATTACATTTTATCCTTTTTTGGTTCCGAGGTCTCGCCTTTGAAAAGGGTTTTCAAGAGAAAAATACCACTCGAACTATGATATTCGAGATCAAAATGCCCTTCAATGAAACTCGTACTAACAAAATACTTCTGAAAAAAAATTGAAGTATGTAAAATACCTAAATACCCCCTTGAAATCTCCTCTAAGAGAAGAAAATATACCCCTCAAAAATTAAATCCTCCTTAAAAAGGTACTTCTAATGTGGAAATCTTCGTCTCAATTTTTGAGTGGAATTCTTTAGCGATTTCCATCTCTTGGGAATCGAGTTGAATGTTTGCAATAAGAATTTGCGCCCAATTAAATCCTTTCTTCACCTCTTCCATTTTTCACGAGACGGGAGATGAGATAGATTCAAGATGACGTCACAATATGGCGCCGATTTGGATCTTTGCTTTTCGCGCGGTTTTTTTTTAAATTTTTGTTTTCGATATTTTTATTTAATTTAAATTTAACGGAATGAAGTAAAGATTTCCTTAATTTTATGTAAATATGCATTAAGGTATAAATATGTGAACAGATATAATAACCCAATATACATTGGAAATTTCATATTCACTTAATTATATAAAATAATTATATAATTAATGTATTTGGATTTCAGAAACCATTTTATTCTGTGCTCAGCAATACGCGTGAGATAAGTAAGGCTGGATTTCAAATTAAGCAAGAAATAACGGATCAACTGAAGAAAACGCACCTGATGTGACTGAAAGGTGCGTTTTCTTCAGTTGGCAAAAACGGAGGTGCGCTTTCTCCAGTTGGGGTAATTTCAGAAAATTGGCCGCCTGCCGATGATGTCAATGCTGACGTCAATGCCCCCGGCAGGGATTAGTAGTCAAACTAAGACCTACTGTACGCCCTTGATGATTGGTTAGGTTAAGTCATGATATTTTCGTTAGTTTAAACGAAAATGACATTAGGACCGATCAATTTGTGATGCGTGATCTTTACGGGGGCTCCGCCCCCGTACCCCCGATACCTAAATTATACAAATGATAATGTAATAACAGTTACTATAGGTTACATGGATGTCGAAGAAACATGTTCAATTCATATTTATCTGAATTTATTTGGCGTGATAGATTTCATAATTATGCTTTTAGTAATTTTTAGACATTTTTTATTTAAAAAAAATTTAGAAATAATTTTTATCAAATAAATTATTAAGCCAACCTGCCTGTAAAAATAAAAATATAAATTCTGAAAGTTTTCTACCCGAAACCTTTTCCTACTCTTTATCCATTTAAGGTGCGTTTTCTTCAGTTGGGTAAATTTGAGGTGCGCTTTCTTCAGTTGGGTAAATTTGAGGTGCGCTTTCTTCAGTTGATGTTTTCGAGGTGCGTTTTCTTCAGTTGATCCGCAATAACGATAGCTTTTTCGTCCCAGGTGACTCAACACACATATATATTAAATGTTTAAATAACCTAACCGAACCTAACCTAACTGTCGAACCAGCTGTCTGACCAAAAGATACTCCTGTCTAAAAGTTAGAAATCTTTGTAACAGCTCGTGCCACCCATGCCATACATGCAAAAACGCATCAAAATAGGTTAGGCACTTGCCTGTATATTTTGCTTTAAGTATAGTTTGCAACTGACAGTTGAACTCTCAGTATTTCCTCTGCCTATTTCACGAAATAGGCAGAACGAAATTGCGTATTTCATGAAATAAGCAATAACTTTGTTTATTTCATGAATTTGGCAAATAGACTACCAATTTCATGAAATAAACAATATTTTGCTTATTTCATGAAAAACTAATTTTCACTGATTATGCGTAACATGCATAATAATTCATATACATATGCACATTTACATGTACATTTACACGTAGTTCCATGTAAATTCGAAATCCCAGTGAGTAACAGTCACTTATGCAGAGATAGCAAATATAGAATCTGAAGTACTTTCTCCACTCAGTCAATGCTGTTTCTTTACATACATAATATAAAAGGAAAATCTAAGTATAGCGTCAACCACTTCTGACATAAAACTGAATGATTAGAGAGAAGTTGAGCATCAGCTCACGGTCTCAGTAACTTGTTTGTATGTATAGTATTTTTTGTTCTGATATGAAAGGGAACACACACACACACACACACACACACACACATGTGTACGCATCTCCGCGTAAATGAGGTACCGATTTTTTAAAAAATTAATGTACCTAAGAAACTTATTAACCAAGTCTAATTTAACCTAGACTAACCATAGTGTCATTGAACCGAAAGTTCTTCGAGCTCAACGAGTGGTTTCCTTTAAGTTATTAAATAGTGAGGAACTCGCTAACCTAGCCTAGCCCAACCTAACCAAACCTTAACTAACTTAACCTTATCAAGACCAACATATCTTTTTTCGCGATAATGAAACGGTTTCTAGATTTTTTATACACATTTTTTAATGTTCTGAGTAGTGATGTACCGATTCCAAAATTTAGCCGATGGCCAGTGCAGATTCCATGAAAAACTGCCGATATCGATGCCCATGCATGCCGATTCTTTGCCTATATTTTAAAAAATCAATTTCTTTCATATATTTTACTAATCTAATGTGAAAACTTTCAATTTTAATATTTTTACATTTGATATTTGTTTAAATGCTTTTCCTTAGATCACTCCACAATATACAGTACCAGGATTTGTTACTTAAATACCGTAGCTAAAATGATATGAAAAAGTTTTATTACTCAGTAAAATGATAAAATAATTTATCTTAGTTTCATAAATTGAATACTAATATTCAGTTAAAGTAATTGTTTTTCTTATGTTGAACGTATTTTCTTTCTTCAACAATGTCAACAACAACAAAATTTTTCATTAAAATTTCAAGTTCCTCGTGCCCAATCTGAATAAAAAAATGGGCATATAAAGTGGATTTATAAAATTATTAAAATACTTAAAATAAAGTCAACATAATAAGATAGTTTAATATATATAAATCATAAAGTCCAACTTAAGAATTATTACACTGGTCAACACTCATTTTATTGCCAATCATATTAGAGTGATTTTGGGGTAACTTTGTGGTGCTGATTCCGAATATGACATCGGTTTTGCTAGATTGGCTCTAATTTATGAGATAATTGGTACCCCATTGAAACACGTAAAAATGCAAAAAATTTAATGTTCAGGCGGAGCCTACTTACAAATCGCATTGAAATTGTCTCAAATCATACAAAAGTAAACACATGAAATACATAATGGCATTTTATTCGGTCTCACCATCTAGAATGTTCCGGTAGTTTCCCATATGCGCGCGTTATGGTTACGTTTCCTATTAATTGAGGGTATTCATTATCTGAAAGAACTAGAGCCAAATCGGAAAAACTACTTTCATTTTGGAATTCAGCAACCCCAAAATACCCTAAATTCGTACGAATTTCCTTGGCAACGAAACAAAAAATGTTTTTTTGTTGACCTGTGTTATTAATATAGAATAGGAGATTACGATAGTTTATAATAGTTAGTGAATAGCTAGTTAGAGAAAATGAGAAAATATAAATTTATGGGCAACTTAGCTTATTAAGCTTCCTCTTTTTTGTGAATGTAAAATATTTTTATATAATTACACTTTGAAATGAATATAAATTATCACCAATAATGTTTTTTGTCCGTTCAATTTTCCATAAATATAGATTTTGTTTTGTAGAGAAAATTTTAAAATTTCAAAGAATCGGTGAGAGAATCGGTTAAATTTGGTCGATGCCGATTAATAGGTACACCACTACTGTCCTCTAGTTCTGAAGTAACAAAAGCATTACCTCACAAAAAATTACAACGCTATATTTGTGAATTA
This sequence comes from Bathynomus jamesi, assembly GCA_023014485.1. Classification (NCBI taxonomy): domain Eukaryota; kingdom Metazoa; phylum Arthropoda; class Malacostraca; order Isopoda; family Cirolanidae; genus Bathynomus; species Bathynomus jamesi. The sequence goes on along the minus strand of JAJOZX010000582.1, from coordinate 1,047,512 downwards.
TCGCACACTCGACCTCACTTATCCTCAGTTGCCTACACACACACACACACACACACACACACACACACACATGTATATACTGTACTTCGTCATTTGTGTCATCTCTATGGTAGTGTTCATGTTACTCTCTCTTCGTGGATGTACACAGGAAAAAAGTTGAACATCCAAATGCACTGTTACTTATTTTACGAGCAATTCAAGCGGTCAGTTCAACCAAATTCAGTCAGTATTTTCCTTTATTAGTCTTTTTAGTCTATCTCCTTTATTGGTATCTCTCTTTATAATCTCTTGTGTATTATAGGCCCATCTATCTCCTCTCCATACACTATTTATCTCGCTTATTACATGCAGTCTCTCACTTCTCTCTCTATATAATCTCTATTACTGCTGTGTGTGTGTGTGTGTGTGTGTATACAAGCTTTTATTACTCTCCTCCGCGCGTATCATCTCGCTTTCCCCTCCTTTTCCCTCTATTCAATCTTCCTTTGAAAAAATTTAAATGAGATCCTTCAAAATTTTTCACTCTCCAATCGTCGATTCGTCATCACTCACTCGATAAAAAATTATTTTCTCGCTTCCAAAATTTTCACCGACGATTCACAGCGTCCAATTCTGGGGTTGGGGGACGTGGGTGGAGATGATGCTCTCTTTTTTTTTTTTTTTTTTCATTTTTTTCTTTTCATTTGCATTTCCTCCGTTTTGTTTTTTATTTTGATTTTTGTTTTCGATTAATTTGATTCAAATTTTGTGTATTTTCTTTTCATTTGTCGCCAAAAAATGTTACAGATTTATGCTCGAAAAAGTTGAAAAATTCGAAAATTTAAAAAATTTCGAAAATTGTGGGAATATGTATTTATGATACACAATTTCTTTTTTAGCTTCCAAAATGACTTTATAGTTTGTTGGTCGTTATATTTTTTCTAATTTGGTGCAACTCAGCAATTACATTCCTTCCATTATTTGCGTGTCTTCAGATTACTCGTTCAGATCCAATTCCGTTCCAATTTATCTGTGATCTTAATCGCAAATTTTCGTCCATTAATGACTTACATTAACATCACACACTCAACTGCTCACGACTAACAAAGTTTTTCTTCTATGTATGTATGTATGTATTTTCCCCTCTCTTTACCCCTCTATTCATCTTTATTCCTGTATGTGTATATATATATATATATATATATATATATATATATATATATATATCCCTGTCTTTCCCTTTCTTTATCTCTATCCCTATATATACTGTACAGTACACACACAAACATCCATATATATATATAATATATATATTATATATATATATATATATTGTAGTGCAACCCTTTTTTTATTACACTCATTGCGTGCGCGGGTTCGTTTGTTCAGGATGACTCTGGTTATCATTCGGATGACCTTTCAATTTTATACGCACAATTTTCTCGGCTTACTTGAAGTTCACTTTTAATTTCGAACTTTCAATGCTAATTAACCCTCAGCTTATAAGAGGCTTATTGCAAGGAAGCAAACAACACAATCTCTCGTATAAAGTTTATTTCCCAAAACAGAAAAATTTCACTCACAATGCAACATTAATTCAAAATAAGTTTACATATGTACACTTACAAATTTTTTCTAACAATAATGATGAATGGCAAAAGATGTTTACAATTATTTGGATTAAGTCTCAAAGGGTTTACACAGAGGGGTTTTATATGCGACTCAAGAAACGGCACTTGATTCAAATTCCTTAAAATAAGAGTTTACGGAAATACAGAAATTTGGTCTCAAAATTTCCGCGCGAGTTCCACAGATTTTTTCGGAAAAAATTCGGACAATAAATTTGTCACAAACTTTTCAAAAGTCCTGCGCAAAATTGCAAATTGAATCGGGATTCAAAATTACTAAAAGATATTTGCTCAACACAAAAAATGTAAAATTATTCCCACAGGAAACCCAATAAATTTAAGAAGCTTATAATTTAGAAATTATGCATGTGAACAGGATTAAATTCTAAAAACTATGCCGGACACTTTCACGTATTATTTTTCACAAAGTTCTTTTCTTGCCGACTACCACTTCGTTTACAGAAGTTCTAAACCATAACTTAAACTCTTCAAACAAAGTATGAAACAGTGAGATTAAAATTATTCGAACAACAGAAGAACTTTAAAGTCGGCTTATAGAATCAATCGGTGCTACAACTTTCAAAACCGATTTAACCACACTTCACCGGTGGAGGACTAGGACTACAAGTGACTATTATCTCTAAGTCACACCTTAGGATTACAGAAACTCCTCCCTTTCAATATCTGAATGACCTATTAAAACCATTTTCTTTTCATTACATGGCGTCAGTCATGCAAACACTACTAATCTCCTATTGGTCAAACCTCAACTTCACTATAAATAAACCCAGCTTTTCGTAAGAACAAATTTAAACCAAATTTCCTCTCAAAGGACTTTCTTTAAGCGATGTATTTTCTGAGCTATCGAGCTTTTGACATGTAACAAATGAAACCGATCTCAAATGTTTATATTTGAACTTCACTCTTAATAAAAATACAAACTTTTAGAAACTCCACCATGAAAAAGTTCTTAAAGCTAAATTCTCTTATATGGGCAGATTAATTACGAGTGACACATCGGGCCCGATTTATGCCCTTTCTGCGAGAGCGAACAGTTTCTCGGCCTAGGCTTCGGTCAAGTTTTGTCCGCTCTCCTTTACCGACATTTGCTCTAGATTTAAAAAGATTTAATTTTCACATCACACGAAATTAAATCGTGTGATATATATATATATTCCTCTCACTCTATCACTAATTTCTCTCTCTCTCTCTCTGCGTTTTAATTCACTTAAAACAGGTAATTAATTCCTCAGTTTTACCCAATATTTGTGTAGTTAATCTTATTCAATACATTTTACTTAGTCCTTTATAATGATTTTCCTCCATTCACGTTGTCCTTCACGTTCGGAACGTCTCTTCCTCTTCCTTATTCCTTTCTTTCCGGCCTCCATATCTCTCGATGAGGACCGAAGGACAAGGAAGGACAAAAGGTTAAGTAAGAGTTCTTCAAATTTTCCAAACTTGTAAATTTTGAAAAGCAAAAAAATATTCTTTAAATCAAGACGATGGAAAAGGCTTTGTTCAAAACTTTTTCTTTTTCACGAATATACATATACATACATACATACATACATATATAAAAGATCTCTATACGCGCATATACAGTATGTATTAAATATATTACAATATATAACTATACATACAAATTAAAACATCTTGTGTGTATATATATATATATATATATATATATATATATATATATATATATATATATATATATATATATATATATATATATATATATATATAGTAATGCAACCAAGAAACTTTAAATTAATATTTAATTGTTAATATGACCACAAAAAAAAAAGTGTCCAAAAAATTAGTCCCTAGGTCGGGGTATTTGGTGCCCACGTTTAACCGCGATGACTGCCAAGTCTGAATACAAACAAATGTAAGGACGAGATTGTAAGACAGTAGCGCACAAATTAATTTTAATACATAAAAGTGTAAAACATTATTGAAGTGAAGCTTTTAACTTAATATTGATGTATTATGATGATCCGCAAACTAAAATCACACATACAGACGCTACTCATCGTTCAGTGTTATATAGTATTTGTCGGGCTGGCTACCAGGCTGTATTGAAACGTGTGTGTGTGTGTGTGTAACCCATGTCTGCATCCACATCACTGTTAAGAAGACCATAGTTGGATGGGAAGTGTCTTTTTTTAATACTCTATTACTTGCTTTTATATTCTTAAATTATTACAATTAAGAGAACAGTAAGTTACCTGTTAGTGTCTATGCGGTCCCCAATTTGGAACTTAATTTTTCGAGAAACCTTTCCTTAACTTATTTTGACACGTAATACGGAAGCAAACGGTTTAGTTTTCACGTCAAACGGAACTTTACTGTTTGCAACAGAGTTCTGTAATGGAATGGTGCGAAGTTGTTGTTAATCTGGGAAATCTTTTAATTCATCGAACGTTACAAGCAAAGGGTGTGTACACATGACTTTTTAAGTACATTTCAGAAGTGAGTGAACATCTAAATACTGTTAAAGTTATGTTTTAAAGGCATATGAGTGCGATTCCTACCCTACGCAGACCTATGAAAGCACGAGTCGAAGGTTTCTTGGGTATGATCAGGTCCTTAGTTTTATGAAGTTTGTGGAAAAAACTTTGATACAGTATATATATGCTAATGTAAGGTTGGGGTTGTTTAACCTCTTTCGTAACATCAAAGGTCATAATTATGATAGAGGAGACCTACAACTTTACGTGGAATCCAAACGACGGGCCGCTACATGATCTGGACGCAGAGGACGGTCTTCCATCCAACTACAACCCAGACCCAATGTTGCCTAACTTCGCCAATAGATAGGAAATATATATATATATATATATATATAATATATATATATATATATATGCAGGAAAGAGGAGCTAACGGCAAACATCTGCAAAAATGCACCCTCTCCCCGTAGAAGGAGAGAGCCGAAATCAAGGTTCAGAGTTTTCGAGATGCCTGGACACTCTGCGTTTGACCGATTGAGTGGATGAAAGATTGAGACTACCGATTAATTCTTGTGGTGAAGAGTTAGACAGATGGACAGAAAAGGAATGAGAATGTGTCGAAAGTCTGGTACTGCATGCTCTCCTTAAAGGAGGAGGCATGCAGTTAGAGAGCTCAGAAGAGCAATGTCCATTATAATAGCGATACTAAAGAGAGAGTGAGGCAACATTGCGGCGAAAAGAGAGGGATTGAAGACAGTCAGTAAGAGGTGGGGAAATGATGAGACGAAAAGCCTTTGATTCCAACTGTCAAGTAGAGGTGTGTTGGTTGAGCCACCCGACATATGAGAAGCGTACCCAATACAGGGGCGGACAAGACCCCTGCACAGAGACAACAACTGAATGTGGGTGAAGAAACTGCGGAGCTGGTAGAGCACACGTAACCTCTTGGAAGCTGTTTTAGAAAGAGAGTATATGTGATCTTTTCAGGAAAGATCACGAGAAAAGGAAATGTTAAGAGAAGAGCAAGGATTGAGTAGTGTATTGTTGGAATATAAAGGAAATAGTCGTATGGAACATTGTGACGAGTAGACAAATGAAGAAACTGGATTTCAGAGGCATTGAAAGCCAGAAGGTTTTCTCTGTCTCAATAAGAGATAGTACAGGGTGTCCCATAAGTCCGGCATCATAGGAGAAATTCATATTTTTCTATTTCTACAAACCATAATTCATATTTTTCTCTTTCTACAGGCCATAATGTCTGTGAGCAAGGAAGAACGAATCCAGATAATTCTACTCATAGGAAATCGGAGTCAAAGAGACTGCAACAAGTCTGCTAACACAACTCTGCGTTATTGGCTCGCGGTCTGGATGCAGTCTGTTAAATTCAGCAGCGGCCTCTCTTTGACTCCAATTTCCTATGAGTAGAATTATTTGGATTCGTTCTTCCTTGCTCACAGACATTATGGCCTGTAGAAAGAGAAAAATATGAATTATGGTTTGTAGAAATAGAAAAATATGAATTTCTCCTATGATGCCGGACTTATGGGACACCCTGTAGAATGACAGAGGAGAGGTGCACCATAGCCGTCCCACGCGAAGTATGGCGTGACTGTTGAGAGGGACGCTTTGTGAAGCAGGTGGAGAAGTGAAGAGTGGAATAATCGGTAAAGGAATGGATAGGACAGGAAGTGCGACTGAAAAGACCATTGCAAATAAAATGAAGAGAGAGGGTGACAGTACAGAGACCTGAAGAACACCACTATTAATAGCTTTAGGAGAAGGACAGTGGCTATCTACAACTGCGGCTGTAGATCGAACAAAAAGGAAATCAGAAATGAAGGCGAAGACAGAAGGATAGAAACCGAAGGAGGGCAGTTTGGAAATTAAAGATTTGTGCCAGATTCTATCTAAAGCTGTTGATGTCAAGGGCAATAGCGAAGGTTTCACCGAAATCCCGAAAGGAAGATGACTAAGAGTCAGGGAGATATGCAAGAAGATCGCCAGTAGAACGTCCCTTGCGGAACACATACTGACGATCTGAAAAAAGATGCGAGTGGGGAGGTGTTTAAGAATCTTCCTATTAAGGACAGATTCAAAAACTTTAAAAAGGCCAAAATATATACAGGGTGTTTATAAAGTCCCTATCTATTTCAGTGAAAACGTAGCAAAAAGGGTAAAATTCAATAACAATATAATAGAAGGCATACATTTAATGAATACTTAGGCATATGATTCTACATGAGCACCATCAGTATCTCTACATGAGTTCGAATCTGTCAGCAACATTGCGGAACACATTTTGGAGCATGATAGGGTTTATTTTTGTAACTGCTGTTACGATACGAGCACGTAAATGTCCCAGTTTCATTCAGATGGCATTTTAAACACCGTCGTCTTTCAACAAGATAGGGCACTTGGAAGCAACAGGCCTGGGCGGTTCGATCTCCTGACCTAACGCCCTTGGATTTCTTTGCATGGGGCTTTATTAACTCAAACGTCTATCAAACGAGGGTTACAGATCTGCAAGATTTATGTGCTCGTATCGTACCAGCAGTTACAAAAATAACCCCTGTCATGCTCCAAAATGTGTTCCGCAATGCTGCTGACAATTTCGAACTCATGTAAAATTATATGCTTAAGTATTCATTAAATGTATGCCTTCTATTATACTGTTATTGAATTTTACCCATTTTGCTACGTTTTCACTGAAATAGATAGGGACTTTATAAACACCCTGTATATAGGGTGTGTCCCCAAAAATTGTTCCTATTTTTATTTGCCACTTATCTTATAATTGATATATATTTTATTGGAGTTTATTCTTTTGAAAGGTAACATTGGGGTTATATTTCTGTATATACCTATACATTTTTAAACTTTCATTATTTAATAACTAATAAATAGTGTATATTAAAACCTCTCACTATTTCGTACTTAAAGCAATAACTTTTCCTAATTTTGTAGAAATTAGGAAAAGACGATAACGCTACCAACAGACTATAGCCTAGTAAGGCCATAGAAGGCCTTACTAGGCTATAGTCTTTAAGAAAAGTTAAGTCTTGACTAGTCCTCCTTAAGGAGGAATTATATGGCTGAACTCTCAAACAGTGATGCTGCATTTGACAGCTGGAACAGATAATCAAGGTCGTTGAGTTGTTTCATGTAACAAATTCTGAGACGCAGGTGCGAAGGAACTTTAGCAGTGAATATGGATACAGAGACCCAACCGATAGAAAGACGATGTGGCTAAGGTTAAGAATAGTGGACACTTTTTGTTTTATTTTAAAAAAATAAATTACTTAGTAGGCTTTTACTAGAACATACAACCACGTGTAAGTGTTTTTTTGTAGGGATCAAGTAAAGATAATCCCTCCCAGGTCACACTAGTAAAGCAAATCCCTCCCAAAAATGACCAAGTAAAGATAATCCCTCCCAGAAAGTAAAGTAAAGTGTGTGCAGTCTGACATAAGGATAAAAATTAAGAGAATCTTTTTTTAAAAAATGATTTATTTGAAAACAAAATTTATTAAAATTCATTTATTACAATGGATCAAGTAAAGATAAGCACCCCCAACCTTTTTTAGTTAGCTTTATAAGGCTAACTAACGAAAATATCACGACTTAACCTAACCAATCGTTAGGTCAACTGTACGCCCTTGACGATTGGTTAGGTTAGGTCGTGATATTTTCGTTAGTTAGCCATATAAAGCTAACTAAAAAAGGTTGGAGGTGCTTAACTTTACTTGATCCAAAGACTTTAATTAAAGCGGTATTGCGGTAAAGCGGTATTACCAACTTTACCAAGTAAAGATGATCCCTCCCAAAAAATGATCAAGTAAAGATAGTCCCTCGTTTTTCTGTTGGGAGGGATTATCTTTACTTGATCCTTTTGTAGGTTAGGTTAGAGCAGTGGTTCCCAACCTTTTTTAGGCCAACGCCCCCTTATGTCCATCAATATTTGCTGATGCCCCCTCATAAACAAAATAATATAACAGGATAAGTGATAAGTTATTTATTAATAGAAGGTAACAATTTTACAGTTTCCTAACGCCCCCCCCCCTAAGATTCTCAAACGCCCACTAGGGGACGGTGGCGCCCACGTTGGAAACCACTGGGTTAGAGTAAGTATCTTGGAATATTTGCTTTCCCATACTAAACATGGAACTAGTTCGTGTAGCGTATACTTAGATATTTGGGCGATTAATTATAATAGCCGAAACCCATAGTGGGCTCCAAATAAATCTAACCTAACCTAACTAACTTACTTAACGTAACCTGCCTAACCTAACTTACAAAAAACCACTTACATGTGGTTGTATGCTCTATATAATATAGTTAATTAATTGCCCAAATATATAAATATTTAAGTAGGCCTTAACAAGTTGCGACTTCGAACACATATCCACCACGTTTTAATCTGTTTACAGTGAGGTTCCTTTTTCAATAAATTTTAGTGGCAAAATAGCCTCTTCTTACAAAATGTGTTCTGTACGCTACACAAACTAGTCCCATGTTTAACTATCAGGTCATCCCATAAGTAATGTCGTTTTTTAGATCGGAATTTGAAGGACAAAAAAAAACTCAACTGAAACTTTTTAATCTAGTATATATTTTCCATCGGAATCAATGACACTCTGCCAACATCCTACAAGCTTTTCAATGCCATGTTTATAAAATTCAGGCGGTTTTGAGGCAAAAAACGTACAAAGACTGGTGTGCAGGTTATCTAAAGAAGTATACTGTTTCTCGTCAAGATAGTTTTGCAGACTCCTGAAGAGATGATAATCTGAAGGCGTAAGGTCTGGAGAATATGGAGGATGTGGAAGTTTTTCCCACCCAAGCTCCTCAATTTTTGCAGAAGTGATCCGAGCGGTATGAGGACGTGCGTTGTCGTGGTGGAACACGATTCCTTTCCGATTAACCAAAGAAGGTCTCTTTTCTTTTAGTGCAGTGTTCAATCGATCCAGTTGTTAACAGTAGACTTGAGCGGTGATTGTTTGGTTGTGTGGTAAGGTTTCAAAGTGTATTACACCACCTTTATCCCACCAAACACTAAGCAACACCTTCCGAGGGTGAAGATTTGGTTTTGGCCGTGGTGTCGCTGGTTCTCCGGCACAAACCCACTGTCGACGGCGCTTAACATTCTGGTACAGTATCCACTTTTCATCACCAGTCACTAAACGGTGCAAAAACGGATCTTGGAGTTCACGGGAATGAAGAGCTGTGCTAATGTTTACCCGCACCCTCAGATTGTCGACCGACAATTCATTTTCCTAACTTAAGTACGTTCCCGAGTTGTTGCAAATGTCGATGGATGATGGATGGGGATGAATTGAGTTTCTGGGCCAATATTTCGACAGTTGTTGAACAGTCTTCTTCAAGTGCGGCTAACAGCAGGTCATCATCAAACTCAGCAGGGCGTCCAGAGTTTGCTGCATCTGTCAAACAACAGTCACTATTCCTAAACTTTTGAAACCACCTTTGACATTTCCTTACATGCAGAATATCGTTGCCATAAACGTCCTGAATGTTTCGCGTTGCTTGAGTAGCACTATTCCCTTTTTTGAACTCGTAAAGCATTATATGCCTGATATGCTCTTCTGATACCGCCATGTTTATGAGGGGTTCACATAAAGCAAAACACACGTCTTCACTGGTCAAGGTCTGTAAAGTATGTAGCGGAACACGATAGATCTCCTCTTAGATATAACCTTCGGAAAATTTATGCTTAAACCGAGTAGGACTAGTTTAAACTTAATCTATCGTAAAAAACGACATTACTTATGGGATGATTTATTTATCAGGTTGTAACAAATTCTGCTCGATTAGAAAATGGACGATAGATAATAGAATAACCTCAAGATAATGTGAAATAGTTTTAGAAATGTTGTAAAATACACGCGGCGACAGGTTCGCACATGTTTTATCACGATACAGAATGACTTAGGCTAGTGTAGGATTAGGCTAATGAATATTTTCTCTGGTGTTTTTCGTACAGTTACAACGCCTCCCTTACAATATTACAGTAACTGAAAAAACATGGAGCCCACGAAAGAGCATATTCGACATGTGATGCTGTGCGAGTTCCATAAAGGATCGAACGCTAGTGAATCCGCAAAAACATTCAAGAGTTTATGGAAATGATTTTTGTGAGCGAATGGATGTGTAGGAGATGGTTTGAGAAGTTCAAAAATGGAGACTTCAGTCTGAAAGATTACCAACGAACAGGACGACCAAATGAGTTACATGAAGAGTTGCTGAAAGCAACAGTGGAGGAAAATCCAACGGTAACTGTAAGAGAACTTGGCCTGCAACTCGGTGTTAGCCATATGACCATTCATCGTAATTTGAAGCTGTTAGGAAAAGTAATGAAGGTTGGAAAATGGGTTCCGCATGATTTGTCACAAGCGAATCTTCAACATCGAATCGATATTTGCACATCACTGCATTCTCGGCAACTGTAGGCACCGTTTTTGAATCGGATCGTCACTGGGGATGAAAAACGGGTCCTCTATAACAATATTAAGCGTCGACATCAGTGGCTTAACCGTGAAACAAAGCCTGAACCTCAGCCAAGGAATGGACCCCATCCAAAGAAAATTTTGCTATGCGTTTGGTGGGATATGCAAGGAATTATTCATTTTGAGCTTCTGCCAGATAACCAAACAATCACAGCTGAAGTCTACTGCCAACAACTCCAACGACTGAAGATGGCATTACAAGAAAAACGTCCTGCATTAATTAATCGCAGAGGTGTTCTATTCCACCAGGATAAGGCACGCCCTCATACTGCTCGAATCACCACTGCCCATTTGGAGGCATTTGGTTGGGAAAATATGCTTCATCCACCTTATTCTCCGGACATCGCACCTTCAGACTACCATTTATTCAGAAGTCTGCAACACCACCTAGATGGACAAAAGTTGCAATCCAGGGAAGCTATCGAAAACGAAGTGATCGCTTTTTTTTAACTCGAAACCAAGAGATTTCTTCGAACGTGGCATAAAAAACTTTTCTACAGGTGGGAGGAGGTTATAGAAAAAGAAGGGAATTATATTGATGATTAATTTGTCATTGTCATTTAATTTTTGTTGTGAATAAACTAAAAATTCGGGCAAATTTGTCCTTATAAGTCATTTAATTTTTGTTCTAAATCAACTAAAAAATCGAGCAGAATATATGTTACACCTTATACAATTTCTATTTAATAAAATCGGTAAATGCTTAGAATAACTTCAAACTGTTTTAAACGACAAACAAAGTTACTACAAGATTCTTCATATGTTTTTAACGAAATGTTATTAAATACAATATGAGCGTAAATGACAAATACAATCCGTAAATATTAATCAAAGTTTGTAAAATTTTCAGAAATTATTTTGTGGCGCCATTATAATGACGTCAGAAGAAGAATTTTTTTTTTTTTTGCTGAAAACCGTTACGGGGATTTCTTCGGTTTGGCGGACTGCTATCTCCCCACCAAATTTACTATATCGCCAATATACTATAGCACATATAACATGATATAATTATTAGGTAAAAGTTGCTTAAAATTAATCAAAACCTACGGGAAAATTACTGAATGGCCGGTTAAGTCAACTGTACACCCTTGACGATTGGTTTGGTGAAGTCATGATATTTTTGTTAGTTTTAACGAAAATATCACGACTTAACCAAACCATTCGTCAAGGGCGTACAGTTGACCTAACCGGGCATTCAATAATCTTCCCGAGGGTTTCGATTAATTTTAAGCAACTTTTACCTAATAATTATATCCTGTTATATGCGCTATAGCCAATTTGGTGGGGAGATATCATATTGGCGCTATAGCAAATTTGGTTTGGTGGGGAGATAGCAGTTCGCCAAACCGAAAAAAAATCCCCTTATGGTAAGTAGTTTAACACGAGTTCTGTGCGCCAAGGTTGTTCCAATACGTTTTGTGAAGCTGTTGTGAAATTTTCTGTAGACGAGGATGCAGCCTTTAAATTTTTCTGTGATCACGGGATTGTTAAGTGATTTGTTGTGCCCAAAAAAAGATGATAAAGGAAATACTTGTGGCCATTTGTGTAATTACGACAAAAATAAAAAAGCTTTCCGTTGCCAAACTTTACCCACCTCACTAACAGGTAAGTTACATGATGGAGGTTAGATTAGGTTTGGTTTGGTTTAATTTCCATGAATTATGCATTCATGGGATTCATTTTTATATGAGAAACGCATTTGTGGTAGTCTGAGGTTGCGCAAATGCCGTAAAACTGAAATTCTGCATAACATAGTTTTGGGGCATTTGCGCAACCTCGGACTATCAGAAATGCGTCTTTGATATAAAAACGAATCCATGAATGCAAGTTTGGAGTTATTCTAAGCATTTACCATAAAATCACTTATTCATGGCATAAAAGCCTATTTCGAATTTATTGATCATTTTATTTATTTTTTTAATAAAACAAAAAAACTGTCCACTGTTTTTCACTTTATCACGAATTGTTAGAAAATTTCAAACAAAAGGAAATGTTAGCAATCACCATAAGGGTAATAATGGTTGGCGACGATCCAAAAGAACTGCGCAACACGTAAATATGATTCATGAAATTATTGCACGCATTCTACAGAAATCAATTCGACGTTTGTCAGCAGAAGTAGGTATTTCACGAACGTCTGTGCATCGTATACATCGAACCGAATTAAACCTTTTCCCCCTACACAATTCATTCACGAGCTTCACTGACTAATGTTCAAAAACACGAATGCAATTCGCAACATGGATGTTAGCAAAGCTAGAAGAAGATCCTGAATTTTTGAAAGACATCCACTTCACTGACGAGTGTTATGCACATCTTCTCAAGTGAGAGTAATAAGCAAAAATTTTGTTACTGGGGAAGTCATGTTGGCACTCCAATAGAGCTTCTACGTAGTGTTGCTAAACTCAAATGTTGGATCGCTGTTGGGTGGTATGGTGTAGCATGTAGTAGGTCCGTACTTTTTTTGAGAATGAAACTGGAAAAGCAGTAACGGTAACGCAAAATTCATATCGTCAAATGCTGCAAAATTTATACTTCCCATAACTAATTAGTGTGTCCTGTAAATTAAATCACTGCATTACCCCAGATTCTCAGTGGTTTCAACAGGATGGAGCACCTCCACACACTACTCGTGAAACCTAACCTTACACCCCGTGACATTTTTTTTATGAAGTTACTTAAAAGACAGGACTATTCCACCAAGGCTAAGACACTTGAAGACTAAAGACCAAAGTCTATAAGGTAATCAAGAACATCCCAGCTGAGCTATTACCAAATATTTCGTCAAGCATTTGTGTATGGTTCAATATTGTGCTAGAAAAAAAATGGTGATTACGCTGAACATGTTCCATTAAGGTTAATAAACTATGTTTTACGTACCTATTGCGTTTGTCTTTGTCTCTAGATTCCTTTTCTTTTTTTTTTGCTTAAAACATTTATTAAGAAATAGGGGCATTTTTTGGGGACACCTGTTACATAATACTTGTACAAGGGCCTATACACTACAGGGTGTACACAAAGTCCTTTTCCGCTTATAAACTTTAATAATTACACGAAATCCAAAGAAGACGCAGTAATACTTTGTTTTGCATGTTGTTGCATAACGCATCAAGTTTATTATGTTTTTTATTAAATCTCAACACGTGCGCCGTTAGTTACACGTAGCACATCCAAGCGAAATTCGAGTTCACGGCATACGTTCGCTAGCATATCTCTCGTGACCCTGTTGATAGCATTGCGCATCCTCGCACGAAGAGTGTCAATGTCAGCAACAGGAGTATGACACGCAATCCTTTACATATCCCCACAGGAAGAAGTCCAGGGGCGTGATATCGGGGGATCGTGGAGACCATGGCACCGGCCCGTCGCGCCCAATCCATCTTCAGGAAAAAGTGGTGGTGTTCAAGAACTCGCGCACAAACAAACCCCAGTGTGGAGGCGCGCAGCAGCAGCCTTGCTGTAAAATGATGGATGGTTGAAGGTCTTCCAACTGGGGGCTACAAAGAACTCGAGCGTGTCTACGTACACTCGTGTCGTAACATTCTTTTCAGCAAAGAAGAATGGGCGCTATCACGCATTAATCCACACCAAACATTTTCAAGAAAAAACTTGATGCGTTATACGCAACAAGATGCAAAACAAAGCATTACTGTATCTTCTTTGGCTTTCGGGTAATTATTAAAGTTTATAATGGCAAAAGGACTTTGCGTACACCCTATATTATTCCTTCATGAAAAATTTGTATACATATCAAATTTCCTTCCGCAAAACAAAACCTTAATTTAAACGCAAAAAACGAGGCAACCAATTCAGTTCTACTCATAATAAGTTCAAGTACGCATCTCAGTGTAAAAACCCTCGTAGAAGAAAGGAGCAAACTGTTTTCAGTATTTTGGATATCTTACCGAAAGAAACACACATACTATAGGTTAGAGTTAAAAAATGAGACTACGATTTAAAGCTGAAATATAGTATATTCGGACATATATGCAAATGACGAATAAAATCCAATAATCTCTTTCATGGTAAAGTAGTTTGTTGAAATCAAACTGCTCCATGCGGTCGACAATCTCCTTCGATCACCGTAACTGCGAATACAAACGTACTACTACAATCTTAAGTATTTACTTCGAGGTTTTTGGACTTAGTCCAGTGGAAATATTTTATCCCGCATACACATTTGGAAAAAAGTCCTCCTACAAATATAAAACTTCTAAAAACCACAAAAAATTATTAAATGGTAATGAGTGCGTTTTGTTTTTTAAATTTTATTAGTCACCAAAAAGAATAAAATAGTTACGGAAAAACAATATCGCCACAATTAGTAATTTTTTATGCTTTTTAGAAATTATATTTTTAGAATAACTTTTTTCGAAACTATGTTTTAAGGACTTTAAGACAGATTTTATTATTTTTATTATTATTATTATTATTATTATTTTATACAAGGTGTTTCAAAAGTTACGTTTGTCTGAGTTTTTAAAAATGAATTTCTTGAATATAAAATCTCTTATTTTGACAAATAATTACAAAGTCGCGATAAAAAAATCTGGGAAATGCATGTAGGAGACGAGAGAGTGTAGTACATTCGGCGTTATAGTGCAAAGAAGTGTTTTAAGAGAATTTAAAAGGTACAGTTTATTTGAAAAGTTCCGAATATTTATAGGTTCAAAGCACGCGCTGAAAGTGTCCACCACGTTCTTGGGTGCGTAGGCAAGGGGTGTAGGGGTATGGATACGTCAGTAGTCTTTGTAAGTGGCACGTTTATCAAGGTTGCCAGAAGAGACAATTCAAGGCGTGTGACGGAGAAAAAAGTTTGCGTTCTGTGGTAGCAACCTTGGTTTCTCCTACTGATGTTTCCCAACGTGTGGTGAAATTCGTGTAGAACGCTCCAAAGACAAAATTTCGGACTTTAAGATAATATATTATATTATCGGTTCTTATAATAGACCTAATAATATTCAAAAGATTATCAGTTTCTTAATTCAGACACGGGTAACTTTGGGAATACCCTGTATGAAGAAAAATCAAAACACATTATTTTGCATCAATATTTTACGGTGTTAAAGTTCTTTCATAACGCTTACAAAAGGAAAGAGGACACCAGTCAAGTTTTTCGCTTTAATAAACATAGGATTCCTTTTATACAGACATTTTTAACCATTTTATATCCGTAAATCTCGCGAGATCGCCCATTTTGCTTCCTTCTCTTTGTCATCACTATATATATATATATATATATATATATACCAAATACGAGAATTAATTTCCGGTCGAGAGAGTAAGAGAAGGAACTAAATAAATAAAAAATAACGGTGCGTTTGTTCTGTCTCTAATCAAATTTTCTGTTGCCACTTTAACTGCACTCTCCAACTAAACTTTATGCTACGAGGTGCAAATTGTTGGTTGTGAACTTAATCTTTTGATAAGAGAGTAAGTAGTATAGCTTTTGGCATTGGGAAAATATACAGAGTCGCGACAAAGAGTGCTTTCACTTCCTCGTCTGTTTTGTTAATAAATTCGCGTGAAAAGTATATATTAGCACATCGCGTATGACTTTCATTTTGGTATTCAGAAAATGCTTAACTTTTAATCATGTGTAAACTGTTAATTGTATTCGGAAAAAGGTAAAACTTTTAATGGCATTCACAAAAATGGGTAACTTTTAACTGTATACGGAAGAAGATATAACTTTTAATGGTAGGCCTATTCAGAAAAATGTGTAACTTTCAATGATATAAAATACTGAATAAACTTTTTTGTATTGTAAAGTTTGCTTCAAAATAATAAAGTCAATCACATACTCAAAGTGGGGACAAAAGAAACCGCACTATCACAAACTCATTATTAATAAAAATTGAATATGTTTTCGACCTCAAACCTGGGACCCTCATTAATTATTTTATTTTGCGAGTGTGGGTCTTATTTTTCCATTATTAAACACACACACAAACACACACACACACACATATATATATATATATATATATATATATATATATATATGTGAATATATCACGAAAGCGCTCGGATTTCGTGTTTCCTTTTCCCTGTGGTTCTTTGCTTTTATATATATATATGAATGATGTTATATAAAAAAGTGTGAGTAATTTACATCAATAATGACACAAGGGATATGAACATTATTGCAGGTAGATTTATATAAAAAAAGGAAATTTGAAAAATGAAGCATGGCTGAAAATGAAATAACTTCTTTTTGAAGTCACCCATTTAGAAAATAAAAATGAAAAAGAAATATATGAATAAAATGTTTAAAGATTTATTTATGACTTCAAATGTGAATAGATGCCAGGATAAATAATTAACCTTTCAAAACGTGCATTTAAATCGAAGAGAAAGACAAGACCAGTGACACAGTTAGCGAACGACATTGAAGGCTAGTTGGCAACTCATTCACGTACAAAAAAAGTTCATAAAGACTGCCATTAAATTCATTATTATTTACTGGTTGCAGGGGTCTGTCGACTTTTCTTAATGCCAGTAAAGATTATAATAAATTCGCTAGTATTTATATTTCACTAAATTTTTAATTCGCTCACTAACATAATCAAACTGGAAATAAATTATATTCATTGCTACGAGAGATGGGCGGTATCCGCGATACTGTATCTTTGGTATTGTATATCGTCGTTATAAATGTATCTCGAATCAAATACACTTACGTTAAAGGATCGGGTAACGCGTATCGTTGCTAATATTTTCCAGTATCGTGTATCCGAAAATCCTTATTAGACATACGATACATAAAGGCTTATATTATAATAAAAACTTCAATTTTAACGTAAAAAAGGTTAATAAAAAAGAAAACTTTTATGCTTCTCGCGTATCTGTAACTGCCATGTACGCTACTGTGAAACAATCTTCCTCTACGAAATCCATAACCATAATAAATAAACATGGGCTGTATAACTTTTTGGACAAAGTACACAAAAAATGACTTCTTCGTTGCAGTTAACTGTAAGTAAATTGGAGCGAAATGTATCAATTTCTTCAGGGGCTTTTATTATAAAAAAAATTGGCACATAAACCTTTTATAGTTACATTCATGTGGGAAGTGTGAATAGTCATCATAAACAGCATAAACTAAAATTATATAATATACCAAAATCTTTTTACGTAACACTGTCTTCTAAGCTTGAATCCAATGAATGAAGTTCATGCAATTTTTGGACTATCATCAAGCAAATATCGGAACTAATTAATTAAGACGATATGAAAAGGGAAAAACCAAAACAAAAGACAGTCGCCCATACAAGAGCCTTATACGGCAACTTGTGTTTTACGAGTAAATCCATCCCATGCAGTAAGGTGGCCAAAACTTGGCAACAAAGCGAATAGTTGAGAAGCCTCACATTAATTACAATTAACTCAGCAATTCATTTTCATGCTTTAGTACAACCAGAAACGTATACTATTATAAATGAGGATATGTTCTTGCGCGCGCGCACACACGCACACACACACACATTTTATATAGGGCTATTCAAAAGTCAGGCACCATAGCAATATGAATATTTCTATTTATATGATGGTACTATATATATATATATATAAATGGTGATTACAAAGTCCCTTTGCAACTTCAACAACTTTTGATGTACACATGAATGAAACAAACTGTAAACGGGATATGAAACCAAAATTATTAAAGTTTTTAACAAAGTATATTAGAAATTTCTGGGCCTCAACATAACCGCCATCTTTCTCGATACCTACATCGTTCAATCCGATTTTCCAAAGCCCTGAAGAGTTCCAATAAAAAATCAAGAATTCCTCTGGGTTTCTGGACGGGTTGACATATTCTGATGAGGCAACATTCCACGTCAGTGGTAAAATCAACCGCCACAACTTCCGCATTTGGGGTGTAGAGAAACATCACGAAGTCTGACAACATAAAAGAGACTCACCAAAAATCAATGTCTGGTGTGCTTTCAGAAAGTCATGCATCATTGGTCCTTTCTTTTTTGAAGAACCAACAGTCACTGGTGAACCTTACCTTGCAATGTTCCAGAATTTCTTTATCCCTGGACTAAGACGATTAAATCTTTCAGATAGCACCTTCTTTCAGCAACACGGTGCTCCATACCACTACGCCACTCTGAACGTGCAACAGTTCTTGAATGAAGTCTTCTCAAACAAGTGGATCGACAGAGGTGGACCAATTACTTGACCACCTCGTTCACCTGACCTGTCCGCATTGGACTACTTTTATGGGGCTATTAAACGTGTTGTTTACTCATCAAAACCACATTTTTCGATTAAATCTATGTCCAGGATCACAAATACAATTCATGACATCACTCAGCAGGAACTGGAAAATGTTTTCACGTCTTTGGAAAATCGGATCAACGATGCATCGAGAAAGATGGCGGTTATGTTGAGGTCTAGAAATTTGTAAGGTATTGTGTTAAACCATTAATAAGTTGAGGTTGAGGCAGCAAATTTATTACAGAGAGGAACACTAAAGAAAGATCGGAGAAAATACAAAGGAAACATTTCAGTAGAGAGGATGGATCTCTCAGACTTTGTCGATTCAGCGTCATTCAAGTTATTTGATACTTTCAAGATCAGCAGAGGGTTCTTAGGACATCTCATGATGAGTGGAAAAATCACCAAGACGATAGATGATCCCTCCTACCCATGTAAAGATTTAATGTTATCAACGACAGTGCTGAAAGGGGCGTGTCCATGATAAAGAATTTCAATGGAACCATTACCAAAGCCGAGACTCAAAAGCAGTTCCTCTTACACGTAGTGGAAATGCACCAGCACTAATTTCCTGACCAGAATAAGTCGACATTGGCCACCGGTAAGTGTTCAGGCGACTAGATTTCATGCATGATATTAAGGTGATATCAATGCATTTGTGCCATCACTAAACGTTATATTGTGCGAATTCATTGGTTATCTAAATGTTATTTATCCAAATCACCCACTGTACATATTCTAATGCTTGAGCACCGATTAAATACTCTCGGATTCCACTCAAATTCGTCTCAGTTTTATGTGCTTAAGTCTAATAAAAAAAAGTACATGCTTGCTTGAGTTTTTAATTTTAATTTATTTGAACCGCCCTAATATATATGTGTATCATATATATATAATATATATTATATCTATATATATATATATATATATATATATATATATATATATATATATATATATATATTGTGGTGGACCGGATGTCAGTTTTTTAACATCTGCGGATGCGGATTTTTAATTTCAATATCGGCGGATGCGGATATTTAGTTAATCTATCAATATAATATAGAGTTATGAATATATGACATAATTTTTCAAATTTCGTGATATTACTATTATGGCAGACAATGCATAAGAATTAAAATTAATATTAATATTTTCATTATGATAAAAATAATAACTTTCTCAAGAGTTTCAGCCACAGAAAATTCAATGAAACAAGTTTCATTCAATTTTCTGCGTTACCAGGTATTTATATTTTGAGGTTTATATATTTGTTTGTTTATTAATAACACTGGTCTGCATGAAAATCGATTTCTTTATTTTGAGTTGTGATTCTGAAGCAGTTCGCTGCGCTGAATTCAAAAATGCTACCAGTTTTTTTCTATCACCCACAGTTTTAAAGTTATTAGCAAAACAATTTTGGGGCGTTTTGTAATTTTTTACCTTTTTTATCTTTAATTAATTTCGTTTTTTCATATTTTTCAGATAGATAATTCTAACATTACGTCTTTAAAATTTTAATAATGGCTTCTAGAGGATGTACCCATAGTCCAGACATATTTTGTTATATTTGTGGTCGGTATGTTGTTGTAAAACAAAGGACAAATGTAACGACCTTCATTAAGAGAGCTTATCATGCTTATTTTGGAAAAAATTAGGAGAGCAAGACAAAAGTTGGGCTCCACACAAGGTTTGTCTTACGTGTGTTGCGGCACTAAGGAATTGGAGCAAAGGTAAAAAGAAAAGTTTGCCATTTGGGATCCCTATGGTATGGCGCGAGCCTAGAAACCATACCGACGACTGCTACTTCTGTTCTTGCAATGTTAAAGGTTATAATGCAAAGAATAAAGAGAGCCTTCAATACCCAAGTCTTCCATCTGCAATAAGGCCGGTACCCCATGGTCCAGAAGTTCCTATTCCCCGCCCACCCGAGAGTCTGGATCAATACAATTCAGATTCTGATTCAGCTCCAAATCCAGACAATGATGATTTATGAACAGCCAACAGCTGACCGAGATCCTCCTAAACCATTAACCCAAGCCGAAACTAAATGACTTAGTCAGGGATTTGAATCTGCCTAAGGACTCTACAGAACTTTTGGGGTCTAGATTGCAGGAGAACAATTTACTGGCATCCGACACATACTTCGCTTGGTACAGAAATCGTGAGAAAGACTGCGTGCCTTTTTTCGAAGAAGATGGTCCCTTGGTATTTTGCAAGGACATCACAGGATTAGTGTGCAAGCTAGGCATCGAATACCAAACCAGTGACTGGAGGTTGTTTATAGATTCCTCTAAAACCAGTCTAAAAGGAGTGTTACTGCACAACGGTAACAAATATGCATCAATCCCAGTGGCCCATTCTACTCATTTAAAAGAGACCTATGATAACAGGAAACTGCTTCTGGAAAAAATTCAGTATCAAAATCACAGATGGATATTGTGTGGGGATCTCAAAGTCCTTTGCATGTTACTTGGGCAGCAATCAGGATCCACTAAGATGCCATGCTTCATCTGCGAATGGGATAGTCGAGCACGTGACCAGCACTGGAAGAGGAAAACTTGGCCTCCTAGAGAGAATCTTACCCCAGGATCAAAGAACATTTTACATGAACATCTAGTTGAACCAAATAAAATCCTCCTACCACCCTTGCACATTAAGTTAGACTTGATGAAGCAGTATGTCAAAGCATTGAATAGAGGTGAGTGTTTCAAGTACATTTGTTCAAAATATCCAAAGATTAGCTACGAGAAAATAAAGGAAGGTGTTTTTATAGGTCCTCAGATTAGAAAGTTATTGACAGACGATCATTTCGTGAACACAATGACCAATAAAGAAAAAGAGGCTTGGTTTCAAAGATGTTGTTGAAAACTTCTTGGGAAACTACAAAAGCCAAAATTATGAAAGACTGGTGGAAAATATGCTTAAAAAGTTTTGCGCCTTAGGCTGCAACATGAGCCTGAAAGTTCACTTCTTATTTTCGCATCTTGACCGTTTTCCCGAAAATCTCGGAGATGTCAGTGAGGAGCAAGGGGAACGATTTCACCAGGACATCAAAACCATGGAAAGAAGATATCAAAGAAGATGGCATACAAATATGATGGCGGATTACTGCTGGTGTCTGCAACGAGATCAGCCTAACGCACAGCATAAGAAAACATCAAAGAAGCACCGGTTTAGTCGTCATTAGTCAGATCTACCTTCGTAGTCTTAAGTCTTTGGAATAAGTCCTGAAATGTTTGCAAGTAAAGAAGGTAAATATATTTTGTTTCTTTCAGTTATTTTTTTATTCTTTCATAAACAAGCAATATGCTTGTCCAAGAGCTAGGAGCTATTTAATTCTGCTTTAATTAGGTTTTACTCTATCACCTAAAGATGGTTCACATTTGGGATAAATGGGGGATTTATGACACACCCTGTAGTAAGAAAATCATACGTGATAGGGAAAAACTAACTATATTTTTGAGATCAGCGCACTCAAATTATATAGAATCACCAACTAGTTTGTAAAAATCGACCGACAAGTTTTCAAATGTGTACTGGTGTAATTAATACTTTACATGAAATGTGCATGACTGGGCCTTATAAGCTACTTTATAAGCTAATTTAATTGTAAATTGCATAATTTATTAGAGGTAATATCCGCATAACATCCGCAGTCAGAAGTGCGGATGCTAAAAATGATGCGGATGCGGATATCAGGTCCACCACTAATATATATATATATATATATATAAAATTATTTCACGAAAGTGACACGTGAAAAATATTTATGATGAATAAAACCACGAAGGAAAAAGAAACACAAAGGGGTGCTCAAGCGCTTTCGTCTAATGACATCCTGAGGATGTCATTAGACGAAAGCGCTTGAGCACCCCTTTGTGTTTCTTTTTCCTTCGTGGTTTTATTCATCATATATAATATATATATGTTTTCTATTTGTTATTTACGTTATCTATTTGTTTTTCATTAAATTCTTGCCAATTAATTGCCTGTTTTAATTAAATATTAGTGTTAATAACCATTATAATAATTTTTGTTCTCTGTATTGGTTTTCTTTTTGTCTAATTTCATCTATACAGTATATTTTTTATATTCAGTTATTTAGCTGCCTACAGATTATGTTATCAATTTGAAAAATCTTTAGAGGGCTTTAAGGCCTTTAATTTGAGGTGCCAATTGTGAATTTTTTGCTTGTCTATTTAACTCATTTACTTTGTAATCTCCGTCTATTTTCTGTTCCTCCTTGATAATGTGAATATATCACGAAAGCGCTCGGACTTTGTGTTTCCTTTTCCTTGTGGTTGTTTGCTTATTAATAAGGTCACGTGTTATTTTGTGATTCTAGTGCATATATATATATATATATATATATATATATATATATATATATATATATATATATATATATATGTTAAACACAGACCGTGCATGGAACAAGGAACTCTTCTGGGAAAATTAAATCCACTATAGTCCGAATAAGTAATGGTAAATGGCAAATACCATGGTATTTGCCATTTACCATTACTTATTCGGGCTATAGTGGATTTAATTTTCCCAGAAGAGTTCCTTGTTCCATGCACGGTCTGTGTTTAACATATAAGTTTCTCAGGGGACCATTCTGAGTTTGTATATATATATATATATATATATATATATATATATATATATATATATATATATATATATATATTGTTCATAAAGTGCAGCATCCTAGAAATAAACAAACTTTAGTGTGAGTAATGCTTGATGAAAGTGAGTCTCGAAGGAGATTGAATCGCCACTTTTTTAGATTTCCCATAGAAAATACTTCTCGAGGATACAGTTGCTTCGCATCCCTCTTTTTATCTTTTCCAGAGTCTCAAATTTTCATTCCGAGCATTCCCACTTTCGGGCCAGGAATAGGAACGGGAATGGCGCCAAGCAGAAAGTAATAATTTCACTGTACAACTTCTTATCGATTTGCGGACTCCTTTTTTTTTGCCAAAAGTTCGACATTTTTTCAAATTTTTTCTCGAATCGATCGCTTCTTCCTGATTATTTCTCCCCTAAAGTCAAAATTCCCAATTCATATTTAATATCATTAAGTTTACTTTACCGTGATATAACATACAATTTCCGACTTAACTCGCTCCCAAATTTCAAACGAAATTAAGTCTTCGGTTGATGCCAATAATTAGTAATTGGATTATTCTTTAACAATGGGAAATGATACTATAATTTTTTTTTTTAATTTTAAGGGGCTTTTACGAGAGAATAATTTCAAACTTTTTTAAAAATTACTTTCCCTTCTTTCAAAGAAAATGAAAGAATTTGTTTTTTAAATGTTATATATATATATATATATATATATATATATATATATATATATATATAGTACAGGGCTATTCAAACTGATTCACCTGATTTCAAATGAGAATATTTTTTAATGTTACAAATACAGAGTGATTTGTGATACATCAACCAAAAGAAAAACTGTCCAAATTTTGTCTCTCACCTCATAAATGCTCTATGTGACTTCCCCTAGTTACACGAGCAACGTCGACACGATAGTCGAATTCCTCCCATACTCGCTCCAGCATGTCCGTTGTCACTGACTCTATGGCAGTAACAATGCGAGTTCGGAGCTCATCCAAAGATGTAGGCAACGATACCACCGACGGATGCTGTGAGCACCCGGTGGATCTGTTCTGTAACGTCGACGAAACTCACGCTGCACTGTGACTACCGATTTACAGCTCGAAAACTGCAACACACAAAACGCCTTCTGCTGTACGGACGCCATTTTCATACTGACTGTTTGTTGCTAGGCTAGGCCACGGCGTGACTTTGGAGCCCTCTCGCGGTGATCTTGTACAACTCGGAGATTTCCTCTTTCATGTGGTGTATGCCCAGTTGATGCCCAGTTGATAGGTACGGAAGTATTCTCAGTTGAAATCGGATGAATTATTTTGAATAGCCCTGTATATTACACACAGATCGTGTATGGAACAAGGAACTCTTCTGGGAAAATTAAATCCACTATAGTTCGAATAAATAATGGTAAATGACAAATACAGTAAACCTTTGTCCAACGCGTGTTTGTCCAGCGCGAATTTGCTTGTACGGGGAAAAATAAATGCGAACAATTATTTGCCGAAAGCGGAAAATTTGATTATACACGGTCCTGCCAAACACGCTCTAATACAGTAGTACTGTACGCGTGTCAATGCGCGCTCTAGTGTTTTCTCCTACACTCCCTCATCTCCCTCCATATCGCGTCACCCTTTGTCTCAGTCCCGCTAACGCGTTAAGTTCAGTGAAGTTGTGTTGGATTGTTTTTGTCGTATTTTGCCTTTGTTTTGCTATTACTCTTAGACAGCAGTATGGCACCAAAACGTAAAGCATCTCCAAGTGATAGTGAAGAGAAGAAAAGTCGTAAGGTTATGACATTAGTCGAGAAAATAAAGATTCTAGATAAGTTGCGTGGTGGTATGAGCATAACATTACTTGGCAGCGAGTATTACGTGAATGAGTACTATACGCACCATCCGAAAGAGTGAAGAAAAGATGCGTGCTATTTTCATTTAATATATTTTTATTTATCATATGTAAATATCATTATGTTTATGATTTTATTATGTTCTTATTTCATATACAATATAGGTAGGGACATTCATATCTGTGTGAATAAAAAATCTACGTATCTAAGTATTAATAGGAGACTACGCAGCCGCGTTCACGTATCCCCATTTATCCCATAAGGTATTAAGTTTGTCCAACGCGGATTTACCTAACGCGCTGTTCTCGAGGAACCTACCCCCCCGCGTTGGACGAGGGTTTACTACTATAGTTTTTCTTTTTCATGATGTTAGCCCGACGTGGACAACGGGTCACTCGCAAAGATGCACCAAAATATAGCTTCCGTCACTAGCTATCTGCCAAGCAGATACGATCCAGCTTTAGGACAGGATCCTATCTGCTTGGCAGATAGCTGGTGAGGGAAGTTATATTTTGGGGCCTCTTTGCGAGTGACCCGTAGCCCATGTCGGGCTAACATCATGAAAAAGAAAAACTATAGTATTTGTCATTACCATTACTTATTCGAACTATAGTGGATTTAATTTTCCCAGAAGAGTTCCTTGTTCCATGCACGATCTGTGTGTAACATAAAAGATCTCAGGGGACCATTCTGAGTTCAATCTCATATATATATATTTATATATATTATAATATATATATATATACACCTTTGGTTAGCTTCCGCCGGAATTGTTCATTCTGACGAAGGTCAAGCTTTTCACCTACAGTTTAATGTAAAATCCGAACCACGCCCCACGAGCAGCCCAGCGTCTTAACCACTAGTCCACCCAGGGTACCCATTTATCTACCAACCACTTTCTTTTTTTCTTTTATTGTGTGGAAGGATGAACAACTGGTTTTGCTGCGCGCCGGCTGCCGTCACCGTGTCTCGAACCCGGGACCGATGGATTCGTAGTCAGCGACGCTAACCACCACACCACCGAGGGGCACCACTACACCACCATTATATATATATATATATATATAAACTTCTTATTTTTGCGCGTATGCAGTAATTTCATTCCAACACTAAGTTACAGGCGTAAACCTTCCATGCGTGAAAATCTACAAACAAACTTCATAATTTGAAAACTTTATCTTATTTAACCCCCCATAAAGGGGGATGACGTCATTCAGAAAATTCCTTTGATATTTATTCTAACTTTATTTAGTAATTTAAATAAATTTTACTCCCCCTTTTTAAAATCTACACAACATTTAATTGAGAAGCTTTTAGAAGGTTTGATTAAGTTCGTCGGGTGAGAGAAACTTTTGTGTGGACAAAACGTCCATACCTTATTTATAATTTAACTGAAGTGGGAGAACAAATGAAGGAGGAATGTTAAATTCACAATATTATTATTAACTAAGTAACTAATCAGACACACACGCATTACATATTTAAATCTAAACATGTTTAATGTACTGACAAAAGTCAGTTACTCTATGTTTATACGAGCCGGGTTAATATAAGGACAGACAAGTTTTCAGGAAGGGCATATTCCAATTTAAACCACTGAAAAAATGTAGAAGAGAATTTTTCTCGAGTGTACAAAAATAGTTTACTCGATTTTTACTGTCTGGCAGATTTGTAATAGCGGTCTTTGTAACTTCTTAACGCAGTCTTCTTTCAGATCGTCAGTATGGGGTCCTATCTGCGAGGGACGCTCGACTAGCGATCTTCTTGCATATCTCTCTGACGCTTGGTCATCCTTCTTTCGGGATTTCGGTAAAACCTTTGCTGTTGCGCTGGACATGTCAAAAGCTTCTGAGTGAGTTGGGCACGAATCCTTAATTTCTAAACTGCCTTCCTTCGGCTTCTATCCTTTTATCTGTGTCTACATCTCTTATTTCCTTTCTGGTCGATCTACAGCTGCGGTTGTAGATGGCCACTGTTCTTCTAAAGCTATTAATACTGGTGTTCCTCAAGGCTCTGTCCTGTCACCCACTCTTTTCCTTTTATTTCTCAATGATCTATTAAGTCACATTTCCTGTCCTATTCACTCCTATGCCAATGATTCCAATGTTCACTTCCCTACCTGCTTCACAAAGTGTCCCTCTCAATAGTCACTCCATACTTCGCGTGGGATGGTGGGATAGCTATGGTGCACCTGACCTCTGATCTTTCTACTATTTCTGATTGGGGCAAAAAAACCCTTGTTGTTTTCAATGCCTCAAAAACTCAGTTCCTTCATTTGTCTGCTCGTCACAATCTTCCACACGACTATCCCCTTATCTTCAATACACAACTCATCCTTCCTCTTCTCTTAACATTCTTGGCGTTTCCTTTTCTTGTGATCTTTCCTGGAAAGATCACGTATATTCTCTTTCCAAAACAGCTTCTAAGGGGTTAGGTGTGCTATACCGGCTTCGCAGTTTCTTCAACCCCTCAATTGCTGTTTCTGTACGGAGGTCTTGTCCGCCCCTATATGGACTAAGCTTCTCATGTGTGTGAGGTAGCTCAACCTACACACCTCTAGTTGCCAACCAGGTGGAATCAAAGGCTTTTCGTCTCATCATTTTCCCGCCTCTTACTGACTGTCTTCAATCCCTCTCTCTTCGCCGCAATATTGCCTCGCTCTCCCTTTACTATCGCTATTATTCCGGACTCTGCTCTTCTGAACTCTTTACCTACATACCTCCTCCTTTAAGGAGAACACGCAGTACCAAACTTTCGACACATCCTCATTCCTTTTATGTCCAACTCTTTAACGCAAGAGTTAATCAATATTCTCAGTCTTTCATTTACTCAATCGGTGAACTCTGGAACAACCTTCCTGAATCCATCTTTCCTCCTGTATATGACATCCAGTCTTTCGTGTCCAGGTATCTCGTAAACCTTGAACCTTGATTTTGGCTCTCTCCTTCCACTATGAGGGGGAGCGGGGTAATTTTTGAGGCCATTCGCCCTTGGCCCCTCCTTGCTGCATAAAAAATACTAAGTTCAGTATAGTGAAGTTAGGTTAGGTTAAGTTACGCTAGGTTAGGTACAATTAGTTTAGGGTTAAATCAAATTTGGCAAAGTTAGATGAAATCATTTTGTTTCGTCGTCCGTGTTTATGCAAACTGAAACACTTTCATCCAGAATGTTTGTATTTGAGAAAAATTTGTGGAAGTCTCGAAGATCTGTCGAGTCGGTGAAAAGTTTTGTTTTTGAAAAGGTGCCATCGACTTCTGGGCCCTAGTTTGCACATTTAATCCACAGTACATTTCAATGACACAATAACAATTTAACCAAACCTAACAATCTAATCCCCCCAAATCTTAAGCAACAGAATGCTTTGTTGCACGGTCGTGTTCTGCGGGTTAGTTCAGGCTCGATAAATTAGAACAGGTTAGGTTAGTTTAAATGCAGCTAGGTGCAGGTGAGGTTAAGTTTGGGTAACAAGACTCGACGAAATCTACTTCCCTAACTCTCTCTTCCAACAAACTTTTTATTCATATATATGACCTTGGTTAACCTTGGTTTTGCTTCCGCCCGAATTGTTCATTCTGACGAAGGTCAAGCT
This sequence comes from Bathynomus jamesi, assembly GCA_023014485.1. NCBI lineage: Eukaryota > Metazoa > Arthropoda > Malacostraca > Isopoda > Cirolanidae > Bathynomus > Bathynomus jamesi. The sequence continues at coordinate 1,018,626 of JAJOZX010000582.1, read as the reverse complement.
TGTCATTCCACCTTAGATCTACAGTTTAATGTGGAATCCGAACCATGCCCCACCAGAAGCCCAGCGTCTTAACTACTACGCTACCCAAGGTACCCATTTATCTACCAACCAATTTTTTTATTGGGTTGAAGGATGAACAGCTTGGTTTTGCTGCGCGCCGCCTGCCGTCACCGGGTCTCGATCTCGGGGTCGATGGATTCGTAGTCAGCGATGCTAACCACTATACCACCGAAGCGGTGGTGTATATATATATACATTATATACATACATATATATATATATATATATACATATATATATAGGGTGGCGAGGTATCGCGATACATTTTCTGTATTTTGTATCGTATCCCGATACATTTTTATTATTTGTCTTAAATAGAGAAAAATAATTTGAAAATTCAATAAAAATAGAAAGTGATTCAGTTCAGTTGTTCATAATATGTCATATATATATATATATATATATATATATATATATATATATATATATATATATATATATATCGTATCATATCGCGATACATATATTATTCATATATCCAGTATCGTAACGCGATACATTTTTGCCAGTGTATCGAGTATCGTATCGCGTTACTTTTTTAGACCCCGATACACCACCCTGTGTATATATATATATATATATATATATCAGGGATGGGAAATCGAAATCTTTTTCGATTCAAATTCGAATCCGATTTTCACGCAATTAGAAATATAGATTCGAATTCAGATTAAAATTTTTCGGTTTTTATCGATTCGAATTTTTCTCCGATTCGGATTATTTCTTTTTCGATTTCGATCCGATTCGAATCCGATTCGGATCCAGGCCTAATTTTTCTTGATTTTTATGAGTTCATTTAATAAAATTATACCTATCATCGTTGTTTTAGTCAAGGGGTGGCTATTATTAATAAGTTTCATTTTTAATAAATAATACAGATAATTCTCAGTCTATTAACGATCTAAGTAATAACTTTAGATTTACTCTTAATAAGGTGCAAAAAAAAATCATTCATATAAGCTAATTTATTAAACAATTAAGGCTCATATATACAAGAAATATTAATTATAGCATACATAAAAATTGAAATATGATAATAATACTTTAAGAAATATATCCACTGTATAGATACAAATTTACAAATTAAAATTAGCCCTGACAACTAAGATATTTTCAGTGTTCGAAGGCAAAAGGTTATTTCTTTGAGGAGCGTGTGAAATTGTCACTCTCGGACAATACCAAAATTTAAGGATTAGGATTAGCACCTTAATGGATGGAGTATAGGATTAGTATGATTTTTGTCCGAGCAAACAGATTCTCGGAAAGGTCAGTCTTTACCTGTGGTGAAACCGGAAACGTTAATAAGCCTTATAAGTTATTTATAAGTTATAACCAAATTTTTAAAATCCGGATCCATATTTTTTATCGATTTGAATTCGAATTCGGACTCATCGTTTCTTTTCGATTCGGATCAAAATTTCGATTCAGATCCGCGCCCGTTTTCGATTCGAATTTTTTTTCGATTCAGATTTCTCAAAAAATATCGATTAATTCCGATTATCGATTCGAATCCGATCCGATTTCCCATCTCTGATATATATATATATATATATAATATATATATGTAAAATGAACAATGAATAATTCCTATATTCATATATTCTTATATTCATGTAATTCTTATATTCATATATATTTATATTATATTCATTTTTACATATAGAGTCCAAATTCGCATAAATTTTTATTTTTCTTTCTATTTTACTTTTGTTAAATAACTGATAAATTATTTCTTTTTAAATTACTTGATTATTTTCTAGATTTAGCTTAATAATGTAATCTTGTTAAATTCTGCAATGTTCATTTTCTTTATACATTCTCTCTCCGTTGTAAAAGATGAAGTCATGTCTTGCTTAACTCTTAATTTTAAATTTTAAGCATTTAATTTTTGCTCCTATGCATGTTTAATTGTAATTCAAAATAAAATGCATATTTCATTTTTCATTTTTAGTGAACTCGGCAGATCATGATAACATCAGATCTGTCAATAAGCGGTTTAAAACAAAAATATGGCTTCATCTTCAAATATCTTGCTTATCTGTCGAGACATTGCTACAGCTAAAAAATTTACCTTATTTTTAAATATTTTGCAAAATAATTCAGCCTACTGAGAATAAAAAACAAAACAGGTCAGCATTAAATAATAATTATGTCATTAAAAAAATTAGTATATAAACTTATAAAATTTCTCCAGTATTCATTCTCATTTGTCTGATCTAACTTAGAGGATGAGCATTACCTGTAACATTTTAGCAGTAAACTACAGTAAGAGAATATCTTTGTCTTCTCCTTCGAGCTTTGCTCCCTTCAGAGAAATTAGTCTTAAATAGAGAAAAATAATTTCCCGATACGTTACAAGAAGAATCGGGGAACCTTCAGAGAATTTAGTAAGCTCCACAGAATCCTCCGATCCACTACAAGAAGAAATCGGAGAATAGTATAAGAGAAACTACTGCGATTCCCTACACGGTACTAGATACTCCAGACTAACAAATCCGTTGCTGCCACCTAACCAGAACCTCCGTCAACTTCGAACCTCCTAAGGCCATAGACGGAGGGGTTAACATATATATATATAATTATATATATATATATATATATATATATATATTCCCGGATAGTTACCTCATTTTTCATTGTTTCGTTCTCTCTCCTCATCTTGCGCGGAATATTCTCCTATACAAGCGTCGTTCTTTACGATATATATATATATATATATATATATATATATATATATATATATAATATATATATATATATATATATATACACAGTATATATATATATATATATATATATATATATATATAATATATATATTATATATATATATATAATATATATATATATATATTATGTACAGGATTCCCTGAGAGGATGCTGTTTTGTTGAATTCATATGTTACAAACTATTTGACATACAAATTTCTGAGACACATTAGTTTCGTGGAACTTTTAATTTTTTTATGTAGTTTAGGGTTGACTAACTCGGTTAGACTGACTAGGCTAAGCTATCATCCTAATTACAGTACAAGATGAAATATTCTCGTTTTCTCTCGGCCAACGCGACTTTACAAATTGGCTTTCACGTCTCAAGTATTTTCGAGTTTCTTTATTAGTCTCTTTAATGCGGGTCTGCAACCGGTTTCCCCAGAGGTAGTGATGAAAGAATTGGCTCTAGCAACAATGGTAATTACCTTGGAGTACTAGAACTCTTAGCAAAATTTGACCCTCTTCTTGCACAGCATCTGGGTAAGTACGGTGCTGTAGGTAGTGGAAAGACTTCATATCTCTCAAAAACGATTTCTGATGACATGATCAATCTGATGGCTGAAGAAATTCACTCAGTTATCATAAGTGAAGTGAAACAAGCCAAATATTATTCAGTTAGTGTTGATTCCACACCGGATGTTAGTCATACTGACCAACTTACATTCATAGTTCGTTATGTAAAACCTGACGGTAAACCTGTTGAGCGATTTCTGAAGTTCATAGACATACATGACCATGGTGCAGAGAGCATAGCCTCAACTGTTGTACAATTAATCGAAGATGTTGGTCTTGATTTGCGTGACATGAGAGGCCAGAGTTATGACAATGCTGCCAATATGTCTGGCATTTACACTGGTCTCCAAGCCAGAATAAAGGCTATGAATCCCCTGGCATATTATGTCCCTTGTGCAGGTCACTCCTTGAACCTTGTAGGAACATCAGCTGCCAGCAGTTGCCTTGCGTCTGTTTCATATTTCAGTTTTTTGCAAGCCTTATATAACTTCTTCTCAGCCTCCACATATAGATGGGATCACTTGAAAGCCGCACTACCAGCTGCAGGGATTGTACTGAAATCCCTATCAGATACTCGTTGGAGTGCAAGGGCTGATGCTGTTAAAGCAGTGTTTTTACATTACCATGAGATAAAGTCAGCACTGGAGAACATATGTTCTGACAGCAGACAAACTGTGGCTACAAAGCTTGAAGGTGAAGGTCTCAGAAAACAAATGGAATCATTTGAAACAGCACTTCTTACTGTAATATGGTATAAGATTTTGACAAGGTTTAATGCAACCAGCTTATCACTTCAAAAAGTTGAGACTGACCTTCTGTCAGTTGTGAACCTGTATGAGAGTTTGATCTCCTTCATCTCTGAAATGAGACAGCGTCAGTTTGATGAAATAGAAGATCAGGCTAGGACTTTTGCTGAGCCTATCTACACAGATACAACAAAAAGAACAAAAAGAGAAAAAAATTCTTTGATGAATCAGTTGGGATAGAAACTCATCTTGATCCACGTCAGAAGTTCATGGTGGACAATTTTTACACAATATTAGATTGCCTTAGGAATGAATTAGAGCGCAGAGTGAATGCCTATTCAGAAATAAAGAAGCTGTTTAGCTTTTTAACAGAGTATGACAGTATGAACTATGATGACCTCAAAGCTCAACTGGAACTCCTTGTCAGTACCTATTCCAGTGACCTGGAAGCATCTGTTTTAGATGATTTTTTGCAGTTTAAAGACATTTTGTCTTCTGAATCTGACAGGTCAGTGACAAACATTTCCACTTTGTTGAGGTCTAAAGATGGTATTTTGACAACTGCCTTTCCAAACATTAGTATCTTGGTAAGAATGTTCCTTACCATCCCCATTACAAACTGTCAAGGAGAGAGGTCTTTCTCTACTCTATCTAGGTGAAGAATCACCTGAGATCAACTTTGGGACAAACCAGATTAAACTCACTTTCATTACTATGCATTGAATCTGACCTCCTACAATCCCTTGACACAAACAGTATCATTGACAAATTTGGAATAGAAAAAAGCAGGAAAAAGTCATTTTGAACTTCACATAGTTGTGCTTGCAAAATTTATTATGCTTCAGTTTCATTGTATTTTTCCATTATTCCTATGTGTAAGATGTACATGATATGGAACTTGATTTACTTTGATGTACTTGATATGGAACTAATTTGATTAAAAATTATTAATGTGTAATGTATTACATTATGTTGTAATTCTTATTGCAAAATTTATTATGCTTCAATTTGACTGTATTTTTTTCCATTATTCCTTTGTGTAAGAATAAGTTGTACATGATATAAAACTAATTTGAATAAAATTATTGATGTGTTACATTATGTTGTAATTCTTTTTTTTTTTACATTACAATATTACGATATATATATATATATATAATATTTTTTTTTGGGGGGGGGCACTGATAAGGTTTGGCCTAGGGCCCACAAGCAAGTAAATCCGGCCCTGGGTTTCCCTTACTTCAAATTGTACTTTAACCCTAGATTGGTATACTAGCTTATGACAAACCTCACAGGAAGACTGGAGTTGCACAAACCCCACAAATAAAAATAAAATATGCATTGTTATTTTATTAAGAATGCTTCACAGAGATGGTTTTCAAATGTTAGTTATCTCCAGTGATCTCTTACCATATAAATTTTCTTTCAGAAAATATATATATTTAACCAACTTTAGAAAGAGCTATTTAGATTTTGGGTAAATCTGGAGGGGCTTGTTATACCCCAGTCTACCTATCTCGAGTTAAAATCATGTTGCTCTTCCACAACACCCTTTGTATGGAAATAAGTAACTAGAGAGAGAGAGAGAGAGAGAGAGAGAGAGAGAGAGAGAGAGAGAGAGAATGTTCGCTCACAAATGGAACAAAGGAAAGTCCATCTTGTTTAAATAAAAACAAAAGTCTACGAGATCTTTATAATATGAGAAACATATTCATAAAATTCATAAAATAATATAAATAAATCTGTTTATATTAAACGTATAGGGATTGTGAGATAGTGTAATAAACAGGTTTTCACTGACGTATTAAAGTAAAACTGCGTTACCTAGTAAACCGTTTTTACTTTTACCCAATTACTGTCTACTGGTTTTTAAAGATTTCTAAAGATTTTATATAAATTTTATTTAAATTTATATCAATTAACGATTACACTGAAGGCCTTCCATTACCGAAATATAATTAAAACTGTCAATTTGACATTGAAGTATAAGCAATTAATACCCAAAGTGTGTAGTCTGTAGTCTTTACGTAGTTTCGTAAAATCTCCAGTTCAGTGAGATGAATTTACGTTATAATTACGAACCCAAAAGCAATCTATAATACGGATGTACCGAATACTAAAATTCACCGAATAACAAATATTCGGTGCAAAACTATTCGGCCGAATACCGAATATTAGTTATATTTGGGTTATGAGGCGTCAATATAAAAACTGAAGCATTTATCAGTTTGACAGCACATAGAATTAATGGTAAATGTGAGCAAAGCCAGTATGTTTTAGCCACCAAAAATCTACCAGGTTCTCATACAAATGGAAACATTGCAACTGCATTGACTTCTACAGTATATTGCAAGAATGGCCAATAGAGAGCGATCGTGTGCGTGCAGTTGGGCACGACAATGGACATAATATTACTAAAGCTGTTCGCGTTCTCAAAATTACAGTACTTCTGTTGCTTGTGCGAATCATACGTTAGCACTTGCCGTTAATGAAGCCCTTCTTAGCTAGAAGAAAGGCGCCGAATCTATTAGCATTTTAAGCATTCATCTCTAGCCTGTGACAGACTTAAGGAAATCAAGAAGCAACATAATTTACCCCAAAACAAACTTATAAGCGACATTATCACTCGACAGAACTCTACATTCTATATGCTACAACGACTTCATCAAAACACTGCAGTTGTTGCATACGCCTCAGACTGTGACATACGAGTACTAACCCTCAACAACTATCAGCGGACTCTAATTCAGCGTCTTTAAAGCTTCTTACCCCATATGAAAAAATTAACGAATGATTTTTCCTCTGATTCTTCTTGTCTTCCATGGTGTCTCCCGATGTAACGGGTCTCGTGAAAAATGATTTAATAGAAAATTTACAGAATCGCTTCAAGCAATGGAAGACAGACATTACTTGCATGATTGCTCAGGTTTTAGATCCCCGTTTCAAATTTGCTTGCATTACAGTGCCTAATTTGTAAAAAATGAGATAATCACTAAGTCTACATCACCTAATGCTAATCCTACACATAATATAACTTATGGCGATGAAGCAACTGCTTTTGTTTCACAAGATCAAGAACCTCCGAAAAAGAAGCCGAATGTTGACTTACGGAGCTACCTCGAAAGGTTGCTACGTCTTCACAATCAGATGTGACTCCACCTATCAAAAGGAGCCAACAAAATTGTAAAAAAGAATTAGGCATCTATTCAAAAGAGCCATGAGTCAGTCGCGACACAAACCGTCTTGGTGGTGCCATAATGGCGAAAGATTCTCGAAACTATTAGTACAGTACTCGCAAATATCTCACCATGCTACCCACAAACGTACGAAGTGAACGGCTGTTCTGTTCTGCGAAAAATGTACGAGGGCCACTCAATATATTTTGCTCCACCTTTTTTTTTTCTTTCCAAATTTCTTTGTAAGTTCCAGAAAATTTGTACACGAGTAGTTACATACCTTTTTTATAAGCTTTTATTTTTCCACAGTCTCTATCCTTTTCTACGGCTTTCCTCCACTTCGAAACAAGGGCCTTTATTCCTTGATGGTAAAAGTCCGCTGGGTTCCGCTGGAGCCACCTCTTGACCTCCTCAACAACCTCATCGTCACTCTGAAACTTTCTTCCACGAATAGCATCCTTCATTGGCCCAAACAAATGGAAGTCTGAAGGTGTCAGATCCGGGCTGTATGGAGGGTGGGATAATACAGTCAAGTGCATTTTTGTGATGGCCTCTCTTGTTTGCAAACTGTTGTGTGCTCTTGCGTTATCGTGCAAAAGAAGGACTTCTTCCAGTTTTCTCTCCGGTCGAACTCGCTTTATACGTCTCTGGACGTATGCGGACATTTCTTCGAAAACAAAACTTCGAAAACATTTCTTCGAAATCAAAAACTTCGACATCCAATAACTTCGACAAAAAATTACTTCGAAAATAAAACTTCGAATTAGGTTAGGTTAGAATAATAACAATAACTTCGACAAAAAATTACTTCGAAAATAAAACTTCGAATCAAAAACTGCGGACATTTCTTCAAAAACATAAAAGGATAATTATAAAATATTACACAAATCTTTTATTATTAAAAACCTCTTTTATTATAAAAACCTCTATGCCATCCCTCAATCGCATAGTTGGTTTTCGGTAAATCGTTTTCAACTCTTTCATAGCATGACCACATGTCAATTTTAAATTTGGCAGCACGACGTCTTCCCCGTCTGTCAGGACGGCCGATCCACGTATCTTCGAAGTAATCAACAACAGGTTCTGCTTCATGTGGAAGAATGTTTTGTTCAATTAGCATATTAAATCCCTCGACAACTTTGTTTGGTGGCACGAAGGCAAGAGCTGTAAGCAATGTTCCCTCTAATTTTTTTCAGTCCGTGTGCGCAAGAAATTTTCGTTGTGCATACATTTAGATTCATGGTGAAAAATTGTGCAAACTTTTCTGAGCGCTATTATCTTCAAAATGAAATATATATCAGGTCGTCCATAAGTAATGTCATTTTTTACGATAGATTAAGTTTAAACTAGTCCTACTCGGTTTAAGCATAAATTTTCCGAAGGTTATATCTAAGAGGAGATCTATCGTGTTTCGCTACATACTTTACAGACCTTGACCAGTGAACACGTGTGTTTTGCTTTATGTGAACCCCTCATAAACATGGCGGTATCAGAAGAGCATATCAGGCATATAATGCTTTACGAGTTCCAAAAAGGAAATAATGCTACTGAAGCAACGCGAAACATTCAGGACGTTTATGGCAACGATATTCTGCATGTGAGGAAATGTCAAAGATGGTTTCAAAAGTTTAGGAATGGTGACTGCTGTTTGACAGATGCAGCACGCTCTGGACGCCCTGCTGAGTTTGATGATGACCTGCTGTTAGCCGCACTTGAAGAAGACTGTTCAACAACTGTCGATGAATTGGCCCAGAAACTCAATTCATCCCCATCCACCATCCATTGACATTTGCAACAACTCGGGAAAGTGCCTAAGTTAGGAAAATGGGTGCCACATGAATTGTCGGTCGACAATCTGAGGGTGCGGGTAAACATTAGCACAGCTCTTCATTCCCGTGAACTCCAAGATCCGTTTTTGCACCGTTTAGTGACTGGTGATGAAAAGTGGATACTGTACCAGAATGTTAAGCGCCGTCGACAGTGGGTTTGTGCCGGAGAATCAGCGACACCACAGCCAAAACCAAATCTTCACCCTCAGAAGGTGTTGCTTAGTGTTTGGTGGGATAAAGGTGGTGTAATACACTTTGAAACCTTACCACACAACCAAACAATCACCGCTCAAGTCTACTGTCAACAACTGGATCGATTGAACACAGCACTAAAAGAAAAGAGACCTTCTTTGGTTAATCGGAAAGGAATCGTGTTCCACCACGACAACGCACGTTCTCATACCGCTCGGATCACTTCTGCAAAAATTGAGGAGCTTGGGTGGGAAAAACTTCCACATCCTCCAGACCTTGCGCCTTCAGATTATCATCTCTTCAGGAGTCTGCAAAACTATCTTGACGAGAAACAGTATACTTCTTTAGATGACCTGCACACCAGTCTTTGTACGTTTTTTGCCTCAAAACCGCCTGAATTTTATAAACATGGCATTGAAAAGCTTGTAGGACGTTGGTGGAGTGTCATTGATTCCGATGGAAAATATATACTAGATTAAAAAGTTTCAGTTGAGTTTTTTTTTGTCCTTCAAATTCCGATCTAAAAAACAACATTACTTATGGGATGACCTGATATAAATATTAAATACTTAATAAATATTATTTCCATAAGGTGATAGCTTGATCATTACTCTACTATTAAGTGGCTATTAAAAAACTGTTTACGATATTATATATTCTTAAAAAAGAAAACATTTTATCCATTCTAAAAATATGAATAAAATAAAAAATAGTAAAATAAAATTCAACAAAATAAAGAAATAAAATAAAAATAACATTAATTGAAAATGACTATTTTAGTTATCATTTCTCCAAACAATTTTTAGCATTTAGCAATTTAAAATAGACTATCAAGATTAATACAGGATTTTATCCATTCACAAAATAGGAATAAAATAAAAAATAATTTTATTTTTTATGAATTATGAGATAATTACTATTCGTTTTTATGCAAAAATACGAAAGAAAATGTATAAAAGAAAAACATGCAAATGCATAGAGTAAAAAAAATCTGTATTGCGTAATTGCGCGGACGTCGGCGAAGTCGGGCGGAAGGGGTTAATACTTAAAAGAGCGACTATTGAGTGTGTTGATGCAAATGGTCAGACCTTGTGTGACGGTATATTTTTGAAATTACTTCATTTACTGTCGTGACTCATGATATGCTTGAACCTGTGCGCATTTTATTTTGCTGTGTGCGCGGGTTTCACAACGCGTGTGCGCGCGCACACGCGCACACCTTAGAGGGAACATTGGCTGTAAGCATTCGAATATTTAGAGCGAATTGGGCATCAGTGTCGTATCGTGCTTTGAGTCCATATTCACAGACTTTCCTATATAAGCATTGGCCAAAATGGAAAAAAGCAACCATAGTTTGCAACTGATTGAAATTCCGAAGTTAATGCACTAATCATTCCTGTTTCAAAATCAGTTAAAATTAAATCAATGTTTAAGTTAGGAGCGAGGACTTTTACTTGTCTCAAAATGTTTATGTTTTCGAAGAAATGTCCGCAGTTATTGATTCGAAGTTTTATTTTCGAAGTAATTTTTTGTCGAAGTTATTGGATGTCGAAGTTTTTGATTTCGAAGTTTTGTTTTCGAAGAAATGTCCGTAAATCGTCTCTGGAGTCTCTGTAGGGTAGCAATATATGCCTCTGAGTTGACTGTTTGTCCTTTCTTCATAATGTCTTCCAGAATCACACCTTTCATGTCCCAGAAGATGGTGGCCATAACCTTTCCTGCAGAGGGAGCTATTTTGAACTTTTTCTTGCGTGGGGAGTCTGCATGATGCCACTCCATGGATTGGCGTTTCGTTTCAGGTTCAAACTGGTGTAGCCAAGTCTCATCCCCAGTCACAATTCGTGAAAGGACATCCCCTTCTGTCTCGTATCGAACCAACGACTCAGAAGCAATTTCTTTTCTTTGGGCTTTGTGATCTTCAGTCAGTTGGCGAGGAACAAACCGTAAACACGCGTTTGAGTATCCCAGTTGCTGAATTATCGTATTCACACTTCCTTCACTATTTCCCAGCTCCAGTGATAGCTTCTTGTATGTGACACGCCGATTTGATCGAATGATGCTGTTAGCACGTTGCACAGTGTGAGATGTTACAGCCGATGCCGGGCGACCGCTGCGTGGCTCATCATCGAGGCTGGCTTTCCCTCTCTCCGATGATCTCACACGTTTAGACCAGCGTCCAACTGTGCTTCGATCAACAACAGCATTTCCGTAAACGTTTTGTAGACGTTTGTGAATATTTCCAACTATTTCCTTCTCTGCGGTTAAGAACTCAATAACAGCTCTCTATTTACGACGTACATCACTGTCAGACGCCATTTTCGAAACTCCGTTAACCATCGGTTTTATACAAGAGCGTTTAAAAGCGATTTTATATAAGGAGGGGAGGTTCAAACTGGAAAAATCCGGTTATGTGAAGCGCAGAAAGTTCAAACTTATGGCCGAAAAGACATTTCAGCCCCATGGCCTATTATTTAGCTAAGAAAAAAGGGTGGGGCAAGATATATTGAGTGCCCCTAGTAATTACCGAAGCACGTAATCGTTTAGTTCCTGATGCTGCAGAACGACTAATTTTTCTGCACGATAATCTCCTTGCCTTAAATTTAAATTATTAGGTTTTGTTTTTGCGTTAATTATTAATTACTACTTGCCTGTTCAGTTTTTGGTAGGGTTATTAGTTCTTAGTATTACTCTCTCTACCAAGTTGGATTTGTTTGTAATTAGGCTTTGAAATAAAAAAATTCATTTTTTAAGTTCCATTTCCTAAATCAAGTTATTTATCCGAATTATCAAATATTCGGTATTCAGCGAGAAACATATAAAAACTATTCGGCCGAATACCGAATATCCTAATTTTTTACCGAATGCCGAATACCGAATAGTCGTCGGTACATCCCTACAATTTCGCTGGGGTGAGGGGCGACGATGAAATGTTCAAAAAGACCCGAACCCTTTTCAAAGATGTAACAATCAGTAGTCTTTCGCTAAAACTAATAAAATTTAGGGAAATTATCCGTTAATAATTAATAATTTAGCTCATCCTTTTGGTCAAATTTACTTTAGTCCGTCTAATTTTTAGAAATGTATAAGATTTGTACAGCTGTTTTGCGACGTATCTTGGGATTAGTTGTGGGCAAAGACACGCTCCTCCGTAACTGTAAATATAATTGTTAGTTATTTTTTGTTTGAATAGTTCCGTAAGATTTTTCGCATCTGGTTTTCGACTTCGTATTTTTTACTCAAGTTTGTTCGAATGTTAAGTAAAATAGTCTTAAATGTTAACTAATATAGAAATCAATTAGTGAATTCGTCTGCAAATAAATTCGTTATATTTTGTTGAGTTTCAGCCACAATTAGAAACCATAATTGTGTTACCAGGATGCGGGACGTGAACCCAACTCAAATGCACCCCCACCGACCTCTTTCCCCAACCTCCACCCTTATAGAAAGAGAACTTTAATTAGCTTGATAACTATTTATATTAAGTTTAAAGTTTTATTAGGCATATTTATAAATGAGTAATTAAAATAAAGTAAACTAAGATGTTCATCGTTTAATATTCAAACTTAATTATAGGAAGGTTATGCTTAAGAACATTAATTTTTCTGCCTTTTCTGCTGCCAGTCTGTTTCTCTTTTCATCATATTTAATCCAGCACTGCTAAATAATCTCTCGCTTGGTACGTTTGTTGGAGGACAGGCTAAATGTTTCCTTGCAAGTTTACTCAAGTATGGATAGATATTCTGCGTATTTTTCCACCACTAATAGGATTGTCACATGCAGCCAGGCGTTTTTCTGGTGATAGCTCTCGATCATTTTTTACTACATCTTTTGACATCGCGTAGGTCTCGTCATTGCTGCTTGACTCAAGAAACTGAGAGACAGATTCTGTGATAGATTTGCTTGTGAAGGTGTTGGTTCTGTCACTGAAACTTTTATTTTTTGGTGGGTGGCGAAGCGACAGATTCAAGAGATTGAAGCTCTTCAACTGCTTTGCCAAGTGATGATTTAACTCGTTCTAATGTACTAGGTGGTGAAAATAATTAGCTTTGTAACGTGGATCTAAGTAGGTTGCAAGAGAGTAACTTCATACAAGAACAGCCTCTCGTCTTGTCGCTTGCATCACTTTTGCGCACAATGAACTAGTTCTATTAATATAGTAGAATTTGATAATTTCCGCTTATTAATGACGTTTTATCTCAACGGTCCACATCCGCACGACATCCACAGTCCAAAGTGCGGATGCGGACGCGGATGCGAGAAAATGTGCGGATGTTCCGCGGATGCGGATGCGGATGTGACCTATATCACTGATATATATATATATATATATATATTATTTTTCTTGCATGACTTCAGTGATTCATTTTGCATATTTTTCTACAAGGTTTCGACATCTGTCAGTAGAAATTTTAGCCCATTCTTCTGAAGAAAATTGTTGCAATTCATTCAGATTCGAAGGGTTTCTCTTGCGGACACCTTTTTTCAAATGAAGCCATAAATTCTCGATTAAATTGAGATCTGGGTTTTGATTGAGCCATTCGAAACTTGAAATTCTTTTGTTGAAGCCATTTCATGGTGCTCTTACTTTTATGTTTTGAATCATTATCTTGTTGCAGTACCCAATTGCGACACTTTCGCAACTCCCGAACTGAAAGTAATACAGTTTCCTGTTATTTGTTCGAATTCAAGATTCCATTGAGACAACAAAAGCTTTTCTAGACCAGAAGCACTGACGCTTCCCCAAACAAGCAAACTACTACCAGCATGTTTAACAGTAGGAAGGATGATTTTTTTTGGGTCAATCCCAGAATAGGCACCTGATGTACCTCAATCCCAGATGAAGCACCTGCGTTCAACCTCAATCCCAGAATAAGCACCTTGCAAGGAATTAAATAACTAACCAAAAAAGCAGAAGATATAGCAAACGATTAGGTTAGGTTAGGTTAGGTTAGAGTTGATTTTTTCAAATATTGATAAAAGCAATGAAATTATATCTCTAAAAACTGTTTATATTTTTTTCTCCTCAATCCCAGATTAAGCACCTGTTTTGCCTCAATCCCAGATTAAGCACCTAAAAATGATTTCAGGTGCCTATTCTGGGATTGATCCTTTTTTTTTCTTCGAATGTAGTATTTGATTTGTCGCCAAACATACCGTCATTCGTTGTTCCGAACAATTCAGTTTTGGTCTCGTCTGTCCAGAGAACTTTCTTCTAGAATGCAAATCCATCATTTTGATGATCCTTGGGGTACTTTAAACAAACCTCTTTGTGCGCTTTTCGAGTAGAGGTTTTGTTCGTGCAACTCTTCCATGCATCTTCCCAACGTAGGATGTACAGTAGAGTGATGGGCATCGATCTTAAACAGTCTTAATGTTTAGCAAATATCTTCTATCTTCCTATAACTCTTTCCAGATTCGTGTGCAGCAATAACAGATCTCTTAAGATCTATAGACAGCTCTTTACCATGACGATTCGTTGGTTACTAATGACTCGTACAGTCATCCGTCTTCCACGAAGATTCACAGAGAAAATTCTAGAATTCAGAATTTCCAACAGTCTCTAATCAATAAACAGCCAACTACACTACTGATAAAAATTTTAAATTCTTTAAGTCTAAGGTGAACACACAAAGCATTAAATAATTTTGTAAATAAATGTACGAAAACGTTTGCATTTTAACTTTTTTTTAAATTTTGATGTTTTACATTAGGCCTCTCTTCATAACTATCCTATAAATGGTACAAAAGATAAGGACAAATATAACGGAAATATTTCTCTGTACGAATACTTATGAGCGCCATCATATACTGTGTATATATATATATATATATATATATATATATATATATATATGATGAATAAAACCACGAAGGAAAGGAAACACAGAATGGTGCTCAAGCGCTTTCGTCTAATGACATCCTCAGAAACACTGAAGTAAATAAAGAGTTCAAGACTATATACAGGTTACAAAAAAATATATATATAATAAATATAGAAATAAAAATTGTGGGAGGAGCATATAAATTTGTAAGGAAAACGACCAATTTTAGCACTTTGCCCGAATTCAACACAAGATCAAATTTTATAGTTAATGTCTGAATGATATATAGGTCACAAAAAATATAAAAAATATATATATAAAAATAAATTGAAAAATAAAAGTTCTAAGAGGAGCATACATATTCATAAGGGAAAACTACCCACGTTTTAGCACTCTGCCCTTCTTGCCTAATCCTTTCTGAACGAATTCAACACAAGATCAAATGGATTGTTTACGACCAATTTTATAGATAAGGCCTGAATGATATATAGGTCACAAAAAAAATAAATAAATAAAAAAAATAAAACTAAATTGAAAAATAAAAATTGTAAGAGAAGCATACAAATTTATAAGGAAACACTACCAAAGTTTTAGCACTCTGCCCTTTTTGTCTAAATCCGTTCTGAACAAATTCAAAACAACGGGATCTAGTTGAAAAAGACCTTTGCTCATGTTAAAGTTATTTGTAAGTTGGATAATAGCAGACTCAAGAATACTTCTATTAACAATGTTGCTAGAGTGAAACAAAACTGAAACATTATTCCAATCAATACAGTGGGATAACTCTGACAAGTGGACAAAAAGGGCACTGGACGACTGTCCCGTTCTAACGGAATATTGATGCTGGTTTACACGCGTGTGCAAATCCTTTCCCGTCTGACCAGTGTAAAAGGAATCACATTGTTTACAACAAATTTTATAGATAAAAAACCTCAGGGAACCATTCTGAGTTCATTCCCACGTGGGTATATATATATATATAATATATATATATATATATATATATATATATATATATATATAATTTAGGGTGATTCAAATATGGGGGTAAAAAAATTTTTTTTATATTTTAATGTGTTCAACCCTTTGAATGGTTCATTTCAGCATAAAAACAACTATCCTAAAATATTTTAGCAAATTTTTAATTTTTAGGGGTTGCTACCAGCAATTAAAAATTGACAGAACGACTCAAATTGTCAAATTTTTCCACACCACCCAGGGGGTACAGTACAAGGCGCATTGCTTTTTTTAATGTGGAAAGCTCCCCCGTAGGTCCTACCATAACCACAAGCATGCATAATTAAACTAGCATGATATTTGAGACATTACTGTAGCTGTCCTTACTTCATCAATGTTTCTTTCTTTCTATCAGGGTAAACAGCCCTGTAGTTTTTCACTACTTGTAGCAAGAATTGTTTTTGATCTTCGTCTTGTGTTAGTATTTTATTATATTCATCCATTAATTTTACTCCTCTTTCCGCTATATCATTCACGACTTTCCACTGTTTGATAGATTTCTTAGCGGAGTTATACTCTTCATCATTATGCCATTCTTTAGCATCTTTGAGTAAAATTTTGAACTAAATTCTGTTATTGTAAAGAATCTTTGAGTATTTGATGACAAAATCTTCTAATTTCTTCGTTGGAATAAGTGCAGGATCTAGAAAAGCCCGTTTTGCAGGAAGAGTTTCTGTTGTATTTTGCAAGACCTTTACAATTTTGTTTTTCGTTTCAGTAGGCACTTCATCATCATAAAAGGCCAAGGCTACCAGTTCTTCTGATAGGTACCAGAGGTGACCTAACAGTTTTTTAATAGCAACAAATGCAATTGTGTCATTTATTTGTTTGTAGACTACAAGATTCTGTAATAATTCCAGAGCAAGACGAGTAGCGCAAGATGGCACAGGAGCTGTAAACCATGCCTTTACATATAACCGAGTAGCAAATAGACAGATGTCTTTTAGTCCTTTTTTGTCTTTTACTGAAATTTTGAACTGAGATTTGAACATAAAATTTTTTAATGAATATGTAATTTTGGCCATCCACCTAGCCCGATGAAGTCCCGCTGGATGTTTAAATTTGATTCCACCTTTTGGTTCACCTCCCAAAAAAATAATTGTTAACTGCAATAGTTCTAGGTAATCGTCTCTTGGTTGGAATGTATCTAGTTGATTTGTTGCAAATATAATTATGTCATCTTTGATGTCATGAATATTTTCATAGATATCTGGATCTGATAATGCTGTTTCGTAGTCCTCCTTATTAATGCTTGACCATTTTTCTCTGAACTTCTTAAAAAGGACTATATCTGGGCCAGAAGATGGTGATAAAGACTTTGAAACAACAGCTTCTAGCATAATTTCAAATATATGGTGTCGACATGCCAGCCACAATAAATCGTTGTCGAATTTTTGTTCTAGAAGAATAGCTGCACCATTTCTAGGACCAGTATTGGCTGCCGTTGTATTTGAAACACATGCATTTTATTTGTTTGCAGATGTCCCATTCAAGCGATGTCTGATTGTTTGCATTAAAAAGAGACGCATTTCTATCACTCAATTTTGCAACATCAAGACTTCCTAATAATTTATCATCAAACAATTTTCTACGTTTGCCAACCTTACTTTTCCATGTTGAAGGTTGTGCAGCACAGAAACCAGATTCATCACTTTTACTCTCCTCTGATTCTGATTCTGATGATGTACTGGTGAGTATGACAGCCTCTTCATTCTTCTTTCTTTTGATCTCTTCTTCTGCTTTCCTCTTTTCATAACGTTGTTGCTTTTCTGCTGCTCTTTGCTCTTTTTTAGCAACAGCCTTATCAATGGTACCCATTTTTCCATGACGTCCTTTCTCACGTTGCATTTTCAAGAATTTCTTATCATCTTCTATTTTTATAAGCTGCATAGCATTCTCATGAGCAATGTCAAATAAGTTTTCCAGTTTATCTTTCCATTTTTCTTCTTTATTATTTAAATTTTGTGATCTTTTCAATTTGTTTGCTTTGTTTTTCTTAAGCAGCTGTCATTCCTTCAGTATTCCTTGAATTTTATCTACTACATGTATTCTTTGTTTTGCTGGTATTCCTGCTTTTTTCCAAACTGCTAGCACATCATCTGCAGTAGAGCAGCATGATTCTCTAATGTCTTGCTTTTTAATATTTCTGTAGTGCATGAAGAGGGCCATCATTTCCTTCTGTGATGGTAATACGGATGTTTTTAGTACTGCAGAGGGCTGCCCAATTAGCCATACTTCAGTTTCTTTTCTTGTAGAACTTCTCCCAAATGAGCAACTGGGTGATGGTGAGTTAGGCCTAGCTTCCATAATCGATTAATTGGTATCAAAATTACGAGTTCCAAGCAACAATTAAAAGCAAGCTAGTATATAAACCATTAATTAAAAATTCTGAAATATAAACAATTAAACATAAAATCATAAGTTGTAAAAACAAACAAATTGAAAAAGAGGGAAAGTTGTAAAAACAAACAAATTGAAAAAGAGGGAAACTTTGACGCCTGGTAGCACATAGTAAATTTTATTTAAAATTCACCAAATTTGGCATACACTACTTTTTTGTCATAGGGAACAAAAATACAGGTTGAACAATTAAAAAAAAAACTTTGATTTCTTTGAATCACCCTAAATTATATATATATATATATATATACACCTTTGGTTAGCTTCCGCCCGAATTGTTCATTCTGACGAAAGTCAAGCTTTTCACTCCACCTTAGACCTACAGCTTAACGTGGAATCCGAACCACGCCCCATCAGCAGCCCAGCGTCTTAACCATTAGGCCACTTAGGGTACCCATTTACCTACCAACCACTTTCTTTATTGTGTGGAAGGATGAACAGCTGGGTTTTGCTGCGCGCCGGCTGCCGTCGGGTCTCGAACCCGGGGCCGATGGATTCGTAGTCAGCGACGCTAACCACTACACCACCATATATATATATATATATATATATATATATATATATATATAATAGGTTGGACAGAACAATGGAAACACTCGCATTTTCGGTGCTGTATTTTCTGATATTATTAATGGCGTTATGTACTTTATTAAATTAATATATAACTGCATATAATAGGGAGAACATCTTCTATTTTAATATGTTCATATTGGTTTTTGATGTTCTTTTAAAATAAATAAAAATATAGCGCTTGAAAAAGATGTTACTGCCTGTGAAAGGGGCATGATAGTAGGAGCCCGTTTGGTTGGTGTTTCAGTAATAAAAGTCACTTAATTGCTCTTATATCTCGAGGAGATTAGGTAAACTTTAAATAGCTGTAACGTTTTTAATGTTCATTTGCGACAAATTTCGATTGTACATTTGAAAAGAGGAGCTAAAACTCCATTAGAAACAAAAAGCAGAAGGGGGGGGGGGTCACTAGTTGGGTGCTAAACTGCTAAACGACAATTTTACCAACTAGGCGAAATAGAAATGGACCTAAAGCAAATATTCATACATAAGACAAACGAGGAGGAAAACAAGGTAGCAGAAAACAAAAATAATCCAAAATACTTCTACTGTACATGTTTGCGAAAAGGAAATTGCAGTGTAAACAGTATTGGTCCGTTGATTGACGGGGAGGCCAAACGCACAAATGACCTCAAAAAATGAGTGGACTGCTTAAGGAACAATTTAACTCTGTGTTTAGCAGCCCTAAGTCCGAGATGAAAGTAGAAAACCCAGACGAATTTTTCGATATTGATCCAAATCAACCAAGGACAAATTCTGGCACAAACCTATTAATGGACTTAGAGTTCTCGGAAGGAGATGTAGTTAAGGCTCTATCACAGATGCGAGACAATTCGGCACCAGGGCCAGACACAAGGAGGGCCACGTTTCTGATGAAATGTAGAGTATTGCCAAACTGCTATACTTACTATGGAGGAAATCACTCGACACAGGACAAATTCCACTTCCATTACAGAACGCGAACATTGCCCCCTTAGTCAAAGGTAGTAACAGAGCAATGCCCAAAAATTATCGGTCGGGAGCTCTCACCTCCCACCTTATAAAGTGCTTTGAACGTACAGTATAATTAGAGGCAAAACTACCTACCACCTACAAGAAAAGAACTTATACAACCCAAATCACCATGGTTTCAGGGCTGGAAAATCATGCCAATCACAGCTATTAGACCACCAGGAGAAAATATTGGAAACACTGTGTCGAGGACAAAACATAGCTGTAATCTATACTGACTTTGCTAAAGCCTTCGATAAATGTGACCATGGAATTATAGCACACAAATTTAAGAATACAGGAATTACTTGAAAGCTAGGAAGATGGATATTTAATTTCTTGAGGCAAAGAACACAAAGAGTGGTGATAAATGGAGTCAAATCGGAAGTCTCGGAAGAAGAGAGCTCTGTCCCACATGGGACAGTACTAACGCCCTTGTTGTTCATAATAATGATTGCAGATATTGATGCAGATATCAATGACAGTATTGTATCATGTTTCGCGGATGACACAAAGATATGCGAGGAAATATTGAACGAAGGTGACATAGAAAGATTACAAAACGACCATGAAACATTATTCCAGTGGGCAGAAGACAACAATATGAAGTTCAACGAAGAAAAATTCCAACTTCTAAGATATGGTAATAAAAAGGAGCTACAAAATAAAGGGAACAAAACTCTGCAAGCCAAACAGATCACACCAAATCCACAAGTCAGGGATCTTGGAGTAATAATGTCGTCGGATGCAGAATCAAAATTACAACGGCTAGAAAAATAATGGAAATCATATGGAGGAGCTTCCACAGCAGAAAAGCAAACATCATGCTCAAATTATGGAAGAGTCTAGTCCTACCAATACTTGAATATTGCTCAGTACTCACAAGACCATACAAAAAATGGGACATTGCGAACATTGAAGTTATACAAAGGACTTACGTCTAAGATAGAGGAAACGGAAGGTGAAGACTACTGGTCTCGACTACAATCCCTGGAACTCTACTCTCTTGAAAGAAGGCGCGAGCGGTACACAATAATATACATATGGAAAATACTTGAGGGCTGTCCCTAACCTTAGAAATGAAATAGAAACAAACTGGAATGAGAGAAGAGGCAGATTTTGTACTGTCCCAGGTGCGGTGGGAAAATACCCTCAGAATGCGAGTCCCAAAGCTTTTCAAATGCTCTACCGAAAGAAGTAAGGAATCTCCAGCACACCGACATGAATAACTTCAAGAACCAGCTGGACAGATTCCTGTGGAAAGTCCCTGACCAGCCATGTGTGGCTGGTTACAAGGGCAGGAGGAGATCAGAGAGCAATTCCCTCCACCAAATCTCACAAATGAGGCAGGATGCTGCAGAGGGGTCGACCGCAGGTCGATCCTGAACCGTCGTTCGAACTCACCCAAAGTAAGTATATATATATATATATATACTGTATACAGTGTTTATGAAGTCCCTATCTACTTAACCCCTCCATGAGTGATAGGTGTTGCTCTTACTTAACCCCTTCTTCTCTTCTCTTCTCTTAACCCGCTACTCTTTCCTTTCTCTCGGGCTAACCTTAGAGTCGAGCTTAGGGTCTTTGTTAGCCTTAGCTTCTGTAGATCTGTAGATCAGTATCTCTACAGAGTTCGAATCTGTGAGCAGCATTGCGGAACACATTTTGGAGCATGACAGGGGTTATTTTTGTAACTGCTGTTACGATTCGAGCATGTAAATATCCCAGCTTCATTCAGATGGCATTTTAAACACCGTCGTCTTTCAACAAGATAGGACACCTTGTCATTACGCAAACATTGTTCGGGAGTACCTAAATGAACGATTTCGAAATCGGTGGATTGGACGTGGAGGCAACAGGCCCTTGGCGGCTCGATCTCCTGACCTAACGCCCTTGGATTTCTTTGCGTGGGGCTTTATCAAATCAAATGTCTATCAAACGAGGGTTACAGATCTGCAAGATTTACGTGCTCGTATCGTAACAGCAGTTGCAAAAATAACCCCTGTTATGCTCCAAAATGTGTTCCGCAATGCTGCTGACAGATTCGAACTCTGTAGAGATACTGATGGCGCTCATGTAGAATCATATGCTTAAGTATTCATTAAATGTATGCCTTCTATTATATTGTTATTGAATTTTACCCTTTTTGCTACGTTTTCACTGAAATAGATAGGGACTTTATAAACACTTTGTATATATACGTATACACACACACTAAAATCAGAAGTTCATCCACGGGATTTTTTGTTTCAGATCTAAGTGATAAAATATGACCTCTATATTTCTATTCATATATACGTACATATATTAATAAAACAAAGTGCATATATAGATTCGACAATCAACATATGTAAACTTGTAATGTAACGAATTATTAATGAAATTAATAAAATATTTATGAGTATGTCCAAAAAATAAAAAAGAAAAGAAAACGGGTGCCAGATTATTTTCATCCAAAACATATTTCTTTTCCACCACCTGACCACCTTCAGTGACTTTTTTCACCAGTCAAGGTGCTTCCAGAAAGGTCCAGCCTGCTGAGCCTGGAACTTTCTGGAAGCACAAGCACCTTGAAAAATGTTTTACTGTGTTCTGTGGTACCAATTAAATACTGGGTGGTTAGTACTGTACATCCTCGCAAAATTGAACAGTTCACAAAAAAGTATTTTAAAAATGTATTTAAAAACAGGTATTTACAAATACTAAGTACTTTTCAAAAGTATTTAAATATGTAATTAAATATACTCTCCAAAAAGTATTTATAAATACATTTATTTAAATACGTATTTAAGTATTTTCAAATACATTACTGCCCATGTCTGACGAGTAGATAAAAAGTAAAACAAACTAAATTATAGGCAGTAAAGTCAGGAATACATTGTAAGACTCCAAAGTGTTACAATAATTGTTCTGGCTAATCGATAATAATCGATGTTTCAGGCAGAGCAAATACGCTGGTATAAATTTTGATAATTTATAACCATGAATAAATGGATTAAAAAAAGTCAAGACTTGAACGCAAGTTAAATTTAATTTAAAATAAACAAATTATTTTCACAAGGTAAGCATTTTTTGGCTTTTACATTTTATATTACTCCTGAACATTTTTGGTAAAAGTCCATACCAGCACATTTCTCTCCACTTCCAGTAATATATATATATATATATATATATATATATATATCTATGAAAAATACTTTTGTATGTATATTTTTATAAATCCAATTTTAAAATACGAGTATTAAGTCAAGTTCCCCTCCCGGTTGTTTCTTCTTGTTTCCCCTCACTCCATCCTATATAAATGGGTCTCTCAATTTCTCCACTAAAGCCCACTTTCCTTGTCTCCCCTTGTTTAAATTATGAGGGCAGTTCAGTTACGTCATATCGTCATATCAAGGCAAACAAAGTATATTTGTGTATTGATTTTTTTTGCTCTCTCTCTCTCTCTCTCTCTCTCTCTCTCTCTCTATATATATATATATATATATACCTTATATAAAAAGAATCGCGTTAAACTCTTCAGAAATTATTACATAAGTGTTTAATTTATACATTTCATTAACATGCCACTCATACCACTAATGTATTCATATACCCTTCTCTTCCTGGGCATAAATATTATCTACTACTTATCGTACACTCCGTTCAACCTATACGTTATCAGCAATGAATTAAAACTACATATTTTTTTATCTGTATACGTCCAGTTCCGGGTTCATAAATTAAATAAATATACCATTAACATCCATAGCTGGACTTTCGTTGCTTTTCTATTTTCTGTCCTCCCTCAGACACTGCATGTAAAAATGTCAATAAAACAACGACACTTAATGGAAATTTCCTAAATTTTTTTTTATAAGTCTAATGTCTGTATGATCTTTTTCCCCCGAAAGACCCCCTCTTCGTAATACTATAAATACTATTTGAATGTTGGTTCAAGCTACGTGGCCATAATTTTAACAAACCCTCCATCCATGCCCGTTCCCTCGTCGAAATTTATTGGTTAAAGTGATTGTGTCGAACTTTGTTCCTTGTATGAAAACTGTTGAGATCACCGCAAAAGGTTAGAGTGCAACTGCATGCAATGTTGATCAAATATTGCAAGGTGCCACCCACCACACCCCCTTGTTAGAAGGTGCCAACCCAACACCCCCCAGGGTGCCCAAAAATAGAAAGGAAAAAAAGGGGAATCTTCCCAGCTGCAACAAGCTGGGGGAGTCCACCTAACCTAAAAGAGAGAGAGAAGAGACTTTCGGGGAGAAGTTGGAACGGCCTCACCTCCAAAGGGGTTTCTCTAGCTTAGAAAGGTAAGAGAGGAAGAGGGAGCGAGGAGAGCATCCTTCGTCTGCGAGAGACAGACGCATAATAAGATTTCTTGACAGCATCATCTGGCTTAGAACTCGAAATCCGCCAGTTGGCTTAGAAGGTTTAATCTGGCTTAGAGGGCATAAATGGCATATATATATATATATATATATGATACACACAGACAGTGCATGGAACAAGGAACTCTTCTGGGATAATTAAATCCACTATAGTCCGAATAAGTAATGGTAAATGACAAATACCATAGTTTTTCTTTTTCATGATGCTAGCCCGACGTGGGCAACGGGTCACTCGCAAAGAGGTCCCATAAATATAGCTTCCCTCACCAGCTATCTGCAAAGCAGACAGGATCCAGCTTTGGGACATGGATCTAGGGTTTAAAGCAGCCTAGCCCTGCTACATTTAGAACCTCAATATAAGCAAAAGACTCGCTGCCTTCACGTCAGATTGAATACATAAAAGAAAAAGGGGTAACTATTATATTTTTAGCCAAAAAACAAAACTTAAACCTCAACTGGTAGAATTGAGCGTCCACTTTTCAAGGCACATAACATGTCCGTTTCAAGATAGGAATGAACTCAGAATGGTCCCCTGAGTTTTTTATGATACACACAGACAGTGCATGGAACAAGGAACTCTTCTGGGATAATTAAATCCACTATAGTCCGAATAAGTAATTGCAAATGACAAATACCATAGTTTTTCTTTTTCATGATGCTAGCCCGACGTGGGCAACGGGTCACTCGCAAAGAGGTCCCATAAATATAGCTTCCCTCACCAGCTATCTGCAAAGCAGACAGGATCCAGCTTTGGGACATGGATCTAGGGTTTAAAGCAGCCTAGCCCTGCTACATTTAGAACCTCAATATAAGCAAAAGACTCGCTGCCTTCACGTCAGATTGAATACATAAAAGAAAAAGGGGTAACTATTATATTTTTAGCCAAAAACCAAAACTTAAACCTCAACTGGTAGAATTGAGCGTCCACTTTTCAAGGCACATAACATGTCCGTTTCAAGATAGGAATGAACTCAGAATGGTCCCCTGAGTTTTTTATGATACACACAGACAGTGCATGGAACAAGGAACTCTTCTGGGAAAATTAAATCGACTATAGTCCGAATAAGTAATGGTAAATGACAAATACCATAGTTTTTCTTTTTCATGATGCTAGCCCGACGTGGGCAACGGGGTCACTCGCAAAGAGGTCCCATAAATATAGCTTCCCTCACCAACTATCTGCAAAGCAGACAGGATCCAGCTTTGGGACATGGATCTAGGGTTTAAAGCAGCCTAGCCCTGCTACATTTAGAACCTCAATATAAGCAAAAGACTCGCTGCCTTCACGTCAGATTGAATACATGTTATGTGCCTTGAAAAGTGGACGCTCAATTCTACCAGTTGAGGTTTAAGTGTTGGTTTTTGGCTAAAAATATAATAGTTACCCCTTTTTCTTTTATGTATTCAATCTGACGTGAAGGCAGCGAGTCTTTTGCTTATATTGAGGTTCTAAATGTAGCAGGGCTAGGCTGCTTTAAACCCTAGATCCATGTCCCAAAGCTGGATCGTGTCTGCTTTGCAGATAGCTGGTGAGGGAAGCAAGCTATATTTATGGGACCTCTTTGCGAGTGACCCGTTGCCCACGTCGGGCTAGCATCATGAAAAAGAAAAACTATGGTATTTGTCATTTACCATTACTTATTCGGACTATAGTGGATTTAATTATCCCAGAAGAGTTCCTTGTTCCATGCACTCTCTGTGTGTATCATAAAAAACTCAGGGGACCATTCTGAGTTCATTCCCATCTTGAAACGGACATGTTATGTGCCTTGAAAAGTGGACGCTCAATTCTACCAGTTGAGGTTTAAGTTTTGGTTTTTGGCTAAAAATATAATAGTTACCCCTTTTTCTTTTATGTATTCAATCTGACGTGAAGGCAGCGAGTCTTTTACTTATATTGAGGTTCTAAATGTAGCAGGGCTAGGCTGCTTTAAACCCTAGATCCATGTCCCAAAGCTGGATCCTGTCTGCTTTGCAGATAGCTGGTGAGGGAAGCTATATTTATGGGACCTCTTTGCGAGTGACCCGTTGCCCACGTCGGGCTAGCATCATGAAAAAGAAAAACTATGTATTTGTCATTTACCATTACTTATTCGGACTATAGTGGATTTAATTATCCCAGAAGAGTTCCTTGTTCCATGCACTGTCTGTGTATCATAAAAAACTCAGGGGACCATTCTGAGTTCATTCCCATCTTGAAACGGACATGTTATGTGCCTTGAAAAGTGGACGCTCAATTCTACCAGTTGTGGTTTAAGTTTTGGTTTTTGTCTAAAAATATAATAGTTACCCCTTTTTCTTTTATGTATCCAATCTGACGTGAAGGCAGCGAGTCTTTTGCTTATATTGAGGTTCTAAATGTAGCAGGGCTAGGCTGCTTTAAACCCTAGATCCATGTCCCAAAGCTGGATCCTGTCTGCTTTGCAGATAGCTGGTGAGGGAAGCTATATTTATGGGACCTCTTTGCGAGTGACCCGTTGCCCACGTCGGGCTAGCATCATGAAAAAGAAAAACTATGGTATTTGTCATTTACCATTACTTATTCGGACTATAGTGGATTTAATTTTCCCAGAAGAGTTCCTTGTTCCATGCACTGTCTGTGTGTATCATATATATATATATATATATATATTTGTTTTTGTTATTTTTCCGAGTCTCTTTGTGAGGAAAGTTTTGTTTTTTGAAGTGCCCGCAAATATCCCCCCATTATCCCCCGCAGCCACGTCGAGAGGACCAATCAGTGAGAAGTATACAGCGTGCCACATCCCCTACCCTGGAGTAACGGAAAATTCTTTCCCTCACACAGCTTGAGTCATCCCCCACCCAATACCTCCCATAATACCCCCTTTTTGAGTCACTTCACCAACATGGAAATTAATGCATACATGCAACTCTGTGGATCTGTAAACTGCAACAGCTGAGACAGAGGCGATCAGGTGCGATTTTTGTCAGCTACTTTTTGATTTTAAATGCCTAGAATGGGGAGATGAAAAAATCTCCCTTATAACGAACGCAAAGCAGTTTAATGGAATAAAATTTTTCTGCGAGAACTGCTTGACCGAATTAAACTCTTTTACGGTATTTAAAGCAGAAAGAGACTACGAGAAGAGAATGAAAGAGGAAAGTGGAAACAAAGAACAGTGGAAAACGGAAGAAACGGAGAAAGGCGAAATAGAAAGAATTCAAATACCGTCACAAAATGAGGCCGAAAACACACAGGCGACAAAGAGTGTAAAGACAACACACAGCATAAGGGCAACGAAGGACACAAACACAACTAGCACAAATAGCACAAGACAAGAGGGCAGTCAAGTAAACGAAGTAAAACTGTCCCCCAATAAGGAGCAAAAAACAAAAGCCAAGAGTAAATATGGGGAAGGAATTATATGCAGGTATTATATAAAAGAAAATTGCAGATTTAAAAGAGGACAATGTATATATGAACATCCCCCAATATGCAATTTCTTCTATAATAATGGTCGTTGTAAATTTGGAGACGGATGTAAATTCTACCACCCGGACATTTGCAGAACTTACGCAAAATACGGAACCTGCAAATTCGGGAATAAATGCTACTATCAACATCTCCCGACGGACTCAACGAACAAAGGAAAAAGTTTAAATGACAATAGGAATAAAAATAACAATAGGAACAACAATAGGAACACAATAAGCGAACAAGAAAATTTTTTCAACATCTCAGACACCTTACGAATGCTAAATGTCATCCACATGCAGTTGACACAGCTGGAAACCCCCGAGCCAAATCGCTACGGGCAAGAAGAATACCAATACAAGTAGGAGGAAACGGATCTCTTTCGGAGGATCATAGAGCAACGAATCAAGCGATATCGAAGGAAAACGAACTGAAATGCACAAGGGGCAACGAAAAACAGAGAACATAAAAATTGTCCTGGCTAATATTCAAGGAATAAGACCAAACCAATCACTCAATAAGGTTTCGTACCTGAAAGGATTTATGGACGAAACAAGGGCGGGCATCGCATGCCTCACAGAAACTCATCTTAAAGATTGCCAAGGAAATTGTGAAAACTGCGAACATTGTATTGATAAGAAAGAGATAAATATAGAGGGCTTCAACTTACTAAGAGCGGATAGAACGACGAGACGGAAAGGTGGCTGTGCTATATATGTACAGGAAGGTCATATGACAGAGAAGAGGCGATAATAAGTAAATCAAACAGCTATGTGGAACTCCTAGCAGTGAAAATAGAAAAACTAAACTTGATAGTAATAGTCATCTATAGACCTCCAAGCACCCCAACCGAAAAATTCTCGGAGGCCATTGATGACATTAGAAAGCTAATAAAGGCCATAAACCCTCCATCCCCCAATATAATGATCTCCGGAGACTTTAACTTCCCATTTATAAAATACAAAAAGGTGAATAGGAATATATATATTCACCAGGACAAGGGGGGCACAAGAGAAGATCAGGAACAAGCAAAAATATTGATGGCTCTCACAAACGAGTTTATGCTGACACAGGAGATAACAGAAAGTACCAAAAAAAATAACTGCCTGGATCTGGTATTCACGAATAACACGAACTTGATTGCTGATATAAAAATAACCCCAACCATTATCTCAGACCACAACTTAATCGAGATATCAACAAATATGATGGCAGCATTAGAAGACAATACACATATTGTGGAAAGAAGTAAATTCGGGGCCTTTAACTTAAACTCGAAGACTATAAATTGGGAAACAATCAGATCGCACATGGCCCAAATAGAATGGAGAACAATTTTCGAGAATAAAACAACGGAAGAAATGCTAACAACTTTGGAGGGAAAAACGCTGAGAATTTTAGAAAAAATATGCTCCGAAATCACAGCCAAAGGAAAGAGGAGCTGGCTAGAAAGGCAAAAGAGAAGACTATTCCGCAAAAGAAAGAGAGTGGAGGCGAAGTTAGGAAACTGCGGAGATAATGGCAGGAAAATAATAAAAGAAAAAGGGGGTATCGATAGGGAAATACAAGCCCTGATTAAGGACCATACAGAGAGGGAAGAGGAAAAGGCGGTAGAAACAATAAAGGAAAATCCAAAATACTTCTATAGCTATGCAAAAAGGAAAACCAAAAACGCGCGCCGCTATTGGGCTCTTAAGGACGGGAAATAATGAACTAACCGACGATCCAAAAGAAATATCTGATACATTGAGAGCTCAATATGAATCAGTTTCAGTACCCCAAAAAGTGACAAAGCGATATCTGACATAAATGCATTCTTTGAAGAGGAATTGCAAGGAGAGTATATAACAGACTTTGAGTTTACACCACAAGATGTAGCGAGAGCTATAGAACAAATGAAATACATTCAGCTGCAGGCCGGACAATTGGAACGCATTATTGATTAAAAAACTGTAAAAATGAAATAGCTACACCTATATACTGGATATGGAGAAGATCCCTAGACACTGGGGAAATACCGAGCATCTTGAAAAGAGCAAATATTGTCCCTATATATAAAGGAGGGGACAGATCTCAAGCAAAGAACTATAGACCAGTGTCATTGACGTCCCACCTCACCAAAGTATTTGAAAGAATAGTTAGAGAGAAAATTTATGATTTCCTGGAGACACGGGAAAGATTCAACGAAAATCAGCATGGATTCCGATCAGGTAGATCATGCCTATCACAACTAATAGAGCACTACAACAATATCCAAGATGCATTGGAAGGCAATGACAACTACGATGTTATATACACAGATTTTGCTAAAGCTTTCGATAAATGTGACCATGGTATAATAGGACATAAAATTAAAGACATGGGAATAACAGGCAAAGTGGGAAAATGGATCTACAACTTCCTTAGTGATCGTCTGCAGGTCGTCAAAATTCAAGGTATATCATCATCAGAATCGGAAGTACGCAGCTCAGTACCACAAGGGACAGTACTGGCCCCACTCCTGTTCATTATCATGCTAACAGACATAGACAGCGGAGTAAACAGCAATAGTATAGTGACATCCTTTGCAGACGATACAAAGATCAGCAGAAAAATCAGCGATGTACATGACGTGGAGGCCTTGCAGAGGGACACGAACAAAATATACAAATGGTCAGAAGACAACATGTCATTCAACGCCGAGAAATTTCAACTCTTGAGATATGGTAGAAAAGAAGAACTTAAACAGACTGCATATTATGCTCCAGATAGACAGGAAATTCAGAGAAGCATGAAAGCGATTGATCTCGGGATAATAATGACAGATGATGCGAAATTCGAAACACAAAATCAGATAGCGATAAATAAAGCAAAAAGAGTCGCCGGACAGGTTCTAAGAACGTTCAAGAGAAGGGACAGGACAGTAATGATTCCCCTGCTAAAAACACTGATTATACCAAAACTTGAATACTGCTCAGTTTTGACGTCCCCATATAAAAAGGAAGAAACTAATAAACTAGAAGAAACGCAAAGGCATTTCACAGCCAAGATTGATGGCTGCAAAGAACTCAACTACTGGGAAAGACTACGTAAACTAAATCTGTACTCACTGGAAAGAAGAAGAGAGAGGTACATCATAATCTACATATGGAAAATGATCGAAAAACTGGTACCAAACCTAAAACTAAACCCAATTACCATTCAAACAACACTGGAAAATAGGAAAGGCAGAATGTGTAGTGTTCCCAAATTAAAAGCACGACAAGGGACCTCCTCAACCCTGAAGGAAAATAGCTTGGTTGTCAGGGGGCCAAGACTTTTCAACCAGCTTCCTAAGGACCTCAGAAACGTAACGGGGGTCAAAGTTGAAGTCTTCAAGAAAAGACTGGATGCCTGGCTCAGGACAGTACCAGATGAGCCGGGCGGGCCTGGCTATGTACGGTGGAGAGCGCAAGAAAGTAACTCGCTCCTCCACCAGGCCAGACCTAGAGGCGGGGCCACCAGCTTGACCTCCGTGTGAAGAGAGACCAACACACGAAACAACATAAGGTAAGGTAAGGTATATATATATATAAAACGTTTGAGTTGCCAGATTGCGCTATTTATTTAATTAATGGAGATATTCTTGATAGTTGGCTCAGAAATCCGTCAGTCGGCTTAGAAGGCGTAACCAGCCATTTGGTACAGTGTATTCATATATATATATTTATTGAAGGTGCATTGTTTATATATATTCCCATCACCCAGCTATTCCTTAATATGGTGTATATATACCCCCAGGAAAGCATTTATTGGATAATAAAACACAACTACATCATTCTGTTTATTTAGAGGAGTTAAGGGAAATAATTTCATGAAATATATAGGAAATAAATATATATTAAAAAATAATATACAACAAAAATACACACATTAAACGATATATATAAATATATACACTCTTAAATAATATTAGTACAGGGGAAATCTATATACACATTTATATTAAATAATAAAATTTTATCATAGAGAAAATAAATATACATTCAAAATAGTTCAGAAGAAATCTATACACACTTTAAACGATATATATAAATATACATTAAAAAATGATAATAGTACAGGAGAAATCTATATACACATTTATGTTAAATAATAAAATTTTAACAAATATATAGAAAATAAATATACATTAAAAAATTAATATATAAACATCAAAATAGTACAGGAGAAATCTATATAAGGGGTGGCAAACAATGATTGCCTCCTCCTGCACAGATGAAACTAATAGAGGTAAAAAAAACTGGTTGTTGCATCTTTTAGACAATTTAATTCTACGTCTAACCAAAACCACTCAATAGTTGGTGTTGCCTCCTTGTGCTTGGCGAACGGCTTCAAGTCGGCAAGGAGGTGAGGTGATTCCGGCGGCAGAATCATTCAGGATCCATCCTGAAAGACCGAGTGGAATCCCCGATGCTTGCTGAACAACCAGCCACCCGATTCTGCCGCCGAACCATGGAGCAACACATCGAAACAATCCTCCGAAATCTTGAGTACGACACTAACCTTTTCGAATCTCTCCTCACCTCCTACCCTTGCCGACTTGAAGCCGTCCGCCAAGCACAAGGAGGCAACACCAACTATTGAGTGGTTTTGTTTAGACGCAGAATTAAATTGTCTAAATGGTGCAACAATAAATTTTTTGTACCTCTATTAGTTTCATCTGTACAGGGGGGTGGCAATCATTGTTTACCACGCTGTACACATTATATTCTACTGCGCTTAACTAAAATACTAAACTCGCATGTGATCGAATCTACAGTTGCATCATTGTTGCTTTGTACTGTGCAATAAATGATTTAACATTATTTCACCACTGAAGGTGTGCGGGTGCCTATATTCAATGTAAAGGGCCTTCAATTCGTTCACTACTATTTTTATACCCACTTTACAATTGGTTGGCAAATTATCACTCTTTAAACACGGACAAAATATAATTAATGGCACGCACAAAGAGGGCGTCGTTAGCCACATCATTATTAAATTCAAGTTTATAAACACTCCTTTCCAATCGAGGGTTTATTCTTACCGATCCGAGCTTTTCAATCGTGAACTCTTCTTCACAACGCATAGCGGCAGTTGAAATAATCTTCTAAGCCGTAACAACAGCTGCTCATTATGTAAAGAAACAATTCTTCAGGGTGAACAGTGTAGGTGAGCTTTGCCCTGTACCGCTCAATCCTTTGTACCAAAGTTCATTATATTTCGAAGAGTCTAAACCTTTTAAATAAGCATCCAGCTCTAGACCATTCTCGCCATGTTCTTTCCTACACTCGGTAAACCCGTCGAGCAGAGCGGTGTATGCGTATTCAAGAACTGTATCAAAATAAAGCATATCCGTAACACATGCGTCTAATATAGGCTTTAGTTTGCGGAAACCGACGATTTCAAACATTCTGTCGAGGATGAAGCGGTTTCGCGTGGGGACAAGAACGTTATTATCAGATGCATTCTTCCACATCAGTCGTATATCAATGCATGGCTGATCGCTATTTATACACAACGTACAAACAATAGCATATGAGGGGGTATCACTAATCTGTTCTCTTGTACCTACACCTGCAGGTATTTTATAACGATCCTCGCTCCACTTCTCAACTATCACGAAGGCTCTATTCATCTCCTCAACACTTAAATAAACAACATTACCTTTACCAGAGTTTGTTTGTCTACAAGTCGTTTCAAGTACATAGTTAATGGCACCAGTTTTACGCCTGAACACACGCAATGACTTCGTCATCACGGACACATCGTATACGGCATTGCGAATGCTGCTGAAAGGAACCTCCATCGTATTCTGTTGTGAGGAGTGCACGTCCAGTCGGGTCAAGCTCTGAGATGACTATGAGCAGCCGGTGCGCGGTTTGGCTCGGAGACAGGTGTGGGAAACGAGTCACACGGACGAGTCATACAAGCGTTAATGTTTCGTGTACGGGTTTGTTCCAGCATGAAAGAATCATGTGAATACTTGTGTCCCATTATACTGAACAAGCAGATCTTTTTCGATACACGGAGTAATATCGGCTTTAATGTTTATCACTCCCCAGATTGCGCACTAGACATTTTTGTTCAGGATGATTTTCACGAACTAAACACATTTTATTCACACTTCGGCGCACTATTTGAGAGAAATATGTGCCCATATTTATCCTTTTTGCCTAGCAGGCGATACGCGTCTCTAAATTCTATTAAAAACTCACACAGGCCTTTAGCCACAACCTCACAGCGAACCTCGTCATAATATATATATGAATGTAGTGGTAAAAGTATTTCAGACTATCCATTATGACAAGATTTACATTCTCAGCCGCAGGGTACGCGTACTCAGTATGATGCAGCATAACATAATACCGCCTGTCACACCACTCATCAACAAGACTCAGTACCCATACCCGTTGCTTCTCTTCTGCACGTGTTGTTTCTTTCACTTTACGGTATATGTACGTTTTTATACAGTTTAGTACTACAACGTAGTCCATTACATCGTTTTTGCCGCGAAATCCGGCAATGTTCTCGTCAGAATATCCATAGAGTATTTAAGCCTCTTTCTCCTCACGCTTCGCACGGTTCAATGTAGCCTTAAAAGTCTCAAAGGAGGGAGGGCTAGGGAGTCTTTCAGCATTCACCACATCTTCCGACTTTACCGAATACCACTTTATAAACGTCGAGAACGCAATATCAAAGGTAGCCATCATTATTTTTCGTCTACATGAGATTTCTTCAAATACACGTCTGAGATCCAGGGCTTGCAGCGGTCAACTGAGCACGCAGGGGTAGAGATATGCCTAGGTAGACCTTTGATCGATCATACAGAGGCGGAGCTTAGGATTTTTCCTGTACATACACACACAAAGGAGAAAATGAAACCCTAATTGAAACATGATTTATTTAATAAACATATCATCGAATTATTCATGGTGTATATATATTCAAATGCATGTAATAAATAAAATAAACATATCGTTAACAAGTAAATAGGTATATATATATATATATATATATATATATATCAGTACATTTAAGAGCTATGGTACCCAAAAGGTACAGTATCGTAGGTGCCAGGCAACTGGTAACGTTTCCTATAGGTGTTACGGCACACCTTTGTACCCCTAAGTTCCTTCACGCCCCCCAGTTTCTGTGCCCGAAAATTGTGGGTCTCTACAGTCAGTTGGGCGGTTGGCCACCCTCATCTTCCAAGCACACTAGCTTAACTAGCATAGTTAACGACCCGTCGGTTCGCCTGGTTAAGCGTGACGCCCTTCGCCTTCACGATATATTTCAGCTCCTCACCCACCCTCACCCGTACCCTATAAGTTTTTGGCCCTGTCGATACAAAGGAGTCAGCGTATACACCATCACCATACTCATCATTGATCTCGTCAGTCAACTCTCCGAGGAATTCCCCAATACGCGGCTTGTATTCACCCTCCCTCTCTGTGAATATTACGCTATTTGTGTCTGCGTACAGGACCATCCGCCCAAGAGGCTGCAGTA
Organism: Bathynomus jamesi; assembly: GCA_023014485.1. Classification (NCBI taxonomy): domain Eukaryota; kingdom Metazoa; phylum Arthropoda; class Malacostraca; order Isopoda; family Cirolanidae; genus Bathynomus; species Bathynomus jamesi. Next base: position 983,207 of record JAJOZX010000582.1, on the reverse strand, counting down.
GTCCCCAAAGGTTGATGCGTGCGTATGCCGTTGTGAAGCTACAGGTATGTTTGTAATACCTGAGGTATCTGTGGCCAATTCGGTGATGTTGTACTTTATTATGTACGTATTACCTACATTCACGATCTCCATGACCTCTTTATCGGGATCATTGGAATAATCCCACACCTCGTTATAACTTTGGGCCAGATTAACGTTCCCCTTGCCTGTATTCTGTGCATTTTTTCCCGAGGACTATTTATGCACACCTTTGCACTAAAGCGCTTGCCAGGGTTCTTAACAATTTGGGCCCGGTGAAGTTGTATTCCTTCACGGTCACGGTAGCGCTGAATATAAGCCGATTTTTCACCCTCGATCTCAACCCCTCGCGGGCACCCTGATGCTTCTAACTTATCCTCCAAAAAAGTATTTATATACGGCGTGAAAAGATTGGGTAGCTTCTGAAACCTCGATACCTCATATATCTTCATATTCTGTAGCCATGGCGAACGGCTAGGCCCAGCTCAGGGCTTGTATATACACCTCTGATCTTCCGTTAGTTGGGTGTGTGATTACAGGACCCATTGTTCTCCTCTGCGCACTTCACGCACAGGGGAAACATGAGCTTGTGATCTATAACGACGTGTAAGATCGGCATCCATAAATCGCGAGGGGGGAGCACTACGAAAAAAAGACCGAAATAGTTCTTGTTCAAATTTGCTGAGAACTCTTCGATGGTGGGCAGGGCTGGACCCACCAGTTTTTCAGGTGCTCCTACGGGGTACGGATTGTTCTTCATCACGTAGGGATATAAAGAACAGAAATCGTAGTAATAGAGTTTCACACCCTCCGTAGACGGAAAGTATAGCTTGAATGAGTTTGTACGCCCTCCGAACAAGCTATTACCGCATTTGAGAGGGTCCAACACCATTGAGCGCTTGATGGTGTTTATTTCTTCGCGGTACTGCCCATCTGTTTCCATCCGTGCATCATACTCATGCTCCCACAAGATGTTGTGAGTGAACTGGGAGCCTATATCTGATCGCGAGTGTGGGTCTATGCAAGACTGTCGGCAGGAGATCTACCGTGGATATCTCCTACGATTCCACACTCAGGACGTGGACATCCATGCCACCAGCAGCCGTTAAAGGAGTACACAGTCTTCTCACCAGTGACCTGGTCTTCGTTTAGGTCATTAACCCAAAAACACGACCATTGACCTTAATGGGTATTTCCCCCGTGTTGCGGGCATGTTTTATGATGCTGTTGTAGGTGTATGAGCCAGTAAATAGCCTTATGCCCATAACTGCGAGGGTTATTTCTGTGAATGACGGCTAAGGTGTCTTTAGGCATGAAATTGTTCTTGAACACAGTAAAGCATACTGAGGCGATCGTGGTTGCGACTTGCAACGGGTCGCAGTTGAACCGATCTATGTACATCCTTCTAAATGCCTGGAAACATACTCTAAGCACGCGCACACCATTCACGCAATGACGCTCACATTCATCCGCTATATTGTAAGGAATATCTTCATTAAAACTGTTGTAGTAGCGGTCAAAATCTTCACACTCACTATCATACATGCTAGCATAGTTAGAGTAATGTTTAGGGGAGGTAGTCCTACGTAATTTAAAGTGTCGCTAGTGAGGAAATTGTAAGGGAAATACCCTTTTGAAACTTCGGCGGCTATGCCCATCACCTTTGGTAGCTTGGCTAATTTACAAGATGTGAATAATAAAGTATCTTTAAACTGAACATTACCTCTTATTTGCATCTGTATAAGTTTGTTTCCTCTTTTCAATGCGTCGCCTGTAAATATCTCCGATGACTCGTGTTCAAGCAGTTCCTTATAAAGGAATTGTGTGCCAAATTTTGCCCCATTATGGGCAAGAATACACAGTCATTTTTTTTAACTTGTCCGCTAACTTGACAATATAGGACACAAAGAGTTTCACAGGGCTGTCGTGTACAATCGTTTTAAAAACGTTTGTCCGTTTACCACATTTGTAACACTCATCACATTCAGCATCCATGCACTCATCGCAGATAGTCTGGCTTACAAGTAGATGTGGGATAACCTCTTTGGTTTCAGCAATCGTATATGTTTCTATATCGTAGTACACAGTTATACAAGGTCTATTTTTAGGCTTAGCATCTTTCATATAACATACATGATTTACACCATCCGCATTATATGATATTTCTTATGGTATGTAGAACAGTGAATTTCATCACATTTATGCGTGAATTTCTCTCAGTTATCCATCATCTGAAACATACCACATTCACAGATTCTCATTTTCCTGCAAGTGCCAATTGACTTCTGGAGCTCAAAGCATTTATTATTGAAAAATGTACGTCTACACACATTACAGTCCCTCTTCTCAGCTTCAACTAAACGACTTTCACATTTGGAGCTTTTACACTGCCCACATACCATGTGGCATTCCTTACAATGTTTCACCATATCATTCGCAAACTGGAGACATCCCTTACACAAATCATGATGCCGTCCATATTTTCGGCTTTTATTATAACGAACGTAAAGAACCCTTTTATTACGGATGGGGAGATACGTTGACCCTGACAGCCCTAAAATAAGTAGAGGTTTTGTACGATCTCTCACAGAGCTTTTAAAAACATACACAGTCCTACGACGATCATCCATTCTACATACAACTATACGAACATTCATTTCCTGCTCCACCCTTCTCAGTTTTTCAGGACTCATATTACAGTCAAACTCGATCTTGCAATCTGAAGCCAGTTTACAGGCACGCTGCACAACCGTAGGCAACCAGATATTATACGCGATTGTATTAAGCACAGTGAACATATAAGCAAGACTATTGCTATAAAATTGCAACCACGCTCGGCGTTTATATGCTTTCTGTAAATAACCGGAGAATTGAAGTTAAGAGTATAAGGTGTGGCACTATAACCCGCAACCCGGAATACACTGACAATATCTACCGTGAAGTTGTCCATATTGAAGGCTGTACTACTTTGAGAGGCCTGCATTATACGGCTCAAGATATATTCTATATCTACAGCGGCCAAGCGTCTGAATGGTATTACTACCCAAAAATAATCTACATCCCCGTCATCTGACCCGAAGGACAGCCTGGTCCTGACTTCACGTTTGTCGCGGTTCTGAAGGGCAAACTCCACAATACGTTCAACTAAGCGTCGCAGACCATGTTCACACCGTTACTATACAGGGTTCCAAGGTCAACCCTGACTACGTACCAATTTCTAGTCAGGGCTGGGGTGGGGGTGGCGGAGCGCATCAGTTCGAATGTTATACCTTCCTCTACAGCACAAGTTGCTGCTGTTGTGGAGGATGTGTCTGGACTTGAACAGGAATAAGGGGACATATTTTTATTTGAGGAGGGAGCTAGTGTGGGGGTTGTGTCGTAAGACGTAGAGGGCTGGGGCTCTATTACTGGGGTCTAACAACCGATGCACTCCTGGCACGTTTTAGAGCTGACGTGGAAGGCTCTTCATCATGCCTCCGCTTTGAATTGTCGCGTGGTGATGTTACAGGTGTCGCGGGTGTGAGCTCGTCAGCGGGGGTGGAGTCTGTAACCACAACTACACTGTCATCGGGGTCGTCTGTAATACCGATGATGGTGACATGATGCTGTAACTCGTCGTCATTCACGGTTCTGTGGAAGAGGAAAAACAAAACGGTAGAATATAAGGAACACCACTTAAATTTTTATTATATTTTGTAAATGTTCCACTTAGGGGTGTGACGTGTTAGAGATGGATTCTGTAGAAAAATTCAGGTTCACGAGCCCGTCCACATGTATTATATCTGGCTCTACAGAATGTGGTAAAACTGAGAAGAGTTGCAGAAAGTGACATTTAATTTAGGAAAAAATGTGTTTAAAATTGAAAAAATTTTAGACAGCAAAGGTTCAGGAAAGAGAAAAATGTACCTGGTGAAATGGCTAGGGTGCCCAGAAAGCTTCAACACCTCTGCTGCAATAATGAAGCTTAAATAGTATGCAACATGGCGCCTAATCACTTCATTGTCACACTACCGTCCTCTTCTTCTGTCTGTACATCCTAACAACACCCTGGCCAACTTTGTAACAGAACTCCATGGGCCCATTGAATTGGAACGTGATTAGTATGAGGTGGGGATAGGCGAAATTCAGCTATCTATCAGCTTAAGTATTGATTATAAAAAACCCGTTTTTACGGTTCTTAGAGATCGTGATGAGTGTGAAAAAGCCGGGGTAATTAGGGATGAAACCATGCGTGCCGCCCGGAGTGGAGAGGCACTGTATTACACTACAGTAGTAACACTTGGCCTGGGTAGTTATGGTGCGGCCAAGGATGTTGCGAGAGACTTAAACCGAAATTTAAAAAACTCAAATCTTACGGCTGATTTAGTATACGAAATCGTAAACAAAGAAACCCCTGCATATGCTCTGACCCTAAAATCACAGGATAATAGAAATATTAAAGACAAAAGACTGTTCAAAATTATAACCTACGGCCGATATGGAGCAGCGCTCCAAAGAGATACCTTTTACGAGGCACAACATGACTTGTCCAGCCAAATGTATCAGTTGAAATTGGAGAAATTGGGCGATGGCTATACACTCCCAGACATGTGCTATATTTACAGCAACATCGTGGAGCACCAGTTTGTTGGGGATACCCAGGCACGCATGCTGCGCATCGTTCGCATACCCAACCATAGAGGGAAGAGCTTGAGCATTACATATGACAAACCCCATTATGTGAATGTCGCCACTAATCTTAACCAATATCTCAACATATACAGGGTATTTATAGTCCATATCTATTTCAGTGAAAACGCAGCAAAAAGGGTAAAATTCAGTAACAATATACTAATAGAAGGCATACATTTAATGAATACTTAAGCATATGATTCTACATGAGCACCATCAGCCATCAGTATCTCTACAGAGTTCGAATCTGTCAGCAGTATTGCGGAACACATTTTGGAGCATGACAGGGGTTATTTTTGTAACTGCTATTACGAAACGAGCACGTAAATGTCCCAGCTTCATTCAGATGGCATTTTAAACACCGTCGTCTTTCAACAAGATGAGACACCTTGTCATTACGCAAACATTGTTTGGGAGTACCTAAATGAACGACTTCGAAATCGGTGGATCGGACGTGGAGGCAACAGGCCCTTGGCGGCTCGATCTCCTGACCTAACGCCTTTGTAATTCTTTGCATGGGGTTTTATCAAATCAAATGTCTATCAAACGAGGGTTACAGATCTGCAAGATTTACGTGCTCATATCGTAACAGTGGCAGTTACAAAAATAACCCCTGTCATACTCCAAAATGTGTTCCGCAATGCTGCTGAGAGGTTCGAACTCTGTAGAGATATTGATGGTGCTTATGTAGAATCATATGTCTAAGTACTCATTAACTGTATGCCTTCTATTATATTGTTATTGAATTTTACCCTTTTTGCTACGTTTTCACCGAAATAGATAGGACCTTTATAAACACCGTGTATAAGAACGATTGAGGGAAAAAGTTTCCTATTCGGCGACGGGAGCTTAACAGTGAAGCTGCACTTTCGTCGCACTGAGTTATAATGGCTCGAAGGGGTGAGATACCAGCGTGGGAGTGGGCTTGGATCCATTTTTCAACCATACTGCGTACGGTTGTCCCTTTGTTGAAGAGGGGCGCCAGATACCTTGGGAGAAAGGCGCTACAATCAGGTTTTAACACGGTAGAAGACATAATGGCGGGAGCTTGACCTAAATCTCTAAAAAAGCACTTAAAACGTACACGGGAAGAACTCATCAAAGATGCAAAGAGAAACGTGCGTGGTGATGGGAAGAAGAGGGTCATCCGGAAGAAGGGGGTTACCAGCACGTGGTGTTAAACGTAACAGGACATCAAAAAAGAAGTGTTCTAAGCGAATGAAACCTATGGTTGGTAATTTTTTTAACTGATATAAGCTAAGGGCTTTGATCTCAGGAATCATAGGCTGTTTACTACTTGTCGAGAGAGATGGCACTATTTCTGACTCTTCATGGCACGCTTCGTCCATCCGTGTAGCTCACAATGTTGTAAATCGGAGCTGTCCCTATTTGACATGCCCCCAACACAAGTTTCTATCGAGCACAGTGACTTTATTACGATTAACCCATTAAACACAATTAGTTCCCCGAGTGCCCCTATAGAATTCGTGATACCCAGCTCAGGCCCTTATTTTTTTTATCCAAGCTGCATGCACATGTACGTTAAACTACGTATAGCTCATTCAGGTGGAACGGACTGCGATGATAAATATGTTGTATTTCCTGAAACAAGCTTTCTATACTCCATATTCAGCCAGTGTAATGTGTTTTTAAATCAGGTCAACATCTCGGCAGGAACGGGTTATTATCACCTACGAGCCTATCTGGAAAATGTCCTCAACTTTACAAAAGAAGCGAAGGATAGCTTTTTAACTGCCGAGGGCTATTATCAGACTAAAGACGAAAGTAGTATAAAGAATAAATTTACAAATTTTAAAAAGATATACGAATGTTTTGGACGCCCGCATACAGACTTCACATTCCAGGAGAAACTGCTTATGAACGGCATTGACATGAAAATAAAGCTCACCCTCAAGAAGAGGGCGAAAAACCCGTGGTGGTTCATGTTATGGAAACATACCTTCGCGTACGGCGAGTGAAATTAAGCTCACCAAAGCAAAGAGAAATTGAAATAAATTTACTACATGCCACAGCAAAATACCCAATTAACAGTACAGATCAAACTATACACGGTCCCCTCAGGGTTGGCCTCGAAACAGATAGAAAACACCGCCCTGGGAGTTCTACCTAAAAGGCTATTAAATGGAATCCAGGAACACGCTTCAGTGAATATAAAATATAAAAAGAACGCCTTTAAATTCGAGAATTTCGACCTTAAAAACATAACTCTATACGTCACTGGCGTTGCTTTGGGTTGGGTAATTGATACAGATTATTCATCAGACGCTGTGTTCTCGCTTTGCGCGAGAGCATATAGCAACCTGGCCCATATTGACAGGTGCTTTGATGAGCTTGGGATTGGGGTAACGCAGAAAGAATTCATCGACCAATTTAACCTTTATCCGTTCGACATCACTCCTGACTTATCTGCATGCATACCATTTCATCATTCAACTCAGTGTGGCACGGGTCGAATAATTTTTAAAAATTTATAAATTCCTTTCCACGTGACATGTGTATGAGAAATGAAAGACAGTACATGCCACAAGTATTACTAAAGTATCCCTGGAATCGGTAGGGATTCCAGACAATTTCGGGCATATGCAGCTGTTCGATAAATTTTACAATAATAGTCGCTCAAAGGATGACCGGCCAGTGAATTAAAGTCGTACAGTCTTTCCCTATTTTTAAAATAGATAGTTATCCAATGAATCCCCTTCGCCCCCAATAACATCTGTGTTGACAATAAATGCACCGCGGTCTCTCGTAGTTGGCAGTTTCAATGTTTCATTCTTCGCAAACACACCGATAAATTTAGAGCGTGTGATTCGGTCACTTTTCATTACTCTCTGAAGTGTATTCGCATCCATTTTAAAAGTCAGTGACTACACTCCTGAGGGGATCGATTTCCATTAGAGTTTGTGATTCGAGGTACGCTAGTACATCAATGGGCGCGTCTATAGCCTTGGCGAATTCCAATCTGACTGAGATGTTCCCACTCTGCTATGGACTTAAGTGTGTATTTACACATGCAGATAAAAACCGTTTTCCGTTTATGTGCACTCGATGTGTTGTATGATGTTTTACACGTATATATAAAATGTATAATTGCAACAATATTGTTTAAAATATAAGATGTCTCCAATAATGTTAGTATTGTGCTCTATAGCTTATTTAAAATTTATTGGATGCTAATTCTGTAACTAATATAAGTTGAATATAAAAAAAGGAACTATTTTACAAAACATGATTTATATCATTTAACAAATTGATGAAAATACACTGCGTCTTGTTCTTAACCGAAACAAAAAGAAAAAAGATTACATTAGTTCCCCAATGAACTGGCAATCGTTGGACCGGATGTGCGCCAATACTTCGACCTCCGTATTCATGTCACTGGCTCGAGTGTCCAGTAAAACTTCAGCCTCCAATTCGCCGTCGACTATTTGCGTTTCTTCAAAGCTATCACGAAAAGTTTCTAAAGCACGAGTCAGCTCCTCATCGGACCTATAAGAAAAAGGTCATGGTTGTAGACAGAAAATCATTTTTGGCTGTTCATACATTTTCTGAATTTTTTTATTAAGATCCAATTTTTTTTCATAAATCGAATTGTATTCAGAAAGCCAAGCTCAGTACTAATGCAAACTAATCTATAATTAAAAATTGAGGACACCTGCTTTTTTAATGAAACATTTTACAACAAAATGTAATGAGTTGAAAATGTATTACATCCACACCATATATATATATATATATATATATATGAAGAAATAACCACGAAGGAGACAGAATGGTTAATTAAAATCCAATTGTTTTTCATCAAAATACACACAGAGGAACATACACGCATATATATATATATATATATATATATATATATGTATAATTGTATATATACTCGTGTATAGGTCGAGTTTTTAAGACTGAAGTCTTAAGCAAATTTAGGGGGTCGACCTATATAAGGGTAACATTTTCGTGGGGTTGAAATCCGTGCACGGTGGGGAGGGCTAGGAGCTACTGTTACTTCAGACATGAAAAATATTTACCATTTAGTACCAGTAAACAATGAAAACATAAAATATGTACCAATTATTAAAATCACCAAATATGTACCAATTATTAAAATTACAGAATGGTAGCACAGGATGATATAAAACAAAATGATTACATTTTTAAAAGTTTATTTAAAAGTTTATTTATATGCCATAAAATATGGTGTTTTATTACCCTAATTTGTTGTTCCACTACCCTCAACAAATGGGGTCGACCTATACACGAGGAATGTGATAAATTAATGATTTCTTGGCCAAAAATCAAGGGTCGACCTATACACGGGTATATACGGTATATATATATATATATATATATATATATATATAGAGAGAGAGAGAGAGAGAGAGAGAGGAGGAAGAGAGAGAGACCTACAAGGAGTTACAATTACATTAATTTACAGCGCCGGAAATACTTTTATCCTAGCTGTGCATACTACGCATCCCCTACCATCACCGGGTCTCGAACCCAGGACCGTTGGAATTTCCCTACCTTTAAATTTTTAGTAATTCTAAAACCCTACCTGTAGAACTTTCTATAAATTTGTTAAGCGTAAATTCATTTTTTAATTTCATTAGATAAAATTACCAGATTTTTTTCATAAAGTAAATTGTATTCAGAAAGCCTAGCTCAATACTAATACAAACTAGTCTATAATTAAAAGGTGAGGATAGCTGCTATTTTAATGAAGCATTTTACAACAAAGTAATGAATTGAAAATGTATTATTACATCCACACCATATATATATATATATATATATATATATATACATTTAACTGCAATGACCACGCAGTATATTAATGTATAGAAATGACGTAAGTATAGAGGAGCGTTCTGCACACGAGGAAGAGAAATAACGAACAAATGAAAAATGAGGTGAACCGCCCGGGAATCGAACCCAGGATCTTCCGATTGCCGGTCAGATGCGCTATCCATTACACCACGGGCCTCGATCAGTCATAAGTCGAAATTCTCCTACATAGGGCAGAAACCAATGCCCTGAGAGGGCACCCTCGCAAATCGTGAATATGTACATTTAACTGCAATGACCACGCAGTATATTAATGTATAGAAACGACGTAAGTATAGAGGAGCGTCCTGCACACGAGGAAGAGAAATAACGAACAAATGAAAAATGAGGTGAACCGCCCGGGAATCGAACCCAGGATCTTCCGATTGCCGGTCAGATGCGCTATCCATTACACCACGGGCCTCGATCAGTCATAAGTCGAAATTCTCCTACATAGGGCAGAAACCAATGCCCTGAGAGGGCACCCTCGCAAATCGTGAATATGTACATTTAACTGCAATGACCACGCAGTATATTAATGTATAGAAACGACGTAAGTATAGAGGAGCGTTCTGCACACGAGGAAGAGAAATAACGAACAAATGAAAAATGAGGTGAACCGCCCGGGAATCGAACCCAGGGCGGGTAGGAGAATTTCGACTTATGACTGATCGAGGCCCGTGGTGTAATGGATAGCGCATCTGACCGGCAATCGGAAGATCTTGGGTTCGATTCCCGGGCGGTTCACCTAATTTTTCATTTGTTCGTTATTTCTCTTCCTCGTGTGCAGAACGCTCCTCTATACTTACGTCGTTTCTATACATATATATATATATATATATACACTACCAGTCAAAAGTTGAAGTACACCAACTAATTTCCAACGTTTTACTGCTTAGCTCATGACATAAACTTCAAATGTAAACTTAACAGGTAGTAGAGATGAATTTGCTTACCTGGCTTTCATATTGTATGCTTTAGTGCATCTGCCCTATGCAGTGTGTTGTAATAGAGAAGCTTCTTCAAAATAGCCTTCAAAATGTGTTAATTTACGTCTAGCATGCAGCCTAAAATTAATGCCATTAGCTCTGCACAAGGGCCCAAAAACAGTTTAAAAGTCTTTACTGGGGTGGTGTGTTTCTTCAGGAGTATGTTAATACATGTGTTCAGTTATTAACATGCGCTGCAGGTCTTTACATATAAAATCCTTGCAGAGGAGCTAACTGTGTAGTTTAAGGTATATTTCTTAGTTTCAAAAAGCAAAAATGGGTGTTAAAGCTCAGTTAACAACAGAAAAAAGACAGTCGATTGTAACTTTGAGAAATGAGGGCCAATCACTGAGGCAAATTGAAAAAAAATTAAGTTTCTGTGAATGCGGTTGCTTGTGCCATTAAACGGTACGAAGAAACTGGTCAAAATAAGGACAGGAAAAGGTCAGGGCGACCAAGAACTACAACAGACTCAGAGGACAAGTATATCCGAGTCAACAGTCTACGCAACAGACGCCTCACTGCACCTGAAATCAAAGCCCAGCTGAACAACTCCAGAAGTACAACAGTTCGAACATCAACTGTTCAGAGAAGACTAGGAGAGGCAGGATTAAAAGGACGAATCGCAGCAAAGAAACCAATGCTGAGACTCCAAAACAAAAAGAAAAGGCTAGCCTAGGCTAAAAAACACCAAAAATGGACTGTTGAGCAGTGTAAAAGTGGGTGAAAGAATGACACAGCAGTTTGTTGTGCCAACAGTAGAGCACGGTGGAGAAAGTGTGATGGTCTGGGGATGTTTTGCAGGGGAGCAAGTTGGAGATCTCCACAGTCACTGGAATACTGAACCAACGTGGCTATCACAGCATTCTACAGCGTCATGCCATCCCATCTAGACTGCGACTAGTTGGCCAACAGTTCATAATGCAGCAAGACAACGATCCTAAACACACTTCCAAGCTGTGTCAAAATTACTTGAAGCAGAAAGAACGGCAATGTCAGCTCACAGTTATGGAATGGCCAGCACAGTCCCCGGATCTGAAACCCCATCGAGCTAGTGTGGGATGAACTAGATCGATGAGTGAAAGCCAAGCAGCCATCCAGTGCTCAGAAGCTCTGGGAACTCTTACAAGAGTGCTGGCAGTAGCTTTCACCAGACTATATTCTTTCTCTTGTTGAGCGCATGCCTCGAATTTGTTGTGCTGTAATTGCTACGAGAGGAGGCTATTTTGATGAATCTAAAATTTAGACTTTGCTTTTGGTAAATTGTCCTGATTTGTTGTTAAGTTCCCATGTTTGTACTTATGAATTTGTGTCATGATAACTTAATAAATAAAAAACTTTAAACAAAATTTGAAATTTATGAATATTTCAGGGTGTACTTAAACTTTTGACTGGTAGTGTGCACACACACACACACACACATATATATATATATATATATATATATAATATATATATATATATATATGATGAAATAACCACGAAGGAGACGGAATAGTTAATTAAAATCCAATTGTTTTTCATAAAAACACACAGAGGAACACACACACACATATATATATATATATATATATATATATATATATATATATGAAGAGAGAGAGAGCTACAAGGAGTTACAAGTACACTAATTTCCAGCGCCCGAAGTATTTTTAGCCTAGCTGTGCAAACTACGCACCGCCTACGATCAGCGGGTCTCGAATCCAGTCCGTTGGAATTTCCCTACCTTTAAAGTTTTAGTAATTCTAAAACCCTACGTGTAAAACTTTCTATACATTTTTAAGTTAACACGTAATTATTTGATAAACAAAGTTCACTCTCAAAATGACGTTCTCAGAAACATTAAAATAAATAAGTTCGCGAATAAATATAGGGCACAAAAATACAATATAAACATACTCACATCTCGCCGGTAGAGTGTTCTGCTAGTCAAACGGAGGATCATTGCAGATATCATTAACGTTTTGTGTCGATAGAAGGTTTTCTCCATCAATCGCTGCGAAAAGTTCGAGTCTTGCTCCTGCAGAGCGGTCCCCGACTTCAAACACCTGTGGGGAAGAGTAGAGGTATGTCTGACTGGAGGCGTCCATGACGAGAGAATGTGTGGGTACTCTTTGGTAAGAATAACTTGTGGGTTCCAGCTGAAAATGCCCCCTTTTTATATGCAAGGTTTCCTATTGTAACCACCCCTCAGAAGTCCAATATTCGCTTCGCGAGTTTTCTGTTGGCTATCAGTGAATTTGAGTGCGGCTGTAACGTGTGGGGAGGCTTTCCACCAACCAGCAACCATGGTTTCGTCCTCATACTCCGCCCGTTGGCCTGTTATTGGATGAACCGCGAATTCTGGGGGGGGCGTGTCTTTACCAAATTTGACTTATTCATTCCTCAGATTTTTTCAATTGTTTAAAGCAGTTAAATTATCCGCATATGATTTAAAAAAAATTTAAGCGTAAATTCATTTGATTTTAATATCTTCATTCGATAAAATTACCAGATTTTTTCATAAATTGAATTGTATTCGTGTTAAGGGAAGACTTTCGAGCTCTTTTTTAAGTGTCATAAAAGTATTTTGAATGTCTTTTGAATATTTTTATTAAAACTCGCGAGGTTTTGAATGAATAAGCTCTTTTAAAATGGAGCAGAGCCATAAGAGAGAGAGAGAGAGTTTTTGTTTGGTAAATAAAAAAAATTTCTGGGGCGACTAACCACAATAAACAGCGAGCAGCTAACCTAACCGGGTCATTAACATATACTTCCATAAACACTGAATTTAGCATACGGTTTATATATATATATACAATGTGGAGAAAGTTTTTTCAGAAGTGAAGTTTGAGTTTATATATACGTAAGGTTCACGAATCAGAAATGCAAAAAACTTTAAAAAGAAAGAATATCATTAAATTTCACTCAGAGAGAGAGAGAGAGAGAGAGAGAGAGAGAGAGAGAGAGAGAGAGAGAGAGAGAGTTTTTTGGAAAATAAATTTTTTTTTTCTGGGGCGACTAACCACACTAATAAACAGAGAGCAGCTAACCTAACCGGGTCCTTAACATATACTTCCATAAATAATGAATTTAGCATACGGTTATATATATATATATATATATATATATATAATGTGGAGAAAGTGTTTTCTCAGAAGTGAATTTTGAGTTTATATATACGCAAGATTCACGATTAACAAATGCCAACAACTTTATAAAGAAATAATATTATTAACGGCAATTACATATTTGTCTTTATTTGACCTGAGTTTTCTTGTCTCGCATAAATGCCATATTTCATTCAGAGAGAGAGAGAGAGAGAGAGAAAAGTTTGGAAGGCCTCTTCTGAAAGTACTTAACTGTGACCTTTGTGACCGTTATCAGATATTTATCTATTTCGCTTTGTTATACTAATCATAAATGCAAACTTTAAACAGAAAGAATATTATTAACGGTAATTACATATTCGTCTTTATTTGTCCTAAGTTTTCTTGTCTCGCATAAAATGTCCAATTTCATTCATTCAGAGAGAGAGAGAGAGAGAGAGAGAGAGAGAGAGAGAGAGAGAGAGAGAGAGGGAAAAGTTTTGTTTGGAAAATAAAAATGTTTTTTTCTGAGGCAACGAACTACCTGTTCAGAATTATGGAGTCAAAATCCCCGACCAGATGTTCATCCGCGCTTAGCTTAATGACGCGACAAATCTCTGATTTGCGTTTTTACATTTGAAGTTGTAAGCTTTAGTTACCATTAAATGGAAATCTTTAATAAGTGGAAGGCAAATACCAGGTGGCCGGTGAAGTGCTTGACCGCAAGAATGGTATGGGCATAAGCTTAATTATTAGCGAGTCGATATTATCTGTCCCCAAAAGGGAAAATGCGAGAGATAGAGAGAATGCTGGTTGGGGATTAAAATTTACGCTTCGCTGTACGCATTCTTTGAGAGTCATTAGTACAAGATTCCTTATCGATAAATTCCATATACAGGTGTTCGGCGCGTCCTTCTGGAACCGATGCGGGTCTAAAAACTCCGACAGATTATTCAGAAAAAGTAGCTTGAAAGTCTTTAGCATCGGAATTTAATGCAAGTGCGAGTTGATCCAACACTGGTTAATGGACCGAAACGCCCATCGGTGTGGTAGGGTGACAGGTAAAACAAGTTTCAAATAGGTTATCCCGAAAAAGTTTAGAAATATATATTTTTAAAATCTGAATAGTGACTAATTATAGATGTGCCTTATGTCGTGAATCACTTTTATTATTTACTTTCTTCATTATTTACTCTACTTTCTGCTCTCTATTGCCTTTATCTTTACACTCTCTTTACTCATTTCCACAATACTTCACAATTATATTCATGGTAGCCACGCCGAGACTGAAAGCCGTTACAACACAAAGGGGGAAGGGGGGGTTCATTAACACTCTTTTAACGCTTGTTAACACTTTATTTAATTCCGAAAATGGTTTAAGTAATTTGAGGGGATGCGAGTAGGAAATTTTACTATAATATTTTACGTCGGAGAGGGGCACAAAACAATTAATTTAATGTTAAGGTTACATGGCCCCAACTTCACGCTTAACGCGCTGCCGGACGACTGACTCTTTTTGGGGGTAGTCCGCTCTGTGGGCCTCTGTTCAGGATTGCCAACTCTTCCCATTTTAAACAATTTAAATCTAACAAACATACTTTTTCGTAATTTCACAATTATTAGTAAATGATTTACATTAAACATTATCTTAATTAAACAAAAATTAATATTCTTAACTAGGCATTACTACACTTAAGGGAATATATATAGGGTGTCCCCAAAAAAATATACTCTTTATAGCATCATATATTTTATAATTAAAAAAAAAAAATATATATATTGTTATAGCAATTGCCAATGAAAGGTAAATTAGTAATCTAAGTGATCAAAATGTTATAGCGAGTTGTTTGCATATAAAATTTAATTAACTACGCCAAGTGCTCAAAATGTTCTCCGGCGGCATGAATGCACTTTTGAATGCGTCGACTAAGCCTGGCCTTGTTTTATCAAAGGCCTTGTAATCGACACAACTGCAGGTACTGGTCACTTGATAATCCACACGTTTATGTAGATAAACATGTTAATTTACCAGGATTAACAGCATGGTGTGGTTTATCATCCAGGGGTTTGGTTGGACCATTTTTCTTTAATGGGACAGTTACCGGTGCCGCATATCTCGACATGTTGCGGACAGAAATTATACCTGCAGTTCGGAAGTTGTTTGGAAGCGACGACTTTTACTTTCAACAAGATGGAGCCCCCCTCATTATCATTGTGATGTCAGAAGGTACCTCGATGAAACGTTGCCTAACCGTTGGATAGGACGAAGAGGAAGCGTTGAGTATCCTCCACGTTCACCGGACTTGAGTCCACTTGATTTTTATTTGTGGGGCTACCTGAAGGATGCAGTTTATGGTACAAGACCCGCAACACTCGAACACCTTAAGGATGCAATTAGGGAAAAGTGCGGGACCATCACAGCATCCACATTAGTCCATGTCTGCGAATCAGTTAGTCGACGCATTCAAAAGTGCATTCATGCCGCCGGAGAACATTTTGAGCACTTGGCGTAGTTAATTAAATTTTATATGCAAACTCGCTATAACATTTTGATCACTTAGATTAATAATTTACCTTTCATTGGCAATTGCTATAACAATATATTGTTGTTTTTTTAAATTATAAAATATATGATGCTAAAGAGTAGATAGTTTTTTTGGGACACCCTGTATGTAGGGGCCCTATATATATATATATATATATATATATATATATATAATATATATCGTCGTATGAACCTTTAATATTTGAAATTACAGGGTGGCGATTGGAGAAAATATTCAGGATAATTAATAATAATGAATAATGATGTATGTACATTTAATAATAGAAGATCTATGAACGTTTATATATATATATATATATATATATATATATATTATATATTATATATATATATATATATAGAGTCAGTGTGTTTGTGTGTGTGTGTGTAATAAGAGGGAATGGAGCGAGCATCATTGATATATATATATATATATATATATATATATATATATATGGCCTTTTAGGCCAGTGCCAGTGACGCTTCTCAGTTTTGTGCTCCGTCTTACTATCAAATTAACAGGGTTTAAAGTTAGTGAACCGGTATGTTACCTATACAATAAAATTTGTAAATGTGCCAAGATTACCCAGTTACAATCTTATTAGATGGTCCACAATACTTAATTAATAATAATACATATAATATATCCTCAAAATTTTCTAACGACATCCGGCACTACCTTCTTGGACCTATGAGGAGGGAGGTAAACAGTGACCTTGAAATAGCGGGCATACGAACGAATGAACGAACTAAACGAATGAACGAGTGAATTTTAACTACATAAACGGTTCAAAATATTTTCAAAAGGCCAGGGAAAGGCTCTGAAATCTTAAATGAAAGACCAAGCAAATAAATAGGTTTTATTACTTTAGATATATTTACAAACTTACACGCTTACATGTTTTAAAGGGACAAGGAGTGGGCACTCCTTTTAGCATCCCCATCTCGTTCCCCTCTCCCGCCCTACCCCCATCATATACACTGCGAATTTCCGTTTAATAGTAAAAGTTTTGACGGTGATCGCGGGAAATGTATGTTTCATTACGGTATAATCGTACAGTGACTCCGCGTGTATACTTTTTGTGTCATAGAAATAGTTACATAATTAATGTGAAAAGATGCCTGAACATCGAACCGTTGGTATCCAGAGCATGATTTAAAGGGACGAAAAAGTGGGACCCCTTTCGGCGTTCCCCCCATCGCCACCCCCAACCAGCCCCCACCAGCTACGCTCCCCCGCAAGCCGTTACAGATACAATGGGGTCGTCTGCTGTAAATCTTGTAGAAAATCCTCTGTTATGTTTCATATTCGACAAAGTAGATCATATTAGGTCAGACCTTCTTGTATCTGTCTGTCATGATTTTTATGATTCAGAAGAAATAGAACATGCGAGGGTACAATTAAACACCCTGTTCGGTGCTTCCCTCCCAACTCGTAGAGGTAATTCTAAAAACGAGAATACCCTGAAAGACATTATAAATAAAGTGTCGACCCTCCGGGATAATGAGAATAATATTACTTTTTACGTTACTAACTTCCATAGAATACCGGTAATCTCTATGGGTGACGTAAACGTCTCGGTGCTCCTCAAACAGTATAATGAGGTACAAAAGTCGATAGTTGAACTGAAACACCAACACGTGGTGTCAAATCAGAAAAACGCGATTTCGATAGAACAGTTCAGGTCAGAGTTAGATGCGTTGAAAGAGACGCTCCTCCCAAAGCCGTTACTCGGAAGTAGTTCAGCAAGCCACATCCCCAAGAAGCGCGTCGGGCAGCGAGGGAAACGAAATCCCCGCCTCCAACTCCCCCCCTGAACGTGGGGTGGAAACGCAGCATGCAGGGGTAGCGGTCAAACACCCTCCCGTTCAGGAAAGGACTTCTGCTCCCGATCTCACAATGAGGAACAGGGACGGTCCAATGCCGAGAGTCGAGGCATCATTGCCCTCTTCCCTGCCTCCCACTGCAGAGGAGAGGTGTTCGATTACGCCTCGCTCGGAGCGCAATTCCCCCCCTCCCACCGAAGGAGGGGTACGCGCGGCCGTCAGGTTATAAACACCGCTAACAGACCCTCACCAAGCCACAGAGTAAGGGAGGGGCCTCCTATCCCCCAAAGGTTGTGCCACCCATCCCCCAGGCAGGCGAACCCTGCCTCAGGGAGATCGAGGGAGGAGGACGACGGGTGGGTAATTGTTAACAGGCGCCCTTCCCGAAGGTTTCCTCAACCGGTCTCCGCGGCGAGGTCACCGATGGGGAATCTCACCCTCTGTGTCGCGAATTCAGCTCTCAAACGAGGCAAGCGATATTTGACACATGATGGATAAAGTCATTGGTGAACACAGTATATTGATAGTTAATAAACTAAACACGAAATCTCCGTATTATAACTCATTTAAAGTAATAATTAAAGGTGTAAATGCGCATTTCAACCCGTATAATATGAGTCAATGGCCAGACGGTATTATTCTTAAGGAGTTTATTCACTTTTCCAGGAGATTTGATAACAGGCAAAATAATAATAATAATAGTAATAATAATAGGCGCCCTAACGGTAATGCCTGAAAGTTGTACTGTGTAAAATATTAATAATCTTACATATAATAAATTTTCTATCAGTCATGGCGGATAACTTGTTAAAAATAGTCTCATATAATGTAAGGTCAGTGAGGAATTCAACTGTAGATGTTCATAAAATCTGCGACAGTGCAGATTTGATACTCCTGCAGGAGCACTGGCTACCTAAGCAAGAGCTAAAATTCCTCTCTACCATCCATGATCACTTTATGTACCATGCGTCATCAGCAGTAGACTTGTCAGATGAATTAATGTACGGTAGGCCTTTTGGTGGTTTTGCTTTCTTATTAAGGAAACATTTATCAAAACATATAAGATTTTTAACAAGCGATAACGTAAGGTTGTTAGGCATTGAATTACAAGTGAACAATGATTGCATATTAATTGTAAACTGCTATTTACCATACAAAAACGGCAGTAATCTAGATGAATACATTGATTTGCTGTACAAAATTAAGTCATTATCAGATAACCCCAAATATTCTCACTGTATAATAATGGGGGACTTTAACGCACATGTGAACTCGGAATTCTTTGGAGAATTGGGTAACATGTGCGAGTCGGCCAATTTAAGTATAAGTGATGTCGATGTATTAGGGGTAGCCAGTGGTAATTTTACATACGTTAGCGATATGAGTGGTACCACCAGGTGGATTGATCATTGTCTCACTAGTAATAATCTAAAGGATCGAATTGTTAGAGTTCATATTTTGCATGATTTCCTTCTTTCTGATCATAGACCATTAGAAATATTAATTAACGTTACCAATTTATTCGCAACACGACTTAACAAGAACTCAATACATAAGAATAATCGCGTCGATTGGTCCAATGTTAATATGCAGCAGAGAAGAGAATACAAAGACAGAACATGTCACCTCTGTAATAATTTAGAAATTTTGCACCTTGCCTGTAATAATCCTTGCTCAAATGATTCTCACTGTAAACTCATAGATAGGTATTATAGTAAGATAATATCCCTGTTAAGAGAAGCAGGAAGCCCCTTGATTAAATCTTACAACTATCATACTAAGGTTATTCCTGGATGGAATGATTTTGTTGACCCCCCCTGAAGAGGGAATCGAAAGACGCCTATGTTTTGTGGTGCTTACATGGTAGACCAAGATTAGGATCAGTATACATAAATATGTGTAGAAGTCGGGGTCAGTATAAGGCGGCCATAACGCGATGTAAACAGGAAGAAGAGTCTATTCGAGCATCAAAAGCCTGTGAAGCTCGCATAAATAACGATAATAACAAATTTTGGAAATTTGTTAAGAATCAAACGGGTGTCAAAAATGTCCTCCCTCTGACAATCGATGGGGTGTCGGGGGAGGATGAAATTGCAAAGCTGTGGAAAAACCACTACTCTAACATTCTTAATAGTGTGAGTAGGGATAATCTTAAGATAGATTGCAGCGAAACGATTGTGGGAGGGACAAAGGAAAATATTTTGATATCATTTCCTGAAGTAAAGAGGTTAATTAAAGAGTTAAAGTCTGGTTCTGCGTCAGGGGTAGATGACTTATCGAATGAGCACTTAAAGTATGCAAATGACGTAGTATGTCTGCATATATCATTGCTCCTATCAGCCATGCTTGCTCATAGCTATATCCCTGCAAAATTCATGAGGGTATATATCTTGCCCCTGGTCAAAAATAAGTACGGAGACATTCTGTCCAGCAATAATTACAGGCCTATTGCTGTCGCTTCCTGCTTCTCGAAACTACTAGAAAAACTCTTGTTACTCCGATTAAATGATTTCCTATGGACATCTAATCAGTTTGGCTTTAAAAGGTCCCACTCAACTGACCTGTGTATCTATGTACTTAAAGAAACAATATCTAAATACAGACAGTAATTCAACAATTTATAGCTGTTTCCTTGATATAAGTAAGGCATATGATAGGGTGAACCACAATATTTTATTTGCAAAACTAGAAGACAGGAAGGTTCCCATGTACATATTAAATTTATTGAAATTTTGGTATTCCCACCTATCTTTCACTGTTAGGTGGGGCAATGTACTATCCGAGTGTTTTGGCTCCTCTTGCGGGGTGAGACAAGGCTCCTTGCTCTCCTCTATGCTGTTTAATGTGTATATTGACGGATTAATTGCTTCACTTAATGAGGCAACAGTAGGATGTTGTATAGATAACACAAGGATAAATAACTTAGTTTATGCCGATGATATGGTGTTAATAAGTCCCTCTGTTAAAGGTCTGGATCGGCTACTAAATGTCTGCGAAGTGTATTCGCAGAAACATGATATTCTTTTTAATGTTACAAAAACTAAGGTTATGCAATTTCATCCTAAAAGCTGTAATCAACCAGCTGATATAAGGTTTAAAATGAATGGTGAAGTAATTGAGGAAGTACAAGAGTTTAAGTATTTGGGTCAAACTATTACCAGCTCCTTGAGTGATGACTCGGATATAAGAAAACAATCTCGAAGCCTGTGTGCTAAAGCGAATATGACCATAAGGAACTTTCGTTTCTGTACAAGTGAAGCTAAAGACACTCTTTCGTACTTTCTGCAGTAATATATACGGTCAGCAACTCTGGGTGAATTATAAAAAAGGTTCTGGCAGAACTCTAAATTTGCTGTACAACAGGTCTTTTAGACTCTTACATAAATTACCTCCGAGATGCTCAGCTTCGCAAATGTTTGCTACCCGCAATGTCCCGAGCTTCCCGGAGGTAACAAGACGTGCTCAGCACAGTCTAATGCAAATAATTAAAAAAATCAACCAACCCAATCATCCAAGCTATCCATGAGTCCTGCCATTTATCCTCTAAGCTATGGACTTCTTGGTACGAAAACGTCTGTCTGTAGCTCCACTTAACTTCGACAGTGCAGTATTATTTCTAATTAATTATATATATTTCTATCCTTAGTATATGAACTGTCATTGTATTAATAATATTTGTCATATGGACTATAGTCTGCCAATAAACCTTTTCATTTTCATATATATATATATATATATATATATATATATATATATATATATATATATATAAACCAATTACGCATTCTACTCAAACATCTCAGCATGGAAATTCGTGAAGGATATTTTTCAATTTACTTTTTTACTGAAAATCATTAAATATCATGAATAAAGGATATAATAAAGGTTAGATTAGTTGAAATTAGGTTAATCTAATTAGCTAATTTAAATTACGTTAAATGTGTGTGTGTGTGTGTGTGTGTGTGTGTGTGTGTGTGTGTAATAACAGGGAATATATGAACGTTTATATATAGTCGGGGGTGTATGTGCGTGTGTGCTTTTAGAGCAAATGGCTGCTCAAAAGTTATATATATATATATATATATATACATATATACACACACACACTGTGCCAACTGGCTGATATGCCTGTCGGACACTGGCTTCTATGCCAACTGGCTGAAAGACACTTATAAGCCCTGTGATGCTGCCAAGAAATTTTATCATACGTCTGTGTCTCGCAGACGTAGGATGCTCTCTCTTACCTTCCTAAGCTAGGGAAACCCCTTTGGGGGTGAGGCTGCCCCACCTTTTCCCCCAAAGTCTCTTCTCTTTCTTCCTCTCTTTCTCTTACCTTCCTAAGCTAGGTATACCCCTTTGAGGGGTAAGGCCGTTCCAGCTTCTCCCCCGTCAGTCTCTTCTTTCTCTCTTAGGTTAGGTGGAATCCCCAGCTTGTTGCAGCTGGGGAGCTAGGGGAATCCCCCTTTCTTTGGTTGGCACCCTGAGGGGAGGGGGTGGCACCTTGCAACATTTGATCAACATTGCATGCAGTTGCATTCTAAACTTTTGCGGTCATACTACTGAGATCATCACACTTTAATTCGTTCATTCCTGCTTCTTCCATTTTCACTTACTCTATCAACGACCTAAGCTTATTCACTCGCAATAAGTCATTTCATAAAAAGTTAACTATCACCAACCTGCCTCGAACGAAATTTATGAGAAATTATGTGTATATACATTTAATATTTAGTATAAAGAAGATAAATGCTAATATTTGTGGTTGTTTAACCCCCTCCGTAACGACAAAGACTACGCGACGGAGAGAACCTATGCCTTTACGTGGGATCCAAACTATCTGAGGGGCGCTACCTCATCTGAATGCGGAGGACGGTTACTCATTCAACTACTGAACTGACCCAACGTCGCTTAACCTTGCTGATCTAACGGGAAAAGGTGTTTCAATGTGGCCACTACTAAGCCCAAAATAAAAATTATGCGACCTTATGTTCCGCGTCTGCCTTCCATTCTTGCGGGATGAAGTGAATGAGAAAATTGATTTAGAGTATTTTAAGATAACTTTGTTCGAAATGGGTGTCTGTCTCAGTTCTGATAACAAGACGACAAAGGAAAATTGATATGAATGAGGGGCATGCACGAACTACCATGACCGAAAGGGCAAATTAAAAGTAATAACTAGTAGTATGCACGCATTTCTGTAGAGGAGGTGCGGGGTAGGGAGAGGGGGAGAGGGAGTGCCAGTACCAAGAGGGTGGGGTGCCGTTCCCCTCCCCCAAAAAGTAGTAAAGTGAATAGAGAGTAACCTAACCTAAATTTGAAAATAAAGTTGTGTATATATATATATATATATATATATATATATGTAGCGGATCGACCAGAAATAGACCAACAAGTAGACAGACAAATTCTTCTTTCCACGCCTTCATCAAACAGTCTTCGAAGGCACACGTGGGCAAGGAATCAGAAAACAAGGAAGCGTTTGTTTTTCTTCCAAAGGCCGCCAAAAGCGAGCCCTTAACATCAAAAGGACGCGCGGGCAAGGCGTCTTAAAATTTGGCGCGAAGTCCTACGTCACAGGAACTACATATAAAAGCGAGTTTCCACTCACACATTCGATCTCCACCTTTACGAGCAACACTCGTCCGTCAACCGCCCTCCGGCTTCCCGCCGGAGGAGCGGCCTGCTGTTTCCTTCAAGGCCTTCGATCTATCATCACTTAAGGCCTACCGCCGTCAGCCTGCAGAAGCAATCCTTCGAGGCCCAGCGCCGTTTCGACTTCAGCCGCCTCATCACCTCAATTCTACATCAAACGAACCAACACTCGAGGCGACCGGCGCCCGTTACACAACTTCGATGGGAAGGTCAGCATCGCTTAGAGCCTACACCTAGAAGATCAATTATAGGCATGTATAGGCCATCCTACACCTCGAGAAGCAGCAACACTCGGGCCTACGTTCTACGCAGCCTACATCAAACATCCCCATCATCTCGAGAGGCTTAACGATCAACAACACTTCGAGCCTACAGTAATAGGTTCACTCGACACTTCAACAAAGGTTCTCATCGTTCCCGGTAAGATAGCGCATCCTTTTCTAAGTACTTTCGTGAAGCCTACATTAGCCTACCGCCGAACGGTAGGCTATACTTCCAAAGTGTGTAATTAAACGTTCCAACTGACTCTCGTTAAACGCAGTAGGCCTATTTCCTAATTCAAGTGTCCTTCAGAAAACTGTAATTCATATCATCCGCTATTGTGTTCACTTATATATTTGTGTGATAACTAAGTTCTCTACTGCAGGCCTAATTCATTTACAGTGTACATCCCTTCAAATTATCATTAGGCAACAATATCTTGTTTCTATAATCCATCTAAGGTGTACCAACTTAGCATTATATAATTACCTTTATGTAAATTATCATATTTCTCTCAACTATCATTAGGCCTATCCATAAACGCGCGTCATCAATCCATTATTATTAGGCCCATTCAGTTGTTCTATGTGCATCCATGCAATCATTTAGCCTACTTAATCAGTGTCACGTATTCTATTCAGTGTACCAAAACGTACGCGCATTCTGTGTCATTAATAGGCCTCTTTCAATGATCATTCATGCATAATCTGTAGCTTCCCTAATCAGTGTATTACATAACCTATTTGTTATTATTACGTACATGCATTATTTTTGTAATCACTAAGTTTTATATTTCAGGTTGTGTCCCATTTTTGTATACCATTAAGCCTCACATAAACGAGCGTATTTCTTAATGACTGATCTGTTTAAGCCCTTTATTTACTAATCCTCAGTCAGACTCGTCCCTAATACAAATGTCGTTATAGAATTGCTAAGCCATAATCACTGTGACAATTAACATATTTATTTTTATAATAAACTACAAAACTATAAGGTGTCTTATATAACCTTAACATTAATTTGGCTCGGGTGTAATCCGAGCCTGGTGACCTCGAAGCCATTTCGAATTACTCGGTATTATTATAGTAGGCCTACGCCTTAGCCACTTTCAATTGGTGATACTTTACATCATAAATTATTAACCCAGCCTATCATTAATAAACAATCAGTCATTGCATCAATTAATCACTAGCATACCATTAAATCATTATCACCTTAAACGGCTAAAACTTGGTCCACTATATATATATATACACAGTATATATATATATAATATATATATATATATATATATATATATATATATATATATATATAAATGAACAATGCATAATCCATATTCATTTTTACATGAGGAACCAAAATCGCCTGATGCGATTTTGGATAAACATTTTATTTGTAGCTTTCTATTTTTGTTTGTGTCACAACCCGACGATCTACCATTTCTATGGTTTAGTCGTATCCATTTTCCATTATTCATTTGTTATAGAATTTATTATAATTAATTATGGTTGTCTTGCATCTCACCTTCGTCCCTAGATTATGCATACACTGCATATAACAGGATTGGAACCCGTAGTTGTACTTCTTAGTCCTTAATACCCACTCTTTGTCTCTAATTCGTTTCTTTTAAATCCTCCCAATAATGACTTATACACTATGACGTCATAAAATAACTTAAATTTCCTTCACGGTTTCCATACCTTGAACACTGAATCACGTGTTTAGTATTTTGACATCTTCCGTATTCAATGTATGGTAAATTCTTTAATATAAAAAAAACTTCATTCTCTATACGTCATTATTTATTTGTGGTGTTATGTAGTATAAATATTATCATTCAACCATATTCGCCCAAACGTCCATATCTTATCTTGACCATTATCCTATATCAATTCTATTAAATATTCATTTTACTCATGTCAGTCTATGAAATGCAAAACTTTATGCATTCGTATCTGTTCGTTCGAAAACGCGCAAATACGTTCTCGTGTATTATTTTTTTTATTTTTTACTTTTTATTTTTAATTATTTCGCCTCCCGCAATGAACTTGAAAATGCTGAGGCAAGTGATCACATTCTGCTCATCGCAGCATAAATCGAACATCTGAAAACGAAAGACTTCTTGTCCCTCTGATTTCAGATTTATAACTTATAATCATGTAATTAAATGTAATTAATCATGTAATTAAATGTAATAATTTAATATAATGTAATGTACTTTAATAACGATAATTAATGATAATAAGCGAATGTGAATTAATTGGTAATTGTAATCGTAATTGTAATGAACTAAAATTACAACGTACTCAATGCTGTACTTAGATTGTACTGATGTACTAATACGAAATTATATCGCCTTCAGAAATGTATACTCGGCGAAAATAGGATGTTTTTATTTTGTTTTTTTAAATTTTTATTTGGAATTTTTCATCTGATCATGTGTTTAAAAGGGAGGAAACTTAACCTTCAAACTGCATTCCCCCAAAATTTAGACTATATGTATAAAGCATGTAATTGTAAGTCACTTCATTACTTCACTCTTCTTTGGTCACTACTACGACACTCCCTTGTTAGCAGCCTCGCTGCGAGGAGGGGGGCAGAGGCCCCTTGCCTCCTTAATTTTTTAGATTTCGGCCTGAGCCATGGTCGAAAGAGGTCGAACCTCTACCCCTGTAAATTCAGAGCATGACCTGTACATTTTTTTAGAAGTAAATTACAGTAAGAGAAACTTTTTATTTTCCCCATCGAGTTGGGCTCTCTTCAGAAGAACTTAGTCAGTAAAGTCGATAAGTTATAAAAGAAAAGTCGATAATTTTAGTATCAGAGTATTATAGAAAGAGAAGAATTAACAACTGTCGACCCTATAGCGAGAGAAAAGAATTAGAATGTTATAGAAGAAATATCCGTTGCTGCCTCCCAACCAGAACCCCCGTCGATTCGAACCAACCCAGGGACATAGACGGAGGGGTTAAAACATATATATATATATATATATATATATATATATATATATATATATACACACTAGGGCCACTCAATATATTTTGCCCACCCTTTTTTCTTAGCTAAATCATAGGCCATGGGGCTGAAATGTCTTTTGGGCCGTAAGTTTGAACTTTCTTCGCTTCACATAACCGGATTTTTCCAGTTTGAACCTCCCCTCCTTGTATAAAACGCTTTTAAACGCCCTTGTATAAAACCGATGGTTAACGCAGTTTCGAAAATGGCGTTTGACAGTGATGTGCGTCGTAAACAGAGAGCTGTTATCGAGTTCTTAACCGTAGAGAAGGAAACAGTTGGAAATATTCACAAACGTCTACAAAACATTTACGGAGATGCTGTTGTTGATCGAAGCACAGTTGGTCTAAACGTGAGAGATCATCGGAGAGAGGGAGAGCCAGCCTCGATGATGAGCGACGCAGCAGTCGCCCGGCATCGGCTGTGACATCTCACTGTGCAACGTGGTAACAGCATCATTCGATCAAATCGGCACGTCACATACAAGGAGCTAGGAAATAGTGAAGGAAGTGTGAATACGATAATTCAGCAAATGGGATACTCAAAAGTGTGTTCACGGTTTGTTCCTCGTCAACTGACTGAAGATCACAAAGCCCAAAGAAAAGAAATTGCTTCTGAGTCGTTGGTTCGATACGAGACAGAAGGGAATAACTTCCTTTCACGAATTGTGACTAAGGATGAGACTTGGGTACACCAGTTTAAACCTGAAACAAAACGCCAATCCATGGAGTGGCATCACGCAGACTCCCCACGCAAGAAAAAGTTCAAAATGGCTCCCTCTGCAGGAAAGGTTATGGCCACCATCTTCTGGGACATGAAAGGGGTGATTCTGGTGGACATTATAAAGAGAGGACAAACAATCAACTCAGAGGCATATATTGCTACCCTACAGAGACTCCAGAAACGTATAAAGCGAGTTCGACAGGAGAGAAAACTGGAAGACGTCCTTCTTTTGCACGATAACGCAAGAGCACACAACAGTTTGCAAACAAGAGAGGCCATCACAAAAATGCGCTTGACTTTGTTACCCCAGTAACAGCCCGGATCTGGCACCTTTAGACTTCCATTTGTTTGGGCCAATGAAGGATGCTATTCGTGGAAGAAAGTTTCAGAGAGACGATGAGGTTGTTGAGGAGGTTAAGAGGTCGCTCCAGCGGAACCCAGCGGACTTTTACCAGCAAGGAATAAAGGCCCTTGTTTCGAGATGAAAGAGAGCCGTAGTAAAGGATGGAGACTGTGGAAAAATAGAAACTTGTAAAAAAGGTATGTAACTACTTGTGTACAAAATTTCTGGAACTTACAAGGAAATTTGGACAGAAAAAGAAAAGGTGGGGGATAATATAATGAGTGGCCCTCGTGTGTATATTTTATATATATATATATATATATATATATATATATATATATATATATATATATATATATATATATATATATATATATATATATATATATATATAGGGGTGCACCGGATATGATATCCGGCCGGATATTGCGAAATATTCGGTATCCGGTATCCGACAGGATATGGGTCATATCCGGCCGGATATAGGCCAAGACATTAGAAAATTAACACCTGTATGAACATCTGCCATAATACTGTATGATAATAACACATTACAAATGATATTTTATATACAAAAAAAATGGAAAGCCCTCCAGGGCCCACCCTTAATTAAACCAGTCCAGCAACACACTTTATATTAAATCAACACAATACTGATCACAAGAATAAATAAAACATCTGTCCATCCTTAACGATTACAGTTCTATTAATATAATCAGAGCTTTTTATAAAAACGTCTAGGCGTTAAATTTTTTAAAAAGAGTAAAATATTGCTAGACCCCTGCACTTGCTTTCCATTCTTTTTTCTCCTTTTTTTCCTTTATTTTCAAAACAATACAAAACATTACGAGCTTGTCAAATGTAAAACAATACATTGAATACAATATAAAATGCCTGGAAAGAAATCAATGAATGGAGGGCAGTATTGTGTAGGTCAGATGCCGCCATTCAGCCTGGAGGTCTTCAGAATAAAAAAAACTCAACAACAGTGATTTAGAACTTTTTTCCGTTGTGGTGCAGAGGATGCGGGTGTGCAGAGAAGCTTTGAAACAATAGTTTTAAGGAGAGGAAATCGGTCCTCCTGCTTCCAAATTTGAACTGGACAGCGTTTCCTATCTACAAGAGGTTCAGATGCTTATCGATCTAACTCCCCTGCAATCAGTAGAACAGGAGCAGTCTTTTTTTCAACCTTTCTTCTCTTGTAACTTACTTCCCCAGATTGCTCTCCTTTTGTGATCTCCATAAAACACGCTTCAAGAATGTCCTCTTCGTCTTTCCTCTTTCGCATAGGAGAACTGGAATTTGAGCTTCTTTCGCTTCCACTTTCATTACCTTCACTTTCATTAGAATCATTACTACCTTCGTCATTTTCAATACCTATGACTTCTTCAATCAGCCAGGATTTAGCCTGCTCTTTTTGATCTTGTTGAAAGAAAGATAACTTATACCGCGGATCTATTGCAGTCGCAGTCACATAAGCCCTGTTTTTCATTATGTTCAAAGACTTCCCATCATTAATCTCCGACAAGAAACGCGCTCGAAGAGAAGTCAGGAGTTCTCTCTTTGTCGTTTGAACACCTTGGTCATCATGGCCAATCTTTGAAAGAAATCTCTCTAAAATACAAATGCTTGGGATTACGGAAGACAAAGTTGATTTTACCGAATTCATTTCCTGAGTTAGTTGGAAGAATGATTTTAATATTTTAAGGAGATTTCGTATCAGTGTCCACTCGAAGGATGTGATGGTAGGTAATTCACTACGATCAGCCAAATACAGTTGCACTGGAATTTTTAATTTATATAATCTTTCTAGCATCAAATATGTACTGTTCCAACGTGTTGGGACATCTTGAACCAATAGGAGAGGCTCAAGATTTTGCTGTACTTGAATGTGTTTGAAATTGTTACAGGCCAAAGGAGAATGATTAAAGTGAGTTGCAAGGCGGCGACTTTTTGCAAGGATATCAATTACACTCCTCTGAACCATAATTGAGTCACTAATAACCAGTTGGAGTAAATGAATGCTGCAGTGTATTGAAGGTATTTCAGCCAGGTCACTACCAAGAGCCATATTACTAGTTCCATCCCTCACCAATAAATTCCTCTTATTTGCATCAAGATCCCAACTATCCAACATAGAGCGAAACTTTTCGGATATATTCTTGCCAGTATGCGACCCTGAGAAATGAGAGGCATGTAGCACAGCATCGTATCTTTCAAAATCTTTACCTATCCAGTGACCCGATAATGATATAAAACTTTCTTGAGAGGTTGTGCATGTCCATATATCTGAAGAAAAGCTGACATGCTTTACTTCTTCTAGCTTCTGAGCAATTTTAGACTTGAACTCATTATAAAGACGAGGAATTATAGTATCAGAGAAGTACCTTCTGCTCGGTAAGAGATATCTGGGTTGGAGGTAGGCCATTAGATCAATAAAACCATCATCTTCAACTAAAGTAAATGGCTGGTTGTCCAAAGCCATCATCATGCCAATTTTACGGTGAATCATCACAGACCTGGAGTCATTGATGTCCCATATTTTTTTAGATGAAAAGCTTTCTTCAATTGAGATCTGCTTACTCATTTGGTCCATTTTCTTTTCTTTCAGAGTACTACCAGTAGAAGTTGATGGTCTAGCCCGTATTCTATCTATGCCTATTTCCTTTGATTCAGTCGCAGTTATTCTTTTTTTGTCATTTTCGTTTTTGGCTTCAGCATACTCTTTTGGGTGATTAATCTTCAAATGATTATGAAGAGGTGTTGTGCTAAAAGACTTTTGGCCACCTTTCTCCATCCCACGTTTGATAATCTTTTGGCAAATATTACACTTTGCAGTGATATCGCTAGGATCATTTATTGTATACAGTGACCACACAAAACTTGTCATGATTAATACTTAATAGTTTAATACAACACAAGAACCTGAAAGAGAACAAAACAATTAAACATCTGAATATACTTAAATTATTATTTATCTTATATTTGGGGGGGCGCTTGCCCCCAATGCAAAACAAAACATAGCAATATGAGTGTAAAAATAATACGGTACCTAATAATATATATCCGGCCGGATAGATATGGCCATATCCGGCATCCGGCCGGATATGAAAAATTCATATCCGATGCACCCCTATATATATATATATATATATATATATATATATATATATATATATTAGGGTGGCCCTTAACAATGAAAATTTGAAATTTTTCTCTAACCCCCCAATTTGTGCAGTTCCTAGAAAAAACCATGCTTGCTAAATATTTTTGAAATCCAAGAATATTTAGAGGTCGCCCTCGTCAGTTGAAGTTTTACTATTGTACAGGAAGTTGTATCTAACACTTCTTTTTTCTTTCCTCAGGATGGAATCGAGAAAGAAGTTGTATTTGATCGGTTCTGTTGAACCGAAAATCAAGGGAGCTAAATTGCCATCATATCGACAAGCTTTTAGGTATTTCCTGTTCCTCCATTTGGAGAAGAAAAAGACTACCCAGGACGCCAGTCGCAAAACAGTAGAGGCCATCAAGGCGTTATGGGATAAAGCCAGCATCCCAACGCGAGCTGACCAGCATTGCATCAAGAAGCTGGAGGCGGTCTTCGAGGAGTGGAAAGCTCTGAAAAAACATCAGACCAGGACCAGTGCATCCACAAGCAGAAGGAACAGGAGTTTCAAGAGCGCTTGAAATTTCTCTTTGATATCGCTCATGCGGATGCACTGGTCCTGATGAAGAATCCTGAGGACCGGGCTTTCCTTCTGGCCCAGCGACAGAAGGAGAGGCCAGGCTGTATCGGCTCTGTGGATATGGTACAGGCCGGAAGGACGAGGAATCCCGGAAGAGGTCAGAGCAGGAGGCCAGGCAACGGAAGAGGGCACAGGAGGAGCAGGAAGCTTCAACCAGCCGAGCGGTGCTGGCATCATCATCGTCAAGTGCGGCAGAGACGGATGATGACCGGAGAAGGAAGGTGCAGTTGGGGGTGCTGCCGCTGCGTCTGCTTTAAAAAGAGCCAGGAAGAATATCATGACACCTCAACTGGCTGCTGCCCTCGACCGGACGCAGATCTCCTCCAGAAATGCGACCTACGTTCTTACCGAGGTCGCTGAAAGCCTTGGCCATGATGTCATCGACTTGAATATCAATCGGAACTCCATCCACAGAGAAAGGGCTCGCCATCGTTCGGCCCAGTCGAAAGGTTTGAAGGAGGAGTTCTCCACCGACGTCCCCCTTACCGTTCATTGGGATGGTAAGCTCATGGAGGATCTGACATCCCAAGAACATGTTGATTGCTTGCCTGTCCTAGTGTCTGGCCTCGGAGTTGAGCAACTCTTGGGTGTTCTAAAGCTCCCATCCGGAACTGGAGAGGCGCAAGCAGCGGCCGTCGTCAAGTGTCTCGAAGACTGGAAGATCGACGACGGGGTTCAGGGTTAAGCTTCGACACTACAGCTTTGAACACAGGTCATCGATCTGGCGCCTGTGCTCTCATCGAGGAGAAACTTGGCAGAGATCTTCTGTTCTTTGTCTGTCGGCACCATGTGTTGAAACTTGTGATTGGAGCCGCTTTCGAGACAACCATCGGGGGATCGTCGACGGGACCTGAGATACTCCTGTACAAAAGGTTCATGGGTCACTGGCAGTTCATTGATCAAGACAAGTTCAAGCCAGCTTCAACTGATCCCTCTGTGGAGAGCTCAGTGGCATCTTCGCGGGACGAACTGCTCGATTTCTCAAGAAGACAAACGGTTCATGTTCGCGACGATTACCGGGAGTTCCTCGAGCTCAGTACAATCTTTCTGGGAGACACACCAGAGCGTGGTCGAAGCTTTGGACGAAGATGCCGTCGACCATCCGCCGAAGCGTCCGAGAGTCGCCTTGAGTGCCTTCGTCGATGAGAAGGGCCTTAAGCAATTTGTGACGAGACATACCAAGCCCCTCTTCACTCGCCTCCAGCTTCCGGATGAATTCCTTCACAAAGATCCAGAGCGTTGGCCGGCGGAGGACTCCTTCAAGAAAGCTCTGCGGGTCATTGAAAGCTTCGCCGTGGTCAACGACCGAAAGGAGAGAGGAGTAGCTCTCATCCAAGAGTTCAACAAGAAGTTGACTCATGGAGAGGAGCAGCTGCAATTCCTCCTCCAAGTTGTCGCTGGTCACAGGCGGCAGTTCCCGGACTGCAAGAAGACGACACTTGCACCTCGAACCAGGCGACAATGAGTGGAGTAGGCTTCCACGAGACCCCCGCCACCGAGCGGCTAATACTTCTTGTTGAAGAAGGGGGACCTGGCTGTCTGAGTAAACTTCAACGGACGAGGGCACCATCTAAATATTCTTGGATTTCAAAAATACTTTGTATACGTGGGTTTAACTAGGAACTGAACAAATTGGGGGGGGGGGGGGGGTAGAGAAACAAATATCCAACTTTCATTTTTCCTATCCCCGTCGTCTATCAACATGATGGTGCTCCTTGTCACTATGCCAAAATTGTTCAGGATTATCTAAATGGACGTTTTCCAAATCGCTGGATCGGACGCGGAAGCAACAGACCTTGGCCAGCGAGATGACCAGATTTAACCCTTTAGATTTCTTTGCATGGGGCTTTATCGAGTCGCACGTCTATCAGACGAAGATTACGAGTCTTGAAAACTTACGTACACGTATACGAACTGCTGCAGATAACATAACCCCGCAAATGCTCCAGAATGTGTTTAGAAATGCTGCGGAACGATTTGAGCTGTGCAGGGATACTGATGGGCGTCACGTCGAATCCTACTCTTAATTATTTAATAAATGTTACCACTTTATCATTTTATGATTGAATTCCATATAATTTCCAAGTGTTTCACAAAAATAGATCCTGACTTTATGTACACCCTGTATATATATATATATATATATATATATATATATATATAGAGAGAGAGAGAGAGAGAGAGAGAGTTACAAGGAGTTACAAGGAAAAGAAGTACCTCAAAAGGCCTTGCGGCCCATACCGAGGAAGTACCAATGGCAATGGGTGCCACGGAAAATTTTCTACACACTCAAATAGTGTGCAAAATTTGGTCTAACCTTTTCTTGAACTGATCCACAGAGGAACTGTTCACAACTTCCGAAGGTAACGTGTTCCATGTGTCACAGATCTTATACGTAAAGTAATTCCCACACACACTAGTCCTAAACCGTTTCAAATCCAACTTCCAACCATTGTTGCGAGTTGGGTTATTATTTAAACTAAACATACTTCTAAAATCGACATCGTTGAACCCGCGTAAGAGCTTGAAAACCTCGATCAGTTGACCGCGCAGCCTCCGAGTTTCAAGCGAAAACAAGTTCAGGGCGCGTAACCGTCGATTGTAGCCCATATGCCTAACGGAAGGGATTAACTTTGTGGCCCTCGCCTGCACTCGCTCCAGCCTCTCAATATCTTTCCTGAGGGTGGGCGACCAGAACTGCACAGCATACTCCAGGTGCGGCCGAACAAGGGAATTGTACAGTGAGAGCACAATCTCCTTGTTCCGAAACTGAAATTGCCTCCTGATATAACCCAATAGTTTCTGGGCTTTCTTTTCCACCTCTACACACTGTTTCGTAAACTTAAGGTCGCTGCTAATTAGCACACCCAAGTCCTTTTCTAAATCAGTCACCTCGATATTACTACCCAACATCGAGTAGTCCGACTTGGGATTGGCGTAGCCAATGTGCATCACTTTGCATTTACCCAAGTTAAACGGCATTTGCCATTTTTCGGACCACTCTCCTATCTTACCTAGGTCCGCACGCAATTCCTCGATCGCTTCGGGCGTCCCAACATTGGCCCCAAGCTTCGTGTCATCAGCGAATTTGGCGATCCGACTGACGATGCCACCGTCGAAATCATTTATGTAAATGATAAACAACAGCGGCCCCAAAACGGAACCCTGAGGAACCCCACTAGTGACCGAGGCCCAACCCGAACTAGCACCTTTAATTACAACCCTCTGCCGCCTATTCTTCAGCCAGTTTTCAATCCACCTACCTATTTCCCCACCGATACCCAGAGCGCGCACTTTCGCCATTAGCCGGCGGTGAGGTACCTTATCAAAGGCTTTCTGAAAGTCGAGATAAAGTATATCAATCGCCCTACTCTTATCGTACTCACCCAACATGACGTGGAAAAACTCGAGCAAGTTGGTGAGACACGACCTATGCCGTCTAAACCCATGTTGGGAGTCCCCAAGCAGCTTGTAGGAATCCAAATGGTCAACGATCCTATCCGCTATTATCCCCTCTAATAATTTACCTACAACTGAAGTGAGACTAATGGGACGATAGTTCCCTGGACTTTCGTGATCCCCTTTCTTAAAGATAGGGGTCACGTTGGCTTCCCTCCAGTCACCAGGCACCTGGCCCGTCTCCAACGATTTGTTGAAGACTGTAGCCAGGTGGGGAGCCACCTGGTCGCGCACCTCCCGCAACACTCTGGGGAGAAACTGGTCTGGCCAGGAGCCTTAAACGCGCTCAGTTTGTCTATTCTATCGGCAACGACTGTCGCGGTACATCGAACATTATCCAGGCCATCAGAGAGAGAGAGAGAGAGAGAGAGAGAGAGAGAGAGAGAGAGAGAGAGAGCCTGCCAATAAACCTTTTCATTTTCATAGAGAGAGAGAGAGAGAGAGAGAGAGAGAGAGAGAGAGAGAGAGAGAGAGAGAGAGAGAGAGAGAATTTATAGTCAGCATTTTATCGTTGTCAGCGTTGGCAATATAATAATAATAATAATAATAATAATAATAATGTTAATTAGGTTACGTTGTTAATGTTAATGATTATGAGTGCTTGAGGCTTGGGACACCAGATCTTTTGAGATCAAATAATGTTATTAATTAGGAAATTAACAGAGTGAGTTTTGTTCCTTTATTAAACAAAACAAAATGAATGGTTAAAGTGACATTAACGTTTGATTAATGCTGTGCAATAAATGACGTTATGGTTGATAACAAAAAGGAACAGAATGCGCAGTAGTTAATGAAATAACACGCTCGCCCGTGGTCGGCGTCCTTTGATTGCTTGTGGCCAGGGACGGACTGGGACTCGAAAGCGGCCCTGGACTTTCACCCAGACCGGACCACACAATACGCGCGCGTGCGCCCTCCCCTCCTCACCAACACCACTACCACCACCCTTAGGGCCACAAAATAGTGAAAATACCGCCACCCAAACTCAATTATTGAACATTTATTTTTATTATATTGACACACTGTTATGTTAATATAGTAGAGCCATTATTATAGACAACACAGTAAAACAGAAAATAGAGACGCCAGAAATTGACATAGTCATACACTATGTCATTAATTACATGGAAAGCAAAAAGCCTATCTACCAAAGAGAAAAATATGTATTACTCTAATGTGTCAGCAGTTTTCTCAGCAGCTCACTCCTCTCTGCAGCTCTGGCTATCATCACGTCTGTACCCAGGGCCATTAAGATGTCCTTCTCAGTTGCCACCAGCATAAACGCCTCTAGGTGCTCCTGGGAGAGAGTGCTCCTGAGTCGACTTTTGATGTGCTTCAGGGTTGAGAAACTTCTCTCACAGGCCACCTGGGTGACTGACAGGGTGAGCAGGAACTTGTACCCAAGGCCTATGATGTGGTAAGCATCTGTCAACAAGTTGTACCTCCGGATTATCTGGTAACAACATACTGCACAGTCTTTACAAGAGGAACACCTTTTATTCCTTATCTCCACTTCGTCTTCCTTTCCATCAGCTTCAGGTCCGTCCTCAGGTGTCTCACTGACTATTCTGATGGTGTATTCCTCCAGTGCTGATGTTTTTAGCCTCTTCCACTGTGCAGCCAGACTCTTCAGCTCACACTGCAAGTTCTCAACTGTTGCCCTGCTGTCAAACTTCAGCAAGCATTTGCTGAGCTCTTGAAGGGTTGACTGGGGTAAATCACTGGCATTTGTCACCAAGTTCTATTAAAATGGTACACAAGCCTTCAGCTGTAACCTCACTAGTCACAGGGTGGTAAACGCTGATGTAGTGGTAAAAATATTTTAAATTATCCATAATCACTAGGTTGACGTTTTTTGTTGCGGGGGTGTAATCAGTGAGGTGTAACATGGCGTAATAAAGTTTGTCGCCCCGACTCGTCAACGAGTTTCGTAACGCAGAATCTCTGTTTTTCTTCACTGAACGTCGGGCCCTTCACTTTACTATGCTATATTCTTTAACACAGCTTAAATTCGATACATACTTCAAGATATCTTTAACATTACGAACCTCTGTGATACTCTCGTTAGAGGAGACCTAAAACACTTGAGCTTCCCGATCCGTAATCCTTGCGTGAATTAAAGTTGATTTAAAAACTTCAAAAGATGCGTGAAAGGACGAGCCTCGAGTATTCACTACATCTTCAGATTTTACAGAGTACCATTTTACAAAGGTGTTGCACGCAATATCAGAGGCAGCCATCGTTGTTAAAAAGTTAAATTTGGGAGTGGCGTATAATCACACGCAGGTAATTATGGTAAAATGTGAAGTAAAATTTCAGCAGCTTAGTTCGTATCCACGACAGCAATGTCTGCGAACGACTAACGAGACTAAACACAGCGAATGATGATGAAACGGGATTGTGGGCAGAGCCTATACAGCATGGCCAGCCAGGAAATCCGAATGAAGTACAGCTATTCGTACGCTCATCCATACAATAGGGGGAGTATGTACATCATGTCCAGACAGGACTGTTATACAGACATACACAACACACAAAAATTCATTCATTCAAAGGTTAAAAGAAAATGATATGCAGAGCATAAAATGCAAAATAATCTATTTAAATTGCACGAGTTAAATTATAAAATAAATACAAGCAAATAAGCATTCAATAATAATAATAAGTAAATAAACATGTGAAAACTTTAAAATAATTTATAAAATAAATAAGCAGTAAAAAACTAAAAATAATCAGTAAATTAAGACAAAATAGTTACGCTCATTAATCACTCCCCACGGAAGCCAAAGGGAACAGTATCATAGGTCCTGGTAATTGCTATCCCTTCTTGTAAGTATTACGACACACCTTCGTTCCTCTAAGCCCCTTCACGCCGCATAGTTTCTGAGCGCGAAAGTTATGCGTTTCTACAAACTCTACAGATCTTTAAGTGAGGTGAAGTTTGTGATTTGACGGTTTACTGGGTTTAAAGTGATACCCTTCGCCTTCACGATGTATTTGAATTCTTCCCCGATCCTCTCGCGTATTAAGTAGGTTTTTGGCCCGCTTGAAACAAAAGAGTCAGCGTAAGCATTGTCCCCATACTCTCCTTCATCTCGTCAGTGAGTTCATCGAGGAATTCACCTATAGGAGACATATATTCACGTTCCATCTCCTTAACCACCACACTGTCGCTACCGACGTAAGGACCCGTCCACCCAGACAATGCCTTAGCCCCCAAAGCTTGATGTCTCTGTAAGTCGTCGTAAAACTAGCCACGGGGACGCTTGTGACGTGGGATGTCTGTCGCCAACTCGTTCTATTGTAACGTATTACAGTGTTTCGAAAGTCCGGAATCATAGGAAATATTTTTAATGTTCACACACACACACACACACACACATATATATATATATATATATACACACACACACACATATATATATATATATATATACATACAGGGTGTCCCATAAGTCCGGCATCATAGGAAAACTAATAAAAAAAGGCAAAACAAAAGCTTTTATTTACAGAACGTGCTCAATATGTCCACCATTGTTTTCAATACACAAATTCAGACGTGATACCCAGTCAGCAAGCACACGGTGAATGATGTCAGGAGTAATGGTGTTACATGCCCCAATAATGCGCTGCCGCAAATGTTCAACACTCCTAATTTTCTTTGCGTATACCAGCGCTTTCAAGTGGCCCCAGAGATAAAAACCTAGTGGCGTGAGATCCGGGCTTCTAGCTGGCCATTCCACAGGCCCTCGACGTCCTATCCGATGACCAGGGAATTGTTGGTACAGGTATTCCCTTACTTGGGTGCTGTAATGTGCAGGAGCGCCGTCTTGCTGGAACCATGTTGGGAAATTTCCTTCTTCGTTCAAGACACTGGGAAGTGCATCTTCCTTGAGCATACGTAGGTAGGTGTCTCCAGTGACATGTTCATCGAAAGAGAGGGGGCCTATGATGCGATCCTTCCAAATGCCACACCATACCATCACCCGAGATGCACCTTGTTCCTTTGAAGAGGTATACCAGTGAGGGTTGTTTTGAGACCAGTAGCGGGTGTTCTGTCGATTTACCTCACCATTTCCATAAAAAACAGCCTCGTCACTGAACAGAATGGTGGACGGGAAATTGGCATCCCGAGCATAGGAAAAATATGAATTATGGTTTGTAGAAATAGAAAAATATGAATTTCTCCTATGATGCCGGACGTATCGGACACCCTGTATATATATATAATATATATATCTATATATATATATATATATATATATATATATATCAAAACTATTGACTTCTCCT
The DNA here is from genome assembly GCA_023014485.1 of Bathynomus jamesi. NCBI lineage: Eukaryota > Metazoa > Arthropoda > Malacostraca > Isopoda > Cirolanidae > Bathynomus > Bathynomus jamesi. The sequence goes on along the minus strand of JAJOZX010000582.1, from coordinate 943,749 downwards.
TAGGGAAACGGAGCTTACAGATGAAAAGAAGAATCAACACAACGGCAAACATTTTCATTTATTTGTACATCAGACGTTTCGACAAATCTTTGTCATCATCAGTGAGTTAAGTCTTAAAACCTTAAAACAAAATTGAAAAGTGAAAGTTACATCAATACAATATTAAAACCATTAAAATTAAAACCTTAAAGCAAAATGAAAATTGCATCAATACAAAATTAAAATCATTTAAATTTTATCACTATAAAAACTAAAATTAAATTAAATTTCATCACTATAAAAACTAAAATTAAATTACCTCAATAGGTAAATACACAATGTTTACATCCACCTCCATACTTGGCAAAGTCTAAGGGAATACTGGATGGTCAGAGGATTAGAAAGGATATGTCTGTGAAAACGGTTGGTTAGTTTAAAAGAGTTGTAATTTGTAGGATGAGCTATTACTATTAAGGGAGGGTTTGTTTCTATAGATGTACAAAGATTCTAAAATTCGGAGTTCTGTACGGTTATTGGATCTAGTTAAAATTTCAAACTGAGTTTTGTGAAGGGGATGGTCGTTTTCATTACTATGGTTTCTAATTGCGGATTGTGGAGGGCTACTGAGGGGACGGTTGGTACGGACTGACAAGCCCAAATGTTGAGAAAGGCGCACCTCCAGTTGGAGTTGAGTGCTGCCAATATACGCAGCCTTACAGCTGTCGCACGTGTATTTGTAAACAACATTGGGGCATACAGTTTTGGGGAATTCATCTTTGAACTTTAAAAAATTTGATAATTTAAGTGGGTTGACGAAGGCGAATCTAAAATTTATTTGGGGATAACTAGACTTGAGTAGTTTGGACAATTCACCTCGAATACGCAATGATAAATAACCATAAAAAGGTAATTTAATATATCTGGTTTCTTTTTGTACTGTAGTTATGGGAGTTTAGTATCAAAAGTGTTATTTAAAATTTCTTTAATTGGTTATCGAATAGATGAGAAGGGTAGTAATTGTTAATAAAGTACTGTTTTAAAAATTTAAATTCTTCGTTTACCGAAAAGTAATCCGAACAAATACGGTAACTTCTTGTTAATAATGTTACTATAGCACTAATCTTATATTTATAAAACATACAACTTAAATAATTGGTTCCCAAGCCAGTAAAAGTTTGTTTCCGAAATAGTGAAGTATGGAACTTATTATGGGCCCGTTTAACTAAAACATCCAGGAAAGGTAAACTATTATTTGTTTCGTTTTCACACGTGTACTTAATATTACTATGTCGTTTATTAAGATAATCAGAAAAAAGTTTTACGTGTGAAGGATGGTTAAATATTAAGAAAGTGTCATCCACGTATCTTCTGTAATATATGACACTTCTTAATATTTAACCATCCTTCACACGTAAAACTTTTTCTTGATTATCTTAATAAACGACATAGTAATATTAAGTACACGTGTGAAAACGAAACAAATAATAGTTTACCTTTCCTGGATGTTTTAGTTAAACGGGCCCATAATAAGTTCCATACTTCACTATTTCGGAAACAAACTTTTACTGGCTTGGGAACCAATTATTTAAGTTGTATGTTTTATAAATATAAGATTAGTGCTATAGTAACATTATTAACAAGAAGTTACCGTATTTGTTCGGATTACTTTTCGGTAAACGAAGAATTTAAATTTTTAAAACAGTACTTTATTAACAATTACTACCCTTCTCATCTATTCGATAACCAATTAAAGAAATTTTTAAATAACACTTTTGATACTAAACTCCCCATAACTACAGTACAAAAAGAAACCAGATATATTAAATTACCTTTTTATGGTTATTTATCATTGCGTATTCGAGGTGAATTGTCCAAACTACTCAAGTCTAGTTATCCCCAAATAAATTTTAGATTCGCCTTCGTCAACCCACTTAAATTATCAAATTTTTTAAAGTTCAAAGATGAATTCCCAAAACTGTATGCCCCAATGTTGTTTACAAATACACGTGCGACAGCTGTAAGGCTGCGTATATTGGCAGCACTCAACTCCAACTGGAGGTGCGCCTTTCTCAACATTGGGCTGTCAGTCCGTACCAACCGTCCCCTCAGTAGCCCTCCACAATCCGCAATTAGAAACCATAGTAATGAAAACGACCATCCCCTTCACAAAACTCAGTTTGAAATTTTAACTAGATCCAATAACCGTACAGAACTTCGAATTTTAGAATCTTTGTACATCTATAGAAACAAACCCTCCCTTAATAATAATAGCTCATCCTACAAATTACAACTCTTTTAAACTAACCAACCGTTTTCACAGACATATCCTTTCTAATCCTCTGACCATCCAGTATTCCCTTAGACTTTGCCAAGTATGGAGGTGGATGTAAACATTGTGTATTTACCTATTGAGGTAATTTAATTTTAGTTTTTATAGTGATGAAATTTAATTTAATTTTAGTTTTTATAGTGATAAAATTTAAATGATTTTAATTTTGTATTGATGCAATTTTCATTTGCTTTAAGGTTTTAATTTTAATGGTTTTAATATTGTATTGATGTAACTTTCACTTTTCAATTTTGTTTTAAGGTTTTAAGACTTAACTCACTGATGATGACAAAAGATTTGTCGAAACGTCTGATGTACAAATAAATGAAAATGTTTGCCGTTGTGTTGATTCTTCTTTTCATATATATATATATATATATATATATATACAGGGCGTCCCAAAAAAATGTATACACACTTTAAATAATTATAAAGGCAGTGTTTATTAAAATACATTTCATTTTCAAAATGTAATAGAATCTACAGACATTATTTAATTGTTTGTCAACGCCTGTTTTCAAACTGACGTCCGTTCTGGTCCAGGCACTGCTGATAACGCGAAGCAATGGAATCGCAAACATCACGAAACATTTCGTTTGGTATTTGTGTGCATTCTCGTTCAATGGCTGCTCTCAATTCAGCGACTGTTGCAGGTTTTATAGCGTAGACTTTGTCTTTTAAGTATCCCCATAAAAAAAAGTCTAGTGGTGTGAGGTCTGGTGAACGCGGAGGGTATTCTACGAAACCCCTTCGTCCAATCCACATCCACATCGTGCCAAGTACCACTCGCAATACTCCACTCTTCGGTCCGGATCATCATCATCTTCATTAATAGCATGGACTAATCTTGGAATGTAACTTTTCCATTGACAGCGCTTCAAAATGCGTTGGACAGACGATTCTGAAATTCCTACCTCACGACTCGCTTGCCGCACAGATTTTCTTGGACTTTGGTGATACGTTTCCAGTACTCTTTCTTGCTTTGTGGGGCTTGTCGATGTCCGTGGTCTTCCGGAACGCTTCTTGTGGACATTCTGAACAGTTCCATCGGCTTCAAACTTATCTCTAATTCGAGTGATGGTAAGTCGCGTTGGTGGATCTGTTTGAAACTCCCTCCTAAACTGTCTTTGCACTTCAACTGCGTTTTCACACTTCCAGTAGCATTTTAGAATTAATTTCCTTTGTTCAAAGCTTAGTCTGACTGCCATTATTAATTCTAATGGGTTTAACTTGGAAAGAAAGAAACATCAATTGAGCTATCAGCTGTTAAAGTGTGTATACATTTGTTTGGGACGCCCTGTATATATAATTGAAAAATAAATATTCCTATGATTTCGGACTCGTGAACTGGATTGAGTTTGCAGGCGGTGCCCAAGGCTTGTGGCATAGCAGTTTTCCTCGATGAAATCCGTTCCTGACGAAGGGGAAGAAGAAGTCGTCGTTCTGGGAACAAGCAGAAAAGTGGACGTTCCACGAGATGATGCAAGCAGAGAGTGAAGAAGGCAGGGGCGCGTCACCCCGAGCCAGGTTGATGCCGTGTGCTTGCAGTGTTTGTTTGCCTGGGTGCGTGCGTGCGTGCGTGTGTGCTTGTTTGCTTGAGGAATACTTTTGAAGCCTTCCCACAGGAATGGGGAGAAAAACACACGTTGTGCTTTAGTATGAGTTTGCAAATGCAAAGGGACGTGTCGCCAAAGGGGTTTTCTGCCAAATGATTCCTCGTACAACGCCGAATGTGAAAAGCCGTCGTATATTTGGCGGGCGTATCGGCGAAACAAATACTTGCCCCTCGAAGAGCAAGTCGAACTTACTGTGGTGCCGGGAGAGGGGGGGAGCATGTTGTCCTTAGTGTCCATGGGGGTTGAGGAAAGGGGGAGTTGATTCACTTCGATGTCGGCCGTCGTTCCGGCGTGGAAAACCAAGGAAAATACTTTCCTTATAACGCGGGAAGCGAGGGAGGGTCACTGCTAACCCGGGTAGAAGGTGGGGGGTTTACAGAGGGAGTCGCTGGCTGAAGCTCGAACGTTGATTGTTGCCAACCCATGAAGCAAAAATTTTCGAATGCACGTTCCTTCGTTATGAAGAAAAACTGAATGTTAATGCACTGTTGTTAAATGTCACTTAAGAAAAATGTTTGCACAAAATTACTTTAGCTGGGTATTCGTGTCACTCCAGGTATTCACCAATTTATTGGCTGAAATTTATTCAGGTCAGTTTGCTTGCTTTATTAAACCAAGTAGTGTAAATGATATAAAGGGTGATCCAGAGAAATGGGACCCAAAAGAAACCCCTGTAACTCTTAAAGTATAAGTCCTTTTATAAAATCATACGCATCATTCGAAAGAGGATAGTTACAAGTTTGTACAGGATTGTATAGGTTTTGACAATACAAGACAAGATAAGATACAAAACAAAATAAAAGTGTTAGTTAAAACTAACCCTTCAAGATGACTGCATGGACTGTGGAACAGCTGCGTTTCATAACTGAGCAATATTATGAGCATGGAAGAAGTGTAGTTTCAGCTCAAAGATCTTTCAAGACAAATTTTCAGATGTCAAAATCACCTTCTAAGAAAGTAATCCGTCGGTGTGTCAGAAATTTTTCCCTAACTGGCAGCATTGGAAAAAGAAAACCAACTGGAATAGTGCGCACAGCAAGGATAGACGAGATCATTAACAGAACTCATGAAATTGTACAGGATAATCCTAACATAAGCATCAGACGTGCTTCTCAGCTGTTAGGAGTTGGGTATGGAACAACAACAACACACCGTATATTCAAGCAAAATTTAATGCTCTTTCCATATAAAATTCAAACAGTGCAACAACTAAACGATGGAGATTTCGCACGAAGACGACAATTCTGTCAATGGATCCAACAGAAGGTAAATGACACCACCAATTTTCTAGCAACTTTGATTGTGTCAGACGAAGCCCATTTTCACTTGAATGGAACTGTAAACAAACAAAATTGTCGTTTCTGGGCAACAGAAAATCCATTGAATATTACCGAAGTCCCGTTGCATAGTCAGCGTGTAACTGTTTGGTGTGGTCTTACTGCATCTCAGATCATAGGGCCGTACTTTTCGAGGATTCCACCGGAAACACGGTCACTGTAAATGGTGATCGCTACGAAAAAATGTTGACCGATTTCCTTATTCCTAAATTAAGAGATCTTTGTCTAGAAAACCACTGGTTCCAACAAGACGGAGCTACCTGCCATACCACGAGGAACTGCATGGCAGTTTGCGTCAAACGTTTCCAGGCGAGTTAATCTCAAGATTTGGAGACGTTGAATGGCCCGCAAGGTCTCCGGATTTTTCTCCCTTAGATTATTATCTTGGGATATTTAAAGAGTAGGGTCTACAGAAATAACCCAACGACCTTGCAAGAATTGAAGGCCGCCATCACAAATGAGATACAGGCCATACCACCGCACACTCTTGCAAAAGTGATGCAGAATTACAAGCGAGAACACTGGAATGCTGGCAACTAATGGAGCACATTTGAAAGGAGTCATTTTAAAAAAATAAATATTTCATAATAAACTTGTAACTCTACTTTTCGAATGATATATAGTTTTTATGAAAGGAATTAAATATTAAGAATATTTGGCTTTTTTTTATGGGTCCCATTTATCTGGATCACCCATTATAAGCGAGACAAATAAACATTGCAGTTGTTTGAATGCAAGTTCAGTTGAAATGTATAAATATGCACTTGAATAATGACTTCAGTATTAAAATAACGCGCGAGGAAATTAGTCTTTATATAAAGTTACGGGAATACTTTAAATTTTTCGTTTTATCTTTAAATTTCTTTCCGTCCTTTCAACCTCTTTCTCTGCTTGCTTTAAAACTTTCACTTGTCTTCAAATTCTCTTACTTTTAACTTTCCTTCTTAAACAGACAGCCTTGTAGGAACCAGCCAGTCTGTTGCTGTTTGGTGTCCTTTGTATTCATTTGTATAACATCAAGCCAATGCGGCCTGTTACAACGTTGTTACATGATGAGATCTAACGTGCTACTGAGGTTTTCTTCGACGAGAGAGGCGCGCGGTGTGACGCTCAAAACAGAAAAGGAAAACTTGAGGGAGTCTTGCGATGTGACGTCATCTTGGTCGCGGCTGTGTCGATGGAAACAGTGGGCTTATTGTGAAGGTAGAGATCGCGAAAGTATCTGAAGGCGTCGCTGTCGCTACATATATTTTATGTAGGTGTGGTTCGTAATGGGTGGAGCATGGAGTAGCCAGTTTTTCTCATGGTGGCAGAGAAAGATGTTGACGAATGTGGCGCTTAGCGGGGAATCCCATTGCTAGTGAACTGGTTTGCTGGTAAAGTTGTTTATTAAAAAAGAAATGTGTCTGAATCAGCAAGGGTTAGTAATTTCGTGAATTCTTGTTTCTTTAGATTAAGAACTGGGTTCTGATTGTTAGAAAATAAATTGTTGATGCAGATATTGATGGCTTCTTTTATTGGTACGTCGTACAAAGGGATGCTATGTACAATGGTATGCAAATGTACAATGGTATATTAAATGATTAACGAAAAGTAAGATCGCGTGAATGTGTGAATTTTGAGCTGTTTAAGTTAAGGGATGAATATGGCCAACGAAGCCTGTTGAAGGTGGGGCATGGTGAGGGAATGGCAAGGCTGTAGGGCACAAAAGCCTATAAGTGACACTTCAATGAGTTTGTAATAGACAGTGAACGTGAGGCCAAAAGCAAACGTTTTTTTCCGAACAGGGGGCCCTGAAAACGACGATGGAAAATACCCTCGGAATACAAGGCCAGAAACTTTTTAATGTCCTGCCAAAAGAACTGAGGAACTTCCAGCACACCAACCTCAATAATTTCAAGAACCAGCTGGACAGCTTCGTGTGCAAAGTTCTTCGCCACCTATCCTATAAGGGTAGGAAAGCGAAAACCAATCCTCTCCCCCACCAAACCCCGCAAATGAGGCGAGATACTACAGAAGAGTCGACAGCAAGTCGATCCTGAACCATCATTTGTCATTCAAAACCAGCTCTATATATATATATATTATATATATATATATATATATATATATATATATATATATATATATATTTAGGAGAAATCCAATGACAAGGAGGAATGTAAATGCCATGAAAAGTCTTCTTTAATGCGCAACGTTTCGAGCAATACGCTCATCATCAGGCTAGATAATAACAATATGAAATTAGAATCAATAAATAAATGTGAACAAGACAAAATAATTTCTATAAAAAGACTAAAAGAAGAGGGTTAAATTCAAAGTTATAAAAATTTACATATAAAATTACAAGAAATTTAAAAGCTATTTTTAAATTACATATAGTAAATTTGAAATTAGTACACTGGAATAATTAACACTAATACAATGGAATAATTAACACTACGAACCTTTCAATGCTGGTTCCGAGGCACGAGTAATTTAAAACAAAACAAAACAGGAAACAAGCTATGGGTTGGGCGGTTGGAGTTATAAGTTAGGGGAGGGGGGATTATAAAAAATTGGGGAGGGGGGAGGGGAGTTGGGGAGGGGGGTTTATAAAAAATTTAGAGAGACAGCTGAGGAATCCACGTTTAGAGAAGGGGTCAATGTTTTAATATAAAGAGATTCCAAAATTCTAAGTGAGTTAGGACAAGAATTACAACCGAGAATTTTAAAATTATCTAAAGTGACATCAGTTTTTCATGGCATTTACATTCCTCCTTGTCATTGGATTTCTCCTAAATATTAAATTGAAGCTTTGTAGAAGCAAACCGCATGACTATATATATATATACACACACACACTCGTGTATACATATACAGGGTGTTTATAAAGTCCCTATTTATTTCAGTGAAAACATAGCAAAAAGGTAAAGTTCAATAACAATATAATAGAAGGCATACATTTAGTGAATACTTAAGCATATGATTCTACATGAGCACCATCAGTATCTCTACAGAGTTCGAATCTGTCAGCAGCATTGCGGAACACATTTTGGAGCATGACAGGGGTTATTTTTGTAACTGCTGTTACGATACAAGCACGTAAATCTTGCAGATCTGTAACCCTCGTTTGATAGACGTTTAATTTGATAAAGCCCCATGCAAAGAAATCCAAGGGCGTTAGGTCAGGAGTTCGAACCGCCCAGGGCTTGTTGCCTCCACGTCCGATCCACCGATTTGTAAATCGTTCATTTAGGTACTCCCGAACGATGTTTGCGTAATGACAAGATGCCCCATCCTGTTGAAAGACGACGGTGCTTAAAATGCCATCTGAATGAAGCTGGGACATTTACGTGCTCGTATCGTAACAGCAGTTGCAAAAATAACCCCTGTCATGCTCCAAAATGTGTCCCGCAATACTGCTGACAGATTCGAACTCTGTAGAGATACTGATGATGCTCATGTAGAATCATATGCTTAAGTATTTATTAAATGTATGCCTTCTATTATATTGTTATTGAATTTTACCCTTTTTGCTACGTTTTCACTGAAATAGATAGGGACTTTATAAGCACCCTGTATATATATATATATAATATTATGTTAGAGTCAATGTGTGAAACCAGTCATTTCACGTAATACCTAAAATTTTCAGGAATTTCGCGTAATACCTGTGACCCTTAAACATAGGTAATACGCATTACTAACCTAACCTAACCAACCTAATGTAAGTTAACCTAACCTTCACGAAGTCGTTAATCGCTTAATCGAATTACGCGAAATGCCTGAAGTGTTTAGGCATTACGTGGAATGACTGGTTTCACACATTGACTGTAACATACAGTATTAAATTTTTAATATCACTGCTCTGATAGATCAGTTATGAGTGAATTAAACTTTATAGCATACTACAGTTTTAAAATGATCAATGCGAAGATCGTGAACAGATCTATCGAGTGGCAAACATCCAGGACTAAAAAGGTCTTACACACAAGATTCATCTTATCTAACGTGACAGACCAAACATTAAACCTCGCACCAAGATTAACCCTTTTAGCTCAATGGTACTTTACTATTTGGTTGTTGCAAACGCTAGACGATTTTGATTACTCCTAGAGGAGACCGTAGATGGGTCCGAAAAGATTTGATAATCCCAAACTAATAACTTGTATAATACCATATGCAGAGTAGCTGCTGGGCAATAGTTACGCGAGTGATCATACATCATACGAAATAAAAACCCTATGTATACACGAAGGTACAAACCTCAACCCATACGTGGGCACAAGGAATGGCTCAAATAGATAAATTTATTATCAAATGAAGCTTATTTTTGGAAGTCGTCAAGTTATCAAAGAGTGTTGCTATTTTTTAACTTCGTTTCTCAGAGATGACGTCACCTTAATTTAATTCTGACAGTTACTTTTCAAGTTTTAAATGCAACTCTTACTGCTTTATCATGATTAGGAATACTTTAACGATGTTAAATAAGTTATATTCATGATGAAAAATGTTTGAAATAAAACCTCAAAGAATTTATATTATAAGTTAACTTGTCTTGTTAATGGCAACATCAAATTTGTTGTTTTAGATCCACATCCATTCAGATTATAGTTTTTTTCGTGTTTTGTAAATCTGGCAAATTTAGCTATAAACGGTATATATATATATATATATATATATATATATATATATATGATGAATAAAACCACGAAGGAAAGGAAACACAAAATGGTGCTCAAGCGCTTTCGTCTAATGACATCCTCAGGAACACTGAAGTACATAAAAAGGGTTAAGCCTATATATAGGTTACAGAAAGAAAAAAAAAAAAAATAAAAAAATAAATAACATACACTCACACACACACATATATATATATATATATATATACATACATATCTATATATACAAATACATACATACATACATACATATATATACAATAAACAGAGAAGTAAAAATAATAAAAAATTAAAAATTAAAACCTTAAAGGATTACCAGTGAGGCGTACAGATTTGTAAGGAAAAATATCGATTTTTAGCACAAGATCAAATGGATTATAAAAATACAAATTTATACTGGAACTCTGCCGGGTTTTAACACAATGCTGCCTATGGTCAGGTTTCGATATATATAAAAAAAAAATAAAATGCAAATTAAAAGTTAATCGATTTTTAGCACAAGATCAAATGGATTATAAAAATACAAATTTATACTGGAACTCTGTCCGGGTTTTAACACACTGCTGCCTATGGTCAGGTTTCGATATATATATAAAAAAAAAAAAAAAATGCAAATTAAAAGTTAATAAAGTAGAAGACAAGTTTACCAAAGATTTAATGTTTTACCCTTCTTATCTAAATCTTTTTTAAAGGAATTCAACATAACAGGATCGAGTTGAAAAAGACCTTTGCTTATGTTGAAGTTATTTGAAAGTTGGATAATGGCAGACTCAAGAATATTTCTATTAACAATGTTGCTTGAATGGAATAAAACTGAAGCATTATTCCAATCAATACAGTGGGCTAACTCTGACAAATGGACAAAAAGGGCACTGGACAACTTTCATTAGACGAAAGCGCTTGAGCACCATTTTGTGTTTCCTTTCCTTCGTGGTTTTATTCATCATAAATATTTTTCACGTGTTACCTTCGTGAAATAATTTTCATATATATATATATATATATACAGGGTGGGAGAAAAGTCTTTAAGGATTTTATATATACACAACTATTTAATTAACAACATTATACATATACAGATAAGTGTTCAAATGATGAAACAAATCAAACAAAAAGTCTACAAGAATTTTATTCATACAAATATTTTGTTAAATTGTAATTTAATCTTTAAAGAGTTCTCCATCCGCGATGATACATTTGTGTGTTCTCTCTGGGAAACTCTTTATTGTTCTTCTGAACATATCGAGTGAGATCCTTTTCTATTCTTTATCTATTATCGCATTTGGATAGATGAAACCAGGAGTGCAGAGTTTGTGACGCAAATAAGCCCAAAGCCAGAAACCACATGGGGTTAAATCAGGTGATCTGGCTGGCCATTCAATGGGACCTCGCCGCCCAAACCATCTTCCTTCAAAGTTCGTATCCAGAATCTCACGGGCAGTTGCAAAGTAATGTGGAGGCTCTCCATCATGTTCATAAAGCCAATCCCTGCTAACGCCATTAGTAAACTGGCAAAACTTTGGCTCTTAACACCTGGCAATAGCGTTTTCCATCCATCGTATCTCTCGATATTTTCAAAGGAAACGAGTCCTCAATACCCAATGCACGCCCAAACTGTTAGTGTAGCCATTTCACCGGGTTTACCCAATCGTATTTTGGGAATTTTTTCGCCCAGTAGTGAATGTTGTGTTTGTTTCCTTTATTCGTTAAAACCAAGACACATTCATCTGAAAATTTTATCTTTCGAAGGAAATCTAGATCACTGTTAAACTTGTGTCTCATTGTTTCAGCAAACTGCAGCTGTCTATCAGAATCATCGTCGTATATGAGGTAAGAGTAAATTGGTTTGTAATCGTGGTACCCCTGTCATTTCAATAGTTTTGCTATTGAAAATTTGGAAATACCCAATTCCTGTGCGACTTTTCTCGTTAAAGTTGTTGGATCGACTTGAAAAGTGGCGAGGATATTTTTTTTGTGTTGTCTCTTGTCGCCGTTACTAACTTTCTGCTTCTTGAACGATCTTTTACCAGGCTCCCTGATTCCAAAAGTTTGAGCTTCCAATATCGAAGAGTGGTTGCATTTGGTGGTGGTTTATTATATTTTTGTTGAAATAAACGCAAACTTTCTTCACAATTATTATAAGAAATAGCCCCCCCATACAAGATACACTTTTTCTTCATTGTCGTATCCCAATCTTACTGACATGGCGTTGACTGGGGCTCGGGCGTAGACTCTTCCTGTTCTAGCCTAAGGTCATTGCTAGCCTTGTATAGATACTTTGAAAAGTATCGCGTGCACTGCAGTGATATCATTGGAATTTATTTATTTTATTAACACATTATTTGTATGTATATAATCCTTAAAGACTTTTCTCCCACCCTGTATATATATATATATATGATGAATAAAACCACGAAGGAAAGGAAACACAAAATGGTGCTCAAGCGCTTTCGTCTAATGACATCCTCAGGAACACTGAGGATGTCATTAGACGAAAGCGCTTGAGCACCATTTTGTGTTTCCTTTCCTTCGTGGTTTTATTCATCATAAATATTTTTCACGTGTTACTTTCGTGAAATAATTTTCATATATATATATATATTAACGATTTAGATGTCGGCCTAGTCAGTACAGTTTCAAAGTTTGCGGATGACACGAAGTTGGGAAGTAGGGCGATTAATGACGAAGATAGAGGTAAAATCCAGGAAGATCTGAATAAAATCGTTGATTGGTCAGTCACATGGCAAATGAGATTTAACGTCGATAAGTGCAGAATTTTACATATAGGCTCGCGTAACGGTAATTTTGCGTATAGTATGTCAGGGAAGGAGTTAGCAAGCGTAGAGCAGGAAAAAGATTTAGGAGTTATTTAAAAGTAGCGAAACAAAGTACAGCAGCGGTCAATAAAGCGAACAAAGTGCTAGGTTTTATAGCTCGGAATTTTGAGTACAAATCGCGCGATATTATTGTTCCTCTTTATAAATCATTAGTTAGACCCCATTTGGACTACGCGATCCAATTTTGGAATCCGCATATGCGAAAAGATATAGACAAAATCGAAAGAGTTCAAAGACGAGCAACTAAGATGATTCCGTCGCTTAGGTCGAAGTCGTACGAGGATAAGCTTAAGGAGTTAAAATTGACTACAGTTGAGACTAGGAGGCTAAGGGGTGATCTAATCCAGGTTTTTAAAATTATGAATGGGTTCGATAACGTAGATAGAGATAGCTTTTTCGAAATATCTCAATATAATAGGATTAGAAATAACGGGTGTAAGTTGACAAGTAGAAGGTTCGAGACAGCAGTTGGCAAAAACTTTTTTACGCATAGAATAGTAAATAGCTGGAATAGTTTGCCGGTAGAAGTAATTAGTAGCACGTCTATAAACATGTTTAAAAATCGATTAGACGTATATGTTGATAGATTGGGTATAGTTTAAGGTAGTAAAATTAAGGCTTTCTGGTTCGAAACCCGCGTAAAATTGTAGGTCCTCTCCGCCACCACGGAGGACATGCACAATACACAATTACGAAGAAAGTTAGGTAGACCAGCCATGAGTGGATCCTAGGGTCTTTGTTGGTCTGAAACATTATAACATTATATATATACGGAATTAATTTTACAATTAAACACACGAAATAAGTGAAAATGAAAAATGAAAAGCGATTCCACTGCATTTCGTGTATTCAACAACAAACCTCGTCAGGGAATGGAAGGAAAACGGAAAATGGCGAAAATATACAAGTCCACGTAACAGCTTTGTTACAGGCAGTACAGCTAATCATTAGTGTGAAATGTTATTTTATACTATAAATTATTATTATTTTTTTTTTAAGAAATGCTACAAAATATCAAATGTATTTAAATAATTTCTTGTCTGTTTTTTCAATTTCTTTAAATTTGTTAAAAAAATAAGTTTTCCTATTGAAAACTTATTTCAAACGGGGTGAGGCGAGTGTCGCGTATTGGTTTTTAAATAGGAAATTTAATAATGTTTTTTGGGGTGTAGTAAAATGATAATTTTGTGATATGTAGTAAACTGATTTAGTTGTATGAAATTAACGTATGTAAAATGTAATTGTTTGAAACACAAAATACTAGTTGGCATCATGGAGAGATTTGAAAATGCCCTGAGGCCGAAGGCATAGGCAGTCGTGCCGGGTATTTAGGGAAAAGTTTATCACTGCACAGATTTTCAATTTATCACTGGACAAATTTAAATTATTACTGCGCATATTGGTTATCACTGCACATTAAAATTAGGTATGCGGTAAATAGTGAAAATTATAGTCATTCGAAGTCCCCCCCCCCCCAACTTTTATTCAAAGATGTAACTGCCCTACAGTCCGTGTTTTGAGTTTTATGGCAGCCACGCTACCTCGTATAAAGTTTAGAAAAGGAGTGTACCATAAGTATTAAGAGTGAAAATAACGCAGATAACAAAATTAAATAAAAAAAAATAAATAAAAATTAAAGACATTTCACGATATTACAGTGTAAACAAAATAGTTTATATATATATACACACACACCTCGTTAACCTCGTTGCGGTTTGCTGCGTCGGTCTCTCTTCACACGAAGGTCAAGCTGGTGGCCCCACCTCTATATATATATATATATATATATATATATATATATATAATATAAATAATGGTTAGTGTCGCTGACTACGAATCCACCGGCCCCGAGATCGAGACCCGGTGACGGCAAGCGCCGCGCAGCAAACCCCAGCTGTTCATCCTTTAATACAATAAAAAAAAAGGGCTGCTGGTGGGGCGTGGTTTCGGATTCCACTTGGACTGACTATAAGTTTAAGGTGAAGTGACAAGCTTGACTTTCGTCAGAATGGACAATTCGGGGGGGGAAGCAAAACCAAGGTTAACAAAGGTTTTATATACAGGGTGTCCGAGAATTATCTGTACAATTTTTGGCTGTTATTAAAAGTCAACCATGAAGTGTAGAAATTCCAGTGTTGTCCCATTTTACAGAGAATCTCATTAAGTTTTTTCTGATACCACGTTTTGACAAGTTTTTTAGAAATGTACGCGGGTGACAGACATTGATGATTTAAAAGCAAGAATCACAGCTGCTATTGAGCGAATTGATGTTTATATGCTGCAGCGTACATGGCAACATTTGGAGTATCGATTGGATGTTTTGCGAATCACTAATGGTGCACATATCGAATGTTTGTAACAACGTTACTTTAATAAAAGAAACTTTTGAAAATACCTAACCTGAGATTGAAGATCCATTGCCGGTAATAAATTGGTGTAAGGGAAAAAATCTTATTAAAAAGGTGATGCTGTGTGCTAAGTGCAATCAAGCAATGACCT
This sequence comes from Bathynomus jamesi, assembly GCA_023014485.1. Taxonomy (NCBI): domain Eukaryota; kingdom Metazoa; phylum Arthropoda; class Malacostraca; order Isopoda; family Cirolanidae; genus Bathynomus; species Bathynomus jamesi. The sequence continues at coordinate 928,488 of JAJOZX010000582.1, read as the reverse complement.
GGACAAAGTTTTCGAGGAATGTTGATGTTAAAATCCTTTAATTTGGATTGAGGTCGAACTGTTTCTTGGATTGGGGTCTAACTGCGGTGCTTTTTCTTGGATTGGGGACTTTGGGGTGCTTATTGTTGGATTGCTCTGAAAACGCAGTTTAATAATAAACAGGAACACCAGAAAAAAAAAATAAACATCCTTCAAGGTTTAATCAGTACCAATGTTTCGGAATGCACTAATTCCATCTTCAGGGCTAAAATAATAAAAACAATTCACATACAGATAGATACAAAGTACAAATTGCAAATGCAAGTTAATTAATAACAGTTTAAAATAAAGTTAAAATTCTAAAAGGGTAGCTAAGAATATGTAAAAGCATTAAAACTAAAAGGTAAACAGATGAAATTAAAATAAAGTTAAAATTATAAAAAGTAGCTATGAACAAATATAAAAGAATTAAAACTAAAAGGTAAATAAATAAAATAAACAAGTACCTTAACTAAAACATAGCAAATCTACCGATCATTCATCAGAATTGAGGTCTGGTTTTAATTTATAAATGAACAAAGATTCCATAATTTTACGCTTCGGGTCAGAGTTTCCGGTAGCAAGTATGGCGAAATTAGACTGTGAAATTGGGTGGTTATTGTTGTGTGTATGGTTGCGTATGAGAGAATTAGATGGTTTGCCAAGAGGTAAATTTGTACGGACCGATTTACGAGATGTTCATAAATACAAGATTTTAGGTATCTTTTAGTTTTACCTATATACGACTCCATACAGTGATCACACTTGTATTGGTAAATTTACTATGGATGACTTCAGAAGTGTAGGAATAACATCTTTGTATTTAAATAAGTGATAAATCGATTTAGACGGGGTGAAAATAATTTTTATACATAGTTACGGGTAAAATTCCTTGAGCAATTTTAAAAGTTTGTTTCTAATGTTAAAACTTGACGTTCCCATATAAGGTAAAGTGAAATACTCGATATCTTTGGGAACTGTAATTATGTCTCTTGTTGTGGGGTTTATTAGTCTATTTAGGGTTCTGCCTATTGTAGTCTCCACCAATGTAGAAGGGAAATTATTCTTGGTAAGGAGTTTTCGGATGAAATCTAGTTCATCGTGTAATTTAAAGTAATCTGAACAGATATTGAAAGCTTTATTAGTCAGAGTTGAAATTAAATTTCGTTTGAAACTTAAAAGGTAAAGGAAGAAAAGTTCGTAGTAAGACTTCTGAATGTCGGCTTTCGGTAAACGGAAGTTTCAAAAGAGGAATTAGTTTTTGTTATCTTGATGTCCAAAAGGGACAAAGAATTATTAGATTCAGTTTCCGAAGTAAATTCAATATTAGGGTGCTTGGAATTAACATAATTACGAAACAAAGGGATATGTATGGTCTGGTGATTTGAACAGGAGAAAAGTATCATCAATATATCATAGCTTCTATAAAAAACAGGTTTGAAGTTGGAGGGGCAATCGTTCAGCCATTTGACTTCATGATGGCAAAGAAACGCGTTAGCTAAGGTGGGCCCAAGGGGCAGACCCATTTGAACACCTTCAATCTGTTTAAAATATTCACCGTTGAATGTAAATATAAGGTCTTCCACGGAAAATTTTAGTAGTTCTTTCAAATTACCTCTATTAAAACCCTGCACCGTATCAATATTACTAAAAAGATTGTCAATACATATATCAATAGTTTCTGCAACAGGTACATTGGTAAATAAAGACTTTACATCGAAACTAGCCATTGTGTACGAATTATTGTTTAATGTGGTAATTTCTCTAACGAAAGAAAAATAATCTCGTGCTGTATATAAATTATAAGTTACAGGGGACCAGGAATTTTGGGAGGTTATAGCTAAAAGTTCCTAGTGCCGATAAAATTGGCCTAAGTGAACAATGAGGTTTGTGTATTTTAGGAAGGCCATACATAATCACTGGGCTGTATCCAGAAACAAATAATTTGGAAAAAACTGTGTCCGAGATTATATTATTAGATTTAAGTTTTCTAAGATACCCATTAATTTTAGCTTCCTGTTTTAAGATTAAAGCAAAAATGTCACCAGTTACTTTAGAAAATCTAGTTACATCATTTAAAATATCGGACCTTTTCCAGTTTGTGTACCGTTTTTCATATAATTTATTTTTGCTTTATAAGGCTAACTAACGAAAATATCATGACCTAACCTAACCAATCGTCAAGGGCGTACAGTTAACCTAACGAGTGGTTAGGTTAGGTCGTGATATTTTCGTTAGTTAGCCTTATAAGCCTAACTAAAGAGATTGATATTATCACTCATTTTTGATCTGAAAAGAAGCAAAAATAAATATGAAAAACGGTACACAAACTGGAAAAGGTCCAAAATATCTAACATTTTATCGACATAAACATTCCTGTCCAAAAGGATAACGCCATTACCTTTGTCTGGTCTTGTAACCATCAATGACTTGTCCGAAGATAGATTTCTTAGACTTTGAAACTCTTCCTCCTCCATATTAGGTCTATTGCCATAAGGGTTAAAAGCATAAAATGAAGTAAAAGCTAAATTACATAAATAATTATTAGATAAAAAGTTAGGTATTTACGTATTATCGGGACTACCAAACTGTTCATTATGTATTTTTGCTCTCGTCATTTTCGTTTAAACTAACGAAAATATCACAACTTAACCTAACCAATCATCAAGGGCGTACAGTTGACCTAACCGGGCATTTTTCGTTTTATTTTGTTTTTCGTAGCTAACTTAACATAGTCTAAAATCTTTCCTTTTTTTCAGATCATTAGAAATTTTCAACCATGAAATGCCCGGTTAGGTCAACTGAATGCTCGGTTAGGTTAATTGAATGCCCAGTTAGGTCAACTGTACGCCCTTGATGATTGGTTAGGTTAAGTTGTGATATTTTCGTTAGTTTAAACGAAAATGACGAGAGCAAAAATACATAATAAACAGTTTGGTAGTCCCGATAATACGTAAGTACCAAAAGTTAAAACCTTTATTATGTGGGTCAAATGAATGTTTAAAAAGGTCCTTACAAAATAACTCAAAGTTGAGGAAATGATCATAAAAATTAAGCTTTTTTTGGAGTAAGAGAGAATTTCAGGTCTTTACAAAGAGCAGATTTTTAAATATCACTGTGGATTTTAGAAAAATAATTAAAAATGAGATCATTAGCTGCTAGATTATTAACTGTTATATCCTAATCTTCGGAGTTTCATGTTTTGAACAAAATTCACCCTTGCAATACATTTCAAATTACCTGTCTGAATGACGTTAAGATGTGTTGAATCTATACCAGATACCAGACTTAAAGTTACAAGTAGACTGACCAAGATCCCTATTACATTTATTACTGAGCCTTTTCTTAAACTTAATTTCTGAATCAAGTAATTGTTTTTGACAGTTCCTAGAGGTTTCACTTTGTTATAAATGAAAGTTACTAAGTTTGAACTTCAAGAAGCCAGGAATCAGACCCTGGTTTCTGCAGTAAGTAAGGAACCGCAAATCACACTGACGTTTTCTAGCCTTGTAGTCAAGTTTTTCAAGTCTTCTATACATGCGCAATGCTGGTCTTCCATAGCGTTTGGTGATTATATCGACTATTGACTGATGGTGTGGAAAACGCAGTTTAATAATAAACAGGAACACCAGAGAAAAAATAAACATCCTTCAAGGTTTATTCAGTACCAACGTTTCGGAATGCACTAATTCCATCTTAAGGGCTAAAATAATAAAAACAACGACAAAAAACAATTATTTTAGACCTGAAGATGGAGTTAGTGCATTCCGAAACGTTGGTACTGATTAAACCTTGAAGGATGTTTATTTTTTCTCCTGTGTTCCTGTTTATTATATATAAATTATATATTTGCATCTTTATCCATGTACTTTCAATGAAAATATATATTTTAAAACAAAATATATTTTCTATTCACAAATTTTCAAGTAATACAAACATGGCTCATAAATCGATGCAAACTTAGTCTCTGAATTACGTTTATTTACTCAAGTAATTTTGCTCCAAAACTTTTTAATTTATTGACTTCAATTATTATTTTTTTTTTTATCGATTACTCGTGTATACGAATATTTATATTTATGCGCACAGTGTGCTTTTTGCGCACTGCACGGTTGTGTATGCATGATTATTCTTACAATTTATACATTATACACAAACATAATACATTATATATAGGTTGTTGTTGTTTTGGGGTTGTTTAACCTCTTTCGTAATGGCAAAAGTCGTATGACGGAGGGGACCTACAATTTTATACGCGTAACACGAACCATTGTTTAAGGGTCGCCACATCATCCGAAAGCGGAGGAGGGTCACCCGTCCGACTAAACAGACTGAACGTCGCTTGACCTCTCATTCTTTTTCTGTCGCGAGTAAATCTGTAATAATTCTCGACACGAGTAATTAAACCATCGAAGAATGCGTCGTTAAGGAAGATGATGATGATGAGTTCCACCAAACATCGTGACGGATTATTCTCCGTCACGAGAATGATGGTGTTCACACCGATCTTCAAGCGTAGATACGGTGAATCTCTTCACTTCGGAATAAGTAAATAAATAATAAACGGATAACTTTTGGGTCAATCCCAGAATAGGCACCTGATGTACCTCAATCCCAGATGAAGCACCTGCGTTCAACCTCAATCCCAGAATAGGCACCTTGCAAGGAATTAAATTAAAAAAACCTGATGATTACACAATTTATTGTTTATACAAAGTTTATTACAAATGTAATAAAGGCAAAGTTATAAAAGGTTTAAAGTGGTTTAATGAATAAAGAAAAATTTTAGATATTATAAATTCCTGCAATATGAGCCCGAATGTTTCTGAATCCATCTGAAGCAAATCTATCTTGCCACATAAATTGGTATAGGTTAGGTTAGGTTAGGTTAGAGTTGATTTTTTCAAATATTGATAAAAACAATGAAATTATATCTCTAAAAACTGTTTATATTTTTTTCTCCTCAATCCCAGATTAAGCACCTGTGTTTTGCCTCAATCCCAGATGAAGCACCTAAAAATGATTTCAGGTGCCTATTCTGGGATTGATCCGAACTTTTTAAAAGTTATTAGTTAACCCTTTAACGACGACCGTTACAAATTGGTAGCGTTTAAAATACACGCATTCATAACTTAAAACGTCAAAAATATTTCCGCGTTAAAGGGTCAAGATAGGGTAATTCTTCAAAAGTATATTGTTCATTCGAATAATTACGTTCGGCTTTTGGACATACGTACGGCAATTTTATTAAAACACATTTGGCTTTTGTTTCTCAATCTGTAAAAAGGTTTTCTTCAATTCTCCATCGCTTTTATATATTAAATGCTTTTGAAGATTTAAAGATAATAAACAAATATGCACACACATACACACACACACACACACACACACACACTAAATATCTATATATATATATATATATATATATATATATAATATATATATATATATATATATATATATGCACTAAAATCACAAAATAACACGTGATCTTATTAATAAGCAAACAACCACAGGGAAAAGGAAAGCGCTCGGACTTTGTGTTTCCTTTTCCTTGTGGTTGTTTGCTTATATATACACACACACACACACACACACTGTGTATATATATAGTTTTTGTATATCCTGTATTTATATATGATACAGTCAACCAATCCCATGAGAAGTGAATAAATCAAAAGTGAAATTTCACACACACACACACACAGTTGTGACAGAACTGAAAATAAAAATGTTAATAAAAAATATTATTTATGACACGTTCATAATAAAAAATCAATAAATATTTACATAAATAATATTTATAAATTATTTTCACTTATCATTGTGTATGTGTATATATATATATACACACACACACACAATGATATGTACATACGTACGTATGAATGTATGTATTGTATAGCCCTTCACTAACTAACTTCCAATTAGTCGAATTAAAGTTTTAGAATTTAAAAAAATTATATATACGATACACACACACACACACACACACACGTGTGTGTGTGTGTGTGTTTCAATGAATTTTATGTGAATCTGCTTTGATTGAGGTTTAGAATAATCTAAGTTCTTATTTCTTCTGTACAGAATCGGATTAAAATGTTTTGTTGGAAAACTACGTTTGGTACCGAAATTTAGCAGTAAAGAAACATGAAGTTTCATGACGGAACTTTTTGAATCGATTGTATACTTGGTCAGCCCATTTACCCATTAGGTCGACATTTTATCGACACTCTAAAAAAGCAACCTAACTAACTTATGCTAACCTAACTTCACTTCGTCTGAGCCCCAATAATTTGTCGAGTAAATATCACATCGACAAGATGACGTTAGTCCGGAAGGAATAAATCCATCCTTCATTGAACTTTTTAAAGTATGAAAATGAGTATTTGACTCGTCGAACGCGAAAGTTGTTTGGAAATTCTTGTCCCCTTCTCGTCGAATCCAACGAGAAGGGGAAGTGAAATTCAATTGTTGGTGTGAAGTTGAAAAGATTATTACCCTGAATGTAGTGGCAGACGAAGGTAACAATATCAGAACGCGCAACTCGGAGGCGTAGTTGGTAATGAAGAAGAAGTGGAGATACCTAAAAAAGAACCACTTCTTAACCTGACATTGATTTACGTTCTTGTTTATGACTTTGAAGAGAAGAGTAAGAAAAGGAAATCGAACGGTCGAGTTGGGCATCATTTAAGGAATATTAAAACAAGAAAAGAAAACACTCGATTTACTTGAAAAATTTGTGTCGAAAATGTAAAAGTGCAAATGAAAAATAAAGAAATGTTGCAGGAAATTGAATGGCAAACTACTTATTGACGAGATTATGAAGAAAGTTCAGAAAACACAGATATTTATGTTCCTGTAACGCGCGCGCGCACGCACACACACACACACACACACACACTCGAACGATAATGGTTCGAGTCTTTGAAACACCAAAGGTCCTTCATTAAAAATAGCTCGTAACAGTGTCAATAGGTGACGACAATGACTTTTTGTTGTTGTTGTTGTTGTTCGTTTCATCGGAATAAAAAAAATTCTGTTCAGAATTTCTGACCATGTTTAGGACGGATTCTGGCCAAAACGAACCGGAAATTAGTTTTCCGGTTCCTATTTGCACGAGATGAATTGAACCTTCCTAACCGGGTATCGATACGATACAGTGAGTAGATAAAATCAGGTGAAATATTTCATTTTTTTAAATTTTCATAAAGTAAATGAATACTACTTTGTAATTTTTATGAAATTTTAATTTTTTGGCAATTATTCGCGCGACATTTGGATGTTAATTTTCTCTCTAATTTTAACTAAAAGTTGTTAAATTTTAAGATTAATTAATTCTCTTTTCACCTTTCTTTATTTCCTTAATATCGAACGCTACATTAAGTAAAATTAAACTTATTTTCAGTTCAATCTTTATATTTTCCCGCAAAATACGTCTATCAACAAACTTATTCAATGGAGTATTTGGGCTTGCCTAACGCAACGTCTTTTTCAAACGAGGAGAACGAGGTTAGTCAGACACGTCGAGCGCGATAAATGCCACTAACTATGAGCATTTGGCTTCGTATAAATATGAAGAAGTGGATGGCCCGAGTGTATATATACTCTTCGGGTTTCATTCGTAAGGTTCGGATACTCTTCCTTTTATTACGAACGAAGATCAGCAAAGGCCTTTACAATTTTTACTCGTACATCATCAAAGTTTACTGCGTGAAACCTCTTGAGAATCTTTATAGGAACACTCCTGTCTTATTACTGCTTCCTCAATTAGACTAGACCATATTCTTGAGATTTTTCATGAAGGGGCATTTTTGAGTAGAAGTTGGTATCCAGTATTTTTAGACTAATTGAAGGGTGCTGAATCTAGAAAAACGGGATACCAAGCTGAAATTTTTTTTTCATGTTGAAAACTGAATAAGAAAATGACTCCGAAAATAGCTTAAATTCGAATATTGTAGTGTGTTTTGAACAAGTAATAAAATCAGTCTTAGTACTGAATATCCTTAACAATATGAGGTATAAGGCATCCCAATATGTAAAGGCAGTTTCAATAATAATTGTTTTATTATGAAACATTGTAACTGGCGTCGCCTCTGCGAAATGGAATGCGTGCTGGGAAGGAGGAGCGAATGCTGCGCGCTGATTGGTCGTAGGAATACTGTGAAATGTCAGGTGCAGAGAAATTGTGATGGAATTACAGTTGGTTTTTTGAGGTGTAGAGCGACATGCGTGATGTATTTGATAGTGGATTATTGTTAATTGCGTGTGAATGATATTTGCCTCTGGTACGTGATTAATTATTCTCTTATTCTCATTCTCAGAATACTGCCCGTATTCTTAATATTATAATTTAAATAAATAAATATATAATTTAAATAAATATTATAATTTAATAATTTATTATTACAGCAGTCCTATTGCTGGTGTACGGATATTTTCAACGTGTGTTTTCTTTTCTTTCCAGATCATAAACATCACTGAACATGGATCCTCTGGTGAAGTTAAAAAGACCTTTGTCAGTAGATTTTAGCTTATGCATTATCTGCCAAAAAGGAAGCGATGGGTTACGTAATGCGAGTGAACGAGGAATTGAAACGATCACAAGAGCATCTGAGAGGAGAAAGAAATTACGTCATTTCAAGGATCGCAGTGTCATTGATCGACTAGAATATCTAGATGAAGCATTCTCGTCCAATAGTACGTCATATCTGATGTGGCATAAAAACTGTTATTCTCAATTTACAGACAAAAATAAAATTTAGCGACTTAAAGATCGGCTGGACTCGGCTCGGTCTGGACAAGACACAGCGACATGCAGTAGAACAGTGCAGTCTACACAGCACTCAGGTAGGGCGGGTCATACTATGCATTTTTTTTAAATCAATGGAGAGGGGTGTTGAAATGACATATTTTGGTGTATAGAACACAATTCTGAAGAAAATATTTAATTGTGATAACCGTAACCTACATCATTTTGCAGTTGATTATTATTAAATTGTTGATTATTTTACTATTGTAGTTACCCCAGAATATGTCTTCTCACGTTTTCTATCATGGCTGCTCACGTTATCTCTCATAGAGCATTGTTCTAACTAATTCATATAAACACATATAATGTAATTCATATAATAATAATAATATTTAAATACTCAAATAAAAAGGTGTGCCATTCCACTTAATTGTAATTATCATACAGTTTGGTATATGAAATATTTTGATGGTTTTCTGGCGCGCATAAGGCCATTTTCTGAGCCACCTTTCTCAGAGGCTAGAATGTAACGTTTCAGAACATTCTAAAACGTTTGTGAAATATTTGAAGTGACTCATGATTTATGAAGCTATTTTACCACCTCGGCAGAGACAGGTGAGGACATTGAAAAGGCAGTGGATGGAAAGGAAGGCAGAGAAAAGGAGAAGGAGCGAGGAGGAAAGTGCTGCAGTAGCAGAGAAGGCAGCCAGGAAGGATGTTAAGAGATTTTTGGCAGATGGTGATGAGGATCTGGAATTGGAGAGAAGTGGTGATGAAGATGAGTTTGTTCCTGAAGTTGAGCTCTTCCCTCAAACTGACCCTGAGCCAGCAGCTTCGGCAAAGGTACAGAAAAACTATGATGAGATTCAAAACATTGCCCTTGCTAGTGTAAGGTATGGCATAGGGCTGAGGCCAACTGCAGCGATAGCAACAGCAGCAGCTCTGATTGACGCAGGAATCATCACAGAAGACAATACAAGTAAAGTGATTGATAAGAGCAAGGTCAAGGGAGCACAGGAGAAGTTGATGAGAGAGCTGGGGGAACAGTTCGAGAAGAAGTGCAGGGATCTCTTGCATCCTTTTTGATGGGCGGATTGACCTGACCAATGTGATGATGGAAGCTGAGGGCAGTGACCAATCTTTTCCCGCAAAGATCAAGGAAGAACACTATAGTGTTGTTAGTGAGCCTGGCAGCTACTATCTGTTCCACTTTACCCCAGAGAAAGCAACTAAAGAGGAGTCACATGCGGAGAAGATTGCTAAGGTCCTGTTTGCCTGGCTGAAAGAGAGGGGTTATGATAAGACCTTGTTGGCCATTGGAGGAGACTCAACAAATGTCAACACTGGTGTGAAAGCTGGAGTAATGCGGAAGCTGGAGCTGCACCTGGGGAGAAAGCTGGTCTGGTTGGTGTGCAACCTGCACACTGTTGAACTTCCCCTGCGCCATCTCATTGTTGACCTTGATGGCCCTACTCTGTCAGACAAAAAATTATCCGGGCCAATAGGAAAGCTCCTTGATTCTGCTACAGACTTTGATATCAATCCAAACTTCACCCGAATCTCTGTTGGCCCTCCACTGATCAAGCTTCCTGACAAGGTCATTCAAGATCTCTCAACTGATCAATACTATGGCTATAAAATTGTCTGTGCAGTCAGGGATGGAGTACTTCCTGCAGGGCTGGCTCTGTTAGAGATAGGACCAGTAAACCACAGCCGCTGGCTCACCACAGCGAACAGACTTCTCAGGCTCTGGGTGTCAAAGCACGGACTTAAAGGAAAGAACCTGAAGATTCTGCAATTCATTGTGGAATTCATCATTGGAGTGTATTACCCATGTTGGTTCAACGTGAAGGTCAAGCACTCCTGGATCGAAGGGCCTAGGCACATCCTCTTTCAGCTGGACTGCCTCAAGTCCCAGAGAAAGGAGGTGCTGGATATTGTGATGCCAACTGTGAGAAGATCTGCTTGGTATGCCCACAGTGAAGTCATCCTCCAAACACTACTCTGCTCTGAGGATCAGAAGGAGAGGATTGAAGGGTGGAGAGAATCCTGGCCATCAGGGAGAGGGGGACCCGGACACTCAGCTGGGGGCTCCTCTGTTAGGAGCAGAAGGACACCTGACATCAATTGTGATGCTTCCAGCATCGGTGACTTGATCAGCTGGTCAGAAGGTGTGTCAGAGCCACCTCTCACCTGCTCTCTAAGCACCTCAGAGGTGAAAAACTTCATCAACACCCCCATGGAGGTGCGCAACTGGCCTTGCCACACACAAAGCATTGAGAGGGTTGTTAAAATGGTGACTGAGGCTTCTGCTAAGTACTTCTCACAGGAAAAGAGGGATGGAGGGATCAGGGCTCAGGAGACCAGCAGGAAGCTGATGTCCAAGTCTGAGTCAAAGCAGGATTTGTGCAACCTGGCAAAGTTCAAGATGTCAGGAGAATGATCTTTGTAATTATATCCAGTGATATACATGCAGTTCACCTATTAATAAATATATGTAAAGTTGATTTGGCCTTGTCAATATAAATGATTTACCTTATATCTTTTAATATATTATAAAGGGGTTCAAAAGGGTAAAATTGGCAATTTAGAAATACAAAATGATGTAGGTTAGAGTTATCCTATCCAAAAAAGCTCATATTTGAATTCCCCATGTAAAAACACATAATTTAGACACCCCTGATGGTAGGATTTCCTTCAGATTCATGTTGTCACCTGAGTACGACCCGCCCTAACACAGCAGTCACAGCAGGGTCCTCTTCGACGCAGTTCCGTGAACCCAACAGACTGGGATTTGTGTTTGTTTTGTCAAAAGGCTAACCCCAGAGAGCATCTTTCTTCAGTCATAACATTCAAGACCAGCACTGACATCCTTGAGGCTGCTAAGTTAGACAATAAACTTTGCTTTCGTCTGGCGGGTATGAGTGATCTTATTGCTGCTGAAGCAAAATAGCATCTTCCATGTTATAGCTCATTCAAAAGAATCACAACAAAGTCCAAACAAGACTTTGAGTGCAACCCAGATCTACCCTTGATATGGTTATCTTCAGAGTTACGCTATGCGGCTGAAAAAGGTCATGTTCACAAGTTAAGTGATGTTTGGAATCGCTATGTGCAACTGTCCAAAGATGCTAATACCGTGATACCATGGTCTTTTGTCAGTCGTCGGACAACATTCAGAGAGAAACTGCAGTATAAAGTTGGTGATTTAATTATATTTGTCCAACCACAAGGAGGACCCACTGAAAGAGAAACCTTGCTTGTACCATCGAAATATACCGAAGTTGTTGTATCTCGACTGGCAGAACAAACTAACGAAAATTTAACAATGCCCACGTATGAACCCGAGGAGGACATATTTCTCTCTTTAGTTCAGGTAGCTCTGAAACTTCGAGGTGATTTGATGAATCAGCCTGGACACACTGGTTTTGAAGTTAGCGAAGATAATGCAATGAAATGCATACCAGAGAGTGTGTACATGTTTCTCCAGCTTGTGTATGGAGGGCCGTGTCAACTGGAAAGAGACCCAGATGAAGAAATCAAGGAGGATAAAAAACTGAAGCAAAGAGTGTTAAGCACCGCTCAAGACCTTGTTTATGGGGTCAGTTGTGGTCGCAAATTGACACCCAAACACATTGGATTGGGAAGCACACTTCATCAGGTTACCAGGTCAAAAGAACTGGTGGAAATGTTTCATAAAGCAGGCCATACACTCAGTTATCACCAGGTGATGCAGCTGGACACATCATTAGCCGAATCGACACTTCAGTCCATGGACCCTAACACTGGTGCAGTAATACCTCCCAATCTTGGCAATTTGAGAACAGGAAACAAAGCAATGCTGGCCGAAATTTTTACTTCAGACATTGAGTGTCCAGACACACTAGCCCTCAACAACAGCTCTGCGTGTCTACTGATAGATGGACAAGCCCGTGTGCTTTCGATTGGAAAGCCAGACGGTGCCAAGACGTTTGGAGATTTAGCCGATATATTCACAAGGTCAATCATCCAGTCAGGAATGGCATATGAACGTATAGATGTCATTTTTGACAGATACCGAGAAGAATCTATAAAAGCATGAACACGCAAAAGACACAGACGTACGAAGACTATTCAACCAATCCGACGCGTAATTGATGGCCGAGAGGTACCGCTACCAAAGCCATGGATGAATTTCATTGTCTTACCAGAAAACAAGGCAAATCTGGCTCACTTTCTCTCTGAGGAACTTCTGTTACATGCTGCGAGAGACAAGGAGATAATAGTTGCAGGCGGTTTCGAAGATGAGCAGGATGTTAGGTCTTTTCGTGGCACAACAAATCTGAACCCCATAAGAGCGGCACATGAGGAAGCAGATACCCGGCTTGTTCTGCATGCGATCAACTGTCATTTTGACAACATCGTGGTGTCTGCAAGGTTTACAGGAAAGTTCACCGCCATCAATTCACCGCGAGGTAATTTCACCGCGAGGTAATTTCACCGCGAGGTAATTTCACCGTGAGGTAAGTTCACCGCGAGGTAATTTCACCGCAAGGTAAGTTCACCGTAAAATGAATAAAATTAAAAAGAATTTTTTAACTTAACAAGAATTTAATATAGGGTTTAGCAACACTATTGAAAAACATTAAAATATACTTAGGACAAAAATTAAAAAAGTATTTAATTTTTATTTAGCCACAAAATTTAAAAACAAATAATATATAATTAGGAAAATATTTAACCACATTTAATTTTTATTTAGCCACAAAATTTAAAAAACAAATAATATATAATTAGGAAAAATATTTAACCACATTTAATTTTTATTTAGCCACAAAATTTAAAAACAAATAATATATAATTAGGAAAAATATTTAACCACACTATTTAAAAACATTAAAATATAATTAGGACAAAAATTAAAAAAGTTAGGTTAGGTTAGGTCCTAACCTAACCTAACTTTTTTAATTTTTGTCCTAATTATATTTTAATGTTTTTAAATAGTGTGGTTAAATATTTTTCCTAATTATATATTATTTGTTTTTAAATTTTGTGGCTAAATAAAAATTAAATGTGGTTAAATATTTTTCCTAATTATATATTATTTGTTTTTAAATTTTGTGGCTAAATAAAAATTAAATACTTTTTAAATTTTTGTCCTAATTATATTTTAATGTTTTGAAATAGTGTTGCTAAACCCTATATTAAATTCTTGTTAAGTTAAAAAATTCTTTTTAATTTTATTCATTTTACGGTGAACTTACCTCGCGGTGAATTGATGGCGGTGAACTTACCGCACATGGTCTGCAAGAGACACAGATGTCCTTTTACTCTTGGTGTCACATTTTGCAAAAATACATTGTGACAATCTTTGGATGATGGCCGGAACAGCCAAAAGGAGGAAGTACAGTACATCCCTGTCCATGCAGTCTATGATAACCTTCCACCAAATTCACTGGAATCTCCTCTTCCAGTTCATGCCCTGATAGGGCGTGACACCACATCCCATATTTCTGGGCACACAAAGCAGACAGCATGGAAAGTATTTCTGCAGCATCACCAGCTTCTGCTTGGCTTGGGAGTAGGAAATTTAACACCAAATCAACTGAAGTCAGCAGAAACGTTTATGTGCAGAATTTATGAGTGTTGAGGGTGTTGAGAGTGTTGATGTCGCACGCAAAATTATGTTTGAAAAATCCTGCAAACCAGAACTGATGCCCCCCACAAGTGATTCCTGTAAATATCATATACAGCGTGTGCATTATCAGTGTACACTTTGTAAAAATGTTCACCGCCCATTTCCACAAATTCCCGAAGTCACTGAGATGGGATGGAGACGAGACAATTCGGGATTGCGGTCCATACTGATGACACTTGATCCGATCCCCGAAGCTTGTGTTGAGCTTGTGTCTTGCTCTTGTCTTGCTAAGTGTCGAACCATGCGTTGCAAATGCAGAAAAACTAAACTTCCATGTACTGCAGCTTGTGGATGTAGGAAGGCAACTGGGCAGGGTGGCTGTCTTAACGACAGTACATAAAGTAACAGTACTTCTCAATCTGCTTAAGTTTACAATGGTTTTGTGCAATATATATTTAGCATGTTGTACTTTTAAATATAATTTTTGGTATATATATATATATATCCCAGTTATTTTATTGTTTCTATAGACCAGTCATAAATCATGTGTCTAGACAAAACCAAAGAACAAAACTTGTCTACTTGTGATTGCTCGCTTTCTATCTCCTGCCCCTAACTACGTCACTGTAATAAAAACATTACATTATGTTAGTGGGCCAACTTTTTCCCTAGCAAAGATAGACTGCTGATATTTACAGAATAGTTTCCACGTGATCCAGTGATAAAAAATGCCAATTTTCGTCAAAATCCGTTAATTATTGACGAAAGTGTAAAAGAAACACGTAGCCCCATTTTACAAAGAATCGACCTTAACGGCCATTATGTTTTTAGCTATTTTGAAGGTAAAAAAACTAAAAATATAGCTTGGTATCCTATTTCATCATTAAGAGGACCCTTGAATTAGGTCAAAAACACTAGTCACCAGCTTCTACTCAAAAATGCCCCTACAATTTTTTACAGGCCACTTTTCGTGAAAATGGTCTAGTCTAAATGGAAGCTCGGTCATCAACCTCTTTTTCAAGGATGATCAATCTTCGAAAGAATATCCTATTTCCATTTTTTAAATTAGGATGATGTGGGTAGGATAGTGTGACTATAAAGTACAACTGGTCAAAAAAGAACTGTTGCGAACTCCAATTTAACGATATTTACCCAGTAGAAACGAAGTTTAATCACGGTGCTTTTTTTAATCGATTGACTATTTTACATTTGGCACATAAAACGGAAACAAACATTTTAAGAATGCGTTTTTGATTATTATTTAATAATAATAATAATAATAATAATAATTTTATGAAATATTACATAGAGTAAATTAGGCATAAAAGCCACTTCGTACAATCTTTAATAATAATCTTTACAATAATCAGAATTCAAGACTATCCATATCTGAAGTCAGAGTCTTATCTAAGAGCAAAGCATTTTAACTCTTCCATTTAAACTCTTTTCTCGTCTCAATCAAACGAAACTTAAAATTTGTCTATTTTTCACAAAACAAAAACACTTTTTCTTTTTGATTTTCCAACAGACCTTACCAATGAAATAATTCAAACTGATTAATTTACGGTCGCCCAAATGAAACTGAGGCAAAAAACAATGATGATTACATTTCATTCATTAAAGGAAATGAAAAGAACTACAGGGTGGTCCAAAAGTTACAATCGGGTGAAATATATTGACTATTTTGGAGTATGATTTTTAAGAAAAGCAAACGTCAAATATCGATAATTTCTGTATGGATTTCTTCGTGCGCACTGATGGGATTTAAATTTGCTGGTTTGCTACTTTACGAGCTTGTTTAGAACAAAACCGATCATGTTATGAAATTTGGACCGTGAAATATAATGCATCTAAAATATATAATTAACGGCAACTAAAATAACTATTTTCACAAATGTATAATTGTGGAGATCAAACATTATTGATTTTAATTCCAGTAAATCTGAAATGCAATTTTAGAATGTTAAAAAAAACTCGCCTCCTTCTTCAAAGACGAAACGCAACAACTTAACCCAAAAATAAAAATTTCGAGTATGATCGGCTGATGATGAGAAAATAATCAAAATAGTAATTGGCATTCAACTTTTAAAAATTAAATTTAAAAATTATTGGAGACGAGTTTGCATTTCTATCCGGTTTTCCTTCATTCATTTGAGATAAATAGAAGGTGCGGCGGGTCCGCATACCAAGTGGCTTCCCCGCGTCTCCTCTTTATAATTTTACTCTTCACAAAGCCAAACTCGGAGGCTGCGAAAATTGGAAATATTTATACGATAATTTCAACCGTATAAGCTGAGTTGGGCCGCGCCCCACAATAAGGATTTTCTTTATTGAATCGTTAACGAAAGAAACGTGTTAAGGTCTATTCTCCGCCATTGGCAAATAAGCAGCGACTCTGCCATCAAAATAATAATAATAATAATAATAATAATAATATAATAAAAAGAAAAAGGTGTGGATTTTTAAAATTCGAATTTAGCCTATAATGAACTTTTCCTTATCACAACCTATTGAAGATAAACGTTGTTGTTGTTATAGGATAGCATGAGGAATTATTATAAGTATTATTTTCTGTTATGATGTTTTAAAACATTATCGTGATTTTAATCTTAAAACCATTGTTCAGTTCCAAAATATACAGAGTCCTCTTCCTGTCAGGGTATATTATTATTATATTATTATTATTATTATTATTATTATTATGGAACAGACATTACAACACAGACTTGAGATGTTAGATGTTGACATAATAGGCCACGTGGTTCCAAATCTTTTCTGGTTCAAGGCACCCCAAATGTCATGTATTATTCCTTCGCGCCAATAGTTCCCCCCCACCACCAGCACCATGTAACTTCAGACTGAGCATATACAGTTGCTGTATGGACCTATAATAATAATAATAATAATAATAAAAATAATAATAATAAAGTAAAAACCTTCCTCATCCGCACGAAACCATTATTTGGTCCATGTCGACATCACCAAAATGTTAACGATTCATTGAGATTTCTCAGTGCGAAATGAAGACATCAAAAGACAAACATAAGTAGATTCCTTTCCACGCAACAATTATTGTAGATTTATTTGGAAAGGCTTCGCCACAATCAGTCCTGGGTTCGAAACGTAAATAAAGTTTGTTTAGTTAAAAAATATTATAGATCTTGAAATAATTTTACTTCTTACATTTTCACACAAACAAGAAGTTAACCAAGTCATATATATATATATATATATATATATATATATATATATATATATATATATATATATATATACAGGGCGTCCCAAAAAAATGTATACACACTTTAACAGCTGATAGCTCAATTGATGTTTCTTTCTTTCCAAGTTAAACCCATTAGAATTAATAATGGCAGTCAGACTAAGCTTTGAACAAAGGAAATTCATTCTAAAATGCTACTGGAAGTGTGAAAACGCAGTTGAAGTGCAAAGACAGTTTAGGAGGGAGTTTCAAACAGATCCACCAACGCGACTTACCATCACTCGAATTAGAGATAAGTTTGAAGCCGATGGAACTGTTCAGAATGTCCACAAGAAGCGTTCCGGAAGACCACGGACATCGACAAGCCCCACAAAGCAAGAAAGAGTACTGGAAACGTATCACCAAAGTCCAAGAAAATCTGTGCGGCAAGCGAGTCGTGAGGTAGGAATTTCAGAATCGTCTGTCCAACGCATTTTGAAGCGCTGTCAATGGAAAAGTTACATTCCAAGATTAGTCCATGCTATTAATGAAGATGATGATGATGATGATCCGGACCGAAGAGTGGAGTATTGCGAGTGGTACTTGGCACGATGTGGATGTGGATTGGACGAAGGGGTTTCGTAGAATACCCTCCGCGTTCACCAGACCTCACACCACTAGACTTTTTTTATGGGGATACTTAAAAGACAAAGTCTACGCTATAAAACCTGCAACAGTCGCTGAATTGAGAGCAGCCATTGAACGAGAATGCACACAAATACCAACGAAATGTTTCGTGATGTTTGCGATTCCATTGCTTCGCGTTATCAGCAGTGCCTGGACCAGAACGGACGTCAGTTTGAAAACAGGCGTTGACAAAACAATTAAATAATGTCTGTAGATTCTATTACATTTTGAAAATGAAATGTATTTTAATAAACACTGCCTTTATAAGTATTTAAAGTGTGTATACATTTTTTTGGGACGCCCTGTATATATATATATATACATATATACATATATATATATATATATATATACACTTACTTTTCTTTACTTTGTAGCCCCTGGATACTCTTCATGAGAAACCAGCGGCACTCAGGTATCCCGCAGCCTCCACGGGGCGGGTCCATAGGTCTCTAAGTGAGGATATATTAAAATTTTGTCCGAGTTGTGTGAGGGTGTGGCAGTTCAAAAGCAAGTGTTCTGTGTCTTCTGGGTGGAGGAGACATCTTTAGCAGGTTGGGGTTGGGAACTTTGAATCCGGTGTTTATAAGTTTGTAGGGTCGGTGGTGACCGGAGCGGAGTCTGGCGAGAGAGACTCTTGATTCCCTCGGGAGGGTTGTTTCACTGTGATGGATGTCAGGGGGAGTGGCTTGGAGTAGAGTGTTGGGTGCTTGGTTTGCCAGGGCTTGGAGTGTTATTTGGGAGTGTATGTGTTTAATAGGATTGGAGTTTTGAGGCGGTGGGGGAATATCATTAAGTTGCTGTGAGTAGTGTACCGAGGGTGTGCGTTTTTGTTTTTAGGTGGGGGGTTTGTGTGGTGATATGGTGACAAGGGTGGCCTGGTGACAGGGCTCTGCTGTAGAATTGAGTACCTATCATATTTAGGTGGTATTTGACGGGGAGCATTTTAGTTTCAGAGTGTAGATGGGGGATGGGTGTTGTCTGGAGGCAGCCTGTTATGACTCGAAGGGCCTTATTTTGGGTGGTTTGTAAATTGTTTAAATTAGTGGCTGAAATGGGTGGGAAGCATGCTGGGGAGGCGTAATTTAGAGTTGAACGTATGAATTGTTTATACAGGGTGATTCAAAAGTCAGGTTACATGGGGCTTTTCTGTTTCTTTAACGGTGACTATTCCCCTGTATCATTACATAATACAGTATTTCCCTATGTAACCTGACTTTTGAATCACCCTGTAGAGTAAGCTGAGTGTTTCTTTTTGTTGTCCAAATGTGGAGGCGGTAAGGGATCTAAGGGCATTGAGCTTCTTGGTGCTTTGTTGCAGATGTTTGAGATGTCGGGGGAGAACGTCATGTGAGTGTCCAGGGTGATGCCAACTTTGGATGGAGTTTTGTTAAGTGGGAGGGGGTTGTCTCTGGAGGGTAACTCTGGGATGTATCTGGGATTCGTGACGGTCTGGAGTGAAAAGTGTGATGGTTGATTTTTGTGAGGAAGCTGTCATCCTGTTTTTGGTGAGCCAGTGTTCCAGTTTGGTAAAGTACTGTTGCAGGAGAGAGGTGGCTGTGTTTCGGTTTGGGTGCTGTGATGTAATGGAGAGGTGGTCTGCATAGGAAGTTACTTTGACATGAGGGGAATCTGGCTTTGGCAGGTCGTGCATGAAGAGGTTGAAGAGGGTAGGGGATAAGATGGCTCCTTGAGGGACTCCATTGTATAGTCTGTAGGTTTTGGATTTTGTATCATTGTGTATAACTTGGGCCTGTCTAGCTGCTATGAAGTTCGTGAGCCACTTTCTGTCATTATTTGTGATGCGAGTTTCTAATATTTTTTGTGCTAGTATGTGGCGAGGGACTGTGTCAAATGCCTTGTTGATATCTATGGTGGCGAGGAGAGTGCGAGATGGGGGTGTTTTTTGGTTAAAGCCGTCAAGGATGTGTTGAGTGAGGTTTGTAAGTAGAGCTGTTGTTGAGTGGTTTGATCTAAAGCCATGTTGGAAATGTGAGAGTGGGATATGAGGTTGGATTCTGTTGAGGATTAGCTTTTCTAAGACTTTGGATATTGTGGATAGTAAGGAAATGGGTCGATATGAGGCTGGTTGAGTGGGAGTTTTGTTGGGTTTTAGAATGGGTATAATATAGGCATGTTTCCAGATATGGGGGATGGAATTGTGAAGCCAGGAAAAGTTAAATAAGTTGGTGAGTGCTGCAATGGCGTTGGGTCCTAAGTGCTTTAAGTGTTTGTTTAGGTTGACCATATTTCCTTGAGACAAAAACGGGACATTGGGATGGCAAAGGCAAAAAAGGGACGGGGGTTATGTAATATTCTGTATTCATGAAAAAGTAAGTACATAAACCGGGACAAAATTGACATTTTTATTAAAACGACGGGACGGCCAGGAAATATAAAACAAACGGTACTGTCCCGTTCAAAACGGTACGTATGGTCAGCCTATGTTTGTTGGATATATGGTCTGGGCCTTCTGCATGAGAATTTTTAAGTGAGTTTATAACAGCCTTTGTGTCATTGGTAGTGAAAGGAGGAGCTAAGTCTGGGTTGATTGGAGTATTATGAATTTGTCTTAAAGTTTTCCAATTGTGGGGGGAGGTTGGTTTGAAGCTGGTTTTTGAATACTGTTTCATGAGTATATTGCAGTGTTGCTTTGGGGAGGAAATTTTGCTTTGGTTTGTGAGTAAGGTTTCATGTGTAGGTGAGGGGTTTGTGCGGGAAGTATGGATTTTCTTTAGTATGTTCCAAAGTTAGGTGCTGTTTGTTTTGAGGTAATTTTTCCAATTATCGGTTTGTTTTACGTTGATTAAATTGGTGATCTGTATGTTGAGGTCATGAATTTGGTTGATTTCCTGCACTGTGGGGGCTCTAATTTGGCGTAGGGAGTTTCTCTGCTTAATTAGGTTATCTATTTCAGGTGTGAAGTTTGGGTTGTAATGTTTTCTGTGTCCTTGGGAGATGTTTTTTTTACTGGCTTGAATTATGGTGCTGTTAATGTGTGCGATAGCTGCATCTATTGAGGGATGTGAATCAATTGAAAAACTGTGTAAATGCAAAAAACTTCAATTTTCTACGTGAAGGTCAAAATATGATAATTTTCTGTATCCAGCCGAAGAGGATGCCAGTGGGCATCGAAACTGTTGTGGAAATAAACTCTGTCTATTAGAGTGGGTTTTTATTATAAAAAACTGTATAGCTTGTCTTCAATGTATTCTGTAAAAGCTGTCCAGTTCGCTCGTTTGTAATTGGTGTATGTTTTTTTGTGTGAGGTATGTGTGGGGTGAACTAGTTGGTAGGTGATGAGGATGGGAAGATGGTCAGATTGCAGGTTATGGAAGGTTTGCCAGGTGGAACGTGTATGTAGGGAAGGAGAGCAAAATGTTATGTCTGGGGAGGTGGGTTGTTGGTTGTGTTGGAGTGGCTTTCTGGTTGGCTGGTTGCGGTTATTCAGTAAGTTGAGTGCGTGTAGCTGGTTGATTATCGTATCGCCTCGGTCATCGAGGAGGTATGTGTGCTTTGCCAGGTTAGGTGGTGGGCATTAAAATCGCCACCTATGAAGTGATTAGGAAGCTGAGTTAGGGGTTGAATTGAGGGTGTGTAACCTGGGGGACAATGATTGGATGAAGGGGGTGGGGCTGGGATATATATATATGTGTATATATATATATATATATAACATAATACAGAGCGATCAAGATGTCACACAACCAAAAGATGATTGCGAAATTGCTTCCGGGTATATATGTATATAATACCTTCACATAGAAGGGTAGAAAAAGGCTTGGGTAAATTGTGTATTGAGAAACCGTTTGAAAGCATGCTGAATGAATAAATAATGACATGGAATATGGATATGAAGCGATACGTTACATCGAGTCTTTTTCCCTTCAATGTTAGTCGCATGATCAATAACGATGCTTGGGAATAAAAACTGCATAAACATTTGCACATAAACGATGGAATGATGCACAATCAATAATAAATAATAGGTCTCTCTCTCTCTTTCTCTTTGTCTCTCTTAAATAAATAAATAAATAAAAATGGTAAATTCATGTTACAACGTGGCCAATCTGAATTAAAGATTTATACCAAAGGTTGAACTTAATTCGACAAATTTGAATGAATATTTTATACAGTATATTAATATACACTATTAATAACTTCCAAACTCGATTCGGTATATATATACAGGGTGTCCCATAAGTCTGGAACCATAGGGTAAAATAAGCAATTTATGTTTTTCCGCTTATGCAAGTGCTCATGATGTCTTTGAGTAAGGAAGAATGCATCCAGGTAATTCTACTCGTAGGAAATCGGAGTCAGAGGGAGGTCGCTGAGGAATTTAACAGATTGTATCCGGACAGCGCGCCGATAACACACAGCTGTGTCGGCAAACTTGTAGCAAAGTTCAGGGAAACGGGATCCATAGGAGATAAACCACGCAGTGGATCTCCGAGGACATCCACCGACGATGACACAGCCGCTACCATCCTCGCTCACTTCACAAACAGTCCTCAAAAGTCTCTTCGGCGTTTTTATTGCCGTTTTTATCATTTGGCCCTATGGTTCCAGACTTACGGGACACCCTATATATATATATATATATATATCGTAAAGAAACGACGCTTGTATAGGAGATATTCCGCGCAAAACGAGAGAGAGAGAACGGAATATCTCCTATACAAGCGTCGTTTCTTTACGTTATTTATACTGCGTGTTCTTTGCAGTTGAAGGTATATATATATATATATATATATATATATATATAATATATAGTATATATATATAAAATGGTGCTCATAAGTATTCGTACAGAGAAATATTTCAGTTATATTCGTCTTTATCTTTTGCATCATGCATAGAATAGTTATGACAAGCTTACCGTTCGTTTGGAAAAAATCAACAAATAACAAAAAATAGTTTAATTCCAAATTATAATGTAAAACATCAAAGAATTTGAGGAAAATAAAAATGTTAAAATGCAAAAGTTTTCGTACATTTATTTACAAAAATATTTAATACTTGTGTATCCACCTTAGACTTGAAGAATTTAAAATCTTTATCAGTAGTTGGATGTTTATTGATTAGATACTGCTGGCAATTCTGAATTCTAGAATTTTTTCTGTGAATTTTCATGGAAGACGGATTACTTACAAACCATTATTAAGCGAAGGGTCGTCCTGATAATGACCTGTCTACAGATCTTAAGAGATCTGTTATTGCTGCACACGAGTCTGAAAAGAGTTATAGGACTGTAGAAGAGCTTCGAATTCCATTTACAACGATTGCTGCAGTTATAAAGAAATGGAAAAGCTTTAAAACAATCAAAACTCTGCCAAGGTGTAGAGGACCTTGCAAGATTTCAAAACGTACAGCTAGATGGATTGAAAGAATGGCTGCTGCGAATCCACGAGTGACTGCGGGTGATATTTGCCAAACATTCAGACTCTCTCAGATCGATGTCCATCACTCTACTGTAGGTCGTACAGTGAGAAGAAATGGTCTGCATGGAAGAGTTGCGCGAAGAAAAATTCTGCTACGAAAAGCACAGAAAGAAGCTCGTTTAAAGAACGCCAAATTTCATCAAAATTATGGATTTCTGGAAGAAAGTTCTCTGGACAGACGAGACCAAAATTTAATTATTTGGAAACAACGAGCAATGTTATGTTTGGTCAAAATCAAATACTGTAGTCGAGAAAAAACATCCTTCCTCCGATTAAATATGGTGGTGATAGTTTGATTCTTTTGGGATATTTTAGTGCTTCTGGTCCAGGAAAACGTGTTGTCATCAATGGAATCTTGAATTCGAAGAAATATCAGGAAATTTTAAAAGAAAATATATTGCCTCTTCAGTTCAGAAGTTGCGAATGGGTCGCAATTGGGTACTGCGACAAGATAATGATCCAAAACATAAAAATAAGAGGACCATGAAATGGCTTCCACAAAAGAATTTCAAGCTTCTTGAGTGTCCAAGTCAAAGCCCAGATATCAATTAAGTCAAGAATTCATGGCTTGATTTGAAAAAAGGTGTCCGCTAGATAAATCCTTCGAATCTGAATGAATCACAACAATTTTCTTTACAAAAATGGACTAAAATGAGAGATGTCGAAATCTTGTAGAAAAATACCCAAAACGAATCACTTATAAGTCATTCAAGCAAAATGTGGACACGAAGTATTAAATAATTTTCTAATTAAATGTACAAAAACTTTTGCATTTTAACTTTTATTTTATTTCCAATAAATGTTCGAGTTAAACTATTTTTTTTTATTTGTTAAATTTTTCCAAACGAATGGTAAACTTTTCATCATTATCCTCTGCATGATACAAAAGATAAGGACGAATACATCGGAAATATTTCTCTATACGAATACTTATGAGCGCCACTATATATATACACTATATATATATATATATATATATATATATACACAGGGTCTGTAAAAAAAAACTAAGCCAAATTCAAACCTTTATTAAAACAAAACCATTTATCTAATTAAGTTGATTTTTTACACAATAAAGTATAGGTAATCACCTATTATCCTTTAAATGTTTATGACGATATCTTCAGAATTGTTAATTTTATTAATAATTAACTAAAAAGTGAGATTCTCCTACTTAACATGAAAACATTTTTTTTTACGATATACTGTAGATAATTTTTAGTTTAATAAAATTAAAAGAACTGTTCAATATGATTCCCTTGCATTTCTATCACTTTGTCCATGCACTCTTTTAAATGGTTTAAATTGCAGATCAGATTTAATAATCCTTCTTACGCTTGATTCTGATATTTCTAGTTCTTTTGATATTTGAGCAGGTGTCATGTGGCTACCAGGTCGATCCTCTTGACTAAGGATACGTTCCTCCACTTTCTGAATATTTTCATCTACTCTAACTGATTTTGGTCGCCCACTACCAACCTTCCTTTCAATGCTTCCTGTTTCATCGATAGTTCTCAATAAGTAATCTAAACCTGATCTAGTCCATCCTTTATAATCGAATTCAGAAAGTAATTTCCTTGCACTATAACCTTTTTCAACTCTATAATGCTTTATAATTATTTTATCTTCGTGTGAGAATGGCATATTTAGAGGTATTCACGAAAAATTTTAAATCTAAACAAATTCTGAAAAAGAGAAAAAAGAAGATATTACATAATGAGAAAAACTGAAATTTTAGCAATCTGTAGAAATAACCGCGGTGTTACGACATTGGCCACGACGTAGCCGCGCCACTATATATATACACTATACAGTGATGGGCAGTATCTAGATACATGTATCGCCGATACGTATCGATCGATACTTTTGTATCGGTATCGGTATCGCTTTAGCTACTTGACAAAAGTATCGATTTATCGGTATCGCTAAGGTCAATTTTCTTAAATGTATCGAAAAAAATCGATACTTCGATACATCGATACATTAATAAGAATTTTTAAATATTTAAATAGATGTTATAATATGACACTACTGAGTTATATTTATGAATATACATATATAATAATATTATTAAATATTTATTTAATGACAGTACTACTCTACTGGTCACGTCACACAGTACGGCGCAACGTTTAAACACGTTTGTATTTGTGTTATTGAGATTAATTAACCATAATATAGAAACGCTCATATAATATAGAAACGCTCATTGGTGTTGCAACACTATTGGCCACGCAAATTGGCAAATTTAATACTAACATTGTCAAAAAGAGGGTTCAAGAAATGTTGGTTAATGCTGTTAAGAGCCTCAGCGAACAGACCCCCCAGCAATAACTAAGTGATGCTGCATCTGACGGAAGTGCAGATGATTTCTTCTGTTATGAGTCTGCTTCCACTAATGTCTCTGCAACCCAAGATTCAACTGAGATGGAAGTTTTACAGTATCTGGGTGACGGAAGTCATTCTCTCCAATCTCTGAGGCAGTACCCAGGAATTCTACGGGTCTTCCTGAAGTATAACACACCATTACCATCCTCTGCTCCTGTAGAACGGTTGTTTAGTTTGGCTGTCACATTCACGCTCCAAAAAGGAAATAGACTGTCTGACCAGATGTTTAGCCAGCTGGTATTTTTGAAAGGTAATAGTAATTACTTTTAATTGTTAGTGCAATATTTTCAGTCATTCATGTATCCTACAAAATTAAAACATACTTTCATTAAATAAAGCAATTGTTTTTATTTACATCTATAAAACCCATTAAAATGTCGTTGATTTTACTTACAGTGCGTACAAATTACTAGTATAAACAATAATATCTAATACCTACATATTAAATGAATAATTATAAAAATGTACCGGCGATGCATGTATCGGTATCGTATCGCTTAAGACATCTAGAAAGTATCGGCGTATCGGTATCGCCTAAGACGTTCTTCATGTATCGATGTATCGGTATCGCTTTAGCGATTTTCATGTATCGATGCCCATCACTGTATATATATATATATATATATATATATATATATATGGGAATGAACTCAGAATGGTTCCCTGAGGTTTTTTATGATACACACAGACCGTGCATGGAACAAGGAACTCTTCTAGGAAAATTAAATCCACTATAGTCCGAATAAGTAATGGTAAATGACAAATACTATAGTTTTTTTCTTTTTCATGTTGCTAGCCCGACGTGGGCAACGGGTCACTTGCAAAGAGGTCCCCAAAACATAGCTTCCCTCACCAGCTATCTGCAAAGCAGATAGGATCCAGCTTTGGGACAGGATCTAGGGTTTAAAGCAGCCTAGCCCAGCTACATTTAGAACCTCAATATAAGCAAAAGACTCGCTGCCTTCACGTCAGATTGAATACATCAAAGAAAAAGAGGTAACTATTATATTTTTAGCCAAAAACCAAAACTTAAACCTCAACTGGCAGAATTGAGCGTCCACTTTTCAAGACACATAACATGTCCGTTTCATGATGGGAATGAACTCAGAATGGTTCCCTGAGGTTTTTTCTTTGATATTCAATCTGACGTGAAGGCAGCGAGTCTTTTGCTTATATTGAGGTTCTAAATGTAGCTGGGCTAGGCTGCTTTAAACCCTAGATCCTGTCCCAAAGCTGGATCCTATCTGCTTTGCAGATAGCTGGTGAGGGAAGCTATATTTTTGGGACCTCTTTGCGAGTGACCCGTTGCCCACGTCAGGCTAGCATCGTGAAAAAGAAAAAACTATAGTATTTGTCATTTACCATTACTTATTCGGACTATAGTGGATTTAATTTTCCTAGAAGAGTTCCTTGCTCCATGCACGGTCTGTGTGTATCATATATATATATATATTATATATAATATATATATATATATATATTATTATATATATATAAACAAAAATAAAAACTACATAGAAATGCCACTCACAAATGTAATAAAGATAATGATGAAAATTGAAACGTCGATTCTCATTTGCGAAACTTTCAAAAGTTAGGTGAAACATTAATAATGAAAGTGAAAGGAAACAGAATTCATTATTCACGACACTGGAAATCTTGTTCCACGTGTCAAAAACTAATATAAAGACATTAGGACGGGAAATTTATATTAAAATAAGAAAATTCATATATGTTGACGTTGTCATGGTTGCCAAAGCCCTTAAAATCTGATATATATATATATATATATATATATATATATTAGTGATGCATGTCACATCCGCATCCGCATAAAATTCAACATCCGCACCTGCGGGATGCGGATGTGTACTATTTACTAAATTGCTATTTTTGACGCACAATTTGCCCCTCATTCAGTTCAAATACTGAAACTGGTGCAGCCTTCATTTGACCTTTAATGTAACTCTCAACGTCTGTTGTGTATTTGTATAATTAATTGTTCATGCAACAATACATAACAATGTCATAAGCACACTACTTTCCAAAGGGTGGCGGTTGGGGAAAGTGGTTGGTTGGGTTTCCGTCCCGCATCCTGGTAACACACAGTTGTGTGGCGAAAACTCGTCCAAAAAAAAGAGTGTATGTAAAAAAATTATAATTACCTACAAAATAATATTATCTAATATCTAATAGCTAATATTTATAACTAACCAAAAATCGAAAGTCAATCAATAAATTAAGTATGAATTTAAACAATCATATTATGAAGCTGACAAATTTATGCATGAACATCCGCATGTCTGAAATCTGACATCCGATACATCACTAATATATATATATATATATATATATATATATAGGGGCACTCAATATATTTTGCCCCACCCATTTTTCTTAGATAAATTATAGGCCATGGGGCTGAAATGTCTTTTGGGCCGTAAGTTTGAACTTTCTTCGCTTCACATAACCGGATTTTTCCAGTTTGAACCTCCCCCTCCGTGTATAAAACCGCTTTTAAACGCCCTTCTATAAAACCGATGGTTAACGCAGTTTCGAAAATGGCGTCTGACAGTGATGTGCGTCGTAAACAGAGAGCTGTTATCGAGTTCTTAACCGCAGAGAAGGAAACAGTTGGAAATATTCACAAACGTCTACAAAACGTTTACGGAGATGCTGTTGTTGATCGAAGCACAGTTGGACACTGGTCTAAACGTGTGAGATCATCGGAGAGAGGGAGAACCAGCCTCGATGATGAGCCACGCAGCGGTCGCCCGGCATCGGCTGCGACATCTCACACTGTGCAACGTGCTAACAGCATCATTCGATCAAATCGGCGCGTCACATACAAGGAGCTATCACTGGAGCTAGGAATTAGTAAAGGAAGTGTGAATACAATAATTCAGCAACTGGGATACTCAAAAGTGTGTTCACGGTTTGTTCCTCGCCAACTGACTGAAGATCACGAAGCCCAAAGAAAAGAAATTGCTTTTGAGTCGTTGGTTCGATACGAGACAGAAGAGGATGACTTCCTTTCACGAATTGTGACTGGGGATGAGATTTGGGTACACCAGTTTGAACCTGAAACAAAACGCCAATCCATGGAGTGGCATCACGCAGACTCCCCACGCAAGAAAAAGTTCAAAATAACTCCCTCTGCAGGAAAGGTTATGGCCACCATCATCTGGGACATGAAAGGCGTGATTCTGGTGGACATTATGAAGAAAGGACAAACAATCAACTCAGAAGCATATATTCCTAACCTACAGAGACTCCAGAGACATATAAAGGGGTTCGACAGGAGAGAAAACTGGAAGACGTCCATCTTTTGCACGATAACGCAAGACCACACAATAGTTTGCAAACAAGAGAGGCCATCACAAAAATGCGCTTAACTTTGTTACCCCACCCTCCTTACAGCCCGGATCTGGCACCTTCAGATTTCCATTTGTTTGGGCCAATGAAGGATGCTATTCGTGGAAGAAAGTTTCAGAGTGACGATGAGGTTGTTGAGGAGGTGAAGAGGTGGCTCCAGCGGAACCCAGCGGACTTTTACCAGCAAGGAAAAAAGGCCCTTGTTTCGAGGTGGAGGAAAGCCGTAGAAAAGGATGGAGATTATGTGGAAAAATAAAAACTTGTAAAAAAGGTATGCAACTACTCGTGTACAAAATTTCTGGAACTTACAAGGAAACTTAGAAAGAAAAAAAAAATAAACAAATTTAATGAATAGACCATTTTGATACACAAATGCTGTTTTTAAAGTGATTTCAATCCAAGTAACGTCATCCGAAAATGGAGCTTAAAAAATGTGAGCAGAGTGATAGGGATCCCGATGGCTATATATATACACATAAAGAGGGCCATAAAGTGACACCACACTGGCACTGCCTTTCGAAATAAATGGCGGTAAAAGCATCCCCTCGCGATAACGCCTTATTTCAAATTAAATATAGAAAGAGGGTTGGAGGAGAACGAAAGTAGGTCACGCGGAACATCATCGATGGGAAGAGACTCGAAGGAAACAGAGTCAAAAAAACGATGGTGGAAAATATCTGAAAAAATATGGAAAGGAATAAAATTGAATCTACTCTTCTCAGTCCTCTCTCGAATCGAGTAAATTATTTTGCGAGAACTTACTAGTTGGTTTCGTTTAATGAAACAAAACACACTCGTACAAAAGTTTAAAGTTATTTCGACCTCGTTTACCACAATCTTTCATCACTTTCCTTCCTTTCAACCTTTAACCAAACTCTTGCAACTCGATTCGGAAATCAACATTGAGAAAGATTCGGTTCTCAAATAGATCAATGGAAAATTATTTATTATATGATTAAAAAATTAATACCGTCTTATATATATATATATATATATATATATATATATATATATATATATATATATATATAATCATGCGGGTTGCTTCTACAGAGCTTCAATTTAATATTTAGGAGAAATCCAATGACAAGGAGAAATGTAAATGCCATGAAAAGTCTTCTTTAATGCAACGTTTCGAGCAATACGCTCATCTTCAGGCTGTTTAATAACAATGTGAAATTAAAATCAATATTGAATGAAAAACAAAACAGAAAATTTCTATAACCTATTCATGAAGACAAATTTTAAAGACTGAGAAAAGAGGGTTAAATTCTAAGTTATACAGATTTACATATAAAAATTAAGAAGCTATTTTTAAATACATATAGTAAATGTGAAATTAATACACTGGAAAAATTAACAATAGTACACTGGAATAATGAAACTAACTACCTTACACTGCAGTTTCCGAGGCTAACTGAATTGAACAGAGGCAATACGGGAAAACAAGAGATGGCGAGGGCGATTGGGGAAGGGGGGATTATAAGGAATTGGGGAAGGAGGAGGGATCATAGCAAATTGAGGGGGACGGCAGATGAGTCAACATTTAGACTCGGGGACAATGTTTTGATGAAAAGCGATTCCAAAATTCTTAGTGAGTTGGGACAAGTATTACAACCAAGAATTTTAAAATTGTCTAAAGTGACATCAGTTTTACATTCTATGCTGTGTTCGCGAATCCTCGAAACTTCTTTAGTTTTTAAAATTTTACCTGTTCGGCCACTTATTCCCATATGCGAATAAAATCTAGCCCTGAGAGAGCGAACAGTGCTGCCAATGTAATTCCCAAGGAGACACCTAGGGCAGGTAAATAAATATACAACACCGCTACGCAACGAGTCAGGGGTTCGATCCTTCGCTGAGAAAAAGCTACCTAAAGACGTTTTATTAATAAATATGATGCGGAAATCAGTATGATAAAAAAATTTCTTTAACAATTTTGTAAATTTAAGCTTAAATTCCTTATTCAAAGGACCCATTTCAGGTACCAAGAAATATTTTATATCCTTCGGCACTGTAATACATGGAAGTTGAGGGCTATAAACACAATTCTTTAACTTCCTAAATTCTTTGCACCCCAACATAACGTATACAATGGAAACTGAGCAAAATGGCTCCCTCCCCTTCTTAGATCTTTTAATTTCGAAAAACGGTGATTCTATTACTACATCAGTTTACAGGAAACCCACTTTCACTGGTTTGGGCATGAATTTTTTTTAGTTTTACTGATTTCAACTATAAGATGTCTTGTATTAAAACTCTCCTGTTCAGAGGATATAATTTGACCTCTAGTTTTACCTTACTTAATGATGAATTTAATAATCTAAGATCATACTTTACTAATAATAGTTTTCCTGTCCAATATGTAGACAAACTAATTAGATCCTTCTTAAATAGTGTTTATAGCCCTCAACTTCCATGTATTACAGTGCCGAAGGATATAAAATATTTCTTGGTACCTGAAATGGGTCCTTAGAATAAGGAATTTAAGCTTAAATTTACAAAATTGTTAAAGAAATTTTTTTATCATACTGATTTCCGCATCATATTTATTAATAAAACGTCTTTAGGTAGCTTTTTCTCAGCGAAGGATCGAACCCCTGACTCGTTGCGTAGCGGTGTTGTATATTTATTTACCTGCCCTAGGTGTCTCCTTGGGAATTACATTGGCAGCACTGTTCGCTCTCTCAGGGCTAGATTTTATTCGCATATGGGAATAAGTGGCCGAACAGGTAAAATTTTAAAAACTAAAGAAGTTTCGAGGATTCGCGAACACAGCATAGAATGTAAAACTGATGTCACTTTAGACAATTTTAAAATTCTTGGTTGTAATACTTGTCCCAACTCACTAAGAATTTTGGAATCGCTTTTCATCAAAACATTGTCCCCGAGTCTAAATGTTGACTCATCTGCCGTCCCCCTCAATTTGCTATGATCCCTCCTCCTTCCCCAATTCCTTATAATCCCCCCTTCCCCAATCGCCCTCGCCATCTCTTGTTTTCCCGTATTGCCTCTGTTCAATTCAGTTAGCCTCGGAAACTGCAGTGTAAGGTAGTTAGTTTCATTATTCCAGTGTACTATTGTTAATTTTTCCAGTGTATTAATTTCACATTTACTATATGTATTTAAAAATAGCTTCTTAATTTTTATATGTAAATCTGTATAACTTAGAATTTAACCCTCTTTTCTCAGTCTTTAAAATTTGTCTTCATGAATAGGTTATAGAAATTTTCTGTTTTGTTTTTCATTCAATATTGATTTTAATTTCACATTGTTATTAAACAGCCTGAAGATGAGCGTATTGCTCGAAACGTTGCATTAAAGAAGACTTTTCATGGCATTTACATTTCTCCTTGTCATTGGATTTCTCCTAAATATATATATATATATATATATATATATATATACACACTAGGGGCACTCAGTATATTTTGCCCCACCCTTTTTTCATAGCTAAATAATAGGCCATGGGGCTGAAATGTCTTTTGGGCCGTAAGTTTGAACTTTCTGCGCTTCGCATAACCGGATTTTTCCAGTTTGAACCTCCCCCTCCGTGTATAAAACCGCTTTTAAACGCCCTTCTATAAAACCGATGGTTAACGCAGTTTCGAAAATGGTGTTGACAGTGATGTGCGTCGTAAACAGAGCTGTTATCGAGTTCTTTACCGCAGAGAAGGAAACAGTTGGAAATATTCACAAACGTCTACAAAATGTTTACGGAGATGCTGTTGTTGATTGAAGCACTGTTGGACGCTGGTCTAAACGTGTGAGATCATCGGAGAGAGGGAGAGCCAGCCTCGGTGATGAGCCACGCAGCGGTCGCCCGGCATCGGCTGTGACATCTCACACTGTGCAACGTGCTAACACCATCATTCGATCAAATCGGCGCGTCACATACAAGGAGCTATCACTGGAGCTAGGAATTAGTGAAGGAAGTGTGAATACGATAATTCAGCAACTGGGATACTCAAAAGTGTGTTCACGGTTTGTTCCTCGCCAACTGACTGAAGATCACAAAGCCCAAAGAAAAGAAATTGCTTCTGAGTCGTTGGTTCGATACGAGACAGAAGGGGATGACTTCCTTTCACGAATTGTGACTGAGGATGAGACTTGGGTACACGAGTTTGAACCTGAAACAAAACGCCAATCCATGGAATGGCATCACGCAGACTCCCCACGCAAGAAAAAGTTCAAAATGGCTCCCTCTGCAGGAAAGGTTAGGGCCACCATCTTCTGGGATATGAAAGGTGTGATTCTGGTGGACATTATGAAGAAAGGACAAACAATCAACTCAGAAGCATATATTCCTACCCTACAGAGACTCCAGAGACGTATAAAGCGAGTTCGACAGGAGAGAAAACTGGAAGACGT
Organism: Bathynomus jamesi; assembly: GCA_023014485.1. Lineage (NCBI taxonomy): Eukaryota > Metazoa > Arthropoda > Malacostraca > Isopoda > Cirolanidae > Bathynomus > Bathynomus jamesi. The sequence continues at coordinate 894,637 of JAJOZX010000582.1, read as the reverse complement.
CCTTCTTTTGCACGATAACGCAAGACCACACAACAGTTTGCAAACAAGAGAGGCCATCACAAAAATGCGCTTGACTTTGTTACCCCACTACGGTGTGTCAATTTTAGGGAGCAAAGTGAAATCTTTAGATTTTCAAAGACTACTAGTGACCAAATGATGCATTTTTATGTGGTAAATCGAAATATGGCTTTAAAATCCAGATTTAACCACTCCTAGCTACTTATATTTGAAGTTGAAGTTTACGAAAAATCAGCAATTTTTGCAAGTATTTTTTTATTGTACAGTATATAACTACATTTTACATACATTACATACAATTAAAAACATTTTGATTGTATTTCAATATTAAACCTTAGAAATATAGATAGGTTTCTTGAACTTTGCCAAGGATGCCATAATTTGCCATATATAACTACATTTTACATACATACAATTAAAGACATTTTGATTGTATTTCAATATTAAAACTTAGAAATATAGATAGGTTTCTTGAACTTTGCCAAGGATGCCATGTCTGCCTTGCTCTTATTCCTGGACATGAGCTCCCTACTGGCCACCTGGCCACTGATGTACGCCTCCCTCCTCTCTTATGAGTAAACATGTTGTGCTACTTCAGTTGTCATCCTTACACACCTCTCTACTGACTGTGTGTGTGAGGGCCATGCAGGAACTTCCATTGGTCTATCCAGAAACTCCTTGATTGCAGCATTGGTGAGGGAGCAGGTCAGAGGAGGCTCAGTCACGCCAGAGTTCCAGTCAATAAGCTCCGAGAGTTTGGTGGCATCTGGGTTGATGTCAGGAGTCTTCTTGTGTCTGACACTACAGTCTCCTACCTGTGTGTCCTCATCTCCTTCACCTCTGATTTCCAGTATCCTCTTCACTGCCTCCCTCCTCTCCTCCTCCACCTCACTGCACAGCATGGCCTGGAGCACAGCCTCAGAACGTACATACCAGGCTGATCTCTTCACTGTAGGCATCACTATTCCTATCACCTCCTTCTTCTGACTTCTGAGCAGCTCCAGCTGGTACAGTACATGCCTGGGATCCTCCACCCAGCTGTGATTTAACTTGATGTTGAACCAGTTTGGCATGTAGACTCCCACTACTGTATGAATTCCACAATTATCCTCAGATTCTTCAGGTTCCTACCCTTCAGCCCATGTTTGGAAATCCACAATTTGCAGAACCTTAGAGCCGTGGTGACCCACCTACTGTGACAGACTGGCCCAATCTCCAGGAGAGCTAGATTCTGAGGTACCTCTCCCGATCTGATGGCAGTGATGATTCTGTAGCCATATGATTGGTCTGTGCTGAGGTCCTTGACTACCTCCTAACTGAGATGGGGTAGAGGAGGACCAACAGCGATCCTTGTGAAGTTTGGGTTGATCTCCAGCTGAGTGGCAGTGTCTACCATCTTCCCTAGGGGCCCAGACCATTTGTTGTTGCTCAATGTCTTGCCATCCAGTGCAGTCACCAGGTGTCTGAGACTCAGCTCCCCAGTGTGCAAGTCACAGACAATCCACACTAACTTCCTGCTAAGCTTGGCCTCCACATAATGCATTACTCCTCCCTCCCAGCCAGTATTCACATTAGTACTGTCACCTCCTATGGCCAAAAGGGTCTGGTCTGCTCCTCTCTCTCTTAGCCAGTTCACCAGATGATCAGCAATGACCTCAGCATGACTTCTCTCCTCTGCAACTTCCTCTGGTACGAAATGCCACAAATATTTCCCACCTGGTTCATTGCACACTGTGTAGTGTTCTTCCTTAATGAGGCCAGGAAACTGCCTGTCACTGCCCTCAGCTTCCATCATCACTTTGGTGTCATCTCTTTTCCCACCAAAGAAGATACAGGTGATGCCATTTTCCCTAATCTCTTCATCAAACTTCTTGACCAGCTCCTTAGTCAGTCTCTCCTGAGCCCTCCTCACCTTGTTGTGGTCAATCACCAGTGCTGTGTCAAACTCTGTGATAAGACCAGCATCAATCCAGGCAGCAGTGGCAATCTCTACAGTCTCTCTCAGCCCAGTGTGATGTCTCAAGCTAGCCAGAGCTATGTTGGTGATATCTTCAGTGTTGTATTTCTTCTTCTTAGCCACAGGCAAGGAAGAAGTTGTCGCAGCCTCTAGTATGGTCTTCGTCCTCCTCTCTCCTCCCTGCCTCCTCCAGTATATCTCCAGTCTCCTCCGACTCCATCTCCAGCAGTGACTCCTCCTTCAACTCCTCTTCTTTCCTGGTTGACTCCTCTGCCTTCCTCCTCCTCTTCTCCTCGGCCTTCCTTCTCTGCTCCTGTCTCTGCAGCACTGCTTCCTGTCTCCTGGTCTCAGGGTGATCAGCTAGACCCATCTGATGTGCCCCCACACTGCCCACCTTTTCTCTCTGACCTTTAATGAAGGCAAGCTCCTGCACTGGTATCTTCTGCTCGCTCCTGCAGCTGCAGTCAATGTGAACCTCACTGTTGCAGACAGGGTTGCACCCAAGCTCACTGCAGCTCCTGATCACACAGTGACAGGTCAGGATGTCCAACAATTTGTCCAGTTTCATCTTGAACCTATCTTTGACCTCTAGCTTCACATTGCCAATGGACACCTTCACTGCCTCATCCCACAGTGCCTTCACTTTAGACCTGATCCTGACCTCAGTGTTGATTACAGGTCCTGTGAATAGAGCGTTGGCCTTTCTCCACTGAGCCAGTAGCCCTGAAACAATGCCGTTGTTAATCAGGTCATTAACTGGGTAATTCCTCCTGTCTTCCTCACTCATCTCTCTCCTCAACAAACCATACCTCAGCAAATCTCTGGCTGTGGGCAGCTCAGCAGGGGAAAGTCTCCTCCCAATCCCCACCAAATGACTTAGATGACAACTTGATTTGCTTCGGGTTCTGATTTCTTTCTGACTCATCCTGTGGACCTGTGAACAAAAGAAATGTCATTGAAATTTGGATAGGCCTACTGATTATGATTACATAAAATTAATTTAATTGAAATTCTTAATATCTTCCTATAAGCTCAGATAAAAGGTTGTGTTGTTATAGGTATAAGACTTAATTATTCAAAGTAAAGACAATTTCATATATCTATCATATCAAAATATGCAGAAAGTTTGGGTCACACATAACATTTCGAATAATTTGAATTACACAATAATTTGAATTACCTTCAGACTTCCATTTGTTTGGGCCAATGAAGGATGCTATTCGTGGAAGAAAGTTTCAGAGTGACGATGAGGTTGTTGAGGAGGTTAAGAGGTGGCTCCAGCGGAACCCGGCGGACTTTTACCAGCAAGGAATAAAGGCCCTTGTTTCGAGGTGGAGGAAAGCCGTAGAATAGGATGGAGACTATGTGGAGACCAGTTTTATTAACTTCTGTATACAGTACTTTAAAAAATCCAGCCTCTCTGCTTGTTCACACGGACTTCTCTTCTTAAAAAAAAAAAAAAAAAAACCGAAAATACGGTTGACTATTTACCAACAAATTCAAATGATTAATCCAACCATGCTATTATATCACTGTACTAACCATTTACGTTTAGCTCCCAGAAAAATAAACATGGTTAATGGAGTCGTGTCATGGTTGAATATTTGTATTGGTTAGCAAGTAGTTGACCATGTTTCGGGTTGTCGTATATAACCAAGTATTTTCCTCTAAGTTACTACGTAGAAGTGTATTATCAGTCGTCGAACCTGAAGTTAGTGCAGAAGCTGTCAGGGTATCAGAGTCAACGTGTACTGAACATGTATGATCTATTCCGAAAGTCTTGTCATATATATATATATATATATATATATATATATATATCCTAATCAGTTCGGTCTTAAAGGTCCCACTCAACTGACCTGTGTATCTATCTATTGAAGGAAATTATATTTAAATACACTGACAGTAATTCAATTATTTAGAGCTGTTTCCTAGATATAACTAAGACATATGATAGAGTAAACCACAATATTTTATTTTACAACATTCAACTGTTACCTCATTAAGTGAAGCAATTAATCCGTCAATATACACATTAAACAGCAGAGGAGAGAGCAAGGAGCCTTGCCTCACCCCGCAAGAGGAACCAAACTGCCCCACCTAACTGTAAAAGATTGGTGGGAATACCAAAATTTCAATAAATTTAATATGTACATGGGAGCTTTCCCGCCTTCTAGTTTTTTTTAGATAATACAAGGATAAATACCTTAGTCTATGCCGATTGTCTGCCAAAAGTCTGCGAATTATATTCACAGAAACATGATATTCTTTTTAATGTTACAAAAACTAAGGTTATGCAATTCAATCCGAAGGGCTCTAATCAGCCAGCTGATAAAAGTCTCAAAATGAGAGGTGAAGCAATACATAGAGGAAGGACAAGAATTTAAGTATTTGGGTCAAATTATCACCAACTCCTTGAGTGATGACTCAGATATAAGAAAACAATATCGAAGCCTCTGTACTAAAGCGAATATGACTATAAGAAACTACCGGTTCTGTATAAGTGAAGCTAAAGACACTCTCTTTCGTATTTTCTGCAGTAATATATACGGACAGCAGCAACTCTGGGTGAGTTATAAAAAAGGTTCTGGCAGCACCCTAAATTTGCTATACACAGATCTTTTAGACTCCTACATAAATTACCAAAGAGATACTCAGTTTCGCAAATGTTTGCTACCCACAATGTCCCGAACTTGCCGGAGGTAACAAGACGCGCTCAGTACGGTCAAATGCAAAAATTTAAAAAATCAACCACTCCGATTAATTATCGAAGCTATTCATGAGTCCTGCCGTTTGTCTTCTAAGCTATGGAATTTATTTTGTTTATGTAGGAAGGAAGAGGCCAAAGGCGAACTCCCGGAAAAAGAGCCTTTTGTTCCATGCACATTAGTTCTCCATCATTCAATGAAAGTTATCTTAGAGAAACATTCTGAGTTGGACCATATATATATATATATAATTATTCAGTTTGAAATATGTATAAAAAGAGTGGGGAGAGAGAGAGAGAGAGAGAAAAAGATAAGAGGTTCTTCATTCGTGATGAGTGAATTTAGAATTAAAATTCCATATTAACAAACATTATTAATTAATTCAACTTATCAATATTTCTCAGAAGTTAAAAAACAATACAAAATATTGTCACTGAAAATCCAAATCAAAACTAGAAATTATAAAGTTTGTAAAAAAGAATTTGAATTACAGCTGTAGGGTCATGAATAAATAATAAGTCTACTAATAATGCAACATGCGAGTGATTTATTATTTGGATCTGTTTTGCGTGTGTAGGCCTCTGCAATGAGTCACACGCTCTATCTTTAGAATATTCTTCATTTCAGAAAAATGTTTTTTTTACCAACCGTAAGTCATGAGACATACTGTAATGGACACAATAAATTATCATCATGAAATTTTCCATGAGGGCTATGTCGTGGCCGTGTCTCAACACCGCTTCATGTAGACGAAGTTAAACTGATCTTTGTACTACTGTATCTCTTATTGGGGTGGAGAAAATATTGTGGCATTCAATGCCTCAGAAATTCAGTTCCTTCATCTGTCTACTTGTCACAACCTTCCACACGACTATCCCCTTATTTTCAACAATACACAACTCAATCCTTCTTCTCTTAATATTCTTGGTGTTTTCTTTTCTCGTGATCTTTCTTGGAAAGATCACATATACTCTCTTTTTAAAACAGCTTCAAAGAGGTTAGGTGTACTGTACTGGTTCCGAAGTTTCTTCACCCCCATTCAGTTGTTGTCTCTGTAAGGGGTCTTGTCCGACTCTGTATGGAGTGAGCTTCTCATATATAGTGTGGCTCAACCCACACACCTCCGTTTCACTGGGTGGAATCAAAGGGTTTTCGTTTCATTAATTCCCCGCCTCTTACTGACTGTCTTCAATCCCTCTCTCTTTATTATCGCTATTATAACGGACACTGCTCTTTTAAACTCTCTAACTACATGCCTCCTCCTTTAAGGAGAGCTTGCAATAGCAGACTTTCGACACATTCTCATCCCTTTTCTGTCCAACGCCCTAACGCGAAGGTTTGTTGATATTCTCAATCATTCAGCTGCTTACGAACTTTGGAGGAACCTTCCTCAATCCATCTTTCCCCTTGTCTATGATCTCCAATCTTTCAAACACAGTGTCCAGGCATCTCGAAAATCTGGACCTTGATTTTGGCTCTCTTCTTCTTCTTCTTCTCTTCTTCTATGGGAAGGGCGGTGCAGTTCTGCCGGCGTTCGCCCTTGGCTCCTCTTTCTTACATAAAAAAACTATAACAATATTATAGACGCACTTGAAAGCAATAAAAACTACGACGTCATATACAGGGATATTACTAGAGCATTCGACAAGTGTAATCATGGTATAATAGCACATAAAATGAAACATGAAAATAGCAGGCAATGTGGGAAACTGGATCTACAACTTCATCAGAGAACGTCTGCAGGTCGTGAAAAAACATCAGATTCGGAAGTACGCAGCTCAGTACCACAATAAACTGTATTAGCCCCCATTCACATTCATTAACATGCTAACAGACAGGGACAATGAAGTAACCAACAACAGTATAGTAACATCCTTTGCTGACGATACAAAAATCAGTAGAAAAATTAGAAATGCAGAAGGGGTGGAGGCCCTACAAAGGGACACAAACAGAATATAGAGATAGTCAGAAGATAATAACATGAAATTTAAAACCGAGAAATTTCAGCTCTTGAAATATGGAAGAAATGAGGAACTAAGACAGCATATTATGCCTCAGATAGACAAGAAATTCAGAGAAGCACGAAAGCAAAAGATTTTGGGATTATAATGACTGACGATGCAATATTAGAAATACAAAATCATATAACGATAAACAAAGCAAAAGAAGTTACGGAACAGTTACTGAGAACCTTTAAAAGAAGGGACAAGTAAGTAATGATTCTCTCCTCTGAAAACAGTGATCGTACCAAAACTTGAATATGATTCAGTCTTGACGTTCCCAAATATGATAAAAAGAAAGAAATTAATAAACTGAAGAAATTAAAAGAAATTTCACAGCCATGATTAATGGCTGCAGAGAACTCAACTACTGGGAAAGACCGTAAGTTAAATCTCTATTCGCTCGAAAGAAGAGAGAGATACACGATAATTTACACCTAGAAAATAATAGAAAAACTGGTACCTAACTCCAAGCTGAACGCATTAACCATCCAAACAACATTGGAAAATAGGGAAGGTAGAATGTGTATTATTCTCAAACTAAAAGCCAGACAAGGGACACCCTCAACTCTAAAGGAAAATAGCTTGGTTGTCAGCCCCACTCTCCCACACACACACAAAAAAAGACATTTCAATCAGTTTCTGAAGGACATCAGGAAGCGTAACTGGTATCAAAACTGAATAGGGTTGCCACCTCTCCGGATTTGGGTCGGAGTGCCCGGAAATTCAGCCTTGTCTCTGGATTCCGGTCAGAACTGTGAAATCTCTGGATTTTCATACATTGTACGGGGCTCCAATAAACCTTAGCCCCCCGCCCATGGCCTAAACCATTAGAGGTACAGTAAAACTAAACATACCTTACAAAAGAGAATTTAATCCTGCATTTAATGAGAAACAAATAAAATTTGGTGTTAACGCCATTGGCTTCCAAGACAGCCTGAATTCGCTTTGGGTAGCTTGCCAAAAGTGACGTGAATAGATCTTGATCGTTACGCAAATTTGCTAAAACAGTTTCAATGTGTTGCGTCATTGTATCCTTCGAAAATCGATTTGCTGCAGGTTCTTGAAACAAGAGACATTCAACCTTGTCCTTTATAACTGATCCAATGTGTTCACAGACGTTCAGGTCAGGAGAATTTCCTGGCCATTCTTCATTTCCAAAGAAATCGATCTCATGGTTCCGCAACAACTGTTGAGTGGCTAATGCCTTAAAGCAGGGGGCCTTATCGTGCAGAAGTGTGACCTGATCGACATCCATAACATTGTTTGGGTTTCTTAGAAAAGGAATGACATGCTGGGATGGAATAATATCACGAAAATACTGTCCATCCCAACTTTGACCATTTGGCTTCAGCACCCACATGAGCTTCTTTGCAGTGAACAAAACAAACACACCAACACCGTCTGGACTTTTTAATAATTCGAGATAATGTTCATTGTCATCGATTTCATCTGGTATTGTGGCCCACACTCGATCATTTTGGTAGTTAGGCCGACGTGTTAAGTAAACAAAAAATTCATCGGAGACAGCTAAATGCATGAAATCATCCACATCCCAATCTTCAAGATAATGGGCAAACCACATTCTGTCATCGATGTTAAGTTGAGTTTTTCTTGGCTTTGGAAGTTCATGCCAAGGCTTTAAACCTTGCCTATGACGGTACAGTCGAATGATCTCACCACTAACGATCTTTCATCTCAACACTTCGATCTCTCTAGAAAGTTTAGCACAGCTGTTTTTCCGATTACGCGTACCGCTTTCAATGATGTCCTTTGTTTCCTGAGAGAGTGGCAAATTTGGGCGCCCAGATTTGGTTGTATCCATTTCACATTTATCCAAAGTTTTATTCGAATTTCTTCTGACGAAGTCCTCACTTCTTCGCAACTTTTTGGCAACCCATGAACGTGTTATAAAGGTGGCTCCAGCATCAAAAGCTTCCCGAAATGTTATTGCTTGTATGCGATCTATCACACGTTGCCTCTCCGAATCACCAATTAATTGAGAAGCCATTATATTATCACTTTATCAGCTAGAGTAATTTTAATATCTGCAATAAATAAAGAATTTTATATATTTTTATAATCACTAAAAACTATTTCGATATAAGTAAACATGCAAGCTGCAAATTGGGGGGGCTAAGGTTTTATGGAACCCCTTAGGATCTGTTAGCAGATTTTATAATTTAAATATTTGTCAAATTCAAGATAAATTTATCGGAGCAAATGCAACAAAAGACGAAAAGTATTCGAGTTCATCCAATAAAGAATCGTTTATTAGAGTTGCCCTGTCAGTTTCCGAGCGTGCTATACCATATTTAGAAAAATGGTATGATTACGAGTACTCACACTGAAAAAGTTATCAGTCCTTAATTTGAAAAGTATTGCTGAGTTGATCTACGAAGACTTTTTATGTGCAGCAAAAGTCCACCATGCATCAGCTGATGAGAATAAACTGTACGATGTTGCTTAGAGCTGTTATCACAAAGTCAGATGAGCAGCAAACTTTGGACGAGCAATAGGGCTCATTCTTCTCAAGCTGTAATGCACCCAACCTATTTAATATTGTCTCAAGAATGTTAGCAATTCTAGTGAGTAATGCTTTTATCGAGTGAGCTTTTTCACTTATGAAAATCCTGTGGACTGACAGCCAGGGCCGTTTCTAGCCATTAGGGGGCCCTAAGCAGTATACCCATTTGAGGCCCCACCCCTCCATCCGCCAACTCACGCCTTACTACATCACCTCAGCACACACATACAAAAAATGGCTGTTAATAAAAAAGAATTATGAAACAATTTTAATGAAACATTTATGTCCAAAACAACAAATATGTACTTTCAGAAGACAAACAGAAAAAATACTCTTCATGAAATTCCTGAAAATTAGCTTATACATTATGTAGAATAAATGACACGGAACTATGTATAAAAAAATAATGCAATTATCAACTACCAAACAATTACTAACTCTACGATACAATCGTGTAATAGCTAACAGTTATACAGAACAGTTTGTATCTTCAAAATTTTTGCCTCAGATTTTTTTCTGGGCGAAATCATCAATAACATCATCATATGAAATCTCCCTGCCAACGTCCTGGTCGATGCTTATGATGCCAAGGCAACTGAGGCGATCCTGCCCCATTGATGATCTGAGGTAGTTCTTGATTAGCTTCATCTTAGAGAAGCTCCTCTCGGCTGATGCTACTGTCACAGGTAGAGTGCAGGCAATTCTTAGTGCAACCCAGAGATTGGGGTATAGTTCCTCCAGTTGCTTCTGATGAATGAAGGAGAGAAGCTCCAATGCAGTCATGTTGTGTGAAGGTAAAGTCGGCAAGTTCTTAATTTCGAGGGCCAGTTCTCTTCCTTTAATGTCAGAGTCAGCTCCAGAGCTCAGTATCTTAGGGAGCTTTTCACACTTGCAGGACAAGTCTTCCTTGTTCATTGTGGTGAAGTTTAGGAGAACTCCAAATATGTCCCTCACATCATCTAATGTTCTGAATCTCTCATTTATTGACCCGATGGCACAATCCACCACCACATTGAAAAATTTGACTTCTAGCCTCTTTAAGGCTTCTGTAAATGGTTCGTCAGGAGCTTCGTAAGCAAAGTGCTTTTTTGTGGATCTGAGCCTCGTCTCCTTCAGCACAACCTCCACATTCACTTCCTCACATATGTCCCTAGCTACGACTTGTGCTGCAACAAAACCTGTGTTTCTGTAGCTGGTGAGTGAGTCTTTTGTTTTTATGAGGAGGTTGACTGCCACATCAAACTGCATTGTAGGAGACTGCAGAAGTTTGCTCACACGGTTAACTGCATGAAGAATGTCATACTATACTAATGTGAAAATCTGAAAGCGATAAGACCCTACCTCCTCTGCAAGTGCTTGTGCTTCAGTCCTGCCTATGGCATCTGTGGCATTGTTTCTGACTTCCAACAGGGCCTCTCTGATGTTGTGGCTCTGGTATCGCACAGCCTCACTGCTCTTAAACTGGCTCTCCCACCTGGTTTCACTCCAAGACTCAAGTGTTATGTTCACGTGCTTCTTTAGGATTGTCCATCTCTGTGTAGCTGCTGAAAAAATGTTGTAAATTTTTGTACGTTGCCAAAGAAGCTGATGGCATCTGTGGAAGCTTTAGCTGCATCAGCCACTACAAGATTCAGAGTGTGAGCCCCACATGGAACATAGAGTGCACGACAGTTCTTCTCTAATAACCTTGCCTGAACACCTTTGTTCTTGCCCTTCATGTTCGCTCCGTTGTCATATGACTGTCCTCTGCAGTCATCAAAGTGAATATTCAGTTCATCTAGTCTCTTCAGAATCAGAACTGATAAACCCAGGCCTGTACTTTCTGAAGCCTCAAGAAAGCCCAAGAAGTATTCTTTTATTTCTGGTACTTCACCCATTTTAACAGTTCTGATAATAATCGACATCTGTTCTTGGTGGCTTATGTCTGGAGTGCAGTCTAAAATGAGTGAGTAATATTTAGCTTGTTTTATTTCTGCAACAATGACATCCAAGATCTTCCCACTAATGGACCCAATGAGCTCATTTTGAATGATGTTTCCTAGGTAACTTGAATGACTATATTGGCCACTTTCGACTCTGCTGATGTGTTGTTTCATCACTGGATCAAATTTGGTAAGCAGCTCAACCTCCTTCAAGAAGTTGCCATTGTCTCGATTGTAGAATGTAGAGGAAGACCCCCTGAAAGCAAGGTTTCTCTCTGCCAGTGATTGGATTATACTTACAAGACGTGTGAGAACATCTCGCCAGCGTCTTCGCTCTACCTCCATTAATGACATTTCAGTTTGGTCAATGGTCCTCCCAGTTTTTAGCCGCAGTTCCAGATCCTTCCATGTTGCCATGTTATCTGCATGTTCTGAGCTATTTTCATGGCCTTTCAGAAGCGAACCAACGTTTATCCAGACTGAAAGTCCATCCGTAATTAGTATGTACGACTTCCTTGAAAACAACTTGCAGCAGAAGCAATAAAGAGCATCATTCCTTCTAGAGTACATCAGCCAGCTTCGCTTTATTTTTTCCCCATTATTTAATGTTCTGTACATGTAATGGTGATGAACGCTTCTACCGTCCTCTCTTTTAGGGAATGTGAAATCTGGACTGATTTGAAATGGTCCTCGAGACACCAGATCTGTCTTCAAGGCATCTGACAGGACAACTGGCCAGTCATACGAATCAAGCGGTGGAGCAGATCTTGGTTCTTGTTGCTCAGTAGAAATGCCTGTGTGTGGTGTTTGAAGCTGAACAGAAGATGGGCCACTTGTTGGTTCATCAGGCTCTACTTCTACTGGTGTTTGAGGTTGCATAGAGGATGGTCCTGCTGTTGGCTCATAGTGCTCATCAGGCTTTGCTGAGGATGGCTTTTCCAAATATTTCAGTAGTGCTCTGAGAAGAACATAACATTACATATTTTGTTAATTTTTGCTAAAATACTCTTTCTTATCTTGTTTGATAACTGATCTGTGTGAACAGAATTTGAGGTGATGTGATGTGATCCATTAAATTTCACATTTCGAAATATTATAAATATTACAGAGACTAGCTTACTCTACACGATTCCTGAGCAATTGCCTAGCTTGATGGTCTACCTAACCTAGTTGCCTGAACTGTAATCATAAGAATATACAAGTGGCACATCTCACCTGTGCTACTGGAAAGCTTCTTCTCCTCTATTTTCTTCTTTTTCCGTTTTTCAGCTCCTGATGATGGATAATGTCGTTTCATTTTCCAAGATGCACGAAGTCACATCTAGTTAACCACAACTAATCTGCTAAATAATAATAATCATGATAATAATAATGATGATGATAATAATAATAATAATAATGTTTTACAATACTAGAAAAATTAAGCATTTAGGAAAGTATAAGCATATAGTAAGAATAAAGTTAAATAATATAGAAATAAGATCTCACAATAGTTATTTACACATAACGACCAAAACGTTTCGTTTGTCTCCGTTTTATCACATTTGTCTCATACAAAAACTTTAATTAATACGACAATAATAATAATGATAAGGATAATAATAATAATAATAATAATAATAACAATAATATTAATAATAACTTCAGCTATATTCCTATTTTTGCCCACTGAGCTATGACCTGGGAGCCTGTCTAGGGGCCCCCAAGTAGCAGCGGGGCCCTAAGCAGCCGCTTAGTCTGCTTATGCCAGGAAACGGCCCTGCTGACAGTAGAAATCGCATGAGGGTAGATTTGGTAAAGTCCGAACTCTGTGTCCAAGTAAACTATGGGATGATGTGTCGCAGTTTTCTTGATTTTCTGTCGCATAAAAACCAATACCCTGTCGTGAGCAATGAGCAACAAAAAGTATGGATTTAAATGGCAGTAAATAAAGGCACGCCATGAAGTTCGAATTTTTTAAATTAAATTTTGAATGAAAGTAGTGGGTTTTGTAGTTATCAGTTACATACTCTTATTGCGAATTTTAATTCAAAAAAATTAACAGTGTAATTCGAAGTGCGTACATTTATGCGTTTATGGGACAGTATTTTTTGTACGTGTCTATTTGGTTTTATGTTATTTATAATCAATTAATCAATGAGTGACAAAGTACAGAGGAGCGTTTCCGCTCCTAAAAAATTTTTAATATAAAATCTCCCGACTCGGAAAGCTTTGGAGGTGGTAATCCTAAAGCTGAAGCCTTCAAAAGACGGTGCCGGATGAGCCGGGTGTGCCTCGTCATGTGTATTGGAGATTGCAAGAGAGCAACTCGCTACTCCATGAGGCCAGACTTAGAGCTGGGGTCATCAGCTTGATCGTCGTGTGAAGAGAGACCAACACAATAACCACTACCAATTTAGCAGTATATATATATATATATATATATATATATATATATATGGTCGGTGGTGTAGTGGTTAGCGTTGCTGACTACGAATCCATCAGCCCCAGGTTCGAGACCCGGTGACGGCAGCCAGCGCGCAGCAAAACCCAGCTGTTCATCCTTCCACACAATAAAGAAAGTGGTTGGTAGATAAATGGGTACTCTGGGTGACCTAGTGGTTAAGACGCTGGGCTACTATCACCATTCTATGCATCAGAAGCCTCTACTGTACTCATAACAGGATCTAGGCCACCTGATAAGTCTTTGTTTGCAATTTTAGCCAAACATTCAAGCTTATCTCTGTCAAAACTATCGTATGAGGATGTATGAGGGTGTTCAAAAAGAAACGCAACCCATTGGAGACATTAAGAATAAGCCCATCTGATTTTTTTTTATGGAGGTTTTAGAGAACACTGTGTATTCAAATTACCCTCATACACTGGAAGAGCTACAGGTTAACAGTTAGCGTACTGCAGACGGCATATCGAGAGAGACATTAAAACAAGTGTTCGCTAACATGATTCGTCGTGTCCAATTACGTGAAAATCATAATGACCAACACATTTAACAATTTTTGTAATTTACTGATAAACATGCATTGAAGTGTGCATTTGAAGTGAGAATGGAGGCTTATTCAAACAGAGAAATGGCAGACATGCATCTCATGTATGGACTTGCCGGGTGTATTGCGGCCGCAGCAAGACGTCTGTATGCGGAAAGGTTTCCGAATCGCCGTCTGCCAGATACGAAGACCTTTCAGAGAACAGACGAGCGTCTTGGTGATACAGGATCATTCAACAAGCGAGTTTCAGATGGTGGTAGACCAATCAGCGCCAGAACTGTTGCGTTGGAGGAGCGGGTCCTGAATCGCGTGGAGGAACATCCTGGTGTCAGCACCCGAAGGATAGCAGCAGCAGAGGGTGTAAGATACAAACTGTGTGGAGAATTTTACGGGAACAACAGCTTTACCCATATCACATTCAGAGAGTACAAGGCCTTACTGAAGCTGATTTCCCACCACGAGGTTTTTTGTACTTGGCTCCTTCAACAGCGTGCTCGCGATCCTCTTTTTCTATTCTCCGTGTTGTTTTCTGATGAGGCTGCGGCTGCCTTCACGAGAAATGGCGTGATCAATTTTCACAACACTCATCACTGGGCCGAAGAGAATCCGCATGCCATCATCCAGTAAAGGCACCAACAATTTAGTATCAATGTATGGGCAACACTTATTGCCGACAACTTAATCGGTCCTTTTCTTTTGCGTGCAAGATTAACAGAAGAATCCTATTCCAATCTTTTAAGGAATGATTCAAGCGATTTACTAGATGAAGTTCCTCTTAGTGTCCAACGTCGTATGTGGTTTATGCATGACGGCGCTCCGCCTCATTTTAGTCGAGTAGCCAGAGACTATCATTCCCCTGATAAATGGATAGGCCGTGGAGAACCCATTGCGTGGCCAGCTCGCTCCGCGGACCTGAATCCACTCGACTTTTACCTGTGGGGTCATCTGAAATCCATCGTTTATGTGACACCCATTGACAACGTTGAAATGCTTCGCCAACGTGTAGAACAAGGATACCAGAAAATCAGAGCAATACCTGAAATGTTTGAACGCGTCAGGCAGTCTATGACGAGGCGTGTTCAGGCGTGTAATCAAGCGCAAGGTGGTCATTTTGAACACTTCCTTTAAAGATAAGGCGGATACTTGCTGGAACATATAACGGGCTGTAACTCGGAAACAAAGCGATTTCTGGCGTATGTTTATACGGGGCTCCAATAAACCTTAGCCCCCAGCCCATGGCCTAAACCATTAGAGGTACAGTAAAACTAAACATACCTTACAAAAGAGAATTTAATCCTGCATTTAATGAGAAACAATTAAAACTTGGTGTTCCCGCCATTAGCTTCCAAGACAGCCTGAATTCGCTTTAGGTAGCTTGCCAAAAGTGACGTGAATAGATTTTGATCGTTACGCAAATTTGCTAAAACAGTTTCAATGTGTTGCGTCATTGTATCCTTCGAAAATCGATTTGCTGCAGGTTCTTGAAACAAGAGACATTTAACCTTGTCCTTTATAACTGATCAATGTGTTCACAGACGTTCAGGCCAGGAGAATTTCCTGGCCATTCTTCATTTCCAAAGAAATCGATCTCATGGTTCCGCAACAACTGTTGAGTGGCTAATGCCTTAAAGCAGGGGGCCTTATCGTGCAGAAGTGTGACCTGATCGACATCCATAACATTTTTGGGTTTCTTAGAAAAGGAATGACATGCTGGGATAGAATAATATCACGAAAATACTGTCCATCCCAACTCTGACCATTTGGCTTCAGCACCCACATGAGCTTCTTTGCAGTGAACAAAACAAACACACCAACACAGTCTGGACCTTTAATAATTCGCGATAATGTTCATTGTCATCGATTTCATCTGGTGTTGTGGCCCACACTCGATCATTTTGGTAGTTAGGCCGACGTGTTACGTAAACAAAAAATTCATCGGAGACAGCTAAATGCATGAAATCATCCACATCCCAATCTTCAAGATAATGGGCAAACTACATTCTGTCATCGATGTTAAGTTGAGTTTTTCTTGGCTTTGGAAGTTCATGCCAAGGCTTTAAACCTTGCCTATGACGGTACAGTCGAATGATCTCACCACTAACGATCTTTCCTCTCAACACTTCGATCTCTCTAGAAAGTTTAGCACAGCTGTTTTTCCGATTACGCGTACCGCTTTCAATGATGTCCTTTGTTTCCTGAGAGAGTGGCAAATTTGGGCGCCCAGATTTGGTTGTATCCATTTCACATTTATCCAAAGTTTTATTCGAATTTCTTCTGACGAAGTCCTCACTTCTTCGCAACTTTTTGGCAACCCATGAACGTGTTATAAAGGTGGCTCCAGCATCAAAAGCTTCCCGAAATGTTATTGCTCGTATGCGATCTATCACACGTTGCCTCTCCGAATCACCAATTAATTGAGAAGCCATTATATTATCACTTTATCAGCTAGAGTAATTTTAATACTTTCAATAAATAAAGAATTTATATTTTTTATAATCACTAAAAACTATTTCGATATAAGTGAACATGTAAGCTGCAAATGGGGGGGGGGGGGGCTAAGGTTTTTTGGAACCCCTTATAAACTTTTTTCATTGTTTTCAGGTCCTGAATCCATCCTGAAAGTGCGTCCCACATGTTATGAAACACGCTGTGTATATATATATATATATATATATTTACAGGGTGGGCCAAAAACCTACTACTCAACTTTTGAAAAAATACTGTGGCTCACCCTGTATATTGATCTTACTGTTGAGGCCGTATGTTGTACCCATACTTTTACTCTTTCAAGCGCTGGCTTTGAATCTAGATTCAACGACCCAGGAGTAGAGGTACAGGCTCACAACTGGAGGGAGGTATCAGAATATGGTGCTCAATTGAAAGGCGGTCAAGGGCAGTTTCTCCATAAATAATTAATTTTCCTAATTTTTACACAAAATAATTAATTTATTTCTTTTTCATTTCAGACCATCATTCTGCTATAGGTGATGAACAAGTTATAACATAATGAAATACTCTTTGGAAGATGAAGCATTGATATTGAACCTGGGTAAGGAGAAACACTAGGGTGCAAAACGAATGAAGAGTTTCCAAATAAACGATGGACGATATCTGGACTTCAATATCTCATACAGAAAATAGATATCACAGGGTCGACCAAACGAAAAGAAGGCAGTGGAAGGCCAAAAACATCACGTACTGAGGAAAATATTGACAGGGTTTCATCCATGATACGCAGTTAAGAAGAACGGCCCAACACCCACAAGTCAGTTAGAGAAATTTCAAAAACTACTGGTATTTCTCGCTCTAGTGTTCGTCGTATAGTAAAAGATGATCTGGGTCTTAAATGTTTTAAAAGAGTCGAAGTTCATAAGCTCTCTCCATCAAATAAGCAAGCAAGAGTGAATCAGCAAAAAACATTCAAGAGTTTATGGATGTGTAGGAGATGGTTTGAGAAGTTCAGAAATGGAGACTTCAGTCTGAAAGATTATCAACGAACAGGACCACCAAATGAGTTAGATGAAGAGTTGCTGAAAGCAACAGTGGAGGAAAACCCAACGGTAACTGTAAGAGAACTTGGCCTGCAACTCGGCGTTAGTCATATGACCATTCATCGTCATCTGAAGCTGTTAGGAAAAGTAGTGAAAGTTGGAAAATGGGTTCCGCATGATTTGTCACAAGCGAATCTTCAACATCGAATCGATATTTGCACATCACTGCATTCTCGGCAACTGCAGGCACCGTTTTTGAATCGGATCGTCATTGGGATGAAAAATGGGTCCTCTATAACAATATTAAGTGGCGACATCAGTGGTTTAGCCGTGAAACAAAGCCTGAACCTCATCCAAGGAATGGACCCCATCCAAAGAAAATTTTGCTATGCGTTTGGTGGGATATGCAAAGAATTATTCATTTTGAGCTTCTGTCAGATAACCAAACAATCACAGCTGAAGTCTACTGCCAACAACTCCAACAATTAAAGTTGGCATTACAAGAAAAACGTCCTGCATTAATTAATCGCAGATGTTCTATTCCACCAGGATAACGCGCGCCCTCACACTGCTCGAATCACCACTGCCCAATTGGAGGCATTTGGTTGGGAAAAATGCCTCATAAGGGGGGTGTCAATTTTGGGGGTGAAATGACTAAATTGAAAATCATGTGATTTGGTAGCAATTTAATGTAATCATTTGGCATTCAAAATAATATCCTTGCTTCAAAAACAATAAAAAATAACTCCTACCTACATCAATTTTAATTTAAAAATTCAATTTTTCCGTAAATTCGTAACAAAATAACAAATGTGTGCAAACATCCTATCAACATTTAAAGTGGCAATAAGATATCATTCAGAGTCTTTATTTGAAAGTAACCAATGCAGTCATGTCCTTTTTGCTGCGGTTCCTTGACATCAGCATTCGGCTTGCTACTTGCGCTTTGATGTAGCCTTCTCGCCTCTCGTGACTGTAAACTTGACTAGCTGCTTCTGTGACCATTTTCACACATCTCTCCACACTCTGAGTGTGAGAAGGCCACTTTCGCACTTGCAATGGGGCCTCTTTAAGTTGTGTTAAATCTTTGTTTGTTATACATGTTGTCAGTGGTGGCTCCAAAACTTCCGAACTCAAGTTAACTAATTCTGACAATTTCGTGGCATTGACGTTTATCGGAGGTACCTTCCTTGTCTGAACAGAGCAGTCTCCCAGCTGGTCATCATCTAGTGATGTTCCTCTAAGCTTTAGAATGATTTCCACAGCCTCAGTTCGCTCTTTGGTACATTGGCTGCAGAGTATTGCTTGCAAAACTGCCTCTGGCCTAGCATACCAAACGGACCTTCTCACCACAGGTAACACGATGTCCACCACTACTTTCCTTTGGGTTCTCAGTAGCTGTAATTGAAACAAGATGTGGTTGGGCCCCTCCATCCACATTGGATTAAGTTTTACATTGAACCAGTGAGGAAGATAAAACCCAATAATAAATTCAACAATCAACATCAAATTCTATAGCATTTTGCCCTTCAGTGCATGTTTGGAAACCCAAATCCTGCAGAAACGAATCGCTGTAGTTAACCAATGACTGTGACTTATGGGTCCAATCTCCAAGAGAGCCAGATTTTGAAGCAACTCTCCTGATCTGATTGCTTGAACAATACGATAAGCGTAAGATTGATCCGTGCTGAGGTCTTTGATAACTTCTTCAGACAACACTGGAAGGGGAGGGCCTACTTCGACCTTTGGAAATTTTGTATTTATTTCTAATTCCGTTGCTTCATCTAGCATGTTGTCAAGGGGGCCTGACCACTTGTTGTTGCTCTTTGTAGGACCATCAAGTTCCTGGATGAGACGACGAAGAGGTAGTTCCCCTGTGTGCAAATCACATACAATCCAAACAAACCTTCTTCCAAGTTTTTTCTCTAAATGCGTCATAACACTGCCCTGCCATCCAGTGTTCACCGCAGTTGAGTCTCCACCAACGGCCTGCAGTCTGAAAAGTCTTCTTTCTTGAAGCCAACATATTATTTGATCAGCAATTGCCTCTGCATGTTTTTTGCCTTCTACTTCTGCTTCAGGAACAAAGTGAAACAAATAGCGGCCACCAAGTTCGGAACACACAGAGTAGTGTTCTTCTTTGATGAGACCGAGAAACTTTCTGTCCATTCCCTCTACCTCTAGGAGAACTTTTGTGTCATCTCTTCTTCCATCAAACAAAAGGCAAGAGAGACCTTCCTCCTTCAAATCTTTTTCATGCTGATCAGATATTTCCTTCATTATTTTTTCTTGTGCTCTTCTTATCTTATTATGATCTATCCTCTCGGCTGATTAGGCCTGCATCTATCCAAGCGGCAGTGGCAATCTCTGCAGTCTCTCGTAGCCCCGTATGGTGGCGAATACTGGCAAGGCAATGTTTGAGATGTTTTTAGTGTTGTATTTCATTCTCTTCGGCGAAGGTTCAGATGGCATTTTGGAGCTATCATCTGATGTTACTTCTTTCTGTTCATCTGAAGAGCTTTCAAAGACGTGTTACGTAAACAAAAAATTCATCGGAGACAGCTAAATGCATGAAATCATCCACATCCCAATCTTCAAGATAATGGGCAAACTACATTCTGTCATCGATGTTAAGTTGAGTTTTTCTTGGCTTTGGAAGTTCATGCCAAGGCTTTAAACCTTGCCTATGACGGTACAGTCGAATGATCTCACCACTAACGATCTTTCCTCTCAACACTTCGATCTCTCTAGAAAGTTTAGCACAGCTGTTTTTCCGATTACGCGTACCGCTTTCAATGATGTCCTTTGTTTCCTGAGAGAGTGGCAAATTTGGGCGCCCAGATTTGGTTGTATCCATTTCACATTTATCCAAAGTTTTATTCGAATTTCTTCTGACGAAGTCCTCACTTCTTCGCAACTTTTTGGCAACCCATGAACGTGTTATAAAGGTGGCTCCAGCATCAAAAGCTTCCCGAAATGTTATTGCTCGTATGCGATCTATCACACGTTGCCTCTCCGAATCACCAATTAATTGAGAAGCCATTATATTATCACTTTATCAGCTAGAGTAATTTTAATACTTTCAATAAATAAAGAATTTTATATATTTTTATAATCACTAAAAACTATTTCGATATAAGTGAACATGTAAGCTGCAAATGGGGGGGGGGGGCTAAGGTTTTTTGGAACCCCTTATAAACTTTTTTCATTGTTTTCAGGTCCTGAATCCATCCTGAAAGTGCGTCCCACATGTTATGAAACACGCTGTGTATATATATATATATATATATATATTTACAGGGTGGGCCAAAAACCTACTACTCAACTTTTGAAAAAATACTGTGGCTCACCCTGTATATTGATCTTACTGTTGAGGCCGTATGTTGTACCCATACTTTTACTCTTTCAAGCGCTGGCTTTGAATCTAGATTCAACGACCCAGGAGTAGAGGTACAGGCTCACAACTGGAGGGAGGTATCAGAATATGGTGCTCAATTGAAAGGCGGTCAAGGGCAGTTTCTCCATAAATAATTAATTTTCCTAATTTTTACACAAAATAATTAATTTATTTCTTTTTCATTTCAGACCATCATTCTGCTATAGGTGATGAACAAGTTATAACATAATGAAATACTCTTTGGAAGATGAAGCATTGATATTGAACCTGGGTAAGGAGAAACACTAGGGTGCAAAACGAATGAAGAGTTTCCAAATAAACGATGGACGATATCTGGACTTCAATATCTCATACAGAAAATAGATATCACAGGGTCGACCAAACGAAAAGAAGGCAGTGGAAGGCCAAAAACATCACGTACTGAGGAAAATATTGACAGGGTTTCATCCATGATACGCAGTTAAGAAGAACGGCCCAACACCCACAAGTCAGTTAGAGAAATTTCAAAAACTACTGGTATTTCTCGCTCTAGTGTTCGTCGTATAGTAAAAGATGATCTGGGTCTTAAATGTTTTAAAAGAGTCGAAGTTCATAAGCTCTCTCCATCAAATAAGCAAGCAAGAGTGAATCAGCAAAAAACATTCAAGAGTTTATGGATGTGTAGGAGATGGTTTGAGAAGTTCAGAAATGGAGACTTCAGTCTGAAAGATTATCAACGAACAGGACCACCAAATGAGTTAGATGAAGAGTTGCTGAAAGCAACAGTGGAGGAAAACCCAACGGTAACTGTAAGAGAACTTGGCCTGCAACTCGGCGTTAGTCATATGACCATTCATCGTCATCTGAAGCTGTTAGGAAAAGTAGTGAAAGTTGGAAAATGGGTTCCGCATGATTTGTCACAAGCGAATCTTCAACATCGAATCGATATTTGCACATCACTGCATTCTCGGCAACTGCAGGCACCGTTTTTGAATCGGATCGTCATTGGGGATGAAAAATGGGTCCTCTATAACAATATTAAGTGGCGACATCAGTGGTTTAGCCGTGAAACAAAGCCTGAACCTCATCCAAGGAATGGACCCCATCCAAAGAAAATTTTGCTATGCGTTTGGTGGGATATGCAAAGAATTATTCATTTTGAGCTTCTGCCAGATAACCAAACAATCACAGCTGAAGTCTACTGCCAACAACTCCAACAATTAAAGATGGCATTACAAGAAAAACGTCCTGCATTAATTAATCGCAGATGTTCTATTCCACCAGGATAACGCGCGCCCTCACACTGCTCGAATCACCACTGCCCAATTGGAGGCATTTGGTTGGGAAAAATGCCTCATAAGGGGGGTGTCAATTTTGGGGGTGAAATGACTAAATTGAAAATCATGTGATTTGGTAGCAATTTAATGTAATCATTTGGCATTCAAAATAATATCCTTGCTTCAAAAACAATAAAAAATAACTCCTACCTACATCAATTTTAATTTAAAAATTCATTTTTCCGTAAATTCGTAACAAAATAACAAATGTGTGCAAACATCCTATCAACATTTAAAGTGGCAATAAGATATCATTCAGAGTCTTTATTTGAAAGTAACCAATGCAGTCATGTCCTTTTTGCTGCGGTTCCTTGACATCAGCATTCGGCTTGCTACTTGCGCTTTGATGTAGCCTTCTCGCCTCTCGTGACTGTAAACTTGACTAGCTGCTTCTGTGACCATTTTCACACATCTCTCCACACTCTGAGTGTGAGAAGGCCACTTTCGCACTTGCAATGGGGCCTCTTTAAGTTGTGTTAAATCTTTGTTTGTTATACATGTTGTCAGTGGTGGCTCCAAAACTTCCGAACTCAAGTTAACTAATTCTGACAATTTCGTGGCATTGACGTTTATCGGAGGTACCTTCCTTGTCTGAACAGAGCAGTCTCCCAGCTGGTCATCATCTAGTGATGTTCCTCTAAGCTTTAGAATGATTTCCACAGCCTCAGTTCGCTCTTTGGTACATTGGCTGCAGAGTATTGCTTGCAAAACTGCCTCTGGCCTAGCATACCAAACGGACCTTCTCACCACAGGTAACACGATGTCCACCACTACTTTCCTTTGGGTTCTCAGTAGCTGTAATTGAAACAAGATGTGGTTGGGCCCCTCCATCCACATTGGATTAAGTTTTACATTGAACCAGTGAGGAAGATAAAACCCAATAATAAATTCAACAATCAACATCAAATTCTATAGCATTTTGCCCTTCAGTGCATGTTTGGAAACCCAAATCCTGCAGAAACGAATCGCTGTAGTTAACCAATGACTGTGACTTATGGGTCCAATCTCCAAGAGAGCCAGATTTTGAAGCAACTCTCCTGATCTGATTGCTTGAACAATACGATAAGCGTAAGATTGATCCGTGCTGAGGTCTTTGATAACTTCTTCAGACAACACTGGAAGGGGAGGGCCTACTTCGACCTTTGGAAATTTTGTATTTATTTCTAATTCCGTTGCTTCATCTAGCATGTTGCCAAGGGGGCCTGACCACTTGTTGTTGCTCTTTGTAGGACCATCAAGTTCCTGGATGAGACGACGAAGAGGTAGTTCCCCTGTGTGCAAATCACATACAATCCAAACAAACCTTCTTCCAAGTTTTTTCTCTAAATGCGTCATAACACTGCCCTGCCATCCAGTGTTCACCGCAGTTGAGTCTCCACCAACGGCCTGCAGTCTGTCAAGTCTTCTTTCTTGAAGCCAACATATTATTTGATCAGCAATTGCCTCTGCATGTTTTTTGCCTTCTACTTCTGCTTCAGGAACAAAGTGAAACAAATAGCGGCCACCAAGTTCGGAACACACAGAGTAGTGTTCTTCTTTGATGAGACCGAGAAACTTTCTGTCCATTCCCTCTACCTCTAGGAGAACTTTTGTGTCATCTCTTCTTCCATCAAACAAAAGGCAAGAGAGACCTTCCTCCTTCAAATCTTTTTCATGCTGATCAGATATTTCCTTCATTATTTTTTCTTGTGCTCTTCTTATCTTATTATGATCTATCCTCTCGGCTGATTAGGCCTGCATCTATCCAAGCGGCAGTGGCAATCTCTGCAGTCTCTCGTAGCCCCGTATGGTGGCGAATACTGGCAAGGGCAATGTTTGAGATGTCTTTAGTGTTGTATTTCATTCTCTTCGGCGAAGGTTCAGATGGCATTTTGGAGCTATCATCTGATGTTACTTCTTTCTGTTCATCTGAAGAGCTTTCAAAGAAGTGAGAAACCTCTTGATAGAGCTCTTCATCTCTTTGGGTGGCTTCTTCACTCTTCTTTTTCTTCCTTTCTTCCCTCTCTCGGATTTTCTCTTTTTTCTTAGCAATAACAATCTGTTTTTTGGTTTCTCAATAACCTGCCGAACCAATCTGCATACTTCCTTGGCCTCCTGCCTTTGTTCTCTGCGCCTTTATGAAAGCCAGCTCCAAAACAGGGATCTTCTTCTCATGAGAACAGCGACAATCAATGTGAGGGTGAGGTTCTCTTCTGCATGAGGGCGAACAATTGGCTTCAGAACACAACTCCATGGGACACTGGCAGTTAAAAATGTCAAGAAGAGTATCAAGTGTGTGCAGAAATTTTTTTCTTTGCTAGTTTTCCTTTACCAAGTGATGTCTCAACTGTTTTGTGTCACAGCTTTGTTAATTTTAGCTCAATAGTTCTATACTGATTGAGTACAGGTGGTTTGAATAACACATTAGCTTTTTTCCACTGATGCAGAAAAGGGGGAATCATGTCCCTTATGAGCTCTTTCTCTGTGTAGTTCCTTCTATCCTTTGTATTTTGTTCACGAAGGAGTAACCCTAGTCTCAGCATGTCTCGCACTGTTGGTAGTTCTGATACGGGAAGCTCCTTGCCTGTACCGACTAACAGGCTCAAGTGGCATGACGACTGACCTCTTGTCTTCAATTTTGGCATCTTAAGAATATCTGAAAAGAAAGAAAAACATTTAAGTATTTTATATCAATTACGATGTTTCAAAGTTTAGTCATTCGATGTTCTAAAATTCAATAAAAAAATATTTCATGGGATTACAACATAATTAGACAGAAGGATATGATAATAATAAATAATTGTAATAATCAGTAATCCATACTTACAGTTAAACTGTAGTATTCGTCTAGTAGAATAACTATGAAGTAGGTACAAGAGCAATAACAGCAAACCACCGTCTATGACATCTAAGAGGCAACTGAGGACTGAGAGTGAGGGACAGTTCTATTCATGTTGTGACTTCTACATTGTACAACAACTATATGACCTTGAAAACACTACATATGCGATCAGTGGGATAATTCTATGACAGATGAATAGTTAATCAATTTATGTCCTATTATTTAGCAAAAGAGTCAATTTCTGAAACTTTAAGGTAAAATTGATGTAGGTAAGGGTTATTTTATTTCATTTTGGTTGGCCAATTTCAAGTTTTGACATGAAAAGACACTATATTTTCACTACCAAAATTGATTTGAAAAAAGTTGACAAAATTGACACACCCTAATGCCTCATCCACCTTATTCTCCGGACATCGCACCTTCAGACTACCATTTATTCAGAAGTCTGCAACACCACCTAGATGGACGAAAGTTGCAATCCAGGGAAGCTATCGAAAACGAAGTGATCGCTTTTTTTAACTCGAAACCAAGAGATTTCTTCGAACGTGGCATAAAAATACTTTTCTACAGATGGAAGGAGGTTATAGAAAAAGAAGAGAATTATATCGATGATTAATTTGTCATTATGTCATTTAATTTTTGTTGTGAATAAACTAAAAATTCGAGCAAATTTGTCCTTATAAGTCATTTAATTTTTGTTCTGAATGAACTAAAAAATCGAGCAGAATATATGTTACACCCTTTTATTTATATATAATATATATATATATATATATATATATATATATATATATATATATATATATATATATATATATAATAACCTTTATTAATAATAATAATAAAATAAATAAATTTTTTCAATTTACAATGACATGAATAATTGTGAAGCTCGACTATTTATTTTATTTAATTTGGCCCTTAAGCTTTAGGCTTTACTGGGCTCTTATTAAAAATAAGCAGCTAGTTGTTATAAATTTATAATAATAAATAAATAAGTAAATAAGTATTATTAATAGTTAAAACATGCATTACAATATTAAACAATATTAATGGACAATATTAAACAATATTAGTGGACATTAATCCTAGATTTTTGTTAGTATGCCATTATTAATCGGGATTTCAACTTGGTTTTAAACAAATTTACATTCACAATATTTTTATATCGGCATGCAAGTTATTCCATAGTTTCAATCCAATGAAAATGGGTAGTTTTTGAGATGAAGACAATCTAAATTGAGGTATAACGAGCTTTGATCTATTTCTGGTCTGATACGAGTGGATTTCTTGATGAGTTACAAAATATCTATTTACCCATTGCAAATTAATGATTTTGTTCTTACACTCGTAAATAAAAATAAAATGTGCCAGTTTGGTTATATCGTTGAGCTTTAGTAGGTTTAGCTCTTTAAATAATGCACTAGAGTGATCAAGGAAATCAGCATCAGATAATAACCTTATTGCTCGTTTTTGGATGACAAAGATACTTACCATTTAATGCGTTGTTAGCGGAGTTTCCCCAAACAAGGGTGCAGTATGTTATATAAGGAAGAACAAGAGTATGATAAAGAGTCAATAAAACTTATTTAGGGACTACATTTCTAAGTTTAAACACTATAGCAACGCTCCTGGAAATCTTTTTCGCGATATAATTTACATGATCACTCCATTGCAAATTCTTATCTAGCATTACACCAAGAAATTTTGTTACAGTACACTCCTTTATGGCGATTTCATTAACATTAAGTTCATCAAGATATACATTTCTTTTATTAGTAAAAATCATGAAATTTGTTTTACTGGTATTTAGGAAGAGTTTATTGGTGGTCAACCATTTCATTACACTGATGAATTCTGAATTAAATATATTCTTAGCTGTATTAACATCTTTGCAAGAAAAAGAGACAGTTGTATCATCTGCAAACATTATGAAATTCAGTATATCAGATGAACGTGGAAGGTCATTTATATATAATAAAAATAACAGTGGACCCAGAACTGAGCCCTGTGGCACACTATGTTTGACAAGCGCTTTAGTTGAGCAAACCTTATTGACTGATGCAAAATGATATCTATTGGATAAATAACTTTTAAACCAATCTCTGATTGCTCCTCTAAAGCCGTAACAATATAATTTATTAAGTAGAATATTATGGTCTATTACATCAAACGCCTTACTCAAATCCATAAATAGTGATATCATTATTTCTTTGTTCTCCTTAGCTTTATTTACATTTTCCATAAGATTTAAAATAACCATTTCCGTTGTTTTATTATTACGGAAGCCATATTGATTTGGAGATAATAAATTGTAGGATTCTAATAAATTGTAGGATTATATATACAGTATATTTATATAATTAGTTTTCATCCGTAAGAGTATAATTCTTGTCTGATTTGTTAAATAAATTGTAGCTACAATTTGTATAACTCCATTGCATTCCTACTCATATACTAAAATGTAATTTAAAGACGGCTAGTTAATTCTGAGGGCATGAGAAAATACTTTTGCTTTTGTTACTGTGTACGAGCTGCTCTGTTAAAGAGTTATATTCCACAGAATTGTGTGCTGTATTTTTCACTCTCTCTGCATTTCATCCGCCCTATTTATGAGTTTTCAGGATTCAGTCTGCATTTAATGCGAGTGCTTAAGGCTTTTCTCAAGTTCAATGTATCATTATTATTATTATTATTATTATTACCAACACCGGCGGTTAACGAACTACCGACCGTAATATCTTCATCTCGCATGCGGGGGAAAAGGTGATACATACTAAACTTCGATGACTCAAGCCAACTAATGTTCCTCAGTGTTACTTATTTTATTGGATATATACACGTATATTGTATCTTCTAATCTAACGGTCATAAACAGTTTAAGCAAATAGATTATTTAATTTTTTCACACTCATCATGCATCTGACTGTAAGCTTTATGGACAATGATACTGAAACAACGCTATTTGAACGTTATGAAAAAAGCAATACAACCTTTTGATCAGCAGTAAGTTTGACCGACCCCCTCGAATAAGCTATCAGAGATCATAAACAACCATACTTAGACTGATCTGAGTGGGGTATTGAGGCTAGAATACAGCAGCACTTACTTTCTCCTACGTCAAACCTCCTTTTCCAGCACAGTAACTTTAAGACTCACTCACAGTTCAGTATATCACAGAAAATGGCTCCGAATTGGACCTACTCTTGAACAGATGCAACGCGGATGGAATACATTAACGACACTGTCATAGGTTTTGGAGGCTCTCACCCTGTTTCAGTCCTAAAATATAGCTTATTTTATAAAGTACACACACACACTCTATATATATATATATACCATTCCTTTATCTCTTTGAGGCCTTTTTACTGGCATAGGAATTAAAATTGTAAGAACAAAATTAAAATTGTAAGAACTTTTTAACTTAAAAGGAAAATTAACGAGCTGGAGTTTTAAACTCGTTTTAAAATGGGAGTAAGTAAAGACGTGCACAGTTACATACAGTATTTATGAGCATTATCATTTTAATAGCAAGGTAAATTCATTCACATTTAACCCTTTCGGCACTAAAGTACAAACGGCGTTTTTTCTACAAATTAAAAACAATATTTTAACATAATAAATTTAAAGAAAATAATGTATAGTGTGTAAAATAATACAAAATATCACTAAACATATCTTTATAAGAGCTGTCGAAAGGTTCAGAAATAAAACAAATCACTTTCTGTATCACTGTTTCGTGCTCCAGCCACATTTATATAAAAAATATCATCCTCTGTATCCAAAAAAAAAATTATAATTATCACTATCCTGTTCGAAAATTTCTTTCATATCTGCTTCTGTCAGCTGGCACTTCGAAGGTCGTGAACGCAAACCTCCATTCATCGTGATTTATGGGTAAATGAGTACGTAACAATCGAGAAACCAATTTTTTTTGCACATACAGTATACAGATGGCCAAGAGTTATAGGAAGTACTCGTTGCCATAGCAACCAGTTCCTACCACAAATAAGGCCGCAAAAAAATATATACGTAGATCTACGTCTGTAGTCCTCCTACCGACAATCGTTATCTACGTCCATAGTACAGAAAGGGTTAATACTAGAATCACATACATTATCGTTTGTTTGGTTAAATATACAATTCCATTAGTTCATATAGAATTATCTCAACACCCATCTCACAGTCGGCATTTTATTATATGACCCACCCTTCACTCGACGGTGTATCTATTAATTTATTGTGTAATGTGTCTGATACCTCGGCACTTATTAGGAATAGGTACACTGTTAGGGTTGATGCACGACTCGCTTATGCTGAGAATTTCAAGCAAGGGTTTCGCAATGTTGTTCGACGAATCACCGCATACGTCCTTCAGCACAATGAGGGGTCAGTAGGTACTCGTGAGACTGGCGTTCGGGTTTGCACCAAACGACGAAGACGGGAACCTGTTCTAGGAAGTTACACCCTACATGCAACTGATGGAAAATGTTGAGTACATCCTCTCACGTTTTGCGTAAACCTTCCAGAGCGGGTCGTTGTTCAACCTGGAACAGTTTACATTCGACCTCGACCACGTCTTCCGGGTTAGGGGCATGACGTGACACCATACACACGCAATTTAAATTCTGACAAAATCTAGAGACAACGCATAAACAACGAATTTGGTTGCAGCTTTACAGCCCTGTAATTTTAACAATGTGATCGGCGTTCTAAACATGATAACCCAAAGATAATATATTTGTCGTTTGATAATATATTTGTAAATAGCAATGCCCTCGTAAATTCTGGAATTATAACCACAAACATCAGTGATCGTGTTCCTACTTACGTTATATACTAGGGGTACTCAATATATTTTGCCCTACCCTTTTTCTTAGCTAAATAATAGGCCATGGGGCTGAAATGTCTTTTGGGCCGTAAGTTTGAACTTTCCTGCGCTTCATATAACCGGATTTTCCCAGTTTGAACTTTCCATCCTTGTATAAAACTGCTTTTAAACGCTCTTTTATAAAACCGATGGCTAACGCAGTTTCGAAAATGGCGTCTGACAGTGATGTGCGTCGTAAACAGAAAGCTGTTATCGAGTTCTTAACCGCAGAGAAGGAAACAGTTGGAATTATTCACAAACGTCTACAAAACGTTTACGGAGATGCTGTTGTTGATCGAAGCACAGTTGGACGCTGGTCTAAATGTGTGAGATCATCGGAGTGACTGGGGATGAGACTTGGGTACATCAGTTTGAACCTGAAACAAAACGTCAATCTATGGAGTGGCATCACATAGACTCGCCACGCAAGAAAAAGTTCAAAATAGCTACTTCTGCAGGAAAGGTTATGGCCACCATCTTCTGAGACATGAAAGGGGTGATTCTGGTGGACATTAAGAAGAAAGGACAAACAATCAACTCAGAGGCATATATTACTTCCCTACAGAGACTGCAGAGACGTATAAAGCGAGTTCGACTGGAGGGAAAACTGGAAAACGTACTTCTTTTGCACGATAACGCAAGACCACACAACAGTTTGCAAATAAGAGAGGCCATCACAAAAATGCACTTGACTATGTTACCCCACCCTCCATACAGCCCAGATCTGGCACCTTCAAACTTCCATTTGTTTGGGCCAATGAAGGATGCTATTCGTGGAAGAAAGTTTCAGAGTGACGATGAGGTTGTTGAGGAGGTTAAGAGGTAGCTCCAGCGGAACCCGGCGGACTTTTACCAGCAAGGAATAAAGGCCCTTGTTTCGAGGTGGAGGAAAGCCGTAGAAAAGGATGGAGACTATGTGGAAAAATAAAAACTTGTAAAAAAGGTATGTAATTACTTCTGCACATAATTTCTGGAACTTACAAGGAAACTTGGAAAGAAAAAAAAAGGTGGGACAAAATATATTGAGTGGCCCTCGTACAATAACATTGTTCAGGTTGCGGATAAAACAACTATTCATTATGGAATATTCTCAGAGGTTAACAAAAGAAAGTTTATTGGGGCTGTAGAAAATACTCGATTTGACTGTGACGAACCTATGAATGACCCAGATCATATGTTTTAGTTCTTCTATGATACCTTATTCCATATTTTTAATATTTGCTTTCCTTTAAGGAGGAAAACAATTTTTGTCCAAAAGTGTCGCAAATCCATGGATCACTCCAGGAATTATCACTTCAATAAAGAACAGAGATAAATTATTCAAATTGCAATTACAAAGAAAAATTCCTAAAGTACAATATACTCAATACAGAAACAAATTAACTAAAATAATCAAAATTGCAAAATATAACTATTATAACATTCAATTTTCCAAACATAAAGAAGACATGACTGAGAGGATACCAGAGGAATGGAGGGAAAGTACATTGGTATCAATTTACAAGCAGAAAGGAGACATCCAAGAGTGTAAAAATTACAGAGGAATAAAGCTTACATCTCATACCATGAAGATCTGGGAAAGAATTGTGTAAGTGAGACTGAGAGAGGAAGTAGCGTCTCTGATGAACAGTTTGGTTTTATGTCAGAAAGAGGAACAACGGATGCAATATTTGCACTTCGACAATTATTAGAAAGGTAAGGAGAAGGAAGAAAGGAGTTACATCTAGTGTTTGTAGACCTAGAAAAAGCGTATGATAGAGTCCCAAGGCAGGAAGTGTGGAGATATTTAAGAGACAGGCAGGTACCTGAGAAGTATGTTAGACTGATCCAAAATATGTACAAGGAAGCTGTTACGAAGGTGCGAAGTAGTATGGGAGAGACCGAGAAATTTGAGGTACGAGTTGGTCTACACCAGGGATCAGCGCTGAGTCCGCTGATCTTTGATATTGTGATGGATATGATCAGCAAAGACGTGATAGAGGAGGCTCCATGGACCATGATGTTTGCTGATGACATCGTGTTGTGCTCAGAAACAAGAGAGGGAATGCGAGAGAAATTAGAGAGGTGGAGAGTAGCTCTGGAAACTAGAGGACTAAAAATAAGCAGAGAAAAGACCGAGTATATGAAATGTGCACCTGGAGACGAACAAATAGGAAGTGTCATGGTCCAGGAATTTATTATAAAGAAAGTTGAAGTTTCAAGTATCTGGGATCAATCATAGAGAAGAAGGGAGACTTGGAAGGAGAAATAAACAACAGAATTCAAGCTGGCTGGAAAAATTGGAGAGAGGTATCGGGAGTATTGTGTGATAAGAAGGTGAATGTGAGGATGAAGGGAAAACTGTTCAAGACAGTAGTAGGACCAGCACTACTATATGGGGCAGAAACATGGCCGATGAAAAGAAGCCTGGAAAAGAAAATGGAAGTGGTAGAAATGAAGATGCTCCGATGGATGTGTGGAGTGACTAGGAGGGATAGAGTGAGGAATGATTTAATAAGAAGAATAACAAAAGTAACGGAAATCTCCAAGAAGACACAGGAAAAGAGACTGAGATGGTATGAGCATGTCCAGAGGAGGGAGGAGGAGTATGTGGGACGACGGATGCTGAGGATGGAAATTCCAGGCACGAGAAGAGGTAGACCGAAGATGGGGTGGCGGGATAGACTGAAGAAAGATATGAGTGAAAAGGGACTGGAGGAAGAGGTGGCTCAAGACAGAAGTGAATAGAAAAGAAGGATCTGCAACAGCGACCCCACATAGAAGTGGGCTAATAAGGCCGCGGAAGAAGAAGCAGAAGACAGAAGATATGAAAAACACTTGGACAACCATAAACAGTTCTCGGAAACCAAATTAAGAAAAATTCAATAGAGAAATTAAATGTTGATAATAAAGAAATTACTGATGATACTTCTATTGCAGACTCTTTAAATATACAGGGTGTCCATAAATGTTTACCCTGAAAACAGTATGCTCTCATGTTTTAATGACGAATCTTACATCCGTTTTCTTTTTACAGGTGATCTCGTACACGCATAGAGTTTCTGTGCTGGTGTGTTTCGTCTACCGCATTCGCCGCTAGGAGCGCTGTAGTAGCTGTTCAGTTAAGATGGCGTCTGTGACAGAGAAGGCACAATGTGTTATGTGGCTTGCAGAAACAAAATCTCCTGTCAGTGTTCAGCGAAGGTTTAGAACAAAGTATGGAAAGAATCCACCTGATGTGAAGTTAATTAAGTCGTGGATGAAAAAATTCTTGGAAACTGGAAACGTGGAAAAGGGAAAGAGCAGTGGTAGACCATCAGTTTCCGATGGGACGGTGGAAAACATTCAAACTGCTTTCACACGGTCACCAAGGAAATCGGTGAGACAAGCTTCATGCCAACTAAAGATACCGAAGTCTACGGTGCACAAGGTGTTACACACAGGAACGGCCCTAGGGTTGCTGGCGCCCCGGGCAAGCTGAACTTCGGCGCCCTTACAAGTATAATTTTAAAATTTGTTCACAATGAGGAAAAACTACAAATGTAGGAATAAAGTGTTTATTACAATTAACGATATTCACTCAAAGTACAACTAAACATTCTAAAAATGGAACCATGTATGAAAATATAAGAGACAGTGTTGCCACTTTTGTCTGAGGTAAATCCACAAAAAAATGTAAAAATTCCACAAAGTGGCAACACTGATGAGATATCATAGGATGGCAGCGCTGCCAGGCGTATGTAATTTGTGCTCAACGCTCATACGCGGCCACATCAACCCATGTGACATGTCATCCCATGTCGGGCCAAACTGACCTTAGCTTTACTGGTAGTCTCTAATGCTATTGGCTAATATAATATTATAATCCCTGAAAATTTTACTCCACATCAGGAAATTTTCACATTTGACTTTTATTTCATTTTATTTTATTTATTTATTTTTAGATTTTTCGCTTTGTATTTGGAAGATCCCAAACGCATGACGTGGCGCCCCTTAGCACATGGCGCCCCGGGCAACTGCCCGAGTTGCCGGTACCTTCAGCCGGCCCTGGTTACACAGACGTTTGAAGTTACACGCCTACAAGGTACAAATTGTTCAAGAACTGAAGCCTGATGACCGTCCAAAACATGAACAATTCGCTATTGACATTTTGAACAGCATTGACGAGGATAATGACTTCTTGTTACGTGTCTGCTTTTCAGACGAGGCTACGTTTCATCTTAATGGTAGAGTCAACAGACACAATGTGCGTATTTGGGGATCGGAAAACCCACGTGCCGTAAGGGAGCATATTCGGGGCAGTCCGAAGTTCAAAGTCTGGTGTGGTCTAATGCATGACCAGATAATTGGTCCTTTCTTCTTCGCTGAAAACACTGTTTCCGCAACTGTGTACCTGGATATGCTCACCAATTACGCCATCCCCCAGCTGCAGGACAGGCAGCCAACTGTCATCTTCCAACAAGATGGGGCACCGGGCTAGGCCTGTTCAAAAATCAACTTTTTCTTATTTTCATAGGTTTCTGTACATTTTCCCATGCTTTTTGACCTGAAAAAGCCGAAAATCACAACTATTTTGACCTAGGATGTTGGGAAGCATTGCCGCATGGAGCTTTAATTTTCTGCCTTGAAATCGGCCAAAGCGCCAATTCAGGGGTCCCTTGAATTATGTTTTGCACTTTAACTTTTGATCTAAACAAGATAGAGCAACAAATTAGGTATCAAATGAAAGAGCATAAAATTAAAATAATAATAATAATAATAATAATAATAATAATAAATAAATAATAATTAATAATAATAATAATAATAATAATAATTATCTATCATTTTTCAGGA
This sequence comes from Bathynomus jamesi, assembly GCA_023014485.1. Lineage (NCBI taxonomy): Eukaryota > Metazoa > Arthropoda > Malacostraca > Isopoda > Cirolanidae > Bathynomus > Bathynomus jamesi. Next base: position 859,811 of record JAJOZX010000582.1, on the reverse strand, counting down.
AACAACAGAAACTCAATCAGAATCTAGAAAACCATCTACAAGTTACAACTTCACAATGGCATTAAGCAAGGAGCTGAGGGAGCTCCGTGGGCGCACAGTTGATATCTCAGAACCTCCACGTACTGTCCACAGGCAGGTGTCAACTGGGCCATCTACCAGATCTCTCACTGAAACTTTCCTGGTTGGATACCCTTCAGCTTTTATCAGTGGTTCCCAGCTTCCCACCAACAGACAGGCGTTCCAGTATTTCCTTAATCTTCAGAATTTACCGGAAAATGCAGGGAGGCCCATGGTTCAAGACCTTGCATATGAAACAGTTGAATCTATCATCCCATTCTGGCAGATGGCTAGGATCAAGACAATGACCAAGTACAACGCAATGAAGCTCTTCATGAAACTACATGAGAAACATCGTGCTCTGGTGAAAAGCAAAGGAAGAGCAAGTAACCCTGGAAAAAGAGGAGCATTTGTGCTGGAATTAGACAGCCTGTTCGATATAGGAGCTCCAGATGCAATCCAGGAAATACAGAACAACAGACTGTTATCCAGAGAGAAGAAAGATGAGGATATCAGGTTCTACGAAGACCAAAAGACTGAGAGGAAAGGTCATATGTCTGGTCATGACAAGATTTTTGAGACAAGATCCCTACAGCAAGCAGCGAGGAATGAAAGACTGCAGCATAGACAAGAACAAGGTAAAACTAATTACTTTGAACGTTACAAAAAGTTTTAAGTTTTACTCCATTGCGATATTTAGCATGTACTTAACAATTACTGTCTTAACATGTTGTACTATTTTACAGCTGCAGCAGAACAAGAGGCAGTTGTTCATGTGGATGACATTACCTGGGGTGACTCAACTGACAACGACGCTAACACAGAGGACATGGATTACCATCAGCCTCGTCCTGGATGTTCTCACCATCAAGACACTGTGACTAGTGTGACTTTGACGTTTCCAAGGAAGGTCATGGAATGTGATGTCATCTGCAATACAGCTGATCGTCTTGGTTTATCAGACAATCAAGTTACTGCCATGGTTTCTGCCACCTTGAAAGCTGGAGGGGCTGATCTGGATAACTTCGTCATCTCAACCTCAACAACACGTCGCAACAGAATGCTGTCCAGGTATAATATCAGCCAGAGTCACATGTCCAAGTTTTGTGAAAACCCCCCAGTACGCTGCCTTACACTGGGATGGAAAGTTGCTCAAAGATGTCTTGGGCAGTGAACCTGGAAGTACCTCAGAGACTTTAGCTGTGCTAGTGTCTGGTCCACCTTCATACACTGAAGGAAAGTTATTGGGAGTACCTGTCATCGACAATTCTTCTGGCACAGCTCAGGCTGAGGCTTCAATGGATTTACTGGAGACATGGGAACTTACGGATAATGTTACTGCCCTTGTTTTTGACACTACATCCAGTAACAGTGGAGTTCACAGAGGAGCTGCCAAACTGCTAGAGAAAATGCTGAACAAAAAGGTTTTATCTGGCCTGTCGACATCACATCCTGGAAATCCTAGTAGGAGAAGTTTGGGAGAAGCTGTTTGGGGAGGTGAAGGGGCCAGATAATCCCTGGTTTGAGCATCTGAAGGATGTTTGGACGGACTTGTCCAAGGAAAACCCAAAGATGCTGGCTATCAACAGCAAATGGCTGAAGGAAAAGAAGAAGAACAGTGAAGAAATACTCCAAGACATTCTAACAGCAGAAAGGCTTCCAAGAGCCGACTACAGGGAAATGGCTGAACTGACAGTCATTGTTCTTGGAGGAACGCCTCCTCGAGGTATTCACTGGAGTCGACCAGGCGCCATTCATCAGGCCAGATGGATGGCCAGAAACCTGTACTCCATGAAAATGCTGATGTTTGCAGATCAACTTGAGTACGACGAAGACACTGTATCAAAGCTGGAAAGACTCAACACCTTCCTTGCGCTGTTCTACACTCCTGTATGGATGATGTCAATGTCTGCTGCAGATGCTCCCGTGAATGATCTAAGTCTAATCCAGGACATGTTGAAGTACAAGAAAACTGACCCAGAGCTTGCTGATGCAGTACTTAATAAGATGGAAAACCACAAATGGTACCTGACGCAGGAAGTCGTGCCATTTGCCCTGTTCAGCAGTAGATTGAGTGACACATTGAAGCACGACATTGCTGCCCAGTTACATGCCACTGAGAAGCCAGACAGCTTCAGAACAGGAAAGCCTCTATTCCAGAGAGTCACAGCTAAGACCACCCTGGTTGATCTCACTGGCCCAGAATCACATTTCCTGGACACACTGAACATTGGATCCGAGTGGCTTCTGGAACCTGTCACGTCTTGGCCACAGAATGAGGACTACAGAAAAGCGTTGGACTATGTTAAGAATCTGAAAGCGGTGAATGACATTGCTGAACGTGGTGTCAAGATGATGAGCGACTTTGCAAATGTCATAACAACAGATGCCAAGCAAAGGGACTATCTCCTTCAAGCTGTGGAGTTCAACAGACGCCGCTTTGACAGCTTCAAGAAACAAACTCTCAACAACTGACTGTGTAAATGTCATTATGAAATTAATCATCATGTAATGCTTTCACTTCTTGATCGATTAGACTTGTGACAAAATGTTAATCTCAAATTTGTGTCATGAATAAGGCGCCTTGTCTGCCTTGAGTGTGAGAAAACGAATTTTGTGATATTTCTGAAATCTTTGTATGTACCAATGTGCCATTTCTTGTTCCAAGACTATCATAATTGTATAAGTTAGAAAGAGGATTAAAAACACTTTAATTTGGTGCCTATTTTGTTGCTCTATCTTGTTTAGATAAAAAGTTATAGTGCAAAACATGATTCAAGGGACCCCGGAACTGGTGCTTTTGGCCGATTTCAAGGCAGAAAACTTAAAGCTTCATGCGGCAATGCTTCCCAACAACCTAGGTCAAAATGGTTGTGATTTTCGGCCTTTTCAGGTCAAAAAGCATGGGAAAAAGTACAGAAACCTATGAAAATAAGAAAAAGTTGATTTTTGAATAGGGCTAGGGGCACCCCCTCATTGGGCGCATGTTGTTCGTGAAACTCTCGACGCAACATTTCCAAATCGATGGATTGGCAGGGACAGGCCAATCCCATGGCCCCCAAGATCAACAGACATTACCCCGCTGGATTTCTTTCTCTGGGGTCATGTTAAAGATTTGGTTTATGCAACAGTTGTTCCAGATATCAGGACATTGCGAGAACGCATTACGGATGCAATTGCAACAGTTAACCCACAAATGTACTTATACTGAAACTTGATAAAGATAAGATATCTGTAACTTTGGCTAAAATTATCAATCAAACTATTTCCAAAGGAATATTTATCATCAGTGCTAAAAACTAAGTGTATAACACTCCTTTTTAAAGTGGGTGATCCTACACTAGCAACAAATTACAGGCCGGTGTGTTCATTATCTGTGTTCAGCAAAGTTTTTGAAAAAATTGTAAAAAGTAAAAACACAGCGATATTTAGAATCCAAAAATTTATTATCTCCAAATCAATATGGCTTCCGTAATAATAAAACAATGGAAATGGCTACTTTTCAATCTTATGGAAAATGCAAATATAACTAAAGAGAACAAAGAAATAATGATATCAATAGGTATGGATTTGAGTAAGGCGTTTGATGTAATAGAGTAAATAGACCATAATATTCTACTTAATAAATTATATTGTTACGGCTTTAGAAGAGCAATCAGTGATTGGTTTAAAAGTTATTTGTCCAATAGATATCATTTTGTATCAGTAAATAAGGTTTGCTCAACGAAAGCGCTTGTCAAACATGGTGTGCCACAGGGCTCAGTTCTGGGTCCACTGTTATTTTTATTATATATAAATGACCTTCCACGTTCATCTGATATACTGAACTTCATTATGTTTGCAGATGATACAACTGTGTCTTTTTCTTGCAAAGATATTAATTCAGCTAAGACTATATTTAATTCAGAATTCATCAGTGTAATGAAATGGTTGACCACCAATAAACTCTTCCTAAATACCAGTAAAACAAATTTCATGATTTTTACTAATAAAAGAAATGTATATCTTGATGAACTTAATGTTAATGAAATCGCTATAAAGGAGTGTATTGTAACAAAATTTCTTGGTGTAATGCTAGATAAGAATTTGCAATGATTATGTAAATTATATCGCGAAAAAGATTTCAAGGAGCGTTACTATAATGTTTAAACTTAGAAATGTAGTCCCTAAACAGGTTTTATTGACTCTTTATCATAGTCTTGTTCTTCCTTATATAACGTACTGCACCCTTGTTTGGGGAAATTCCGCTAACCGCATTAAACGGTATCTTTGTCATCCAAAAAAGAGCAATAAGGTTATTATCTGATGCTGATTTTCTTGTTCACTCTAGTGCATTATTTAAACAGCTACACCTACTAAAGCTCAATAATATAATCAAACTGGCACATTTTATTTTTATTTACAAGTGTAAGAACAAAATCTTTAATTTACAATGGGAAATAAATAATTTGTAACTCATCAAGAAATCCACTCGTATCAGACCAGAAATAGAACAAAGCAGGTTACACCTCAATTTAGATTGTCTTTATCTCATAAACTACCCATTTTCATTGGATTGAAAACCATGGAATAATTTAAATGCTGATATGAAAAATATTATGAACGTACATTCGTTTAAAACCAACTTGAAATCCCGATTAATAATGGCATACTAACAAAAATCTAGGATTAATGTCCATTACTATTGTTTATTAATTAATAATAACTAGCTGTTTATTTTTAATAAGAGCCCAGTAAAGCCTAGAGCTTAAGGGCCAAATTAAATAAAATAAATGGTCCAGCTTCACAATTACTTATGTCATTGTAAATTGTAAATCCAATGGATTTATTTTATTATTAATAAAGGTTATTCAATTCAATTCAATTCAATTCAGAGATATGTGGCTACCTACGGTTACAAAACTCAGAATCTAACTAGGGTAAGTGGGTTTAATTTTAATTGTAATATGAATCCTGAAGAGTTTGTGAAGGTGGAAACGCATATGAAAGCACGTATTGTTGCGTTTGGGAACGGTGAACATGGTAAAACAATGTTTTTAATGGCCGTGTAATATACAGTGACGCTCATAAGTATTCGTAGAGAGAAATATTTGTTATATTCGTCCTTATCTTTTGTATCATGCATAGGATAATTATAAAAAGCTTACCGTTCGTTTGGAAAAAATTAACAAATAAAAAAAATCAGTTTAACTCCAACATATAAAGTAAAACATTAAAGAATTTGAGTAAAATAAATGCAAAGGTTTTCCTACATTTATTTATAAAATTATTTAATACTGTGTGTCCACCTTAGGCTTCAAGAATTTAAAAATTTTATCAGTAGTTCACTGTTTATTAATTTAAGACTTGGAAATTCTGAATTCTAGAATGTTCTCTGTGAGTCTTCAAGGAAGACGGATGAAGGTACGATCCATTAGTAAGCAATGCGTCGTCGTGGTAAAGTGCTGTCTACAGATCTTAATAGATCTGTTATTGTGCACACGAGCCTGGAAAGAGTTATGGGAAGATAGGAGAATTTCGAATTCCATTTACAACAGTTGCTGCAGTTATAAAGAAATGGAAAGACTTTGGAACAATCAAAACTCTACGAAGGTGTGGACGACCTTGCAAGATTTCAGAACGTACATCATCTAAATGGATTGAAAGAATGACTGCGGGTGATATTTGCCAAACATTAAGGCTGCCTAAGATCGATGCTCATCCCTCTGTCCATGCAGACCATTAAGAAAGAATGGTCTGCATGGAAGAGTTGCACGAAGAAAACCTATGAAACCTATGAACCTATGAAAAGTGCACAAAGAAGCTCTTTGAAAGTACGCCAAGGATCATCAAAATGATAGATTTACATTCTGGAAGTTTTGTGGACAGACGGACCAAAATTGAATTATTCGGGAACAACGAGGAACGGTATGTTTGGTCGAAATCAAAAACTGTATTCGAGGAAAAAGCATCTTTCCTACGGTTAAATATGGTAGTGGTAGTTTGCTTCTTTGGGGATGTTTTTGTGAAAGTTTGTTGTCATCAATGGAATCTTGAATTCGAAGAAATATCAGGAAATTTTAGAAGAAAATGGACTGCCTTCAGTTCGGAATTGCGAATGGATCACAACTGGGTGTTACAACGAGATAATGATCCAAAACATAAAAGTAAGAGCACCATGAAATGGCTTCAACAATAAAATTTCAAGCTTCTCGAGTGGCCTAGTCAAAGCCTAGATCTCAATTTAATCGAGAATTTATGGTTTGATGTGAAAAAGCTGTCCGCAAAGAAAACCTTCGAATCTGAATGAATTCCAATTTTCTTTAGAAGAATGGGCTAAAATTTCTACTGAGAGTTGTAAAAACCTTGTAGAAAAATACCCAAATCGAATCATTGAAGTCACTCAAGCAAAAGGTGGACAAAGAAAGCATGAAATAATTTCGTAAGTAAATGTACGAAAACTTTTGCATTTTAACTTTTTGTTATTTTCCTCAAATTCTTTGTTGGTTTACATTATATGTTGGAGTTAAACTAATTTTTTTATTTGTTAAAACTTTCCAAACGAACGTTAAACTTTTCATAACTATCCTATGCATGGTCCAAAAGATAAGGACGAATATAACCGAAATATTTCCCTGTACGAATACTTATGAGCGCTACTGTGTGTATATATATATATTCCGCTTCTTGCCATCTCCCTTTTTCCCTGACAAGGTGTATTGCTAAATACAGGAAGGACCTTGGGATAGTTTTCATTTTTTCTTCGAGTTTGCACTATATATATATATATATATATACAGGTATACCCCGTTATTCATAGCTTCGCTTGTACGTAATATATTTTTTGACACCAAATTCCGCTATTCGCAAACCCAGCTCCGTTATTCGCAACGCCAGTTAAGGGAAAAATAATTCACAATTCCGCCTGCTACCAAACGCAGCGCAGCATGCCCGTATCGCAGGCCATTATTCAAGAAAAGGCACGATCTTTGTGGCGAGATGTGAGGAAGGAGTCGTTGGTGAAAGTGAGAGCAGTGGTGGTAAAACTTTCAGTGCGAGTCGGGGGTGGTTTGAGGAAATAAAAGTACAGTACAGGTGTTTATTCTTTTATCGATGTTATTCAAAACTTACTATGCTAATACAGGTCTGTATTTGTGTTTTATACTTGCTTTTATGTATCGTATGGGAATGTATCCAAACATCTTACCTTCTGAAAAATGGCCACTGGAACGCATCCCCCATAAAACATGTATTTATATGGGAAAAAATTATTCGTTATTCGCAATTTCGATATTCGTAATGAGTCTGAGAAACATAACTCTTGCGAAAACCGGGATATACCTGTATATATATATATATGTATATATATTATATATATATATATATATATATATATATATATATATATATATTGTATATTATATATATATATATTGTTATGTATGGGAATGATGAAATAAGGTTAATTAATTACTGGTTATAAATTAACCCACAAACAAAATTGATCGTGCAAACAGAATGAATTGTATGTATAAATGAATGGTTTATGAAACAAAGAATTAAAGAACTGTGTTCGTCAAAATGGCGAGGGGCATTTTTGTGTAGATTCGGATGTAAACGAAACAATTTGGAAATTCTTTAAGTACATGGAATTTAAAACATATGCATGCTAAATACTCGTGTAATTTAGGGAAAAAGCTATGAATTCAATTGTCTATTTAATTCTGAACAAGTTCGGATAAAAATACCATATAAAGGCTACCCAGAAACTGAGAAAATAACTAATGTAAAAAAAATTACATTAACGTAAAGAAATTCATTTCTGAGAGGGCACTTGGGTTCTCGCGTTTCATTGAAAAGAAAGAAGGCGTTTCAAAATTGAACGTTCATTTATGTATAAAATGGGAAAACTCCGTAAAATTAGATTGTTACATTACACTGGTCTACAGCCAAAATGCTTCAGAAATAAAAGTAGTCAATCTTTACTAATTTTTGGTCACTGAATACGAAAATGATGCCTAAAATTGCCAATTGGCTCTATTTATAAAGATATCAGGCAACCCTGCACCCTACTAACTGGACTGCATCTGTCGCGTAATATGTAGGCGCCTGTGACACATCGACGCATTGACTCTACTGCGCATGCGCGCAGTTATATTTTTTTTATTTTAATAAATTAATGTAAATATATACATATATATACAATAAAATGTAATTTTAAATTTATCTATTACATTATGTATTTGTAAATTATTTATTAAGAAATAGATTGGATCATTTTAACATATTGCTTCCCATAATGTTTTTGATATTAATATAAATGGAATACTAACATAACTTAACCTTACCTAATTTAAAATTATTAAAATGCAATGTAATTACATTAATTTATTAAAATAAAAAAATATAACTACGCGCATGCGCAGTAGAGTCAAGGCGTCGATGTGTCACAGGCGTCTACATATTACGCCACATCATCAGTTCATTTGCGGAAGTCATACAGTGCACCCTTGTCAAACTCTTTTTAGTGTTTGCTTTTGAAAATGAATTTTTTTCAGCCTAATTTGAACAAAGATGCCTCGTAATTGCGTGAACAGTGTAGATAACTTCTGTTATGTTTGTGGAGAATTGACTTTTGCATCACAAAAGCGTGCTATAACCGCCGTGATTAGGAAAGCCTATCACCTTTATTTTGGCTGTAAGATTGGAGATCAGGACAAGAGCTGGGCCCCACACATATGCTGCAATACTTGTGCAACAAACCTTCGCCAGTGGTTGAATCAGAAAAGGAAATCTATGCCTTTTGCAGTGCCAATGGTGTGGAAGGAACCAACAGATCATGTCAGCAATTGTTACTTCTGCATGGTGCCTCCAGTCAAGAAAGGTATTTGCAAGAAGAAAAAGTGGATTTTACAATATCCGAATATACTCTCTGCTATACGCCCGGTACCTCATGGCGAAGGACTACCCGTTCCTGAGCCCCCACACTCATTCTCCCTGGAGTCAGAGGACGAGGATGAAGGAACCTGCGAAACTTGTGAGCCTTCAACTTCACAAGACCCTGAATTTGTTTATAACTTGACATCTTCTAAACCGCACATGATAACTCAGAATGAATTAAACGACCTTATCAGAGATTTAGAACTGCCAAAGAGTAAGACAGAGCTGTTGGGCTCCAGATTGCAGCAGTGGAATCTCCTCGCTGAAAATGTTAGAGTGTGTAAGTTTCGTGACCGTCAAAAAGATTTTGTCCCATTCTTCATCATGGAAGGTGACCTTGTAGCTTGCAACGACATCGATGGTCTGATGGCAGCTCAACATTATTCACAATCCTGATGAGTGGAGACTGTTCATTGATTCATCGAAGTTGAGTCTAAAAGCTGTTTTGTTGCATGTTGGCAACGTATTGCCATCAATTCCAGTTGGTCATGCAGTCCACATGAAGGAAACATATGACAACATGAATCTGCAACTTTAGAAATGCATAAACTATGACAAACATCAGTGGCAGGTTTGTGGTGACTGACAAGTTGTTGCTATCGTATTTGGACTGCAGCCGGGCTACACTAAGTATTGCTGTTTTCTGTGTGAATGGGATAGTAGGGCTAGGATTTCTTATTACATCAAGAAGGATTGGCCACTCCATTTTATCTCCAAAGCACAAACTTTTTCAAAATTTGTAGACCAGTGTTATTAACAAGTTTAATGGCATGTTAAATTTACACCTTAGGAAAGGTCAATAATTCTTACAAATAAGATTAATAAAAAAAGAGAATCCTATTTGGGTATATAAATAAATCTACGCCTGGTTAGCCTAACTAGAAAAGGGCCCATAGGCAGAGAAAGGTGTTGTCTTATAAATGAATGAAAGTATATTTAAAACAGAGAACGAGGATGAAATTTACATCACATTACTCTTTGCCTATTGCCGAATAACGTAGCATAAATTATGTTACTTAAAAAGATGGGATAAAGGTCTGCATCAAAAAATATAAATTTGAAGCGGGAAGATATCCAAAAGTTAAAAAGAAAAACGGGTAGGATCAGTGCATCTCAGAGCGTGAAACAATAAAGTTCACTCCCACAAATCTGTGTTGAATTTAAATAAGAACATTAGATTAGTGTGTGGCAGTTAGAAGCTAAATTGTTCTTCTAATTTTGAGTAAATTACTCATCAAGCTAAAGTGAAACGAAAAATTCGCGTCTGTTTAAAAGACTCCCAAAAGAGTCTATCCTATATTCCGGAGGAAGAAAACGGAGACACTCCATATATTCTGTTCGTGTCAGTAAACGCTCGAAAATAGTGTATCCTTGATTTACCGTTAGAAAACGGAGTCCGCGCATTCTGGAGAAATATAAAATACACTGGACTATAATGTACAAATTCTCAAGAGAATAATTACCACTGTCAAAAGGAAGTAGGTAAACAATGTAACCTAGGCATGCATTAAACATTATAATTGGAATGGTCAGATAACCAGATAGGATTAAAATAATTCCACGAAATTGTATGTACAAAATACAGTCAAAAGGCCGGGTAGAGAACCAAACTGTTGTTCTAAAGATAATTCCATCAAAAATTGTAGCATGTATGCCTTTATTCATTTTATTGGTCTGACATATTACAATACGGCTGTATTCAGTTAAATAACTACACATTGTAGATTCACATTCTGCCTTTCCTATTTTCCAGCGTTGTTTGGATGGTAATTGGGTTTAGTTTGAGGTTTGGTACCAGTTTTTCGATCATTTTCCATATGTAGATTATGGTATACCTCTCTCTTCTTCTTTCCAGGGAGTACAGATTTAGTTTACGTAGTCTTTCCCAGTAGTTGAGTTCTTTGCAGCCATCAATCTTGGCTGTGAAATGTCTCTGCGTTTCTTCTAGTTTATTAATTTCTTCCTTTTTATATGGGGACGTCAAAACTGAGCAGTATTCAAATTTTGGTGTGATCAGTGTTCTCAGCAGGGGAATCATTACTGTCTTGTCCCTCCTTTTGAACGTTCTAAGTACCTGTCCCGCGACTCTTTTTGCTTTGTTTATTGCTATCTGATTTTGTCTCGAATTTGGCATCATCGGTCATCATTAACCCCAAGTCGACCGCTTTCATGCTTTTCTGAATTTCCTGGCTATGCAGGCTGTTTAATTTCCTCATTTCTACCATATCTCAAGAGTTGAAGTTTCTCGGTGTTAAATGTCATATTGTTGTCTTCTGACCATTTGTATATTTTGTTTGTGTCCCTCTGCAAGGCCTCCACTTCATTTGCCTCGCTGATTTTTCTGCTGATCTTTGTATCGTCCGCAAATGATGTTACTGTACTGTTGCTGTTAATTCTACTGTTTATGTCTGTTAGCATGATAATGAACAGGAGTGGGGCCAGCACTGTACCTTGTGGTACTGAGCTGCGTATTCTGATTCTGATGATGATACACCTTGAATTTTGACTACCTGTAGTCATTTTCTGAGGAAGTTGTAGATCCATTTTCCCACTTTGCCTGTTATTCCCATATGTTTCATTTTATGTGCTATTATACCATGATTGCATTTGTCGAAAGCTTTAGCAAAATCCGTGTATATGACATCATAGTTTTCATTGCCTTCAAGTGCATCTAGAACATTGTTATAATGCTCTATAAGTTGTGAAAGGCATGGTCTTCCTGGTCGGAATCCGTGTTGATTTTCGTTGAATCTTTCTAATGTCTCCAAGATGTCATAGGTTTTCTCTCTGACTATTCTTTCAAATATTTTGGTGAGGTGGGACGGCAGTGACACTGACCTATAGTTCTGTGATTGAGATCTATCCCCGCCTTTATATATAGGGACAATGTTTGCTCTTTTAAAGATGCTCGATATTTCCCCAGTGTCTAGGGATCTTCTCCATATCCAGTATAAGGATATAACTATATAATTTTTACAGTTTTTAATTAATAGTGCGTTTCATTTGTCCGGACCTGCAGCTGAATGATTTCATTTGTTCTACAGCTCTCGCTACATCTTCTGGGGTAAAATCAAAGGATGTTATACATTCTCCTTGCAATTTCTCTTTGAAGAATGCATCTATGTCCTGTATCGCTTTGTCACTTTTTGGGGTACTGAAGACCGATTCATACTGGGCTCTCAATGTTTCAGATACTTCTTTTAGATTGTCTGTTAGTTCATTATTTCCTTTCCTTAAGGGCCCGATGGTAGCGCGCGTTTTTGTTTTCCTTTTCGCATAGCTGTAGAAGTATTTTGGATTTTCCTTTATTGCTTCTACCGCCTTTTCCTCTTCCCTCTCTGTATGGCCCTTTATCAGAGTTTGTATGTCCCAATCGATTCTCCAGTTTTTCTTGTATTACTTTCCTGGCATTGTTGTCTCCGCAATTAGCTAACTTCGTCGCTACTTTCTTTCTTTTGCGGAATATTCTTCTCTTTTGCCTCTCTAGCGAGTTCCTCTTTCCTTTTGGCTGTGCTTTCGGAGCATATTTTTCCAAAATTCTCAGCGTGTTTTCTTCTAAGGTTGTTAGCATTTCCTCAGTTATTTTATTCTCGAAAACTGTTCTTCACTCGATTTGGTCTATGTGTGATCTGATTTCTTGGGGTTCAAGTTAAAAACCCCAAATTTGCTTCTTCCTTCCGTATGTGTATTGTGTTTTAAAGTTATCACCATATTTGTTGATAACTCGATTATATTGTGGTCTGAGATAATAGTTGGAGTTATTTTTATATCCGCAATCAACTGAGAGTTTGGAGGTTTAGTTTCTCCATTTTCATTGCAAGGGTTTCCACGAAACTGTTGGATTTACTTATTACCGTCTCTATCATATGCCTCTCATGTATATAAATAGCACAGCCACCTTTACGTCTCAGAGTTCTATCCGCTCTTAGTAAGTTAAATCCATCGATATACAATTCTTTCTTATCGATACAGTGTTCGCAGTTATCTTATCGCAGTTTCCTTGGCAGTCTTTAAGATGTATTTCTGTGATGCATGCGATATTCGCCCTTGTTTCGTCCATAAAACCTTTCAGGTACGAAACTTTGTTTAGAGAATTGTTCGGTTTTATTCCTTGAATATTTGTCAGGATAATGTTTATGTTCTTTGTTTTGCATTACCCCTTGTGCATTTTAAGTTCGTTGTCCTTTGATATCGCATTTTTTGTAGCCTTGTGGTCCTCCGAGATGGATCCGTTCCCACCTACCTGTTCTGGTATCTTCTTGCCATGTAGCGGTCCGGCTCGAGGGTTCCCAGCTGTGTCAGCTGCATTTGCCGTATAAGATTTAGCAGCCGTATTGTGTCCGAGATGTTGAAAAAATTTTGTGTGCTATTTGTGTTTTGTTTACTATTTGGGTACACATTTTTTATCTCGCATTCCTTCTGTTGTCATTTGAAACTTGTCCTTTGTCCTTTGAACTTGTCGGGAGATGATGGTAGTAGCACTTTCTCCCGTACTGGCAGGTTCCATATGTCGTGTAGGTCTTGCAAACGTCGGGATGGTAGAATTTGCATTTTCCACCAAATTTGCAGTGACCATTATTGTAGAAGTAGTTGCACACAGGAAGGTGTTCGTACATACATTCTCCTCTCTTATATCTGCATATTCTTTTCACATAGCCTTTGTTTTTGGTGGTTTCAGTATGGTTTCTTTATTGTCTACTTGTTTTTTCCTATTGCTGCTAATGCCCTTTGTTTGAAAACTTTGGATTTGGTTTTGTGCCTCTGTTTCCTCTGTTGGTGCTTCTTTTATTTCTATTATTTCTGCATTTGCTATTTTCTTTTCATATATATATATATATATATATATATATATATATAATATATATACAGGGTGGGCCGTAAGTTTCCATACATAGGAAAAATTAAACGTTTGTTTTTATGTTTCAGATACCCTAAGAATATGCGTTTGACGTAAGATTTTGTTTACTGATGAAGCAAATTTTTACGTCAATGGAGAGGTTAATCGGCAAAACATACGTTATAGGAGTAATGCTAACCCTAACTGGCTGAGTCCGACGAAGATGCAAGGTGCCGGTAAAGTGATGGTGTGGGCCGGGATATGGGGTGACAGAATTATTGGACCAATTTTTGTCAGTGGAAATCTTAATGCCGAAAGGTATCTTAACATGTTGCAAGAAGAGATTTTCCCATCCCTGCTAAACGAGGAAGGTAACTTCCCAGTTACTTCCAGCAAGATGGAGCTCCACCTCATTATGGTCTTCACGTGCGTCGGTATTTGGATCAGCAGTTTCCGGATGCTTGGATTGGTCGGCGTGGTCCTGTGGAGTGGCCTCCCAGATCCCCAGATCTCACCCCCCTTGATTTCTATCTTTGGGGGCACTTGAAGGCCATGGTGTATCAGGAAAAGATACGAGACAAATCATCTAAAGGAACGTATCACCAACGCCATTACAAGCATAACGTCAACTGTGCTAATGCGTGTTCATCAACAGTGGGGAACACGTATTGAAATGTGTTTTCAAAACAATGGCAACCATGTAGAGCATATTATACAAATAAAAATGGTTGTCCATAACAAAATGTTTATTTTTCCTATGTATGGAAACTTACAGCCCACCCTGTACTATATATATATATATATATATATATATATATATATATATATATATATATATATTGGCTATGGAGACGATCACTAGACACGGGAGAAATACCGGGCATCCTGAAAAGCGCAAACATAGTCCCAATATATAAAGGAGGAGATCGACCCGAGGCCAAAAACTATAGGCCAGGCAAAATTTGAAACACAATGATGCGAAATTTGAAGCACAAAATAAGATAGCAGTAAACAGAGCAAAGAGAGTAACTGGGTAGGTACTGAGAACTTTTAAACGAAGGGATAGGAATATAATGATTCCTCTACTGAAAACACTGATCACACCCAAATTGGAATACTGCTCGGTCCTAATATCCTCATATAAAAAAGAAGACATTAGACAGCTAGAAGGGATTCAGAGAAGTTTCACAGCCAAGATCAAGGGGTGCAAAGAACTAAATTACTGGGAAAGGTTACCCGAATTAAACCATATTCATTGGAAAGGAGAAGAGAGAGATACACCATTATTTACACTTGGAAAATAATGGAGAAACTAGTCCCTAATCTTACTCTGAACCATGTAACTCCCCAAACAACAGTGGAAAATAGAAAAGGAAGACTGTGTCGTGTTCCCAAATTAAAGGCTAGCCATGGAATATCCTTAACCCTGAAAGAAAATAGTTTTGTTTTGAGAGGACCAAAACTGTTTAATCAGTTGCCCAAAGACCTAAGGAACACGAGTGGGTTACAGTGGACATCTTCAAAAGAAGACTAGACGCCTGGCTCAGAACAATCTCCGATGAGCCGGGCGTACCTGGCTCTGTGAGGTGGAGAATACAAGAAACCAACTCACTACTTCACCAGGCCAACTCGAGAGGAGGGGCGACAAGCTTGACCTTCGTGAAATGAGGAATCATCGCGCGGAACAGTTGAAAGGTATATATATGATTATTATTTTCCGAAAGTAACACGTGAATAATATTTATGATGAAAATAACGAAAGAAAATTAAAACAAAAATAGTGTTCAAGCTCTTTCGTCTAAGGACATCCTTACGAACATTGTGTTCCTGACGATGTCATTAGACAAAAGCGTTTGAACCCTATTTCGTGTTTTAATTTTCTTTCGTGGTTATATATATATATATATATATATATATATATATATATATATATATATATATATATATATATATATATATATATATATATATATATATATATATATATTAGGGTGGCTATCACTATATAGGGACAAAAATTATTTTTTTAACTTTATAGTTCAGAAGGTCGAATTTTGTTCTTTATCATGAGAAAACTTAGCATGACATTTTTTAAAGCAATTAAATCATATTTAGGGGTGGCGCACGGCAGTATAAAAATGTAATGTAATTTTAATCAATAGTAAAACACCCTATTTATTTCTTTGCAAAATTGAAATATTCATATGTTTCCAGATATATAGTTGTATTTATGATATAATATCAATATATGTAACTACGGTACTTCTTGTGATTTTTGTCATCTGAAAAACTGGCAAGGAGCAAGCTGCAATTCAAATCCTCAGTTAACTACATGCTGAGGAAATGCGTGTGGTAGTAATTCGGGCTCCATTGATTTCACGGTTAGGAGTTTCACGCCCTGAAATTCTCAATTTTTTTCCAATCATGGCTAGTACTAGTTATAGTGCTCGTTCTAAAACAGATATATGGCTTGTTGGTCCAACTTTACCAAACATATTGGGCGATAAACTCCCTTCTTAGCAGCAAGTTTTGGCTCATTTTTTTTACCATCATTCAGTGATGAAGCTCCCTTTGAAAGATAGTGCTAAGAGCACTTTGATCAGTGTTATGGGTTTCTGGAAGAAAGCCAGTATTCCAACTGCGCATGAACATGATCTTATTAAGCGGTTGCTCAAACTTCATTCTGAATGGAAAGCATTACAAAAAAGTAAGTCCCGTTGATCTCAAAAGCAAATTTCCAATGAAACACACTTCACATCACGACTCAATGAACTATTTGACATTGCACACGAGAATGCTCTGTCTATGATGAAAATAGAAGATAAGAAATTTCTTATTGCTCAGAATGGAAGGAAAGGTCACATAGTTGGCATTGATAAAGTGACAACAATCAAGGAAAGAAATAAGATAATTAGAGAGCAAAATTTTATTAGCCGCAAAGAAAACATGAAAAAGAAATACAACAACTAAACAAAGTTGCAACAATAGATTCAAGTACCAGTAGTGATAATGAGTCGATCCATTCGGAAAATAGTACATCTCAAAAATTAAAAAGTTTTTCTCAGGGTGACACCTCACCACAATTGAAGAAAGCAAGACCTCAAAACATAATGACTCCTGAATTAGCGCAAACTCTAGACCGTACAAAGACCAGCAACCGAGCAGCAGCTCATATCGTTGCTGCTACGTCAAAAAGTTTAGGATATGATGTAGAGTCACTATCGATCAATAAAGATTCTATTCGCACTAAAAGGATGAAAATTAGAAAAGAAACTTCAACTAATATCATTGAACATTTTGCTCCATAAACCCCCCTGGTAGTTCACTGGGATGGGAAAATGCTACCTGATATCACAGGAAAAAAAGTCTGTCGGTCGTTTGTCTGTGGTAGTGACTGGTAAAGATATCACCAAACTTCTTGCAGTCCCTAAACTTACCTCCGAAAGTGCAAAAGCAATTGCAAAGGCTGTTGTTGAAACTATAAAAGAATGGAATTTAACCAACCAGATCAAAGCTTTGTCGTTTGATACCACGGCAAGTAATACAGGAAAGAGAGGAGGTGCCTGCATCCTGATTGAACAAATGTTGGACAAAAATCTTCTGCACCTAGCCTGTCGTCATCATATCCATGAGATTATAGTTGGAAATGTATTTGGTCCCTCATCAGGACCTGATATTGCTTTATTTAAGCCATTACAGCTAGAATGGAGTAACATTGATAAGAGTAAGCTTGAACCAGTAATTGGTGATAAAGAAGTGACCTTAGACATATCTGAATGGAAGGAAATAATTGAATTCTGTAAAACTAACCTAGAAGAACGTCAACCAAGAGATGATTACCGAGAAACCTTAGAATTAACATTGTTGTTTCTGGGAGAAGTACCCCCTACGAGGAAGAAGACTGATGCAACCAGGTGCTCTACATCGTGCACGTTGGCTAGCAAACGTAATTTATTCTATAAAGATTTATCTCCTCCGTTCACAGGTTCGTCGAACATCAAGAGAAATATCATCTTTAAGAAGATTCAATTTATTCACTACAAAGATTTATGTGGCATCCGGCTAGTTCTTCGCCAACAATTCATCCCCAACAATTCATAGCCAACAATTCATAGCCGTATACAAATCAAGCCCAACAATTCATAGCCAGGAAAATTAATAGCGGCTTTAACTTAACCTTAAAAAGTTACTTAAATTACAGAAAGAGAGAAATAAATATAAAGATAAATTGAAAAATACTGACTATGAATTGTTGGCTGACATAATTATAAAATTAAGAAGACGAATTTTATGTGACGTCATTGACGACCTTGAAACATAAATACAAAATGTTTGTATTTGTAAATTGTAAATTGTAACTTGTAAATCGGGACTACCTACGAAAAATACATTTTCCGTTTTAAGCGGAAAAACAAAATAAAACGGAAAATGCCCGGTTAGGTCAACTGAATGCCAGGTTAGGTCAACTGAATGCCCGGTTAGGTCAACTGAACGCCCGGTTAGGTCAACTGAACGCCCTTGATGATTGGTTAGGTTAAGTTGTGATATTTTCGTTAGTTTAAATGAAAATGACGAGAGCAAAAATACATAATAAACAGTATATATATATATATAAAATTGTTGGGGATGAATTGTTGGGGATGAACTGTTGGCGAAGAATGTTCCGTAATCCGATTTATGTAAAAGCATGGTTCCAATGCCCCCAACAACTTCAGCTCCTGCAAATGACCTTGAGCTCCTTCAGCAATTAAAAACTTACCCAGACAGTGTCGTCTCCAAATCTGCAGGCAAGGCATTAATCATTTGTGGTATTTAAGTGAACGTCTGAATGGTCTCTCTTTGATGATCGTGTGCCTTTAGAAATGAAGAGACTGATGGTCTAGCTCTAAAAAATGAAGGAGATAAATGCCCTCCAAATAGAATTTGTCCAACGACTGCTGAAGGAAAAAATCTGTCATCATTTGCCACAGCAAACTCTCGACAACTGTTCTCAATTTTAGGGTTGGAAGATGATTTTCTAACTTCTGTAGATTCAGCTCAATGGGAACAGATTCCGGATTATGAAAACGCTTCCAAGATTCTTAAAAGCATGAAGGTTGTCAATGGTATAGCAGAAAGGGGAGTAGCATTGATAAAGGACTTTAACGCCTCTGTAACGAGAAATGAGGAACAGACACAGTTTTTGCTTCAAGTCGTTGAGGAACATCGCAAAACATTCCCAGATGCAAAAAAGAAAACATTAGTTGAAGGTCTCCAAAGTTCAACCAGGCGACATTGAGTTGTTAGCACCAACGAAGCCCCCTCCATTGAGAGGATAATACTCACCCTTATGGGTGAGGGGCAGTGCCGTATTAAGGATTTCTGGGCCATGGGGCCAAAATATTCTTGGGGTTCCTCAACAAGACAAATCTTCGAGTCATGTAAATTAATAAAACCATTTATTTCTAAATCAAATAATGCAAGTTTTACACAAATACCAAGCTGCTATAATTACACCAAACCAACTACACAACTACAAGTCCACTACTAAGCTACCAAGGTTGGTCACAAAATCATCCACTACCAGTATACAAAAGTTTTTTGAGCTGCTTCATATCACTAAATTTTCCAATCACAAGCTCAGTATTTAAATTCTGCAAAATATTCTTTTCAATGCGTAATAATGACAGGCTTTGCAATTTCTTTTAGGTTAGCATTTGACGTTTAACATTTTTAATCATGCTCAAATGAGAAAAAGAACGCTCTGCAGTTGCATTTGACATCATCAAACACAAATAAATGCGATAAGCAATGAAAGCATTTGGGAAAACAGCACTCAATTTGTGAATTTCCTGTAGTACTCCTAATGAGCGAGTGTCAGCTAAAGCATTTTGTTTGACAAATAGTACAAAATGCTGAAACTCAAATGGGAAGCTGTCCTCAAAATCATTTGGGTAATAGACTAACCAGATTTTTTGTTGCTTTTGATGCTTCCTCTGAAGTTAGTTGAGAGATATTGTTGAGCATTCCAAATTTATCATTGATATCACTATAAACATCGGCCCCTAAAATAGCTGGGCCCTGGGGCCTGGCCCCAAACTTAATAGGCCACTGGTGAGGTGGCCCTGGAGCTGAACTCAAAAAAGACTAGCTAAAATCTTCTGGACTCTTGCGGCACCTCTAAAACATTTCCGATTTGTATACAAATTGGTATTCTGAGTTTCTTAGGGAATAAGAACAATATTATGGGTTCCGAACTTAACTTTTTGAAGATTATGTTTATACAGCCACCCTAATATATACTGTATATGTGTATATAGTGGTTACTTTTTTGCTAAAAACTGTATATTTTTATATACGATAAAGATCCTTTAATACATAAAAAATAGACTAAATATAGTTTTTGCCGAAACAAGTCATAAAAAATATATTGATTTTGAAAGAAATAATTAAATCTGAGAAATCTCCGATTTAAATCCGACAGTGAACAAACCTTCCAAATGAACAGGTGTTCATAATAATCGCTTGTGTCACGCGATTATTCGATCAACTATTGCAAATTGTTGCATGTTTTAAACTTTAGGAACGTTTTGTGGCAATATTACTTCCAAGACTTCAAATACAGACTGAATTTCAGAGGGTGTGAACGCTATTGAAATCATAAATGCACTTTGTCACGGTTATATAGAATAATTTGTAATCCCCCCCCAACACACACACACACGTGCGCGCATTTCCGCATAAGCGAGGTACTGATTTCTTAAATTCCATATATCTAAAACAGTAATTCAACCAACTAAATTTAATTTGGATCAAATGTAGAATTCGGACCCCAGCCTTCTTTAGTTAGCTTTATAAGGCTAACTAACGAAAATATCATGACCTAACCTAACCAATCGTCAAGGGCGTACAGTTAACCTAACGATTGGTTAGGTTAGGTCGTGATATTTTCGTTAGTTAGCCTTATAAAGCTAACTAAAGAAGGCTGGGGTCCGAATTCTACATTTGATCCTTTAATTTAACCCAACATCACTGCCATCGAAGCGAGAAGAACATGATCGCAATTTCGGGTTTCGGTCGCAATTGAGGACTCAGAGGTTTTTTTTTGTGGTCATTAAATAATGATGTACTCGCTAATATAGCCTAGCCTAACCTAATCTAACAAAACCTTAACTAATCTAACCTAATCAGGACCAACATTTTTTTCTGACATTCCGACAATAAAAATGCTTCTTGATTCTGTATACACATTTTCTAATGTCCCGAGGTACCAAAGGCGTTACCTCACAAAACATTTACGCAACTACATCTTGAATTATCACATACTCAGCCTCATTTATGTCCAGTTGCCAACGTGCACGCACGCACGCACGCACACACCCACACGCGTACAGAGTGAAAGACAGCGCGACAGCATGATAGAGAGAAAGAGATAAGGTGTCTATACTAAATGACTTTAATGTATCCAACTACATGAGTTAGGTTTACCTTTCCATTGGGGTTCCCTTATTATATAAATGTTTGAAGAGGATGCGATACTCATAATAATAATAATAATAACACTTGTGACAGGTTTGTAGAGACAATCATTAATATCTTATTACTTCGAATTTTCGTCCACGTACATTTATGTATAAACTGTGATGTAAAGATACCCTAAAGTGTTTGGAATTATTATTATTATTATTATTATTATTATTATTATTATTATCATTCCTTTTTCTTGTGGGATCTTTTCCAAATGGACGACTCCGCGGGATTTAGCTGAAAATTTGTATACTAATAAATTTTTATATTCCAATAACGAAAATGACATTATTTTCCTGGAGAAATATGCACAACATACGAAAAAATTTGCATTTATTATATGCGCACTAGTTTGCATGACGCATGACCGTTATCTAAATTATATAGTGTTATGTAGCGGGTTTTACAAAATAAAACGCAGATAATATCCTAAATTTACTAAAATTTGTAATATTTAATAATATTTTAATAAATAAATCTTCATTTGCACACCTTTTTCTCCAAACGAACTCGCATAAACAGTAATTTTTGTTGTTATTAATGTTTATTTGTTGCCTGCTTAGACCTAGTTTAGTCTGAATATTATTGTTGTAGTGTGAGCGTGTGATAATGCAGTGCTATGATCTATCTACTTGTGAGTTACCCCCGGTGAATTGAATGCCCGGTTAGGTCAATTGAATGCCAGGTTAGGTCAACTGAATGCTCGGTTAGGTTAATTGAATGCCCGGTTAGGTCAACTGTATGCCCGCCCTTGAGGATTACTTAGATTAAGTCATGATATTTTCGTTAGTTTTAACGAAAATCTCACTACTTAACCTAACCAATTGTCAAGGGCGTATAGTTGACTTAACCGGCCATTCAATTGACCTAACCGGGCATTCAATTAACCGGGGGCCACACAGTAACCTCGTATCCGGGCGTCATGAGCGGTGTAAACTAAATGACGGTCATGCGCCATGCAAACTAGTGCGCATATAAATGTTATTTTTTTCGTATGTTGCGCATATTTCTCCAGGAAAATAATGTCATTTTCGTTATTGGAATATAAAAATTTATTAGTATACAAATTTTCAGCTAAATCCCGTGGGGTCGTCTATTTGGAAAAGATCTTTCTTGTGGTGTACAGTATTGTACAGAATTGTTCATTCTGACGAACATCAAGTTTGTCACTCCACCTTAGACCTACAGTTCAACGTGGAATCTGAACCACGCCCCACCAGCAGCAGCAGCCCAGCGTCTTAACCACTAGGCTACTCAGGGTACCCATTTATCTACCAACCAATTTCTTTATTGTGTGGAAGGATGAATAACTGGGTTTTGCGCGCGCCGCCTACCGTCACCGGGTCCCGATCTCGTTGCCGATGGATTTGTAGAATTGAAGTCATTCTAGCTTGTGGCTGATTTCTAAACGAGTCTCAGCCAAACTTCGTTTGGAAGTTGAACGCTGTGCGAGAGAGAGAGGACTGCTTAAACCTAAATGTACGAAATAAATGTATGCAATATAAGGTTAAGGACAACTTGAAAAATTAGTACTTTAATTTATACAAAGAACAACAGTTAAATCTTATATGTATATACTGTGTCGCAAAGAAAATTAAGTGGAAACCTTTTTAACTGGACCAACAAAACCACAATTCTATAAAGATAACTAAATGAAACACAAATTTATTAAATCCTTTATAATGTCCTTAAAATAAGAGGTAGTTTATTTGAATCGGATGAGTTGTCTTTTTACAAATTTAACTCGAACAATAGTTGTTAAAAAATAAAGTTGACAAGGGAGGTAATTAGAGACTTAGTTGAACGTTAAAGAAGTTTGAAATGAGCAAAAACAATGTGTCCTCTATTATTATTGTACGCCAATGGAAAACTTTAGAGAAAATGGAACATAAAAATTTTGGATCACCTGAAGTTCAGGGCCCCCCCAGCCTCAATTACCAAATGATATCTTCGTTAAAACTAACGAAAATATCAAGACTTAACCTAACCAATCGTCAAGGGCGTACAGTTGACCTAACCGGGCACTCAATTTAATTTATTATTGTAATTGGTACTGTAAAGCAAAAAACAAGAATACATGGGGGCCCTGATCTTCAGGTGATCCAAAATTTTAACAACCATCTCAAATATAATATATAGAGAGGTGTGCAAAGTACTGAAATTTGTTACTTATGTTAAAGTACAAGTAATTTGACAAAAATTTACTTAAGTTGAAGTACAAATACAATTCGTGACTCGTACTTAAGTAAGAGTAAAAAAGTATCATGTTTAAAGTATACTCAAGTAGTAAAAGTAAAAAGTACTGTCCAGCATCTCAAACATAACATTGATAAAATCATTACCTCGTAACAACGATAAGTTATAAGTATATTAATTATATTCATTAGGCAATAAAATAAATAAATACACATATGGCCAACAAACTTTATTACTAGCACGACTTCTTATTGAGCTTTAACAATAATTGGTTCTCAAAGGCGCATGATTGGCTGCGTTAAATTCCCACACTGTTTGCCTCCTCAAATTGGTTGCTTTTATCATGGAAATTTCCCAAACGTTTGGGGAAAGACTTTGTACGTTACAAGATATCGGTAAAAATGTACTCAGGTTAAAGTGCAATATTTTCTCTTAAAATGTACTTAATTAAGTTAGAGTAAAAGTATTTTAAAATAATTGTACTTTCTAGAAAGTGGATCCTGAAAAATGTTACTTGAGTACAGTTACTTAACACTACTGCACACCTCTGATATTATATATATATATATATATATAATATATATATATATATATATAATATATATATATATATATATATACACACACTGGATGATTTGAAGGCAGGCAGGAGATACCATGAGATGAAAAGGATAGCTCAGGATAGAACACTTTGGCGGGACACATGAGTTGGACCTGCCTGATAGGCAGAACACGATGGATGGATTGTCATTAAAATGAGAGGTACTTTATTTAAATCGAATGAGTTGTCTTTTTACAAATTCAACTTAAAAATTAGTTATTAAAAAATAAAGTTGACAAGAAAGGTAATTAGAGACTTAACTGAACATTAAAAAAGTTTACAATAAACAAAAAAACAAATTGAATAAAAGTGGTGTAGAAATTGTCTTGATCGAGCTCATTCATGTTGTTAAAAGCACTCTCAAAGTTCATTGATATCCTGAATATTTTGTCTGCAAACTTTGTTTTATATATATATTATATATATATATATAATATATATATATATATATACATGAAAATTATTTCACGAAAGTAACACGTGATGAATAAAACCACGAAGGAAAGGAAACACAGAATGGTGCTCAAGCGCTTTCGTCTAATGACATCCTCAGGAACACTCAGGAAAAATTTGTCCTACGTACACTTTTACTCGGGCCATGACACCCCCACTAAGAAGGACATTTTTTCTTCAATGTTTCTCCGCGCCCTTAGGATCGCCAGGCCGGAATACTTCGATGCCGAATTAGAAAAAAATCAACGGTATTGGAAGTGATCTGTGTTATCCATCTGCGTTTATAGAATCTTGTCTCAACAAGGCAAAACGAACTTTCTATCGTGTGAATAATAACACTCGTACTTTGTCCAAAAATATTTTAGTACTTCCATTTT
Source organism: Bathynomus jamesi (assembly GCA_023014485.1). NCBI lineage: Eukaryota > Metazoa > Arthropoda > Malacostraca > Isopoda > Cirolanidae > Bathynomus > Bathynomus jamesi. Next base: position 834,865 of record JAJOZX010000582.1, on the reverse strand, counting down.
TCCCGGGCTTTTTAGGCATTGCTAATGTACTTAAACTTTTGGATATTAATGTAGTATTTTCATATAACAATATTGTGAAAAATATCATAGTAAAAAATAGCCCTACCAATAATTCAGGCATTATCTATAAAATTGGTTGTAAACAATATGATTCCTTTTACATAGGTTAGACTGGAAAGGACTTGCACACACGTATAAAACAGCATCAATATTCCGTTAGAACAGGACAGTCGTCCAGTGCCCTTTTTGTCCATTTGTCAGAGTTATCCCACTGTATTGATTGGAATAATGCTTCAGTTTTATTTCACTCTAGCAACATTGTTAATAGAAATATTCTTGAGTCTGCCATTATCCAACTTACAAATAACTTCAACATAAGCAAAGGTCTTTTTCAACTCGATCCTGTTGTTTTGAATTCCTTCAGAACAGATTTAGATAAGAAGGGTAGAACGCTAAATCTTTGGTAAACTTGTATGCTACTCTAATAACTTTTATTTTTCAATTTATTTTTATATACATCGAACCTTAAACAAGAAGGGCAGAGTGCTAAAACCCGGGCAGATTTCCAGTATAAATTTGTATTTTTATTTTTTTTTAATTATCTATAACACTGGTTGGAACCAATTCATTTGATCTTGTGCTAAAAATCGGTAGTTTTTCCTTACAAATTTGTATGCTCCTCCCACAATCCTTTAATGTTTAATTTTTAATTTTTATTTTTATTTCTCCGTTTATTGTATATATATATATATATATTTTTTTTTTTTCCTGTAACCTATATATAGGCTGTAACTCTTTATGTACTTCAGTGTTCCTGAGGATGTCATTAGACGAAAGCGCTTGAGCACCATTCTGTGTTTCCTTTCCTTCGTGGTTTTGTTCATCATATATACATATATAATACATATATATATATATATATATATATATATATATATATATATATAGTATATAACTATATATATATATATAAAAAATTATATATATATATAAAACAAAATTTGCAGACAAAATATTCAGGATATCAATGAACTTTGAGAGTGCTTTTAACAACATGAATGAGCTCGATCAAGACAATTTCTACACCACTTTTATTCAATTTGTTTTTTGCTTATTGTAAACTTTTTTAATGTTCAGTTAAGTCTCTAATTACCTTTCTTGTCAACTTTATTTTTTAATAACTAATTTTTAAGTTGAATTTGTAAAAAGACAACTCATTCGATTTAAATAAAGTACCTCTCATTTTAATGACAATCCATCCATCGTGTTCTGCCTATCAGGCAGGTCCAACTCATGTGTCCCGCCAAAGTGTTCTATCCTGAGTTATCCTTTTCATCTCATGGTAGCTCTTGCCTGCCTTCAAATTATCGAGCATTGCTCTCCTTTTTCTTCCCATCGGTCTTCTACCTTCATATCTACCCTCTATCACCCCCTTTAACAATCCTTCTCCTCTCAACACACGTCCGATCCATTTCTTGTATTTCTCTTATCACCTTAATGAGTCTTCTTTCCTCCCTCACCTGTTGCAGTACTTCCCCATTACTTTGGTGTTCCCTCCAGCTTATCTTTAGCATTCTTTCTCAAATCCACATTTCAAAACTTTCCAGGAGTTTCTTTTCAGTTGTTTTCAGTGTCCATGTTTCTGCTCCATACAGTACCACATTCCATATCAAGCTTTTTACTAACCTTTTCTTCAGTTTCAAGTTGAGTTTACTTGTAAGTAGTCTTTTCTGTCCCTCAAAAGCTACCTTACCCATACCAATTCTAGATATTACTTCCTTATTGCAATCTCCATTGTTGGTTAATAAACTTCCCAGATATTTAAATTGCTCAGTTTCTTCTAAGGTCCGATTGCCTATCGTTAGGTTCATTTGTGCTCCTTTTCCTCTTGCAATTTTCATTATGTCTTGGTCTCATTAATTCTCATTCCAAATTCTTCCGCCGTTGTTGTCAAGTTATTGACCATTCTTTGCAGTCCTTCCTCAGTACTACAAACAAATGCCTTGTCATCTGCAAACCTTACAGATTTTACCAATTTACCTCCCACTCTGATTCCTTCTTCCAGATCTGAGAGTGCTTCTATTAATTATCATTGCTTCCGCATAGATGTTAAATAACACTGGGGACAGGGAGCATCCTTGCCTGACCCCTCTCCCAACCAATCTAGGCTCCGATTCTCCTCCTACAACTCTAACATTCACAGTCTGCCCAAGATATAGATTTTTTATCAGCCTACGGCCTCTCCAGTCAACATTAATATTGTTCAATATTTCCATTAGTTTCCTCCATTGGACTCTGTCAAAAGCTTTTTCAAAGTCAATAAAACTAACAAACATTTCCTGATCATGTTCCAGCACTCTCTCTCCCATCATTCTCATAATACCAATAGCTTCTCTTGTTCCGCATTTTGACCTAAATCCAAACTGATCCTCTCCAATGTACTGCTCAGCTCTGTTCGTTAGTCTTCTGGTTAGTATCCTTAGCATTATTTTTGATGCATGGCTGACCAAGCTTATGGTTCGAAATTCTGAACACTTGGTAGCTCTCGGTTTCTTGGGGACAGTAATCATAGAGACTCTCATAAAGTCAGCAGGCCAGTCTCCACTTTCATACATGTTTCTGCACAATACATTCACCTCCTCTCTAGCATCACCTTCAAGACTCTTCAGAAATTCTGCTGGTACATCATCTGATCCTGGGGCTTTGCCATTTCTTAGGTCTTTTACAGCCATCTCTACTTCTCTTTCCAATATGTCCGGTCCCATACAATCTACTTCCTCCATTTCGATGTTATAAGGTTTGTTCTCCAGTTATCCCTGGAAACGTGGTTTTGTTGGTTTGGTGAAAAAGGTGTCCACCTTTTAGGGGACAGTTTTATATATATATATATATATATATATATATATATATATATATATATATTATATATATATATATATATATATATATATATACTGTATATGGATGCACCGATACCAAAATTTCACCGATTCCTGATACCGAATCTAGTTGGGTCCGTAGATACCATAAATATATGTTAACTGTTACATATACTGTAGATATAAGTCCAGTAAACGAAATATGGTATTGATTATTCTTCTCAAGATGAATTTTTGCAATAGACTAAGAATGAAATGAAAACAAAGTAGCCTATAGTTGTCTTTATTATAAAGGGTTCCAAAAAACCTTAGCCCTCCCATTTGCAGCTTACATGTTTACTTATATCGAAATAGTTTTTACTGATTATAAAAATATATAAAATTCTTTATTTATTGCAGGTATTAAAATTACTCTAGCTGATAAAGTGATAATATAATGGCTTCTCAATTAATTGGTGATTCGGAGAGGCAACGTGTGATAGATCGCATACGAGCAATAACAATTCAGGAAGCTCGTGATGCTGGAGCCACCTTTATAACACTCTCATGGGTTGCCAAAAAGTTGCGAAGAAGTGAGGACTTCGTCAAAAGAAATTGGAATAAAACTTTGGATGAATGTGAAATGGATACAACCAAATCTGGGGGCCCAAATTTGCCACTCTCTCAGGAAACAAAGGACATCATTGAAAGCGGTACGCGTAAGCGGAAAAACAGCTGTGCTAAACTTTCTAGAGATCGAAGTGTTGAGAGGAAAGATCGTTAGTGGTGAGATCATTCGACTGTACCGTCATAGGCAAGGTTTAAAGCCTTGGCATGAACTTCCAAAGCCAAGAAAAACTCAACTTAACATCGATGACAGAATGTGGTTTGCCCATTATCTTGAAGATTGGGATGTGGATGATTTCATGCATTTAGCTGTCTCCGATGAATTTTTTGTTTACGTAACACGTCGGCCTAACTGCCAAAACGATCGAGTGTGGGCCACAACACCAGATGAAATCGATGACAATGAACATTATCGCGAATTATTAAAAAGTCCAGACTGTGTTGGTGTGTTTGTTTTGTTCACTGCAAAGAAACTCATGTGGGTACTGAAGCCAAATGGTCAGAGTTGGGATGGACAGTATTTTCGTGATATTATTCTATCCCAGCATGTCATTCCTTTTCTAAGAAACCCAATGTTATGGATGTCGATCAGGTCACACTTCTGCACGATAAGGCCCCCTGCTTTAAGGCATTAGCCACTCAACAGTTGTCGCGGAACCATGAGATCGATTTCTTTGGAAATGAAGAATGGCCAGGAAATCCTCCTGACCTGAACGTCTGTGAACACATTGGGTCAGTTATAAAGGACAAGGTTGAATGTCTCTTGTTTCAAGAACCTGCAGCAAATCGATTTTCGAAGGATAACGCAACACATTGAAACTGTTTTAGCAAATTTGCGTAACGATCAAGATCTATTCACGTCACTTTTGGCAAGCTACCCAAAGCGAATTCAGGCTGTCTTGGAAGCCAATGGCGGGAACACCAAGTTTTAATTGTTTCTCATTAAATGCAGGATTAAATTCTCTTTTGTAAGGTATGTTTAGTTTTACTGTAACTCTAATGGTTTAGGCCATGGGCGGGGGGGGCTAAGGTTTATTGGAGCCCCGTATAATCAAATGTTGAGTATTGACAATGAATTTAGTAACAGTTGTCAAGACTCGTGAACTTCCTCAGAAAGATAAAGTGTAATTATTGTTTGCTATATTAGATCTAATGCGTCGTACTTTTTCATTTTTGGCAGAGTTTTGATCATATTTAAACTAGAAAGTGGTAATGAAACTGAATATACAAACGGTACATCATTACTCAAAATCAGCATCAAGGTTTCATTTGACTTCATCAGCCAAACTTCAAAAGTTTTATTGGGTGATGCAACTCTTTTGGCGAAAGCTGTACGAGCGTATGACCTAATTAGTTTTTATATTGCTTTCTTTCTTTTGACGTCTATGGTGGAAATAAAAGAAAAATTCTTATAGATATGAAGTCAATTCCACTTGAAACTCTCCGAGAGAGAGAGAGAGAGAGAGAGAGAGAGAGAGAGAGAGAGAGAGAGAGAGAGAGAGAGAGAGAGTTACAAGGAGTTACAAGGAAAAGAAGTACCTCAAAGGGCCTTGCGGCCCATACCGAGGAGATACCAATGGCAACGGGTGCCACGGAAAATTTTCTACACACTCAAATAGTGTGCAAGATTTGGTCTAACCTTTTCCTGAAGTGATCCACAGAGGAACTGTTCACAACTTCTGAAGGTAACCTGTTCCACGTGTCACAGATCTTATAGGAAAAGTAATTCCCACACACTAGTCCTAAACCGTTTCAAATCCAACTTCCAACCATTGTTGCGAGTTGGGTTATCATTTAAACTAAACATGCTTCTAAAATCGATATCGTTGAACCCGCGTAAGAGCTTGAAAACCTCGATGAGTTGACCGCGCAGCCTCCGAGTTTCCAGCGAAAACAAGTTCAGGGCGCGTAAGCGTCGATTGTAGCCCATATGCCTAACGGAAGGGATTAACTTTGTGGCCCTCGCCTGCACTCGCTCCAGCCTGTCAATATCTTTCCTGAGGGTGGGCGACCAGAACTGCACAGCATACTCCAGGTGCGGCCGAACCAGGGAATTGTACAGAGGGAGCACAATCTCCTTGTTCCAAAACTGAAATTGCCTCCTGATATGACCCAACAGCTTCTGGTCTTTCTTTTCCACCTCTTCGCACTGTTTCGTAAACTTAATGTCGCTGCTAATTAGCACACCCGTCCTTTTCCAAATCAGTCGCCTCGATATTACTCCCCAACATCTAGTAGTCCGACTTGGGATTGGCGTAGCCAATGTGCGTCACTTTGCATTTACCCAAATTAAACGGCATTTGCCATTTTTCGGACCACTCTCCTATCCTACCTAGGTCCGCACGCAGTTGCTAGATCGCTTTGGGCGTCCCAACATTGGCCCCAAGCTTGGTGTCATCAGCGAATTTTGCAATCCGACTGACGATGCCACCGTCGATATCATTTATGTAAATGATAAACAACAGTGGCCCCAAAACGGAACCCTGAGGAACCCCCCTAGTGACCGAGGCCCAACCAGAACTAACCCCTTTAATTACGACCCTCTGTCCCCTATTCTTCAGCCAGTTTTCAATCCACCTACCTACTTCCCCACCGACATGACTCCAGATTTGAAAAAATTTACTGGAGCACAGCTCTGAATTTACTTTTTTTCCCCTTACACCACTAGATAGGTTAATGATAGTAAACTCTTGAATTGACGACATACCAATTACAAATTGTTTTAGCTAAACATAATAATACAATAATGTACAGTTTATAACTCACCTTAAATTTATTTATTCATTGCAGCAGCAACAGTGGACGATGTTAGACCTTGCATGTAGGCATTTGTTGTGAATTTACAGCCATGTATGCTTGGCCACTGATCAATGGCTTTCTGTGTGATCATTACAGCAGATCTAGTGCCTGAAGCTGGACCCTCCTTCACAATTCTGCACAGCTTAGTCAAATGAGATGGCTTAATGGATCCTTTGTGTTCAACAATGTAACCAAGAATGAAGAATGTCCCTTCAGCTGGTGCTTCACTCCAGGCAGTTGATCCATCTTTATCAAAATGCTTTAATCTCTCTGTGATTCCTTTCCACAGCTGTTCTATATATTCTGTCAGCCAATTTATCACTGAGTCTTTTGTAAAACTACTTTCAGATCTGGTTCTGGATGGTCTAGCAACTTCAGCAACCTGGTAGTAATCAGAACGTTTCTTGATGTATTTGTAAACTTCATTTAGGATGTAATCCTCAGCTGTTAGTTCCTTTTGCTGCCCTGTGGTATCGTGCTTAAATTCAGAAACTACATCATTTGCATTTCCTCCATTAGCTAATTTGGAAATTGTTTCCATCACTCTTAACATAACAGTTTTCCCTCCTTCTTTATAAAATATATTTTCTACAAATTCTGCACTAACTGTGGTTTTTTGAGCTACTTGCAACATAATCTTTGTTACATAGGAAATCAATACATAGAACTTGGCACTAATTTCTTTCTCTTGTGGATGATCAAAAAACACACAATTTTCCACAAATCTGTCAAATTGATCAAATTCGTAATTAACCATGCGAGTATCAGATTTGAGTTTTGGTCTCTTAAAACCAATGATATTGTCAAGAACCATATTGGTATAGTCAAGGCCTGATCTCAGATTTGAAGAGTGATTCTGAATAAAGTCTAAAAGCTCACTTAGTTTACAAATTTTCTTCAATGCATCAACGTGGGCTCTGTTCACAAGATGCATTAAGTCCCATCGAAATTTGAAATTTTCTCCAAACAACTTTTTCATTTCGTTTTTAAATGGCTCGTTGTCCTTACAAAAAGCCCCATCTCCAACCATTCCAGATACCTTGGATTTAATTGCTTCTTCAGATAGTTTCAAGTGATTAGGAGACTTCAACACATCAAAAATTTCATTGGCCAAATAAACTCCTGATTTGCTGCGTACTAAATTTATCCCAGCAAGTTTTACAGTCTTATCTTCTTCACTCATAACTAATACAACTAGCATGCTTAATCCCAAAATTGTTCCAATGTCAGCTGTTATTGTTACTGAAGTTTGTTCTAAGAACCACTTTACAGTTTGTTCTTTAAGTTGATTATCTAATAGCTCACAAATTGTCTCGCACGCATGTGTGCTATGATTCAAATTTCCAACCTCACAACCTGACCTATGTAATACAGCTAGAAGTACTGGATATAGAGCCCATGCAGTGTTTGTTTTCATTATGTAGTATAAGATGTTGCCACATAAGTCTTCTATGCGTTTAGTAGTGTTCCGAGAAGATGTTTTCATCACTTCATAAACAGCAGCTCTTTGATGATGCTGAAGTTTAATTAAATGTCTCTTCAGGTGGGTTTTCAGATTTCTAAACCATCTCTCTTGATTTTCTCCTTGTTTGCATACATAGGTTAAATCTTTAACATTGAAGTAACCTTTTATGTTAGAATGTTTGTCTGAAGCACATGCTTTGGGGTCTGTGCAAGCTATGCAATATAATGTAAACATTTTATCATCAGAAGCATCAACAATATCTTCTTGATTATCATCATCTTCATCCTCAACAGCTATATCTACATCAGGCATATTAGTGTCACTATTTGCAATGTTTTCCATTATATCACTTGGTACTGAAAATGAATCATCAGCATGCCCTAGATCCTTCTTTTCCACCAATTTGAATGTAGATTTGATCAAATCATTGTTCAGGATTTCTTGTATTGATTTACACTTGCTTAAATGGGCTATGGAAATGTCAAATTTGTTGCTTTTTGCTTTATTAGATTTGGATGCAACACTTGAACTTGAAGGCATATTTTGACTCTTCTCTTTATTAACCACAACAGCTTGGTGAGTTTCTTTTGTTAGGCGCAAAATTGCATTCAATGTCTTCTGGATTTGGGAATTTTCAAATTCCTCTAAAGCAGTTTTGTTAGTCTGATGCGCAGATTCCTCACTTACCTTTTGTTTCTTAGGTGGAGGAGAAGCACTTTCTTCAGTCTGTGAAACATCTAGTGAAAAAGTTTCATTTTCTAGATTAGCAGTTGATGAAGTTGGTTCATTTTTCTGAGGTCTAGCACTAGCACATTTTGTGAACAAACTAAATGACTGCTTTGCCGTATCTCTTTGCTGCACTTCATCCTGGTATTTCTTTACTGCAATATCTAAGCTGTGGGCCCAAACTCTGGGACCTCTTGTATTGTAACAAATATTTTTTTTGGAATTAAAATGTTCCTCCCAGTTTTGCTTCTTTGAATATTTGTTCTTGCATTGACCACAAAAGTAACCCCTTTTAACACCCTCACTTTTCTCTCCAACTTCATCAATATTAGGATCCATTATTGATTACTGACTACCTGAAAAAATACAAAATAAGTAAAAGTTAGTAAATATAGTATGGTAAAAGTGAGTAAAAGTAAGTAAATATAGTACAATGAAAGTAAGTAAAAGTAAGTGCTTTAAACTTAGTAAAAGTAAGGAAGAGTAAGTAAAAGTAGGTAAGTAAAAGTAAGTTTAAACTTAACTAAACTTTTCAATTCTAGAGTCATGGTGGATTACTTAAAACCGCACAAGTAATTATCTGGCCAACTTATCAAACCTGGCCGAGATCAATGGAACATAGTCCAATCCTGATAATTTTATATTAAAAAATATACGTTTTAATAAAATTTTAATTATCAAAACATTGAAGCTTAACAAAAAATAAAAATAATTGTTAAATATGGAATTACCAACTAAACTTAAAATAACTAAATTTGTAATTTAAAAAAATTGGTTTGTACAAGAACGTATACGCAAAAAAATTGCATAACGTCTAGCGGATGAACAAAACCCAAACCCAAATTTACTTTTTCTCATGGTCAAATTTACTGGAGCAATGCTCCCAAGATCCCAGGAATCTGGAGTCATGCCCACCGATACCCAGCGCGCGCACTTTCGACATTAGCCGGCGGTGAGGTACCTTATCAAAGGCTTTCTGAAAGTCGAGATAAAGTATATCAATCGCCCTACTCTTAACATACTCAACATGACGTGGAAAAACTCGAGTAAGTTGGTGAGACACGACCTATGCCGTCTAAACCCATGTTGGGAGTCCCCAAGCAGCTTGTAGGAATCCACATGATCAACGATCCTATCCGCTATTATCCCCTCTAATAATTTACCTACAACTGAAGTGAGACTAATGGGACGATAGTTCCTTGGACTTTTGTGATCCCCTTTCTTAAAGATAGGGGTCACATTGGCTTCCCTCCAGTCACCAGGCACCTGGCCCGTCTCCAACGATTTGTTGAAGACTGTAGCCAGGTGGGGAGCCACCTGGTCGCGCACCTCCCGCAACACTCTGGGGAGAAACTGGTCTGGCCCAGGAGCCTTAAACGCGCTCAGTTTGTCTATTCTATCGGCAACGACTGTCGCGGTACACCGAACACTATCCAGGCCAGCATCTTCGTGCCTGACGCCTGGCTCGGGGATGACGCGGGTGTTCTCCCTGGTGAACACTCCCGCAAAGTACTCATTAAGCACATAAGCGATGTCCGCAGAACGCCGCTGGGGTCCTTTAATGGACCTATCATGCTTCTAATGGGCTTTCTACTATTAACATAACTGAAGAACTCCTTAGGATTCCCCATGCAGAGGCTTGCCACCCGTAGTTCTTCGTTACGTTTCACTAGCCTAACCTTCGCCTTCACTTCCCTACACAGGCGGACATACGCCTCAGTGTTCTCGTGGGAACGATTGGCCTTCGCCCTCCTATACGCTACTTTCCTATTTCGGATAGCCAAAGCGATGTCACGACTGAACCACTTAGGCTGCGTTGAAGCAGGGGTGACCGGTTTTGTGGGTATGGCAGCAGACTGCAGCACCATAAACTCGTCCCGGAATGCACTCCACACTCCCTCAACATCGCTGCCGACCTCTAACCCCATCTCACCTACGCTATCCCGGAGGCTAACAAAGTCCACCCGCTGTAGAGAGAGAGAGAGAGAGAGAGAGAGAGAGAGAGAGAGAGAGAGAGAGAGTTACAAGGACAAGAGGAAACCTCAAAGGCCTTTCGGTCCACTCGTGAAGGTGCCTGTTATTAAACTAGTTCATTTTTAATTATTCTAGCAGGAGTCGAAAACTGGATAGAAAAGCATAAGGTTCTCTCCCAACCATCCACTCCCATCCCCGCCACATGGGGGAGAGAAGGTACAGAAAAACGTTGAAGAAAATACCTTGACTCTGGAAAAGTAGCCAAGGAAATTTTAGAGGAAAGATAATATATAAACTAGCTCTACAATTAGGCTGTGCAAACATGGAAATAATACACTAGATAACACTAGTGGAAAATGGAAAGTATAAACTAACATATCATATATTTGCTAATCGTATATCAACTATAAATTCAGTGCTGCCATTTTAACCATAGTAATGAAGTTTCCATTTTAGAATAAAATATTGTAATATGGTAATTTCATAAGCACTTTTAATTTCCTAATTTATTCTTCTTTATATTTTTTAATTAAACATCATTTATTTTTTACTAAATATACAATAAATTATTTAATTTAAAATTGTGTAACATTTTGTAAACTTTATATTGTATTTGTTTTATTGTTATTATTGCTATTATTATTATTATTATTATTATTATTATTATTATTATTATTTAGAAAGTCGATATCAGCCTATGTCTTTATAGAGAATTTACATTTAATTTCCAATATTGTGAATAGTTTTTTATTTTCAGTACTGAGTTTCTTAATAATAATTCTAGATAGTATTCTTGGCATGCTGCAAATTCTTGTCTTCATTTTTTCTTCTGCTTAAGCGTTTCGTTCATATACTTTGAACATCTTCAGAGCTTTATACATAATTTTAAAGTAAAATGGGTTATATATATATATATATATATATATATATATATATATATATACACGGTGTCCAAAAAAAACTAAACACGCCGATTTTTTTGGACTCCGTTTTTTAATAAGCTATAATTTTTTTTATAATTTGAAATGTGAACATAATAGTTAATAATTATAATAATAATGAATAATATTTATAATAATAATAAATAATTATTGAGATATGTTCATATAATTTATCATTTTGGTATAATATAAATGGAGCTTGCAAATTAACGTTTTTATTTTCCATAGGTTTGAGTAACCCCTGATGCCGTCATATGATGAAGAAGACAAAATTTTAATAAAAAACTTAAGATTATAAAAAAGATGGGGTGCAAGAAGAATGATGCAAGAGTTTCCTAATAAAGATTTGGACACAATCTGGCGTGAACTATCTGATAAAAAAAATAGATGAAACTGGTTCGGCAGATAGACGTGAAGGAAGCGGGCGTCCTCGTTCCGCAAGGACTGATGAAAATATTCGACAGCTCGAAGCACTCATTCTTAGTCAAGAAAATAATCCTGGTACACATCTCAGCAGTCGTAAGATTTCCCATGAACTTGGAATTTCTCGTGGAAGTGTTTTCAACATTGCTAAAAATGATTTAAATCTTCATTGTTATAAAAGGCAGCGTGTACATAAATTGACACAAGCTAATAAACAGAGACGTAATATGTGTGCACGAGAACTTTTAGAGCGATTTCCAGATGACAGATCGGTATCAAAAATCTGGTTTTCAGATGAGAAGATCTACCATATAACTCCTCTAATAAACAATCAAAATGATAGGGTTTACTCAAGGGCGGATAAAAAAAAGATGTTAGTACTGAACGTTTGTTGAAAGAAACGGCAAGAGTTTCTCAAGGTGTGATGATGGGTGCGTGCGTATCGAAGATGGGCAAATCTCGTTTAGTTTTTATTGCACCTCGAGCCAGGATTAATGCAAACTACTACATTACTCATGTTTTGCCGATTTATCTAGAAGATATGCAAGCCAGATGTGGTAATGATTTCACCTTTCAGCAAGATGGCGCACCAGCACACAGAGCTCGTCAGACAATAGAGTACCTCAGAGCTCAGGAGGTTAGTTTTATCGAGCCCGAAAATTGGCCAGCAAATAGCCCTGACCTTACACCAATGGATTATGGCATATGGGAAGCTCTATCTTCTAAGGTTTACATACCTGGGCAGAATATTGAAGATTGAAATGATTTAAGACGGAGACTCATAGATGGTTGGGAAAGAGTTTCACAAAATTATGTAGACAAGTGCGTGGATGAGTGGCGATCGCGTTTGGTTAAGTGTATAGAACAAAATGGTTCCCATATTGAACAATTTTTCAAATAATAATATAATTTGCATTAAATTTATTGGAATAAGAAATCTTAATTATTATATTCAAACTTATGAGAACGCATACATGTTATTAATTTGCGTGTTTAGTTTTTTTTTTGGACACCGTGTATATATATATATATATATACATATATATACAGGGTGGGCCGAAAGTCTGGATCCATAGGAAAATATTTATTTTAATACATAAATTACAACAAATGTAAATACTTAAAATGAATATCACTTTAACTCGTAAATGCGTATCCGTGATACTGTACAGTAGTTCGTACTCCAGTATAAATACTCAAATACTTTTTTTTATTTCAGCCCAGAAATGGCTTCGAATCTAACAACAGAAGACCGGGTTAGAACTTGTGCTCATGTACGCAAGACAGGGCGCTACACACAGAGAAGTTGGTACCGAATTCAATAGAAATCATCCTGATAAGCATCCAGTAACACATGCGACTGTTGCAAGTTGTTTAAACGTTTCAAAGAAACAGGAAGTGTAACATGATCGACGGCGTTCTGGTCGTCCAAAAACTGCAACTGATGAAAATACCTCTGCAATGGTATGTGAAACTTTAACGAATAGTCCAGTAAAGTCAACAAGAAGATTATCAAATGAAACACGCATCTCGAGAACGTCAATTCGAAGAATTATTAAAAATCATAAATTCCATCCCTAAGTGTCTCGATGTCAGAGGCCGCCAATTTGAGCATTTGTTATAATTTGTTGTTTATACTGGAGTACGAACCACTGTACAGTATCACGGATACGCATTTACGAGTTAAAGTTGATATTCATTTTAAGTATTTACCATTTGTTGTAATTTATGTATTAAAATAAATATTTTCCTATGATCCTGACTTTCGGCCCACCCTGTATTATATATATATATATATATATATATATATATATATATATATATATATATTGTAAATTTGATACAATTTCAAATTAATTTAAGAATATTCGAAAGTTCATTAAATTTTATATTAATTTTCGGTTTTTTCACTTTAATGTTGTTGTTGTTGTTTAGCCGATCAGCCCACCCTGATCGAGCAAGCCGGCGGCACGCGGGTAACCGATCGCCCTCTCCGGAGTGGACCAGAGGTTCAGCGCACTAGTGATGTTGTGTTGTGTTCGTTGTTGTGCTAGAGCGGTACAGTCTGTCATAATGTGTCAATTTTTTGTGGTGTGTCCTGGCACAGGTGGCAGGTGTCGTCTATGGAGTTGTCTAGTCTGTGTTTATATGTCCGTAAGTTGGGGTGATGTCCACATCGGAATCGTGCTAAGTTAACTCGATCCGATCTGCTCAGGCTGATCTCTGACCTGTTAATGGGTGGCGGCTTCGCACCTAGGACCGTATTCGGACCGAGTCGTGTCAGTGCTTTGTGGGTTAGGTGTGTGTGTATGTGTTTTCTGTACTGTGTGATGTCTGTGGGGCGTGGTATGGAATGGAGTATTTGGTTATAATGTCTCTCTGGTGTTACCTTAATGGTGAGAGGTGTTGGTGCATGATTGTACATGTAGTGGCAAGGGTGTTGTGGGTTAGTTGTCGCTGCTGCCACGAATTGTGTTCCCTCATGTCTAAATGTTCCCTAACTTTCAGTATTTTTGTTTCTGTGTGCAGGTGTTCTATTGGTGTTGTTTGAGTGCATCCTGTAATACGAAACGTGCGTTGTTTTGTATTGTCTGTAAGGTGTTTATGTGTGTGTTTGAGATACTGGGTGCCCAGCATGGGCTAGCATAGTCCATAACTGAGCGAATATATTGTTTGTATATGAGTGATGTTGTTTCCTGTTGGTGTCCAAAGTTTGTGCCTGTTAGTACCCTTAGCGTGTTAAGTCTTGACGTACATTTGTTTTTAATGTCCTGAATGTGGTTTGCAAAAGATAATGATGTGTTGTATGTGACCCCAAGTATTTTGGTCTTGTGAGTGTGTGGAATGTTGATGTTGTTTAGTGTAAGCTGTGGAATTACCTGGTGTTCTTTTGTGTTGCTTGTAAGCAAGGTGATTGATTTTGTGGGCGCTACTTTGAGTCTATTGTGTGTGAGCCAGTCTTGTATACTGTTTATGTATGTATGTAGGTTATTTGTAGCGGTGTCGATGTTGTTGTGGGTGGATGTTAGAGTGATGTCATCTGCATATGATGATAAGGTAAGCTTGTTATCTATGGGTGTTGGAATGTCATGCATGTATAAGTTGAAGAGTGTTGGTGAGAGAACAAAGCCTTGAGGGACCCCGTTCGGAAAAAGCTTGTTTTTGGATGACTTGCCATTAAATGTGACATGTGAGTATCTTCCTGAAAGATAGTTGCTCAGCCACCTTTTGGTGTTATTGTGCATGTTTGTGTTGAGTATTTTGTTTATGAGAGGGAAGCGTGGGATAGCATGAAATGCTTTACTAATGTCTATTGTTGCTAATAGTGTACGTTGAGCTGGTCGTCTGGAGTTGATGCCATCAATCATTTTAATGTAAAAGGCTTCGGCAATTTTTAGTTTTTGTACGTTATGTGATGAGTATAAGATTTGAAAGTTTTGTGAGATATTTTTAAAATTTAATATTTTATGATCTACTCTGTAATGTTCGTTAATTTTATTTGAACGATACTTATGTTGGTATGCTCTCTCTTTAATGTGGTTTGTGGTGTTAACCAATGTAAGCCGACGTACAGTCGACTACAGGACACGTAAATTGGTACACCACATGATGTTGCTTATCAGGGTTTTTGTTACGTGTCGAAAAATGGCTTGATAACTTTTTCCTTTTATAGTATGTTAACATTGATAGTTTTTTCTTTATCCATTGGTTTTATGTGCCTCTTTAATATATTGTTTAGACATTTTTCTTCATGTTTTAGTGTTGTTGGGTTTCTTGTTTCGAAGTAAAATTTTATACCTGTATTTTTATTTTTATTTTCATCATCTTCCTTATTTTTGTTATATAAATTTGTTAGAGTTCGGTTTATAATATTATCGATTAAAAATAGCGGAAAATCACTGTTTATTAGATTTTGCTTTATTCTCGCAATTTCTTGATTAAATAGTTACCAACTTAAGCATATATTGAAAGCTCTGTGCACGAATGTTTTAATTATTGATAGTTTATATTTTTCTGGTGAGTATGAATTATAATTTAAATACGTTCCTTTGTCTGTTGGTTTAACACGTACACCAGTCGTTAAACATCCATTTTGACCAATGAATACATTAATGTCGAGAAAAGAGAGTGTATTATTCAAGGCAGGTTCAAATGTGAATTTTAATTTACTTAGTTCATGAAGTCTTCGAATAAATAAAGGAATGTGGTTATTGTTTTTAAATAGTATCAAGGTATCGTCGACGTATCTCATATACAGTTTTGGGTTGTAGTTGTTATTTTCTTTCATTATTTTATTTTCTAAGTTTGACATATAAAAGTCTGCGAAGGTAGGTCCTAATGGTGTGCCCATAGCAACACCATCTATCTGTATGTAGGTTTCATCACAGAATCTAAACGGAGTTTTTGTACAACACAAAATAAGTAATTGTCTCATATCTTTTTTTAAGGTTGGTGCAATTAAATTTTGATTATTGTAAACATTGTCCAAAATGATTTCTATGGTTTCCATGACTGGTACATTTGTAAAAAGTGATTCCACGTCAAGAGAAACAAGTTGTTCAGCGCTGGTTATTTTTTGCGGCGTTCTGTCTTTCCTTGTTAGAAGGGCAAGCTGTGCTTTTATTATACTAATTTCTTCTAAAAAATGTTTCACTACTTTTGTTACTACTTCTATGTCGAATATGATCTGTTCTTTCCCGTTCTCTTCTTTGCGTACCCTTTATGTGAAAATACGGGCACTCTATGTTCAGGCATTTTTTCTCAGTAATTGACTGTCTGCACATACGAGGGTGAAAAAAGTTGGTTTGGTCCGTACCTGCACTTCCCATTCCTCATCATATAGAAGCATTTTGTCGGGTGATTGTATATGCAGTTTGAGCCATATTTGCACCAATCTATTTTATAATATTCGCATGTGGCCCGTCATTTAAATTCCCTCCTGAGTCTTTATGTGATTCGATTTCCTTCTGCTCCGCCACCACTTCTTTCCTACTCAATGGGGTTGTTTTCTTCGGCGTGTATTTCGTATCTCCCTCTTTTGCCGTGGGTATTTCTTTATCTGAGGCTGCTTTCGCTCCTCCCTGTAGTGTGTTTTTCATCTCATTTTCTTTTTCCTTTTCGGTTGTGCCGGCGTTTTCTGTTGTTTCCTGTTTTTCTGTCGCTAAAACTGCTGTACTTGATTCTTCTATTTCAACATTTTGTATTCCCCTCTGTACTAATTTCCTATTGTTTAACATGCACTTGACGCACAAGAAACCATAAAGGCCTATGATTTTGTTATTTATTCTATTTACCATTTTCCTGTCTTTTCTATCTAAGTTCATGCATTCGTAGTGCTTAAAGGTATTGCACAGAATATGCAGTTTAAGCCCGAGGTCTAGTCTGCTTCATTTGTGTAATCACAGAGCTGATGTGCCGCGCAGTCCATTATACATAATTCGGCTCTATTCAGTTTTCTGACTTTCCCGCAATTTACACATTTCTTCATATTTTTTGCCATTCTCTCCTTTATTTTCCTCTTCTTCTTGCTTCTCAAATTTCTCTCGATAACTCGACCTTCGTTTTATGGCTCTTCCGAATTTTGTCTGACCTTTTTCCCTCTATAGGTCCAATGTACAAATCTCAGGAGCTGTTTTTCCGTTCGAAGTGTTTTCAATTTATGTTTCAATTTGATGTTTTTTCTTTGTGCAAGCTATATGCCATCAGCTTTCACTTAATAATTTATTATCGCGAATTTACTGGTATTTAATACACACACTGGTATAAGATAGAATTTACCGCTGAACTTATAAACACTAGTTATTTCGACATTACATAGAACGGAAACAAAACGTCCGTACACCACGAGGTAGAAACACATATATTTGATATCGTCACAAAAACCTCGAACATATTTTTTCATTTTATACAAAATATTTACAGCTCTATTTACCGAGTTATCGGGCCAACGAAGACCCGAGGGCTCACTCCAGGTTAGCCCTTAAAAAGACAATTCAGGCCATGCATTTTTTTGTTCGTTAGGAAATTGTGTATTTCTACAAAATACTTATCTATTCTATTAACAAGGCAGGCAAGTGTGTGAGCGTGTTTTTTTTTAATTGGATGTCTGCCGTATGTATGCGTCTGCCAGCTCTTCGAATATTGCCGTTTCAACTTGGGCCTTCCGCCGTGAAAGGTGTTTATGCGGCAAGTGACATATTGAGTCGTTCATACTTCGCGTTGTTGTACCACCACGGGAGTAGAGAAAGTCTCTTTCCGGCGAGTAATATCAGTGGGAGGTCCCTGTATCTATCTTCGTGTACTTGTCCCTTATGGAGTATGAAAGTGTTCCGTGGGTGATCAGTCTAGGGCAGTCAAAAGTCAATAAAGTCAAATTGTTTCCTATGGGGCACTTTTCGCTGAAACGACTGAAAATGCAATAAAAACACCTGTAGGGGGTATATTACCAAAGTTAATAGGTCAACCAAAAGTCAACTTTTACCTGTTAGGTCAAAAAATAGCAATGAGGTAAATAAAGTCAATTTTTTTGAATAAATAATTAAAATAACTAAAAATTGGCATCTTTTTGGTTAACTGGCAACTTCGCTGCTCGTATTTGTCTTATTCAGTTATGTCCGTTCTGGTTTTGGATGTGGTTGTGTTGTATGTATTGTGGTTACTGGTTACCATTTTTGATTTGTGATTTTTTCTGATTTGTGATTTCACTGATTTCGATTTCTTTTGATTTCAGATATTTAAAATGCCAAAAGTTGCAGTTAGTTCTATTGCTAAAGTGCGCGCTATAATTGCAAAATATCCTAATGAATTCATTTGTTCAGGAAAAAATGAGCTATACTGTCAGATTTGTTGTGTTGTGGTCAAGCATGACAAATCCTTTTTTGTGGATAAACATCGCTCTACCCAAAAGCACCAGCGTGGTATAGACCAAAATGTGGGAAATGAAAAGACGCAAACCCTTTTAAAGTACAAGTCTTCAGATTTTTCGGAAAAACTTTACATTTCTGTCAGCCAACATACCTCTTCATAAGTTGAGCAACCCTCATGTGAAACAATTGTTCTCTGAATTAGGTGTAGCAGTGCCTTGCGTGTCAACTTGCAGATCAATAGCAATGAAACAGGCAGAAAGCGAGTTAAGTAGAATAAAACATTTGCTAGAGGGTAAATTAGTTTTCCTAATTGTTGATGAAAGTGAAGTAAGGGGCTCAAAATATTTGAACATACTTGCTGGATCTATTGATGTTCCCAAGAAAACATATTTAATCAGGTGCGGTGTTCTTCTTGGAAATGTTAATGCACGAACTGTCATACACAAGATTGACGATACTGTAAAAGAATTCGAGATACCAAGAGAAAATTTCTGTTTACTTCTGTCTGATGCAGCTCGTTACATGGTGTCAGCTGGAGCGACACTCAAGCAACTTTTTCCAAGACTTTTCCATGTAACGTGTCTTGCGCATCTGTTACATAATTGTGCGATGCAAATAAGAGCATTTTATAGTGATGTTGACACTTTAATTGCATGTGTCAAGGCTTCTACTCTTAAAAACAAAAGCAGGAAGGAATTGTTTGCTGAAATAGGAACTCCTCCAGAACCGATTGTAACACGTTGGGCAAGCTGGGTGAACGCTGCTTTTTATTATGCAGACAATTTTCCAAATGTGAAGACAATTGTGGAAAATTTTGAAGATGAAGGAATCATTGTTCAGAAGGCTAAAGAGTGTGTTGCTAATGAAAAACTGCCAAAGCAACTAATGTCAATCAAAATGAATTATAGTTTGATTGCTAGCTTAGTGACTAGGATGGAAGCATCTGATTGCACCATTAGAGAGGCATATGAAACCATTTCTTCTATCAACCTTGGCGAAGATGTGTGTTCAGTCAAACAATACATTGAAACAAGACTCAAGACAAATGGTATTTGTGAAATAATTAACCTCAGTAGACCTGAAATCTCACCAACAGTTTATGGTCAGCTTTTGCAATGTCAACTAACAACTGCCGCTGTAGAGAGATCTTTCTCCATGCTTAATAAATTATTAAGTAAGGATCGCAATTTTTTGCCAGAAAATGTCGGCAAATACTTCATAATTTACCACAATCAGTCAACTGATGTAGAAGAGCAAGAATAAGTAATTAAAGTATCGTTTTTATTATTGAAAGTAAAGGCAACTGTATAAGTCAATTTTTTCAATTCGTAAGGTCAACTTTCTTAATTTTTTCGGTCAACTTTTGACTGCCCTAGTCTGATCACCCGTTATTGCTACGGCGAATTCAAGAGTCTCCCACTTAGAGGTGTTTATGAGGTAAATGTTAAAAAAAAATTATTTGCTCGATGGTTGATCATGATATGTGGGGCACAATCAACCAGAGAAGTCTCTCTAAAGTGAGAGAAAAAGTTTAAATAAAATCCTACAGGGTTACGTTATAATACTATTTTCTTAAATTATATTATATGTGAGGATAGTCTTAAACCCTGAGAGAGAGAGAGAGAGAGAGAGAGAGAGAGAGAGAGAGAGAGAGAGAGAGAGAGAGATTCATATATTTGTTTTTCTCCAGATAAAAATAAGCATTCTTTTCTAAGAAGAATGAGGGACTCTTTTCCTTTTTCTGAAATTTTGCTACAGGTCACAATTTGTCTCTATAATTTTCGAAAATACTTTTTCTCTGCGAATCCCGAGACGAAGGAATAAATTTCACGTATGATTCATGATGGAGCTTAAGTTCACAAAGGTGTAAAAAATTATAATTCAGCAGGAATAAAGAAAAAGTAGCATTTCCTTGCGAGTAGAACGGGGATTTTACTTCGCTGTTCTTCCCACTTTTTATTTCCATAGAGATAAAGAGCTTTAGAGGATACTAATGTGGTAGTAATAGTCATTTGCAACACGGCTCAGAGTTTTATATATATATTTATATACACGAACGGAAGCATCGTCAGTACTTTGAACCCTCGAGAAACGAAATAGAAACACAATGAAATGAGAGAAGAGGCAGATTTTGTACTGTTCCAGCTGCGGTGACAAAGAGGGCCAGGAAAACGAGGTCCAAATCTTTTTAATTTCCTCCCCAAAGAACTGAGGAACCTCCAGCACACCAACCTGAATAATTTCAAGAGCCAGAGCCAGCTGGACATGTTCCTGTACAAAGTCCCTGACCATCAGATACTGATGTTAGAACTTAAAATAAAGGAGTCAACCATAAGAGAGAATATTGATAATGAACACAAAGCTATTGGCACTATAAAGGAAAATAGCAAATTCTTCTTTAGCTATGCTAAACGCAAAGCAGTTATCAAAACGAGCATTGGCCCATTGCTTGCTAAAGATGGACTAACTCTCACATCTAATACACAGGAAATGGCAAACATTTTACAATCTCAATATGCTTTAAGCTGGAGTACCCCTGTAGTAGCAAAGAAAATAAAAACTACAGCATTTTTTGATAGAGAAGAAAATGACCAAGACAGACCATTATTGGAAGATATACAAATAACCACTAGAGATATACAACAGGCAATAACAGAGCTACCGGGGAGTTCAGCCCCTGGTCCAGATGGAATTGGAGCCAAGATTCTTAAGGAATGCAAACATACTTTATCTCTGCCTTTGAAAATCCTGTGGAGATCCTCACTAGACACCAGTAGAATACCACCAATCATGAAACAAGCAAATATTACCCCAATCTACAAAGGAGGCAAAAGAAAGGAAGCCAAGAACTATAGACCCATATCTTTGACTTCCCATATTATTAAAATATTTGAGAAAGTCCTGAAAAGGCACATTGTCAGTTTTATAGAAAATGAACATCTCTTAGAAGACTTTCAACATGGCTTCAGACACAAGAGATCCTGCCTTACTGAACTTATAGACCATTGCAATACAATCCTACAATACTTGGGAGAAAACCACATGTTGATGTCATCTATCTAGACTTTGCAAAAGCTTTTGACAAGGTTGACCATGGTATATTATTCCATAAACTAAAGAGCTTGCTATTTGTGGAAAAGTAGGAAAATGGATCCATGCCTTTCTCTCTGACAGAAAACAAATAACAACTGTAAATGGAGCAAGATCTATAGAAAAGAAGTGATTAGTGGAGTGCCGCAAGGCACAGTACTAGGACCAATTCTATTCATTATAATGCTAAACAATATAAACTGTAACCTAGGAAGCTCTCTCCTGTCATTCGCAGATGATACCAGAATACTAAGACCAATTACAGAAAAAGAAGACTGTGTAGAGCTACAAAAAGATCTACAAACTATATATGCATGGGCAGATGCAAACAATATGGCCTTCAATGAAGACAAATTTGAACTAATTAAGTATGGACCAAATAAATACCTGAAAGAACAATTCAACTTCACTGGACCCACAGGAAAAGATATTGCACAAACTGATCATGTCAGGGATCTAGGGATTATATTATCTGAAGATGCAACATTCAACAGGCACATTGACAAAGTAACCTCATCATGCAAACAACTAATAGGATATATACTGAGGACATTCAGAACTAGGGACAGTATGACCATGCTTACCCTGTGGAAATCACTTGTCCTTCCACGCATTGACTACTGCTCTCAATTATGGTTTCCCCACAAACAGAATGAATTGCAAAAAATTGAGGGCCTACAAAGAACCTTTACCTCGTATATTAAACAACCTGATGGGCAACAGGTGAGTAAAAACAAATTAAACTACTGGGATAGGCTTAGAGGCCTCAACCTTTATTCCATAGAGAGAAGGTTTGAGAGATACATCCTAATCTACACCTGGAAAATTCTAGAAGGGCTTTTAGTTGCCCCCAATACTGAACCAATTGTGCCCACCTTAACAAGAACTGGCAGAATGTGTAAAAAATATCACCTCCCACCAAACAGTCTGAGAAGGATTCAAACCCTTCAATATAATAGTATCTCTAGGCAGGGTTCTCGCCTGTTTAACTCCTTGCCTCAGTACCTTAGAGATATAAGTGCAGTCCCAGTAGATACTTTTAAAAAACACTTGGACATGTTTTTATCCAACATACCCGACCAACCCACAGTGTCAGGGTATTCCTCTGCCAGACCAGCCCCCACAAATTCAATAGGGGACCAAATCGTATGGCAGGAGCAAGAGAAAAGAAGGGTGGCGACCCCGTCGTGGCCCCGCCTCAGGAGGCGCTGAGTGGACTTCGTGGGAGCAGCGCACCCTTGAGGCAGAAGCGCTTTAAGGTAAGGTAAACTATGCGTAGCTGGCTACGGGGGCAGGAGGAGATCCACCAAATCCCGTAAATGAGGCGGGATGCTGCAGAAGGGTCGACCGCAGGACGATCCTGAACCGTCGTTTAAAGCCTCATAAAGTAATTAAGTATATATATATATATATAATATATATATATATATATAATAGCTAAACAGATACTGAAAAAGCAGGGACAGGAATATAATGAGTATAATGATTCCTCTATTGAAAACGCTAATCATATACCCAAGTTGGATTATTACACGACTGGTGTAGTGGTGGAATCCTTCAAAAGACTAGACATCTGGCTCAGAATAATACTAGATGAGTCGGGAGTACTTTGTTATATGGAGAGCACAAGAAACCAACTCTCTAATTCACCCAGACAACTCGAGAGGAGAGGCAGCAAGCCTGACCTCCGTGAAAAGAGGAATCATCGCATGGAACACCTGACAGGTATATATATATATATATATATATATATATTATTATATATATATACATTTAGGATAAAACGAAGACGTAGAGCAAGAAAGTCATTATATTTGGCTGCAGCCGACGTTTCGGGCAACACTACCCATTTTCAAGGCCTAATAAATAAAAAGCTAAAATTAATGCATGACAAAAAAAATATACGAATGTCAAAAACAAACTAATTCATAGCACAGAATAAAACCACTTAAAGAATAAAAATTAAAAAGCGTAAAACAAGCATAAGCCAAAACAAAAATTAAAAATTATATACATGACAAATAACACATGATAAAAGTAAAACTTTAAAACTAAAACATTCAAACAAATTAGTTAAAAACTTCACTAATAAAAAGTTAAATGAAAAACGCAAAAGTGCACGAAACATACCATGCTCACTTGACATCCACAAACCTGAGGCGAAAAGGAGACAGGGTCAAGGGGAAAAACAGAAAAATTTAGTTGGTAGCATTCTAATTAATATAAAGGGGTAACAGCTAGAATCAATATTTAAGCTGGAGTTCAGAAATTTAATGCACAAAGATTCATAAATACGGAGAGAGGACGGACATTCTGTTAAGTGTAAAGTTGATATTTCCGTTAATAACTTTAAAATTCTTAAATCATTAAAATGTCCGTCCTCTCTCCGTATTTATGAATCTTTGTGCATTAAATTTCTGAACTCCAGCTTAAATATTGATTCTAGCTGTTACCCCCTTTATATTAATTAGAATGCCTACCAACTAAATTTTTCTGTTTTTCCCCTTGACCCTGTCTCCTTTTCGCCTCAGTTGTTTGTGGATGTCAAGTGAGCATGGTATGTTTCGTGCACTTTTGCGTTTTTTCATTTAACTTTTTATTAGTGAAGTTTTTAACTAATTTGTTTGAATGTTTTTAGTTTTAAAGTTTTACTTTTATCGTGTTATTTGTCATGTATATAATTTTTAATTTTTGTTTTTGGCTTATGCTTGTTTTACGCTTTTTAATTTTTATTCTTTAAGTGGTTTTATTCTGTGCTATGAATTAGTTTGTTTTTGACATTCGTATATTTTTTTTGTCATGCATTAATTTTAGCTTTTTATTTATTAGGCCTTGAAAATGGGTAGTGTTGCCCGAAACGTCGGCTGCAGCCAAATATAATGACTTTCTTGCTCTACGTCTTCGTTTTTATCCTAAATGTAAAATTACGTCTCCTTAGGAGGGATCCTATTTCATATATATATATATATATATACGGTTTTCCACAGTAAATAAATTTGAATGCTTCATAAATTTAGGTATTAATCTTTTAATCTTTAATACTTTATAAATTGTCTTATAATTGTCTTTATAAGTTGCTAGATATCTTTTAACAGCCTAATGACTCTTTCCCGTGTCGCCAAATGTAAATTTAGAAATCATTTGTATAACCGTGACGGTTGAGGCTGGCGCCGAGAATTCCCAAAAAGTTCGTGAGTGCCGGGTATGCCCAACCTTCTAGTCAGTCGCTTAGTGCTCTTAGAGAGCTTGTTGTAAAATCCTCGAAAACAAGCGTGGTGAACAAGTTCGAATTTCATTATAACTCTGCCCTGCTAGTCCATTTTTGTGTTTAGTGCATTATCCACTGAAATAAACTGTTTAGGATAACGTCTCATTTCTATCCTTTTCATGAAAGCTGGCCATTCTTTCTCTCAACGCATCGAGAAAAATGGACTCTGAAGACGAGGGCATAAGTTGTGTCCGACGCCTGTAATCAGATCGAGCTTGGTTGAAAAACCTGTAAGTGGTATATACTTAGGCTGTAGGGGCAGCTGAGCAACATAATGAGTCACCTAAAAAGGGGGATAAAGAAAAGAAGAAACAATAAACTGTGTAGGTGTGTGTGTATGGTGATTTTATATTCCCACCCACCGACATTATATAATATATATATATATATATATAATATAATATGATGAATAAAACCACGAAGGAAAGGAACACAAAATGGTGCTCAAGCGCTTTCGTCTAATGACATCCTCAGGAACACTGAAGTACATAAAAAGGTTAAGCCTATATATAGGTTACAGAAAGAAAAAAAATAAAAAATAAATAACATACATACACACACACACACACATATATATATATATATATATATATATATATATATATATATATACATACATAATATATATACAAATACATACATACATACATACATACATATATACAATAAACAGAGAAGTAAAAATAAAAAAATTAAAAATTAAAACCTTAAAGGATTACCAGTGAGGTGTACAGATTTGTAAGGAAAAATATCGATTTTTAGCACAAGATCAAATGGATTATAAAAATACAAATTTATACTGGAACTCTGCCCGGGTTTTAACACACTGCTGCCTATGGTCAGGTTTCGATATATATAAAAAAAATAATAAAATGCAAATTAAAAGTTAATCGATTTTTAGCACAAGATCAAATGGATTATAAAAATACAAATTTATACTGGAACTCTGCCCGGGTTTTAACACACTGCTGCCTATGGTCAGGTTTCGATATATATAAAAAAATAAAATGCAAATTAAAAGTTAATAAAGTAGAAGACAAGTTTACCAAAGATTTAATGTTTTACCCTTCTTATCTAAATCCGTTTTAAAGGAATTCAAAATAACAGGATCGAGTTGAAAAAGACCTTTGCTTATGTTGAAGTTTTGAAAGTTGGATAATGGCAGACTCAAGAATATTTCTATTAACAATGTTGCTTGAATGGAATAAAACTGAAGCATTATTCCAATCAATACAGTGGGCTAACTCTGACAAATGGACAAAAAGGGCACTGGACAACTGTCCTGTTCTAACGGAATATTGATGCTGTTTTATACGTGTGTGCAAATCCTTTCCCGTCTGACCTATGTAAAAGGAATCACATTGTTTACAACCAATTTTATAGATAATGCCTGAATTATTGGTAGGGCTATTTTTTACTATGATATTTTTCACAATATTGTTATATGAAAATACTACATTAATATCCAAAAGTTTAAGTACATTAGCAATGCCTAAAAAGCCCGGGAAAAATGGAAGTACTAAAATATTTTTTGACAAAGTACGAGTGTTAATATTGACACGATAGAAAGTTCGTTTTGCCTTGCTGAGACAAGATTCCATAAACGCAGATGGATAACACAAATCACTTCCAATACCGTTGATTTTTTCCAATTCGGCATCGATGTATTCCGGACTGGCGATCCTAAGGGCGCGGAGAAACATTGATGAAAATATGGCCTTCTTAGTGGGGGTATCATGTCCCGAGTAAAAGTGTACGTAGGACAAATTGTTTGTCGTTTTCCGATAGATACTAAACTTAAAACCTGGGCTTTGTCAAAAAATATTTTAGTACTTCCATTTTTCCCGGGCTTTTTAGGCATTGCTAATGTACTTAAACTTTTGGATATTAATGTAGTATTTTCATATAACAATATTGTGAAAAATATCATAGTAAAAAATAGCCCTACCAATAATTCAGGCATTATCTATAAAATTGGTTGTAAACAATGTGATTCCTTTTACATAGGTCAGACGGGAAAGGATTTGCACACACACGTATAAAACGCATCAATATTCCGTTAGAACAGGACAGTTGTCCAGTGCCCTTTTTGTCCATTTGTCAGAGTTAGCCCACTGTATTGATTGGAATAATGCTTCAGTTTTATTCCATTCAAGCAACATTGTTAATAGAAATATTCTTGAGTCTGCCATTATCCAACTTTCAAATAACTTCAACATAAGCAAAGGTCTTTTTCAACTCGATCCTGTTATTTTGAATTCCTTTAAAACGGATTTAGATAAGAAGGGTAAAACATTAAATCTTTGGTAAACTTGTCTTCTACTTTATTAACTTTTAATTTGCATTTTATTTTTTTATATATATCGAAACCTGACCATAGGCAGCAGTGTGTTAAAACCCGGGCAGAGTTCCAGTATAAATTTGTATTTTTATAATCCATTTGATCTTGTGCTAAAAATCGATATTTTTCCTTACAAATCTGTACGCCTCACTGTAATCCTTTAAGGTTTTAATTTTTAATTTTTTATTTTTACTTCTCTGTTTATTGTATATATATGTATGTATGTATGTATGTATGTATTTGTGTATATATATATATGTATGTATATATATGTATATATATATATATGTGTGTGTGTATGTATGTTATTTATTTTTTCTTTTTTTTCTTTCTGTAACCTATATATAGGCTTAACCTTTTTATGTACTTCAGTGTTCCTGAGGATGTCATTAGACGAAAGCGCTTGAGCACCATTTTGTGTTTCCTTTCCTTCGTGGTTTTATTCATCATAAATATTTTTCACGTGTTACTTTCGTGAAATAATTTTCATATATATATATTTATATATATATTATATATATATATATATATATATATATATATATATATATATATAAGTTGCTTGTACCCTGTGGTGAATGGACGTGCTGTTTTTCTCTCTTTATTTAACACCCAAATTAGAAGGGAATAATCTACTCGGCGGTTTATTCTGTTTACATCCGAAAGTGTATAAAATATCAGTGAATCCGTGCATATAAATTATAAAGTGAAATTCATTAAAATTAAGAAAGTGCAATACAGTTTACATAATTTATCGCCAGTTTTAACGTATATATTCAAAACGAAATACGGTTGGCATTCGCGAATGTTTGAAACAAGGCAGAAAAAAGGTCATAAAACGCAAAGGTCAGAAAACCCTCGACCATCGAAAGGAAAGAAATAGAAATAAAAATAAATAAAGAATTTGTGTGGGTATTTCTTTTTACGCTAACTAAGGAATAGCATGGCTATGGGTCCAAATTCTCACGTAATCTGTAATTTGTGCAATCTGGTAACAACGGAAAACTTGGCGATTAGATGTGATTTCTGTCAACGACTGAATGACTTTATCTGCATGAATTGGAATGATAGGGAAATAACTCTTGTCTCGAACGCGAAACACGTCGTGGGGATCAAATTTCTATGTGGCGCATGTACACAGACCGTAAATTCTTTCGCGGTCTTTAAAGAAATGGAGATAGCAGACTCGAAAGTTACAAAAAAGAATGAAATAAGGGGGACACATGGGTCCGGAATGGTCCCAACGAAAAACCGGGTGGATGAGAGAGAAGACGAAATAACGAATAACAGCATAATAACGAACAACAATTTAATAACGAATACCAATATAAACAACATAATACGGATGGAAGACATAGATGAAAGAAAAGAAATAAGTAAAAGTTGCGAAATAGTCAAACGGTCCAACGAGCGAAATGATAAAAAGATAATAACTAAAAACGTAGAAAATAAACAGCCAAAGAAAAATAATGATAATGCCAAAATTAAGAACTTTGAAAATAATAAGAAAAGAAGTAGAAGCGTAGAAAATATCGTATGTAAATACTACGCGAAAGGGAACTGCAGATATCGGGATGGGCAATGCATATATGCACATCCCACATTATGCAAAACGCATTACACAAGTGGATACTGCAAATTTGATAAGAAATGCATGTTCCACCATCTTACGGTCTGCAACACTTATGCAAGATATGGGAGTTGCAAATACGGAAAAAAATGCCGATACCACCACCCTCAAAGGAACGCAACGAGTGAACAGAAAAAACGAACATCAAAGAAGAGTGCCAATTTTTTAGATGCAGCCAACACATTCCAGCTGCTAAATACTATCCAGCAATTACAAAACCAGCTGACAAATATAGGAATCCGAGAGCCGGACAGAAGGTACGAACAAAGGCACTTCATGCGTTATCGGGACAACAGGTACCGACAAAGATAAAAAGAGGTAAATTCTCGGAGGACCACAAGGCAACGAAACCGGCACCCCTATTGGAAAACAAAGTGGAACCACCTGTATGCGAAAACGAAAGAGAAAAAATAAAAATAATCCTAGCCAACATACAGGGCCTTAAATCAAACCATTCCACGAACAAAGTTGTATACCTGAAAGGACTCATGCAAGAAGCCGGAGCAGACTTTGCATGCCTCATGGAAACTCATCTAAAGGACTGCCAGGCGAACTGTGAAAATTGTGAGTCCTGTATTGACAAAAAAGAAATACAAATTGACAACTATAACATCCTCCGAGCCGACAGAACAGTGAGACAGAAAGGAGGATATGCTATTTACACACGCGCAAGGTATATGGCAGAAATGACTATAAGTACCTCAAACAGCTACGTAGAATGTGTAGCAGCAAATGTTGAAAAATTAAATATGGTACTAATTGTAATGTACAAACCCCCGAACACACCAACCTCAAAATTTTCAGATTCCATTACAGAGGTAAGAAACTGGGTAAAAGATCTACACTCTCCGACCCCAAATATTTTTCTCTGTGGTGATTTTAATTTCCCATTCATGAAATATAAAAGGATAGGAAAAAATATATGTATACACCAAGACAAGGGGGGCACACGAGAAGACCAGGAGCAGATAAAAATGCTACTCGCTCTAGCTGATGAATTTATGTTAACGCAAAAAATAACAGAAAACACAAGAAAAAACAACTGCCTAGATCTGGTATTCACAAACAACAGTAATCTAATTGATAATGTAGAAATATCCCCAACTATGATATCGGACCACAACATCATTGAAATAACAACTAATATAAAGGCAACAGGAAAGGAAAGAACATAAACAACAGAAAGAAGCAAATTTGAACTTTTTAATTTTCACTCCAAGACAACGGAGGAGATGCTAATGACGTTAGAGGAGAAGACGATAGAAATTGTGGAAAAACATGTCCCAAAGATACAACAAAGAGGAAAGAGAAGCAGGTTCGAGAGACAAAAGAGGGCATTGTTTCGAAAGAGAAAAAGAGTGACTGCAAAATTAAGTAATTGTAAAGATAACAATATCAGAAAAATATTAAATGATAAACTGCAAAGTATCGATGTCGTCATACAGGAACTAATCGAGAAGCATACAGAAAAAGAAGAGGACGACACTATAGAAGCGATAAAGGCTAACTCAAAGTACTTCTATAATTTCTCAAAAAGAAAGTCGAAAAACCATGCGACTGTCGGACCTTTAAAAAAATAAGAACAGTGCTTTATCTGATGATCTAACAGAAGTATCTGAAATATTAAGAGCTCAGTACGAATCATCTTTCAGTATCCCAAAAACTGACAAATTGATATGCGATAGAAACGCGTTCTTTGAAGAAGAACCACAAGGGGAAAGTATAACGGATTTCGACTTTACTTCTTCCGCAGCTTATTATCCCATCTTTACATGGGGTCGCTGTTTTTGGTTCGTCTTCTCCACTCTCCTCTGTCGTATACCACGTCCTCCTCCAAGTCCTTCTCCCTGATGTCCGCCACCACACAGTCCCTCCATCTCGTCTTCGGTCTTCCTCTTCTTCTCCGTCCCGGCAACTTCATCTCCAGCACTCTGCGCCCCACATACATACTCCTCCTCTCTTCTCCTGACGTGTCCATACCACCTCAGCCTGGCCTCCTGCACCTTCTTAGATGCTTCCGCCACCTTCACTGTTCCTCTTATATGCTCATTTCTGACCCTATCCCTCCTCGTCACTCCACACATCCATCTCAACATCTTCATTTCAGCCACATCGATTTTTCTTTCATTGCTCTTCTTCATTGGCACAGTCTCCATTTCGACTTTACGACGGATGATATTACACAAGCCATAGGGAAACTAAAAACACACTCAGCGGCAGGACCGGATAAATGGAATGCCACACTGATCAAAAACTGCAAGAATGCAATCGCTGAGCCCCTATACTGGATATGGAGACGATCACTAGACACGGGAGAAATACTGGTCATCTTGAAGAGCGCAAACATAGTCCCAATATATAAAGGAGGAGATCGATCCCAGGCCAAAAACTATAGGCCAGTGTCGCTTACATCTCATCTCACTAAAATATTTGAAAGAATAGTTAGACAGAAAATCTATGACTTTTTGGAAACTCGGAAAAAATTCAATGATAACCAACACGGGTTTCGATCAGGCAGATCACGCCTATCACAACTAATGGAACACTACAACAACATTATTGATGCACTTGAAAGTAATGAAAATCATGATGTACTATACACAGACTTTGCTAAAGCGTTCGACAAGTGTGACCACGGAATCATAATACATAAACTGAAATATATGGAAATAACAGGAAAAGTAGGGAAATGGATATATAATTTCCTTAGTGAGCGGCGGCAAGTCGTTACAGTACAAGGAGTATCTTCATCAGAATCAGAGGTCTTCAGTTCAGTACCACAAGGAATAGTATCAGCTCCACTACTCTTCATAATCATGCTAACTGACATAGATGAGGACGTTACCAGAGACAGCACAGTAACATCCTTTGCGGATGACACAAAGATCAGTAGAAAAATAAGAAACCCAGAAGACATAGGATCTCTACAAATCGACATAAACAGAATCTACAAGGGGACGGAAGACAACAATATGAAGTTTAACACCGAGAAATTTCAGCTATTATGGTACGGAAAAAGAGAAGACTTAAAATCCATGGAATATTATACCCCAAATGGACAGGAAATTCAGAGAAATTCCAGAGCAAAAAATTTAGGGGTTGTAATGACAGATGAT
Organism: Bathynomus jamesi; assembly: GCA_023014485.1. NCBI lineage: Eukaryota > Metazoa > Arthropoda > Malacostraca > Isopoda > Cirolanidae > Bathynomus > Bathynomus jamesi. The sequence goes on along the minus strand of JAJOZX010000582.1, from coordinate 802,741 downwards.
GCGAAATTTGAAACACAAAATAAGATAGCAGTAAACAGAGCAAAGAGAATAACGGGACAGATATTGAGAACCTTTAAACGAAGGGATAGGAATGTAATGATTCCTCTACTGAAAACCCAAGATCAATGGGTGCAAAGAACTAAATTACTGGGAAAGGTTACGCGAACTAGACCTATATTCATTGGAAAGGAGAAGAGAGAGATACACCACTATTTACACTTGGAAAATAATGGAGAAACTAGTCCCTAATCTTACTCTGAACCCTATAACTCCCCAAACAACGGTGGAAGGTAGAAACGGTAGACTGTGTCGTATTCCCAAATTGAAGACGAGACAGGGAACATCCTTAACCATGAAAGAAATTAGTTTTGTGGTGAGAGGACCAAAACTGTTTAATCAGTTGCCCAAAGACCTAAGAAACACGAAGGGAGTTGCAGTGGACATCTTCAAAAGAAGACTAGACGCCTGGCTCAGAACAATTCCCGATGATCTGGGCGTACCTGGCTATGTGAGGTGGAGAGCACAAGAATCCAACTCACTACTTCACCAGGCCAACTCGAGAGGAGGGGCAACAAGCTTGACCTTCGCGAAATGAGAAATCATCGCGCGAAACCTTTGTAAGGTAAGTAAGGTTATATACAGGGTGTCCCATAAGTCCGGCATCATAGGAAAAATAATAAAAAAGGGCAAAACAAAAGCTTTTATTTACAGAACGTGCTCAATATGTCCACCATTGTTTTCAGTACACAAATTCAGACGTGATACCCAGTCAGCAAGCACACGGTGAATGATGTCAGGAGTAATGGTGTTACATGCCCCAATAATGCGCTGCCGCAAATGTTCAACACTCCTAATTTTCTCTGCGTATACCAGGGCTTTCAAGTGGCCCTAGAGATAAAAATCTAGTGGCGTGAGATCCGGGCTTCTAGCTGGCCATTCCACAGGCCCTCGACGTCCTATCCAATGACCAGAGAATTGTTGATACAGGTATTCCCTTACTTGGGTGCTGTAATGTGCAGGAGCGCCGTCTTGCTGGAACCATGTTGGGAAATTTCCTTCTTCGTTCAAGACACTGGGAAATGCTTCTTCCTTGAGCATACGTAGGTAGGTGCCTCCAGTGACATGTTCATCGAAAAAGAGGGGGCCTATGATGCGATCCTTCCAAATGCCACACCATATCATCACCCGAGATGCACCTTGTTCCTTTGAAGAGGTATACCAGTGATGGTTGTTTTGAGACCAGTAGCGGGTGTTCTGTCGATTTACCTCACCATTTCCATAAAAAACAGCCTCGTCACTGAACAGAATGGTGGACGGGAAATTGGCATCCCGAGCATAAGAAAAATATGAATTATGATTTGTAGAAATAGAAAAAATATGAATTTCTCCTATGATGCCGGACTTATGGGACACCCTGTATATATATATATATATATATATGTATATATATATATATATATATATATATATATATATATTGGGATGAATTTCACACTTAAACATGTGAAATGTATGGATAATGCAAATCCACAAGGAAAAAGAAAAAATTATTCTAAGTCGTTTCGTGTATTCAGCAGTACACCTCGTCAGGTCTTGGAATAAGTTTTTCTTTTTCGTTGTATTTTTTTATGCAGGAAGGAGGGGGCCAATGGCAAAAGCCCCCCCCCCCCGATAGAAGAAGAAGAGCCAAAATCAAGATCCGGGGTTTTCGAGATGCCTAGACACTCTGCGTTTGAAAGATGGGAGGACAAAGACAGGAGGAAAGATGGATTGAGGAAGATTGTTCCAGAGTTGATCGATTAAGTAGATGAAAGACTGAAAATACTGATTAACCTTTGCGTCAGATAGTTGGATAGAAAAGGAATGAGAAAATATAGAAAGTCTGGTGCTGCGTGCTTTCCTTAAAGGAGGCATGCAGTTAGAGAGTTCAGAAGAGCAATGTCCGTCATAACAGCGATAGTAAAGAGAGAGTGAGGCAACATTGCGGCGAAGAGAGAGAGAGATTGAAGACAATCAGTAAGAGGCGGGAAATTGATGAGACGAAAAGCCTTTGATTCTACCTGGTGAAGTACGGCTGTGTGGGTTGAGCCACTCCACACATGAGAAGCATACTCCATACAGGGGCGAACAAGACCTCTGTACAGAGACAGCAACTGAGTGGAGGTGAAGAAACCGCGGAGGCGGCGGTACAGCACATCTAACCTCTTAGAAGCTGTTCCAGAAAGCGAGTATATGTGATCTTTCCAGAAAGATCACGAGAAAAAGAAACGCCAAGAATGTTAAGAGAAGAAAAAGGATTCAGTTGTGTTGTTAAAGGTAAGGGGATAGTTGTGTGGAAGATTGTGGCGAGTAGACAGATGGAGGAACTGATTTTTGAGGCACTGAAATCCACAAGGTTTTCTCTGCCCCAATCAGATATAGCAGATGCCCCCTATTTCCCCCTTATGTACGCCATTGGTCCTACGCGAATCATGAAGTAACTGCTGAGGGACGCTTTGGGAAGCGGGTGGAGAAGCGAAGAGTGGAATCATCGGCAAAAGAGTGAATAGGACAGGAAGTGCGAATTAAAAGATCATTAATAAATAAAAGGAAAAGAGTGGGTGACAGGACAGAACCCTGACGAATACCACTGTTAATAGCTTTAGGAGAACATGTGGCCATCTACAACTGCAGCCAGTGGCGTATTAAGGGGTGGGGGCAGGCCCCATGGCCCAGCTGTTTTAGGGGCCGATGTTTATGATGATATCAATGATAAATTTGGAATGCTCAACAATATCTCTCAACTAACTTCAGAGGAAGCATCAAAAGCAACAAAAAATCTGGTTAGTCCATTACCCTAATGATTTTGAGGACAGCTTCCCATTTGAGTTTCAGCATTTTGTACTGTTTGTCAAACAAAACGCTTTAGCTGACACTCGCCCATTAGGAGTACTACAGGAAATTCACAAATTGAGTGTTGTTTTCCCAAATGCTTTCATTGCTTATCGCATTTATTTGTGTTTGATGATATCAAATGCAACTGCAGAGCGTTCTTTTTCTCATTTGAGCATGATTAAAAATGTTAACCGTCAAATGCTAACCTAAAAGAAATTGCAAAATCTGTCATTATTATGCATAGAAAAGAATATTTTGCAGAATTTAAATACTGAGCTTGTGATTGGAAAATTTAGTGATATGAAGTAGCTCAAAAAAACTTTTGTATACTGGTGGTGGATGATTTTGTGACCAACTTTGGTAGATTTAGTAGTGGACTTGTAGTTGTGTAATTGGTTTGGTGTAGTTGTAGCAGCTTGGTATTTGTGTAAAACTTGCATTATTTGATTTAGAAATAAATGGTTTTATTAATTTACATGATTCGAAGATTTGTCTTGTTGAGGGACCCCAAGAATATTTTGGCCCCATGGCCCAGAAATCCTTAATACGGCACTGACTGCAGCTATAGATTAGCCAGAAAGGAAATTTGAGATGAAGGTACAGATAGAAAGATAGAAACCGAAAGAGGGCAATTTGAAAATTAAAGATTTGTGCCAGACTCTATCAAAAGCTTTTGATATGTCTAGCACAAAAGCAAAAGTTTCACCGAAATCCCAAAAGGAGGATGACCAAGAGTCAGAGAGATATGCAAGAAAATCGCCAGTAGAGCGTCCCTTGCAGAACCCATACTGACGCTCTGAAAGAAGATTGTGAGAAGAGAGGTATTTAAGAATCTTTCTATTAAGGATAGATTCAAAAACTTTAGAAAGGCAAGAAATCAAAGCAATTGGACGATAGTTGGAGGGTTGAGAGCGGTCACCTTTCTTTGGAACAGGCTGAATGAAAGCGAACTTCCAGCAGGAAGGAAAAGTACCAGATGAGAGACAAAGACGAAAGAGTTTGCCTTGGCAGGGTGCCAGCACAGAACCACAGTTCTTAGGAACAATAGGAGGAATACCATCAGGACCATACGCCTTCCTAGAGTTGAGCCCAGATAGGGCAGAAAAAAACCACCTTTGGAAGAGATTCTAATTTCAGACATAATAAAGTCAGAGGAGGGAGGAGATGGAGGAACAACCCTGGAATCGTCCAGAGTTGAATTGTAAGCGAAAGTTTGAACGAAGAGTTCAACTTTGTTAGGAGAAGAGACGGCAAATGAGCCGTTGGAATGGAAAAGAGGAAATAAAGTTGTTGAAGAACGAGCGAGAAGAATTAGAATGGGATAGATTTTCACATTTTTGTCGGATATAGGAATTTTTGGCGAGTCGAAGAACAGATTTTGCACGATTCCGGGCAGAAATATACTGTAAGCTGAGTGAGAGTCAGGAGTTGGATGGCGACAGTACCTTCTGAAAGCCCCCTCTCTGTTGCAGATAGCATTAGAACAAGTAAAGTTAAACCAAGGATTTTTTTGCATTAGTAGTAGGAAGAGAATATGGAATGTACGCCTCCATGCCCAAGAGAATCACCTCTGTGATGCGCTCTGCACACCCAGAAGGGCCTTGACCACGGAAGCAGTAATCATTCCATGGGAAATCACAAAAGTACTGCCTAAGGCCTCCCAATCAGCGGCGCTGAAGTGCCAAAGGCGCCTCCTCTTGGTAGGATCCAAAAGCCGAATTGGAGCGATAGGACAGGAAACAGATACAAGATTGTGATCGGAGGAGCCCAATGGAGAGAAAAGTTTGACGATCGGGGATACGAGTAGGGTGCTGTACAATCTGCTCGAGGTCGTTTAGGATAGAAAAGTTGTAAGCTAGTTCACCAGGGATGTCAGTGAAATGGGAGAAAAGCCAAAGGTGGTGATGAACATTAAAATCTCCTAAAATGGAGATTTCAGCAAAGGGAGAGCGGGAAAAAATATATTCCACCGTGGAAGTAAGGTAGTCAAAGGATTTTGGATAGCTAGTCAGTAGAATTAGAAGAAAGGTAAACAGCGTAGCTGTATTTAGTTTGAGATTGGCATGTAAGCCGTAGCCAGAGGGTATAGAATTCGGAAGATTCGAGTTCGGGAATACGAGAACAAGTTAGGTCATTGCGTACATATACGCAACATCCACCTTTGGAATGAAATTGAGTATAGAGAAAGTAAGAGGGTACATAATCTATAACAATCATCGTCGATATGAGTTGAGAGTAAATGGGTTTATAATCGTGGTACCCCTGTGATTTCAATATTTTTGCTACTGAAAATTTGGAAATACCCAATCCCTATGCGACTTTTCTCGTTGAAGTTGTTGGATCGACTTGAAAACTGTCCAAGACATTTTCTTTGTCGTTGCCTACTTTCGCCGTTACTGGCCTTTCGCTTGTTGAACGATCTTTTACCAGGCTCCCTGTTTCCAAAAGTATGAGCTTCCAGTATCGAAGAGTGGTTGCATTTGGTGGTGGTTTATTGTATTTTTGTTGAAATAAACGCAAACTTTCTTCACAATTATTATAAGAAGAAGCCCACGATACAAGATACTCTTTTTCTTCATGTTAGAAAATCTAGAAGAGGAAGAACGATTGTAGTCCCAAGGCGATATGATGACTAAGCTGATTGATGCAGCATTGCTTGTATATATTAAGTTAAGGTGTATATATATCCATCTCATAATTGTAAGGTTAGTGAAAAATTAACTAAATTTAGAGCTAGCATTTTTGAGCTCTTGTGGCATCATTGTTTGGTCACACTGTTGGCATCATTTTGGGGCGCTGCGCGTTCTTTCTACTCGTTTGTGGGATGTCGTACGTACAGGGTGTGGTCTTGTAGAGAGCTCTCTTGCAATTCAGCTTGGTTGTTTAGATACAAGATTGTTGCACCGTGCAATAGTCCAGGTTGCGTTGTTGTTGCAAGGTTGAGAAAGAAGACCATAAATAGTACCCTTTTTGTTTACATTAAAATTCATGTAACAAAGGTCTAAAGTAGGCCCGCATCGAGTCAGCAACCCTGAGGTTACCCTGAGGTAGGACCTAATAGGATCTCAAATCCGTAAGTTTTAATTTAGCTTAACTTGGGCTTCAGATAGAACTGGCCCTTTAGAATTTGGACGTTCACGGCTCAGCTGGGATTTTGAACCCGACAAATAAATAAAATAACATGGTCCTTCAGAACCGGATTCTACCCCAAGACTGAGTCAGTGACTATTTTTCGGCAAAGTTCTGATTGTGCAAATTGTAGCCCAAGTTAGGCCTAGACGGGCTGAGTATTATTGAATTAAGGTCCCAGGGTAAAAAGTTTGGTCGCCCAATTGCGAAACTTGGCCAGTCGTCTGTCGTTGTTTTGGCCTACATTTTACCGGTTTGGTTAATTTTGGGTTATTATTGAATTAAGGTCCCAGGGTAAAAAGTTTGGTCTCCCAATTGCGAAACTTGGCCAGTCGTCTGTCGTTGTTTTGGCCTACATTTTACCGGTTTGGTTAATTTTGGGTTATTATTGAATTAAGGTCCCAGGGTAAAAAGTTTGGTCGCCCAATTGCGAAACTTGGCCAGTCGTCTGTCGTTGTTTTGGCCTACATTTTACCGGTTTGGTTAATTTTGGGTTATTATTGAATTAAGGTCCCAGGGTAGAAAGTTTGGTTGCCCAATTGCGAAACTTGGCCAGTCGTCTGTCGTTGTTTTGGCCTACATTTTACCGGTTTGGTTAATTTTGGGTTATTATTGAATTAAGGTCCCAGGGTAGAAAGTTTGGTTGCCCAATTGCGAAACTTGGCCACTTGTCTGTCGTTGTTTTTGGCCTACATTTACCAGTTTGGTTAATTTGGTTTATTATTCGTAGGCGAAGGTTGCAGACCAGTGCGCCAGTTACTTGGGTGGAAAAATTGGTATTCCATACTGGTGTTGGTTAGTACCCCACCTAGCAATTCAGTTTATTTGAAAGTAAAATTTGCGTTTGATCAGTTTGGTTAAGTATTTCTGCCAATTCAGCTCATTTGGTATTGAGCCCAAGGGTTGTTTACATTGAAGATGAGTGCATCTGAATTGAACAAATTTATAAAAAGGAGAAGCGCCTACAAAGGTCTAATTACAAAGGTCATTGCCACTATAGATTCTGCCATAGAGCAAGAGGATTTACGCTTAGTGACTGCGCAGCTTTCCATATTAGAAACTAAAAAGGTTGCTCTAAGTGAGGTAAATGTTAAAATTGAGGCTCTTATAGAAGAGGATGAAATAGAAAATAACATAATTTACTTTGAAGAGATTATTGATGATATAATTAACGTAGGCCTCCGAGCAAAAGAGTTTAGCAGCTCAGTACAGTTAGAGACCAGGTCTAATAATGAAACACAACACTCAACAAATGATGCTTGTGAAGTTAAGGTTAACAGATCTGTAGTTCAATTACCGAGGCTTGTACTCAAAACATTTTCTGGGAGTATTCAGGAATGGCAAGGATGGGCAGACAGTTTTCAATCAGCAGTTCATTCTAGTCAAGTGTTAAGTGCCGTGGAGAAGTTTAATTATTTGCGGTCCCTCTTGGAAGGGGAGGCAGCAAAGACTATAGCAGGATTAGCATTAACAGAGGCTAATTATAATGTGGCTTGGGATATTTTAAAGAAACGGTTTGGTAAGCCAGAGATCTTAATTAAAAGCCACCTCCGTGCACTTTTAGCTATACCTCCTGTTAATAATCCTAATAGTGTCAAGGAGTTACGGCAGTTATATGATGAATTTGAAATTAGAACTAGGTCCCTGGACAACTTGGGTGTAGGAATGGAAAAGTATGGTATAATGTTGGTTCCTACACTGGAGTCTAAATTGCCTAGCTCAATTTTGCTTGAATTAAGTAGGGGACACTCTGCAGAACATGTGTACATCCCCCTTCAGCAGATGTTAAGTCTTTTAGGCACAGAATTAGCAAGACGAGAGGGAGTTGAGTTTGCACAGTGGGATGGTAAACAAGGGGACAAAGGCAGGCACAGCACCACAGTTTCCACAAAAAGGAATAGCCCAGGTACAGTGTCAGCTCTACATGCCTCCTCTGAGAATAAATTAAAGGGAATCAAGGAATGCATATTTTGCGAAGGCAACCACAAGTCATATAAATGTGAGGTGGCTGAGGCCTTACCCTTTGAGGAGAGAAAGGACAGGGTAACTAAGTCCACAGCATGTTTTAAATGTTTTTTGAAAGGTCATAGAGCAAGGTTTTGTAAGTTTAAATTTTTTTGCAAAAAATGTCATGGTAGGCATCAGCCATTATTGTGTGAAAACACTCTTAGTAGGCCTACCCCAGAAGTAGAGACATCAGTGGCACATGCCACTGCTATGCAAGGGAGTAAAGGTAAAGGGGGATTATTGCAAACAACTGCAGCCTTATTAATTGGGAATGAGGGAGAAGCTACTTTAAGAGTGTTGTTTGATAGTGGTAGCCAGTGTAGTTTTATTAAGACCAGAATTTCCAGAAAATTGAAGTTTAAAGAACTTAAGAGGGAAAATTTAAGAATTTCTGGGTTTGGGGGTTCCGTTCAAAACCGAACCAAATTTAAGAAGGTAGAAGTTCTGGTTAAAGGGTTGTTACTGCAAAGTCCCACTATCAAGGTCCAAGCTGTAGAGATTGAGGAACTTTGTGCTCCAGTCACTACTTGTTTAGATATGGCATGTGTCCAAGAATTGCAAGTTAAAGGAATTAATTTGGGCAATAATAAGTTTGAGGGAACAGAAGATATTAGTCTTTTGATTGGAGCTGACTATTATTGGGACTTCATCACTGGTAATATTGTCCGTACATCTCAAGGCCCGGTAGCTATTGAAAGTAAGCTAGGCTGGATGCTACATGGTAGCTATTGCAATGAAATGGAAATTAAGGCTCTTTTTGTTAAGATTGAGGAGAACAGCCATGGTCTGGAAAGGCATTTGAAAGCGTTTTGGGAACTTGAATCTATTGGCATAAAGGACAAACAGGCAAGTACAGTGAACAATGATGTTTTAGAGCAATTTGAAAAAGGGATTGGGTTTAGAGATGGTTGCTATGAAGTTGGCCTACCATGGAAGGATTCTTGCAAACCCGGTTCAAACCTTCAGCTAGCTAATCGGAGGTTGGAGACTTCATTGTACAGGCTAAGAAAAAATGAGTTGTTGTTAATTGAATACAATGAGGCCATCCTAAGTTATGTAAGGGAAGGCTATGCTGAAAGGGTGCAAGGTGAGCTGGTGAGCCAGGAGGCACATTATCTGCCACACCATGCAGTGGTACGGCGAGACAAAACTACCACCAAACTGAGGGTAGTTTTTGATGGCTCAGCCAAGGACAAAGGTGGTGTGTCCTTGAATGACTGTTTGGATGCTGGGCCAAATTTAAATGCAGATTTATTTTCCTTGTTACTGAGATTCAGGTTTGGTAGAGTAGCATTGACTGCAGATGTGAAGCAAGCCTTTTTGCGGATAAAGTTAAAACCAGAGGACAGAGATGCAGTAAGGTATCTGTGGGTGGATACGAAAGACTTGTTGGAAAATGAACCTAAGGTTCAAGCATATAGAATGAAGTCAGTGTTGTTTGGCCTCAGCTCTAGTCCATTTCTGTTGGCAGCTACTATGCAGTACCATTTTAAGAAATATTCTGAAGTCTATCCTAACACTATTGAACACATAAGGAAAAATTTTTATGTTGATGATTTGCTGTGTTCCGTGGATAATACAGAAATGGCTAAACAGATATTCATGGAGGCTAGAGCTATAATGAGGGAGGCTGGCATGGAGCTTAGAAAATGGCAGACCAATCATTCGCAATTACAAGAGTTTATGAGTCATTCCTGTGTAGTACCTGATGCAGCAGAAAGTATTGAGGATTCTGGTATTAAGGAGTTGTGGGCAATAGATGCAAAGGTGCTAGGCATTGTTTGGCAGCAAGATGATGATTTGTTTACCTTCAATGGGAAATCTTTAGTAGAGCTGGCTGAGAATGAGACAAGGTGGACAAAACGTACAGCTCTTAGTTTGGCTTCAAAGGTCTTTGATCCTCTTGGATTCATTTGTGATAAAGTCAAAAATTTGGTTTCAGAGCCTCTGGGAAATTGGACTTGGTTGGGACCAAGAGTTACCTGATCATATGGTGGTAAAGTGGAAATATTGGTTCAAAGAATTGGCACATCTTGGAGACATTGAAATCCCAAGATGGTACTTTGGAGAGTTGAACAATAGTCCAGACAATTTGGAGCTGCACATCTTTTGTGATGCAAGTGAGGAAGCCTATGCAACTTGTATTTATATAAGAGGCGCATTGCAAGAGGAAGTAAGTTGCAGGTTGGTTGCTGCAAAGAGTAGAGTAGCACCTTTGAAAAGGCTTTCGGTTCCAAGGTTGGAATTGATGGGTGCCGTTATTGCTAGTCGGCTTGCAATTACAGTGCGTAAGTCTTTGGCCCTCTATGAAATTCCAAGCTATTATTGGACAGACTCCACTATAGTTTGGCACTGGTTAAGAAGTCAGGCAAGGAAATGGAAACCATTTGTTGCCAATAGGGTGGAGGAAATTCAAGCGCACACAGATCCCAAGCAATGGAAGCATTGTCCAGGCATCCAAAACCCCGCTGATTTACCAACACGAGGAATTTCAGTGAAAGATCTTTCACAGTCAAGTTTGTGGTGGAATGGGCCAGAGTGGCTAAAACTTGGAAGTGAAAACTGGCCTTCTAATCAGCCCATTGTAGGAGAATGCCAGGCTGAAGAAGCATGGGTGAGTGTGAGAAAATGCGCTGTGAACAGTTGTCAAGTTATGCAGCAGGACCCCATATTGAGGCTTGAGGACATTAGCAGTCTGAAAAGATTGTTAAGAGTGACAGCATGGGTATATAGATTTACCAACAACATTAAGGGAGAAACAAGAAGGGAAGGAATTCTGAACAGTAATGAGATTCAGCAAGCCAGGAAATACTGGGTGGTATATATGCAGAAGGAAAAATTTGGTGAAGAGAGAGAATTGCTCACCAGCCATCCATTACAGGTTCTACCAACACATTCTGCGCTCAAGGGTTTGGATGTGTTTTTGGATCAGGATTTATTGAGAGTAGGAGGTAGACTACAGTTTTCTGGGCTTCCAGAGGAGAAAAGACATCCAATTTTGCTACCTTCTGGGGGGCACTTTGTGGGCCTTTTGATCCTGGATACTCATCATAAGCTGTTACATGCGGAGTTAGAGAAGTGATAATAGAGATCAGACAACAATTTTGGATTCCCAAAATTAGACAAGTAGTAAAAAAGGTCTTGCATAAATGTGTGGTTTGCAAGCGTTGGAGTGCAAAGCCTTATTATGAAAAGGTGGCTCCACTTCCAAGAGAACGGTGTGTCTATACTGCCCCATTTGATGTATGGGAGTAGACTTTGCAGGGCCAGTCTATGTGTATGAGCGAGGGGAGTCTAACAAAGGTTATATATGTCTTTTCACCTGTGCTACCACCAGAGCAATCCATTTGGAGTTGGTAAGCAATTTAAGTAGTGATGTATTTCTTTTGGCCTTTAAAAGGTTTGTGAACAGAAGGGTTTCCCAAATAAAATCATATTGGATAATGCAAAAACCTTCAAAAAGGCTGCAAAGGAACTCCAAGAAGTTTGGTCCTTGCTAAAAGAGGAAGGATTCCAATCCTACTTTTCACACCAAGGGGTACAGTGGGAGTTTATTGTTGAGAGAGCACCATGGTGGGGTGGATTTTGGGAAAGGCTAGTGAGAAGTGTAAAGTGTCCATTAAAGAAACTTTTAGCTAATGCTCATTTGAGCAAAGAAGAATTCTCTACTGTTTTATGTGAAGTAGAAGCAATGGTGAACAGTAGGCCTATCACTTTTGTTTACAACAGTATGCAGGATGCAGAGCCATTGACACCAAATCATTTTCTTTGTGGTAAACGATTAACATCAAACCCCAGTGTGCCAGAAGACTTGCAGCCTATCCAGAGCACTCAAGGAGAGTTAACCAGACGGTTCAGGTACCTTGAAGAGCTACAAGATCAGTTATGGAAGAGGTGGCAGATGGAATACTTGCCAGAACTCAATTATTACCCATCAGGCAAGGTAAAGGGCTCCAATGCAAATTGTATCAAGGTGGGAGACGTGGTAATGATTGGGGATGAAAGACCAAGGCAATGCTGGAAGCTTGGCATAATTGAAGAGTTGTTTGTTGGCAAAGACAATTTAGTTAGGTCTGCACTGGTAAAGACTTCAGGAGGAAAGTTAAAGAGACCTATACAAAAAACTCTATGCTTTAGAAATCAGCAAAAACACAGATAGTCAAGATGAAACATTTGAGTTACAGCCTCATGGAGAAGGCTTGGCTAACCTTGCAGAAGGTAATGACAACAATGCCTCTTCGGTGGGGAGTGTTAGAAAATCTAGAAGAGGAAGAACCATTGTTGTCCCAAGGCGATATGATGACTAAGCTGATTGATGCAGCATTGCTTGTATATATTAAGTTAAGGTGTATATATATCCATCTCATAATTGTAAGGTTAGTGAAAAATTAACTTAATTTAGAGCTAGCATTTTTGAGCTCTTGTGGCATCATTGTTTGGTCACACTGTTGGCATCATTTTGGGGCGCTGCGCGTTCTTTCTACTCGTTTGTGGGATGTCGTACGTACAGGGTGTAGTCTTGTAGAGAGCTCTCTTGCAATTCAGTTTGGTTGTTTCGATACAAGATTGTTGCACCGTGCAATAGTCCAGGTTGCGTTGTTGTTGCAAGGTTGAGAAAGAAGACCATAAATAGTACCCTTTTTGTTTACATTAAAATTCATGTAACAAAGGTCTAAAGTAGGCCCGCATCGAGTCAGCAACCCTGAGGTTACCCTGAGGTAGGACCTAATAGGATCTCAAATCCGTAAGTTTTAATTTAGCTTAACTTGGGCTTCAGATAGAACTGGCCCTTTAGAATTTGGCCGTTCACGGCTCAGCTGGGATTTTGAACCCGACAAATAAATAAAATAACACTTCATTGCTGTATTCCATCCTTACTGACATGACGTTGACTGGGGCTAGGACTTAGGACCTTCCTGTTTTAGCCTAGGGTCATTCCTTGCTTTGAAAAATATCGCATACACTGCAGTGATATCACTAAAATTTATTTATTATTAACAAATTATTTGTATGTATAAAATGCTTAAAGACTTTTCTCCCACCCTATATATATAATATACCTTTCAAAGGTTCGGTGCGATGATTCCTCATTTCACGAAGGTCAAGCTTGTCGCCTCTCTTCTCGAGTTGGCCTGGTGAAGTAGTGAGTTGGTTTCTTGTACTCTCCACCTCACATAGCCAGGTACGCCCGGCTCATCGGGGAGTTCTGAGCTTGGCGTCTAAGCTTCTTTTGAAAATGTCCACTGCAACATCATTCGTGTTCCTTAGGTCTTTGGGCAGCTGATTAAACAGTTTTGGGCCCCTCACAACAAAACTATTTTCTTTCATGGTTAAGGATGTTCCCTGTCTCGCCTTTAATCTGGGAACACGACACAGTCTTCCTTTTCTACTTTCCACCGTTGTTTGGGGAGTTATAGGGGTCAGAGTAAGATTAGGGACTAGTTTCTCGATTATTTTCCAAGTGTATATAATGGTGTATCTCTCTCTCCTCCTTTCCAGTGAATATAGATTTAATTCGCGTAACCTTTCCCAGTAATTTAGTTCTTTGCACCCCTTGATCTTGGCTATGAAACTTTTCTGAATCCCTTCTAGCTGTGTAATGTCTTCTTTTTTATATGGGGATGTTAGGACCGAGCAGTATTCCAATTTGGGTATGATCAGTGTTTTCAGTAGAGGAATCATTATATTCCTATCCCTTCGTTTAAAGGTTCTCAGTATCTGCCCAGTTATTCTCTTTGCTCTGTTTACTGCTATCTTATTTTGTTTCAAATTTCGCATCATCATATATATATATATATATATATATATATATATAATATATATATATATATATATATTATATATATTATATATATATATATATATAATATATATATATATATACACTACGTCAAAAGTTTAAGTACACCCTGAAATATTCATAAATTTCAAATTTTGTTTAAAGTTTTTTATTTATTAACTAAATTATCATGACACAAATTCATAAGTACAAACATGGGAACTTAACTAACAACAAATCAGGACAATTTATCAAAAGCAAAGTCTAAATTTTAGATTCATCAAAATAGCCTCCTCTAGCAGCAATTACAGCAGAACAAATTCGAGGCATGCGCTCAACAAGAGAAAGAAGATAGTCTGGTGAAAGCTGCTGCCAGCACTCTTGTAAGAGTTCCCAGAGCTTCTGAGCACTGGATGGCTACTTGGCTTTCACTCGTCGATCCAGTTCATCCCACACTAGCTCGATGGGGTTCAGATCCGAGGACTGTGCTGGCCATTCCATAACTGTGAACTGACGTTGCCGTTCTTTCTGCTTCAGGTAATTTTGACACAGCTTGGAAGTGTGTTTGGGATCGTTGTCTTGCTGCATTATGAACTGTTGGCCAACTAGTCGCAGTCTAGATGGGATGGCATGACGCTGTAGAATGCTGTGATAGCCACGTTGGTTCAGTATTCCAGTGACTTTGTGGAGATCTCCAACTTGCTCCCCTGCAAAACATCCCCAGACCATCACACTTTCTCCACTGTGCTTCACTGTTGGCACAACAAACTGCTGTGTCATTCTTTCACCCGCTCTGCGCCGCACAAATACTCTGCGTTTGGATCCAAAAACTTCGAACTTTGTTTCGTCAGTCCAAAGGACAAATTTTCACTGCTCAATAGTCCAGTTTTGGTGTTTTTTAGCCTAGGCTAGCCTTTTCTTTTTGTTCTGGAGTCTCAGCATTGGTTTCTTTGCTGCAGTTCGTCCTTTTAATCCTGCCTCTCTTAGTCTTCTCTGAACAGTTAATGTTGAAACTGTTGTACTTCTGAAGTTGTTCAGCTGGGCTTTGATTTCAGGTGCTGTGAGGCGTCTATTGCGCAGACTGGTGACTCGGATATACTTGTCCTCTGAGTCTGTTGTAGTTCTTGGTCGCCCTGACCTTTTCCTGTCCTTATTTTGACCAGTTTCTTCGTACCGTTTAATGGCACAAGCAACCGCATTCACAGAAACTTAATTTTTTTTCAATTTGCCTCAGTGATTGGCCCTCATTTCTCAAAGTTACAATCGACTGTCTTTTTTCTGTTGTTAATTGAGCTTTGGTACCCATTTTTGCTTTCTGAAACAGAAATATACCTTAAACGACACATTTAGCTCCTCTGCAAGGATTTTATATGTAAAGACCTGCAGCGCATGTTAATAACTGAACACATGTATTAACATGCTACTGAAGAAACACACTACCCCAGTAAAGACTTTTAAACTGTTTTTGGGCCCTTGTGCAGAGCTATTGGCATTAATTTTAGGTTGCATGCTAGACGTAAATTAACACATTTTGAAGGCTATTTTGAAGAAGCTTCTCTGTTACAACACACTGCATAGGGCAGATGCACCGAAGCATACAATATGAAAGCCAAGTAAGCAAATTCATCTCTAGTACCTGTTAAGTTTACATTTGAAGTTTATGTCATGAGCTAAGCAGCAAAACATTGAAAATTAGTAGGTGTACTTACACTTTTAACGTATATATATATATACACGGTGAACCAAAAGTAGGTGGACAGTAGGTTGAATACGGTTTGTGTTATATTATATTATAACTATGGTGTTCATTATAACTATGGTGTTTGTGTTTTATTATATTAAATATTATAACTAAATTTATTTAAATTTTATTTTGTATTATAGTATACAAAAAAATTAAATATGTATTCTCAAAATAAACGTTATCATTTACTGTCCACCTACATTTGGTTCACCCTATATATATATATATATATATATAACTAAACTTATTAAAAAAACAGAATCTGATAAAAACCGAAATCGATAAAAATATGAGAAACTAAAATCGAAAATGAAAGAAGACGAAATAAAAAACTAAAAACCGTTTTGTCGAAATAGAAAGAAATATAAGTTTTTATTTAAGGTCTACTAATTTTATTTACAATAGCTTATCATATAAAATAGAAGGGCGAGTTAGAGAATAAGCAAAAAATTAAATTTTCTAATGTAAGATATTTGAATAGGCCTAAGGACAATTGAGGGGAAATTCCTCTCCAAACAAGCTTTAAATGATAAGCCTCAAATGAACGATATAGAATCACGTGGTAGTAAAGGATTAACGCAGATCCTTATACGTACATCAAAGGATTATTTTTATGACTGGCAGATGGCAGCTTATTTTTATCACTTTAACAACTGGCTACTTTTATATGACTATGCGGGTCAGGTCAGGATTAACCTCACCTATCAAGTCGGACGAACTCTCGTCTGTAAACCTTCGCTGAAATTTTTAAAATAACAGTTCATTTGAAATTTTCGTAGACGAAAGAAATTATTGGAGACACTTCGTATGTATCATGCTTAAACTCGTACTTAAAAAGCTTTCGAACGACGTGACGGTTCAGAATCAACCTGCGGTCGACCCTCTACAGCATCTCGCCTCGTTTGCGGAATTTGGCGGAAGAGGGAATTGGTTTCCGCGCTTCTCCCGCCCTTGTAGCCAGCTACGCATGGCTGATCAAGGACTTTGCGCAGGAACCTGTCCAGCTGGTTGAAATTATTCAGGTTGGTGTGCCGGAGGTTCCTCAGTTCTCTGGACCTCGTATTCTGAGGGTGTTTTCCATCCTCTCTTTCATCGGCCCCTCAGTGGCAGAGCGTCTGGAGGGGCAGGGGGGCAAGTATCCCATGGCCCAGGCTCTCAAAGGACCCCCGAGACGTTGAGGTGCCTTTAAGGCCCGCGCTTGTGGCCTGGTGGATGTTTTTTCTGCATTATTACTAAAATTTTAAACTACTAAATTTTTTTTTTTTTAAATACAGTTTCTGAAAAAGTGTATGAAATGTGAAGCCACAGAGTGTTCAGTCAATTTCATTGGCTGATCGAATGAATCGGTCATATTAAAGCCAATTAATGAATGCTCACTGGCCACTGCTCATATTACTTTCATTGACTCGTATCTTTCACAGAGGAACTTAGTCTGAGACTGTTCATCTTTCATAATGTTTTCATATGATTGGCATTAAGTATATATGGTATACATTTTTCATACACTTTATTATGGTCTCAAGCGTAACATTGTTTTCGAACACTTTTTCCGTTTTTAAATTGCACAGACAAAAAATAAATTTTGTTATAAAATAACAGTACGCACTATAATTTTGTGTATATGGTAATAAGATATACTTTACAATGTACAGTGCTTACAATAAGTCTTGCGCCTCTGTCTCGTCCGAAGCTAGTCTGTTAGGTATAAAATGGGCGGTCCTTATGGCAGCGGAGGTGTGTTCGGATTGGTGCACATAATTGCTCTAACCCCACCAATGACGTCCACATTATCATTGTGTCGATCACTCTATCTATTTATATATAGAGACATACTGTATATAGATATATATATATATATATAGAGACATACTGTATATAGATATATATATACAGAGTATGCAGGGGATAACGTGTCTCAGTCCCAGCTATGGTAGTTGTCTTACAATTAACAGTCCCAAGTGCAAGTTACGGTAACACCTCCACATAAACTACCCTGGACTAAAATAACATACGTGAAGCCCTTACCCACAAACCATTTAAAAGGTGTAATTTAAAAGCTCCCTGTGTGTGTGTCTCTCTCTCTGTCTCTCTCTCTCTCTCTGATCACACCGCATGGCAGTGTATCCATATAACGTTAATAATAACCGAAACTCGAGAAAATATACTCTCTGCCTTCCGCTCTATCCCAAATCCTTTTCTCTTAGTAACCTCTTAATACAAACTAATCTATCATATTTTGTGACTTTTTAACTCTGGTAGGATTCAATTCCATTCCTATAGTGTAAGATACTTAAATTCATGCGTGTATTATGCCATATGAAGTGCGTAATAAATAATCATTTTTAAATAGTTGGAGCGTTCAAGGTCATCTGTAATAATCTATAGACTACCCCTCAAGCCCACTCTCAACACTTAGATTCCCCTAAAACACAGGCGTCTTCAAGTAACATGAATGCGTAGAGATCTAAGGTGTTAGCACCCAAATTTTTTGTAGGGTTAAGTAAGTTATGAATGCGTGTATTTGAAAGGTTATAAATTCGTCCATTTGGGCAGTAAAGGGTTAAGAACGCTGGCATTGAAGGATGGAAGGAAGGGACAGTAAAAGCGATAATAGGTTTAATGAAGGAAGTGGAATGAGGATGGAGGTAAGCGTTGCTATGTCGAAGGAAACGAGGTTGGGTGGGGAATTACGAAGGGAGGAGGAAATGGAGCCAGAGATTATTAATCTAATTCTGCCACCACGTTCTCCTGATATGAATCCGATTGAAAACCTTTGGCCAATAATGATTAACGAATGGGAGCAACGCAATGAAAGAACATTTGAAGCACTTTTAGCTCACACGAGGAATAGTTGGGAGAGCTTACGTCGAACAACAAACATTCCCTACAATCTGGCCTCTTCTATGCCGCAACGATTGCAAGAAATTATTGATGCCGGAGGAAGCTATACGAAATACTGATGTTAAAGCCATGACGTAAATGTGTATCGAATATATATTTATGTTAATATAGAATTTTATTATATTTTTATGTTTGACATCTATAAAAGTATATATTGTGACCATGAAAGAACTTTACTTATCCTTAGTTAGAATCTTTTCTTGCAATGTCTACTATCGTGGAGATGATAATATATGCATTGTTGAAACAAACTATGAGAAGGTAATAGTTTCAGGAAAAAAATAAAAACTGGCAACATCGAGGCCATCACATGTTTATGGGAATTGTTATATGATATGCTACCAATAAACTCTTATATACTACTAAATACAGTATACTATATTACGTAATAATTACGATGAACAAATCAAGTGCAAATTTCTCTGATTCACGGCCAACCAGTCTTGCTTTAGACTAATGACTTTCATAAGATGGAAAAGGTTTAACATAGTTCGCTTAATAGGTTACCACTTAAAACAATGGATAAACTATCTATTAGTGAGACGACCGTGACTTCCTCGAAATGCGAGCGCGTGAGAGGTTCACTGAGGAATTTGGTCATTAGATTCTTCACGTAGGATATGTATCACAAACAACAATATTGACAACAATTCCCAGCAATTACTTAATATCAATCATTGCATTTGAGCAAATAATTTAGACCTGCGTCAAAATAACTTAGGTATCATGCCATGATTTGGGATATTTGGCGAATTAGTCGTTCTCTATAGTCTACACTCTACAGTATATATTGAGACGGTATAATGTAATGCCCAGCTAATATTATGATGACTAGGATTGCTCCATAACCATCCCAACATCCCGAAACTTGGTCATTCTGCTTCTTAATCATTTGTATTTTAAACACTAAAATGTAGCAGAAGTGACGTAATAATGGACGTCATTGATTGGGTTAGAGCAGTTATGTGCACCAATCCGAACACACCTCCGCTGCCATAAGGACTGCCCATTTTATACCTAACAGACGAGCTTGGGACGAGACAGAGGCGTGAGACTTCTTGTAAGCACTGTACATGTATGTATTGTATAAGAAACATGCGTTTGGGTTTTAAAATTATATTATGAAGGTGTGAAAAGCATATTCACAACCATAGGATGCCATATAAAATAAATAAAAAGGTATGGAGTTAAATTTTTACTGCAATATATTATCAATTTATCATATTATTAACATCTAGGCTCTAGGGGCCAAGGGGGATGGCCCGCGAAGAAAGCTTGCCTGGGGCCTGGGAGAACAACGCTCAGCCACTGGGGCCCCTGTCTCAACGTAGCTGGGATAGTACAGAATGCCTCTTCTCTCATTCCATGTTTATATTTCTTTAATCGATAAAATGTTGAAGTAGCCAAGCATTACACTATGGTATTCACGTGACATCTGTAAAGGAAGGCATTTATAGGGCCTATATGAGTACTAAATATCTGAGTAGCCATAACAACGATATAAAACTGATAATATATATATATATATATATATATATATATATATTATATATATATATATATATATGATGTCATATACACGGATTTTGCTAAAGCTTTCGACAAATGCGATCATGGTATAATAGCACATAAAATGAAACATATGGGAATAACAGGCAAAGTGAGAAAATGGATCTATAACTTCCTCAGAAAACGACTACAGGTAGTCAAAATTCAAGGTGTATCATCATCAGAATCAGAAGTACGCAGCTCAGTACCACAAGGTACAGTGCTGGCCCCACTCCTGTTCATTATCATGCTAACAGACATAAACAGTGGCGTTAACAGCAACAGTATAGTAACATCCTTTGCGGACGATACAAAGATCGGCAGAAAAATCAGCGATGCAAATGAAGTGGAGGCCTTGCAGAAGGACACGAACAAAATATACAAATGGTCAGAAGACAACACTATGACATTTAACACCGAGAAATTTCAGCTCTTGAGATATGGTAGAAATGAGGAACTTAGACTGCATATTATGGCCCGGATAGACAAGAAATTCAGAGAAGCACGAAAGCGGGTAATAATGACCGATGATGCCAAATTCGAGACTCAAAATCAGATAATACCAATAAACAAAGCAAACAAAGAGAGTCGTGGGACAGGTACTAAGAACGTTCAAAAGGAGGGACAAGACAGTAATGATTCCCCTGCTGAGAACACTGATCATACCAAAACTTGAATACTGCTCAGTTTTGACGTCCCCATATAAAAAGGAAGACATTAATAAACTACAAGAAACGCAGAGATATTTCAGAGCCAAAATTGATGGCTGAAAAGAACTCAACTACTGGGAAAGACTACGTAAACTAAATCTGTACTCCCTGGAAAGAAGAGAGAGGTATACCATAATCTACATATGGAAAATGATCGAAAAACTGGTACCGAACTTGAAACTAAACCCAATTACCATCCAAACAACGCTGGAAAATAGGAAAGGCAGAATGTGTAGTGTTCCAAAATTAAAGGCCTGACGAGGGACCTCCTCAACTCTGAAGGAAAATAGCTTGGTTGTCAGGGGGGCCAAGAATTTTCAACCAGCTTCCAAAGGACCTCAGAAACGTTACAGGGATCAAAGTTGAAGTCTTCAAGAGAAGACTAGATGCCTGGCTCAGGACGGTACCAGATGAGCCGGGTGTACCTGGCTATGTACGGTGGAGAGCGCAAGAGAGTAACTCTCTCCTCCACCAAACCAGGACTAGAGGCGGGGCCACCAGCTTGACCTTCTTGTGAAGAAAGACCGACGCACGGAACCCAAACAAGGTATATATATATATATATATATATATATATATATATATATATATATATATATATATATATATTGGTGAAGGCCGCTTCTGGCAAGCCGCAATTTCAATTTAAGCAGAAAGCCACAGACAAGAAGAAAAGAAACATCCATCATGTTGGAAAAGGGACTATATTTTGTACAATGCAACGTTTCAAGCACAAACTATGCTCATCTTCAGGCAAAAAATTCTAAAAAGTTAAAAAACAGAATATTAAAAACCATAATGAATGACAAATATAAAATACAAAATAATGTAAGGAAAACCCAAACTAAAAATTCACAAGTTTTTTAAAAAACACTAAAATGAAAGTCACACACTAAAAAGAATCACACACCTTAAATCTAAGTAGCACAGATTCCGAGGCAAAACCAATACAAACAGAAGCATCTAAAAACAAGTAGAGGTTGGTTGTTAAAAATGTTCAGTTAAGACGGAGGGGAACGGATGAATTATCAGAATTGAGCGAAGGGGAAAAAGTTCTCGAGTCGCTTTTCTGTGCCCACATGGGCATAAGCCATAGAACTAACAAACCACTGAGAACTAAAGAAGCTTCAGCTATACGCAGCCATGTTATTCAATGCAAAGTGGATATAACTTTAGCTAATTTTAACATTTTAGTTTCCGCTCCGTGTGAGCAAACTTTAAGACTTTTAGAATCATTATACAGGGCTATTCAAATTGATTCACCTGATTTCAAATGAGAATATTTTTTAATGTTACAAATACAGAGTGATTTGTGATACATCAACCAAAAGAAAAACTGTCTAAATTTTGTCTCTCACCTCATAAATGCTCTATGTGACTTCCCCTAGTTACACAAGCAACGTCGACACGATAGTCGAATTCCTCCCATACTCGCTCCAGCATGTCCGTTGTCACTGACTCTACGGCAGTAACAATGCGAGTTCGGAGCTCATCCAAAGATGTGGGCAACGGTGGCACGTACACAGTATCCTTAACGTACCCCCAAAGGAAGAAGTCGCACGGTGTAAGATCTGGCGACCTAGGGGGCCAGCTGTGGAGCACCAAGTCATGGGGCCCACTGCCATCTTCACACTGACTGTTTGTTGCTAGGCTAGGCCACGGCGTGACTTTGGAGCCCTCTCGCGGTGATCTTGTAAAACTCGGAGATTTCCTCTTTCATGTGGTGTATGCCCAGTTGATGCACGGTTGATAGGTACGGAAGTATTCTCAGTTGAAATCGGATGAATCTATTTCAATAGCCCTGTATATTAAAACTTTTTCCCCTTCGCTCAATTCTGATAATTCATCCGTTCCCCTCCGTCTTAACTGAACATTTTTAACAACCAACCTCTACTTGTTTTTAGATGCTTCTGTTTGTATTGATTTTGCCTCGGAATCTGTGCTACTTAGACTTAAGATGTGTGATTCTTTTTAGTGTGTGACTTTCATTTTAGTGTTTTTTAAAAAACTTGCGAATTTTTAGTTTGGGTTTTCCTTGCATTATTTTGTATTTTATATTTGTCATTCATTATGGTTTTTAATATTCTGTTTTTTAACTTTTTAGAATTTTTTGCCTGAAGATGAACATAGTTTGTGCTTGAAACGTTGCATTGTACAAAATATAGTCCCTTTTCCAACATGATGGATGTTTCTTTCCTTCTTGTCTGTGGCTTTCTGCTTAAATATATATATGAAAATTATTTCACGAAAGTAACACGTGAAAAATATTTATGATGAATAAAACCACGAAGGAAAGGAAACACAGAATGGTGCTCAAGCGCTTTCGTCTAATGACATCCTCAGGAACACTGAAGTACATAAAGGGTTACAGCCTATATATAGGTTACAGAAAAAAAATACATACACAATATTATTACACATATATACATACACACACACACACACACACACACATATATATATATATATATATATATTATTATATATATATACACACACAACACACATATACACATATACATATATATATATACAATAAACGGAGAGAGAAAAAATAAAAAAATAAAAAATTATTAAACATTAAAGGATTGTGGGAGGAGCATACAAATTTGTAAGGAAAAACTACCGATTTTTAGCACAAGATTAGCACAAGATTAAATTAATTGTTTCCAACCAATGTTATAGAAAAAAAAAAATACAAATTTATACTGGAAATCTGCCCGGGTTTTAGCACTTTGCCCTTCTTTAGGTTCGATGTATATAAAAATAAATAAAAAAAAATACAAGTTATTTGAGTATCATACAAGTTTACCAAAGATTTAGCGTTCTACCCTTCTTATCTAAATCTGTTTTGAAGGAATTCAAATGCTACTCAAATAACTTGTATTTTTTTTAAATTTATTTTTATATACATCGAACCTAAAGAAGGGCAAAGTGCTAAAACCCGGGCAGATTTCCAGTATAAATTTGTATTTTTTTTTTTTCTATAACATTGGTTGGAAACAATTAATTTAATCTTGTGCTAATCTTGTGCTAAAAATCGGTAGTTTTTCCTTACAAATTTGTATGCTCCTCCCACAATCCTTTAATGTTTAATTTTTTATTTTTTTATTTTTCATCTTTCTCCGTTTATTGTATATATATATGTATATGTGTATATGTGTATATATATATATATATATATATAGGGTGAACCAAATGTAGGTGGACAGTAAATGATAACGTTTATTTTGAGAATACATATTTAATTTTTTTGTATACTATAATACAAAATAAAATTTAAATAAATTTAGTTATAATATTTAATATAATAAAACACAAACACCATAGTTATAATGAACACCATAGTTATAATATAATATAACACAAACCGTATTCAACCTACTGTCCACCTACTTTTGGTTCACCGTGTATATATATATGTGTATGTATTTTTTTTTTTTTCTGTAACCTATATATAGGCTGTAACCCTTTATGTACTTCAGTGTTCCTGAGGATGTCATTAGACGAAAGCGCTTGAGCACCATTGTGTTTCCTTTCCTTCGTGGTTTTATTCATCATATATATAATATATATTATATATATATATATATATTAACGATTTAGATGTCGGCCTAGTCAGTACGGTTTCAAAGTTTGCGGATGATACGAAGCTGGGTGGTAGGGCGATTAATGACGAAGATAGAGGTAAAATCCAAAAAGATCTGAATAAAATCGTTGATTGGTCAGTCACATGGCAAATGAGATTTAACGTCGATAAGTGAAAAATTTTGCATATAGGTTCGCGTAACGGTAATTTTGCGTATAGTATGTCAGGGAAAGATTTAACAAGCGTAAAGCAGGAAAAAGATTTAGGAGTTATAGTCACTGGTGATTTAAAAGTAACGAAACAAAGTACACAGCGGTCAATAAGGCGAACAAAGTGTTAGGTTTTATAGCTCGGAATTTTGAGTACAAATCGCGCGATATTATAGTTCCTCTTTGTAAATCATTAGTTAGACCCCATTTGGAGTACGCGATCCAATTTTGGAATCCGCATATGCGCAAAGATATAGACAAAATCGAAAGAGTTCAAAGACGAGCAACTAAGATGATTCCGTCGCGTAGGTCAAAGTCGTACGAGGATAGGCTTAAGGAGTTAAAATTGACTACACTCGAGACTAGGAGGCTAAGGGGTGATCTAAGAATCCAGGTTTTCAAAATTATGAATGGGTTCGATAACGTAGATAGAGATAGCTTTTTTGAAATATCTCAATATAATAGGACTAGAAATAACAGGTGTAAGTTGACAAGTAGAAGGTTCGAGACAGCAGTTGCCAAAAACTCTTTTACGCATAGAATAGTAAATAGCTGGAATAGTTTGCCTGTAGAAGTAATTAGTAGCACGTCTATAAACATGTTTAAAAATCGATTAGACGCATATGTTGATAGATTGGGTATAGTTTAAGGTAGTAAAATTAAGGCTTTGTGGTGATAGATCCCACAGCTCAACACAAGTGTTGTGGGATATAGGGAGGCAGCATCTTGGGTTAGGGGATACTCTCTGTCCCTACACACCCGATTTAAAGAGATTCCTCTGCCGAGAGGTGCCCCCCATAGTACTGTGAGGTATTGAAAAACTCATGATCTTCACTTGCCCCACAAACACCTTTAAATGGGAGACCCAAAATGGGTGCACACACGTTTCTACACTACTGTACAGTCTTTACAGCCACACCTACACTTTTCCTCCTAAGTATATATATTGTAATGTATATGGTGGTAAATTTTGACTTGGTCCGCAATCGATATGGACCGTGACTTATTTTTCGTTGGCAAGGTACTAGTATTGATGGATACCGTAATGAAATTGACTGGATTCTTTGGATCTGATATATTTGCATGTCGGTTATAAATAGATATAGAGTGTAACATATTTGTGGATAGTAGTCTATTATGACTTGATCCTCTGGATCCAGAGATTCTATCTTTAGTTTTAAATCGATAATTAATTAGTTTTAAAATAATAATTATTTAGTTTTGTAAAAATTGGTCGTTGCCAATGTACAGGCAGTTTTTACATAAATTTCTTATGTTCTTGTGGTTCAGAACCCACGTAAAATTGTAGGTCCCCTCCGCCACCACGGAGGACATACACAATACACAATTACGAACACAGTTAGGTAGACCAGCCATGAGTGGATCCCAGGGTCTTTGTTGGTCTGAAACATTATAACATTATATATATAGGGTGTCCCAGAAGTCTGGACTCAGGGAAAATAGACATTATATTTTTGAAGTGAAGCAAACACATTTCTAATGTCAGTTTTACATATTCCCCGAAAGAAAATACGCTGATGCTGATGATTTCACGAACATGCCTCCCTCTGGCTTTTTCCGGAAATATGTAGCAATACCAGTTCCACCTTCTCTTGAGTGGTATACTGAGCCATCAGCGTATTTTCTTTCCTGAAATATGAAAACTGACATTAGAAATGTTTGTTTCACTTTAAAAATATAATGACTGTTTCCCTATAAGTCCAGACTTCTGGGACACCCTATATATCGCTGACCTCTCAAAGCGTCTTTTAGTGGTTCAAACAGGTAAAAATCCGAAGGTACCAGCTCTGGAATGTAGGCTGGATGGTCGAGAACTTCAAATTTAAGTTCTTGAAGGCATTTTCTAGTCTGTGCAGCGGTATGAGGGCGCGCATTGTCGTGTAACAGAATAACACCTTCCGACAATCTCTCTCTCCGTTTTGTGCGAATTGCTTGCTTTAACTCATTCCGAAGCATGTCACAATACGATGCACTTGTTACTGTAGTTCCACGCTCTAGATAATGTTCAAGGATAGGGCCTCGTGTATCCCAAAACAGTGTTAGCATAACTTTACCTGCTGACGGCTGCGCTTTGAACTTCCTTGCAACGGGAGATTGTCGGAAGGTGTTATTCTGTTACATGACAATGCGCGTCCTCATACTGCTGCACAGACTAGAAAATGCCTTCAAGAACTTAAATTTGAAGTTCTCGACCATCCAGCCTACATTCCAGACCTGGCACCTTCGGATTTTTACCTGTTTGGACCACTAAAAGATGCTTTGAGAGGTCAGCGATTCCAAGGGGATGATAACCTGAAGGAGGCGGTGCTACACACACAGCCAAAAACATTCTTTTGTGATGGCATCAGGAAGCTTGTAGATAGCTGGACTAAGTGTATTGAGAAACAGGGAGACTATGTTGAGAAGTGATGTGTTTATAATCTATCAGATGTGAAAATGAAATTGTGAAAATAAAAAGTGTGGATACTTATTGAATTACCCTCGTGTGTATATATATATATATATATATACTGATATATATATTACTCATCTTCAAGTAATAGAACCGTTAAGCAATAGCGATCACAATATGGTAGAGTTCGTCCTCTCAGTAAGTCACTCGAAACCAGCTAACTCGACTAAAATTCCTAACTTCCAGCACGCAGACTTTAGTAAATTTCGAAATAAATTGTCACACGTCAATTGGGAAAACATAATGCGGAATTCCAACGCAAAACTAATGTGGGAATCGTTCGAAACAGTATTTAGGACTATAAATGAGGAATGTGTACCGTACAAAATTAAGCGTGCGAAAGTAAACAATAAGCCCTTGTGGTTTACTTCTGGAGTAGGAGACATTATAAAGAGTAGAGATAGGGCTTATAGGCTACATAAGTGCGATAAAGACAATTTGTGGTTACGAAACAACTATATATCTCTAAGGCGTGAAGCGAAAAGTGTAATAAAAAAGTCCAAGCGCGAATTTGAAATCTCCATAGCTCGTGACGGTAAATAAAACCCCAAGCGATTCTTTCAATTCGTCAATAATAGAAATCCAGTACAAAGCGTCTTGGGGCCTTTGAAAAATGTAAACGGAGATCTAGTTTCTGAAAACAAGGAAATGGCTACCTTGCTAAACGAATTTTTTACGTCAGTTTTTACTATAGGAGATGTAACGAATATCCCTACGGTCATAGACATAATACCTTTTGATAATGGTAATATTTTGGATAATATAGTGGTTAGTGAAGGGGAGTAATGCGCTATATTGATAAAATGAAAACGCGTAAATCACCGGGGCGGGATTCCATATATCCCATACAACTAAAATAATTAAAAGATAGCATTGTTGTGCCGCTAACAAAGATTTTTAATGCGTCTATTTCTGAGGAGTGCGTACCAGATAATTTCAAGTTAGCAAACGTAACACCTATCTTTAAGAAAGGCGATAAAGGTGCGGTGGGAAATTATAGGCCAATCAGTTTAACGTCTGTTGTAGGTAAGCTACTGGAATCAATAATTAGGGATCGTATAGTCGAACACTTAGAATTCCATAAACTAGTTAGAAATACGCAGCACGGATTTAGGCGAAACAAATCTTGCTTAACTAATCTTTTAGAATTTTTCCAAACCGTGGTTGACGTTTACGATAGACATCGGGCGGTTGATGTAGTGTATTTAGATTTTCAAAAAGCGTTTGACACAGTGCCGCACAAAAGACTCATTGAAAAAACTAAGGCTCATGGAATCAGGGGTGTAGTAATAAATTGGCTAGAAGAGTGGTTGCGAGGTAGGAAACAGAGGGTGGTCGTTGATGGAGCAGAGTCGTGTTGGGCTAAAGTAGCGAGTGGCGTTCCTCAGGGTTCTGTATTGGGCCCCTTGCTTTTTCTTATATATATTAACGATTTAGATGTCGGCCTAGTCACTACAGTTTCAAAGTTTGCGGATGACACGAAGCTGGGTGGTAGGGCGATTAATGACGAAGATAGAGGTAAAATCCAGGAAGATCTGAATAAAATCGTTGATTGGTCAGTCACATGGCAAATGAGATTTAACGTTGATAAGTGCAAAATTTGGATATAGGTTCGCGTAACGGTAATTTTGCGTATAGTATGTCAGGGAAAGATTTAACAAGCGTAAAGCAGGAAAAAGATTTAGGAGTTATAGTCACTGGTGATTTAAAAGTAACGAAACAAAGTACAGCAGCGGTCAATAAGGCGAACAAAGTGTTAGGTTTTATAGCTCGAAATTTTGAGTACAAATCGCGAGATATTATAGTTCCACTTTATAAATCATTAGTTAGACCCCATTTGGAGTACGCGGTCCAATTTTGGAATCCGCATATGTGCAAAGATATAGACAAAATCGAAAGAGTTCAAAGACGAGCAACTAAGATGATTCCGTCGCTTATGTCAAAGTCGTACGAGGATAGGCTTAAGGAGTTAAAATTGACAACACTCGAGACCAGGAGGTTAAGGGGTGATCTAATCCAGGTTTTCAAAATTATGAATGGGTTCGATAACGTAGATAGAGATAGCTTTTTCGAAATATGTCAATATAATAGGACTAGAAATAACAGGTGTAAGTTGACAAGTAGAAGGTTCGAGACAGCAGTTGCCAAAACCTTTTTACGCATAGAATAGTAAATAGCTGGAATAGTTTGCCGGTAGAAGTAATTAGTAGCACGTCTATAAACATGTACAAAAATCGATTAGACAAATATGTTGATAGATTGGGTATAGTTTAAGGTAGTAAAATTAAGGCTTTGTGGTGATAGATCCCACAGCTCAACACAAGTGTTGTGGGATATAGGGAGGCAGCATCTTCGGTTAGGGGATACTCTCTGTCCTTACACACCCCATTTAAAGAGATTCCTCTGCCGAGCGGTGCCCCCCATAGTACTGTGAGGTATTGAAAAACTCATGATCTTCACTTGCCCCACAAACACCTTTAAATGGGAGACCCAAAATGGGTGCACACACATTTCTACATTACTGTACAGTCTTTACAGCCACACATACACCTTCCCTCTTAAGTATACAGGGCGTCCCAAAAAAATGTATACACACTTTAAATAATTATAAAGGCAGTGTTTATTAAAATACATTTCATTTTCAAAATGTAATAGAATCTACAGACATTATTTAATTTTTTGTCAACGCCTGTTTTCAAACTGACGTCCGTTCTGGTCCAGGCACTGCTGATAACGCGAAGCAATGGAATCGCAAACATCACGAAACATTTCGTTTGGTATTTGTGTGCATTCTCGTTCAATGGCTGCTCTCAATTCAGCGACTGTTGCAGGTTTTATAGCGTAGACTTTCTTTTAAGTATCCCCATAAAAAAAGGTCTAGTGGTGTGAGGTCTGGTGAACGCGGAGGGTATTCTACGAAACCCCTTCGTCCAATCCACATCCACATCGTGCCAAGTACCACTCGCAATACTCCACTCTTCGGTCCGGATCATCTTCATTAATAGCATGGACTAATCTTGGAATGTAACTTTTCCATTGACAGCGCTTCAAAATGCGTTGGACAGACGATTCTGAGATTCCTACTCACGACTCGCTTGCCGCACAGATTTTCTTGGACTTTGGGTGATACGTTTCCAGTACTCTTTCTTGCTTTGTGGGGCTTGTCGATGTCCGTTGTCTTCCGGAACGCTTCTTGTGGACATTCTGAACAGTTCCATCGGCTTCAAACTTATCTCTAATTCGAGTGATGGTAAGTCGCGTTGGTGGATCTGTTTGAAACTCCCCTAAAACTGTCTTTGCACTTCAACGCGTTTTCACACTTCCAGTAGCATTTGAATGAATTCCTTGTTCAAAGCTTAGTCTGACTGCCATTATTAATTCTAATGGGTTTAACTTGAAAGAAAGAAACATCAATGAGCTATCAGCTGTTAAAGTGTGATACATTTTTTTTGGGACGCCCTGTATATATTGTAATATATATGGTTGTAAATTTTGACTTGGTCCGCAATCGATATGGCCGTCAGTGACTTGTTTTCGTTGGCAAGGTACTAGTATTGATGGATACCGTAATGAAATTGACTGGATTCTTTTGGATCTGATATATTTGCATGTCGGTTATAAAATAGATATAGAGTGTAACATATTTGTGGATAGTAGTCTATTATGACTTGATCCTCTGGATCCAGAGATTCTATCTTTAGTTTTAAATCGATAATTAATTAGTTTTTAATTGATAATTATTTAGTTTTGCAAAAATTGGTCGTTGCGAATGTACAGGCAGTTGTTACATAAATTTCTTATGTTCTTGTGGTTCGGAACCCACGTAAAATTGTGGGCCCCTCCGGACACCACGGAGGACATACACAATACACAATTACGAACACGTTAGGTAGACAGCCATGAGTGGATCCCAGGGTCTTTGTTGGTCTGAAACATTATAACATTATAACATTATTTTATTATATATATATATATATATATATATATATATATATATATATATATATATATATATATATGGGGGTCATTACACGGTTTTTCATTATCATTACCAGAAATTTTTCATTATTATTACATTACCATTACAGCATTTTTGTTTCATTATCATTACAAGCCCTTCATTATCATTGTAATGATCATTACAATACTGAATATACTGAATAAGCGCCTCCACCGGTGCACTGGGGCAGGGGATGCAAAGATGCTTGGCAGCAAGAACAGATACGTCAGGATACAGATGTGCATGTCCTTCCACCATGCCAGGGGATTGTTATAGTCCTCATCAATGCAGGGCTGGTGAAGGTGGCTGTCCACATGGCTGACAATAGGGTTCTGAGAAGCTGTAGAGGGAGCTGGAGCAGCCATAAAATTGAAGAACTTGCACCGCTTTGTTGTGCTGGCTGGGACTGGGAGGAATCAGAAGCCGCATATCATATATATATATATATATATATATATATATATATATAGAAACGACGTAAGTATAGAGGAGTGTTCTGCACACGAGGAAGAGAAATAACGAACAAATGAAAAATGAGGTGACCGCCCGGGAATCGAACCCAGGATCTTCCGATTGCCGGTCAGATATGCTACCACTACACACGGGCTCGATCAGTTAGAAGTCGTAATTCTCCTACATAGGGCAGAAACCAATGCCTTGAAAGGCACCCTCGCAAATCGTGAATATGTACATTTAACTGCAATGACAGCAGTATATTAATGTATAGAAACGACGTAAGTATAGAGAAGTGTTCTGCACACGAGGAAGAGAAATAACGAACAAATGAAAAATGAGGGTGACCGCCCGGGAATCGAACCCAGGATCTTCCGATTGCCGGTCAGATATGCTACCACTACACCACGGGCAGAACACTCCTCTACAGAGATGGGCACGATCTTGATCTTCAAGATCAGATCGTGATCTTGAAGATCAAGATCGTGATCTGATCTTGATCTTGAAGATCACTTTTATTATGTGATCTTGATCTTGATCTAAGATCACTTTATTTCTTGTGATCTTGATCTTGAAGATCACTTTAGACTTCAAGATCACTTTTAATTTCAGATTTTAAATATGCCGCTATGCGGGTCATTTGTTTTTTGCAAGCGACATCTGGTGGCAACTTGTGTTCAACACCGACTGTTTATGTTTTCTGTTAGTTGGGTGACTTGCGTCATGCGTGGGCTCATGGAAGGTGTAGTTGCTGTGGAATTTAGGCTCGTAAAAAGTGTAATTTTACTGTGCAATTATGTTAAAAGTGTTCTATTAATATATTATTATATATAGGCATAAAATATAGCCTATAGGTCCGTATTCATAATAAATTAATTCTAAACATTTGATTTACAGATTGAATTTTTTAATAATGAGTGCAATTTTACAACTTCACACAGACCCAAGGGGAACCAAATATTCTAGGTTGTCACCAGAACAGTATTCAATATATTTAGATAACAATGTTGGTAATAAGGATCAATCTGTGCTATTGAATGGAAAATATTTTCAAATTGTCGAAAAAACTGGAAACAGTATCAAAGTTATTTGTAGGCAGTGTACAAAGAAAACTACAATTCTGTCTGCTGGCCTCGACTCAACAAGCAATCTTCTGAAGCACCTCAGGGTTAGTACTACTTAGTAACTAAGTAGTAAGTAGCAACATTAACATAATGGTTCAAGTCATATTTTAAGTGACTGGTGCCATACAAGACTAATGCTACATTTACATAGACGTCCATTTGAATATATTGTGCACTTCAGCTATTAATAGATTATGGACTAGTAACTACATTAAAAACTGCCGATATCCAACTATAATAAAACGCCAGGTGTATCTGTCTTTCTCTCTGTCTGATCCATGTCTGTAATTTCTCCTATTTAGTTACTGAAGGACGAAATTCGGCTTTCAATTTAACATAGGATAAAAATGCACTGATCATGGTGAAAATAATTTTAGTTAAAGATAACAAAATTTTAGAATCTTGTTAAGTATTAATTTCAACTAGAAGTTTGATACTCTGATAAATATTATACAGGGTGTTCAAGAAGTCTCTCCGCATGATAATAATTTATTTTCTTGTGCAGAAACTACATTCGGATCTTTTGGGTGAATATGAATCGGAGAAGAAATCTCGCAAGCATCCAGCTAAAGAAGAAGATGCCAGCGGCAGCAATGCTGGCCCCGCCAAAATTGCCAAGCAGTCAACACTAAGCATGTTCCACATTTACAAGCAAAAACCAGGACCACCAATATGCAAGGATATCCTTGAAAAGAAGATTCTCTCGCTTGTGGCTAATGGGCTCCTACCATTGAGCCTAGTTGAACTACATGAATTTAAGGATCTTCTTTCATGTTAGTATAACTCAAATATTTTGCTATTTTTTCCATAGCTAATATCTGATTAAAATAATTAATCATATTATTTGTATGAACATTAGACTATCGCTAGCCTAGCTAAATATTTTGATATTTTTCCATAGCTAATCTATTGTATTTGTTTTAATTTTTAAATATTTTTTTCAGACGTCAACCCGGCTGTTCAGGTGCCATCTAGACGCACCCTGGCTAGATCTCTTGCAACAACAACCAGTACAATGAAGGAAGACATACAAGCAAAACTGGCAGCAGTTGACCATGTGTGTGTTACATGCGACATATGGTCAACTAATCACCGCAGTTTCATGGGAGTCACTTTGAACAATTGGTTTTTGCTGAAAGCAAATGTTTACAGCGGTTGAACATTAAATTAACACTCTTAACTTGCGGTTTTTACCCTTATATTGTCAGTAATTGCGTACTGCAGTAAAACTGTAAAATTAAATTCTATGTAAAAAAT
This sequence comes from Bathynomus jamesi, assembly GCA_023014485.1. Taxonomy (NCBI): domain Eukaryota; kingdom Metazoa; phylum Arthropoda; class Malacostraca; order Isopoda; family Cirolanidae; genus Bathynomus; species Bathynomus jamesi. Next base: position 768,944 of record JAJOZX010000582.1, on the reverse strand, counting down.
GTTTACTTATATATGCTGACCATTCATTGATATGGGTTATGGACCTGGTGAAATGAGAATTGAGAAAAATAGAACTAAAAACTATATGTAGGTCATTTAATAGTTTTTTCTTTGCTGATAAGTTATGATAATACTAAGTTTTAAGTTTACCACCTGAAAAACTGAAAGGGGAATCGTCAATCCCCGTGGTTTAGATCAGGTGACATGGGTAGGATGCGATGCTTGTATTGCCTCAGCCCTCAGGGGAGTATTAGGAGTGATACTTTTCAGGAGTGATTAACAAAATAATTTGTTTTTGTTTACTCTACAAGAGTACAACTTTTTTCAATTCATATAAAAGTGATCTTAAAAAGTGATCTTGAAAGTGATCTTCAAGATCACGATCTTGATCTGGATCTTCAAGATCACATTTTTCTGGTGATCTGATCTTGATCTTCAAGATCACATTTTTCTGGTGATCTGATCTTGATCTTCAAGATCACCAAAGTTGGTGATCTTGCCCATCTCTGCTCCTCTATACTTACGTCGTTTCTATACATTAATATACTGCGTGGTCATTGCAGTTAAATGTACATATTCACGATTTGCGAGGCTGCCCTTTCAAGGCATTGGTTTCTGCCCTATGTAGGAGAATTACGACTTCTGACTGATCGAGGCCCGTGGTGTAGTGGTAGCATATCTGACCGGCAATCGGAAGATCCTGGGTTCGATTCCCGGGCGGTCACCTCATTTTTCATTTGTTCGTTATTTCTCTTCCTCGTGTGCAGAACACTCCTCTATACTTACGTCGTTTCTATACATTAATATACTGCGTGGTCATTGCAGTTAAATGTATATATATATATATATATATATATATATATATATATATATATATATTGAAATTACACTGTAATGAAAATGTAATGATGTGTAATGATTCATTACAGACCTTTCATTACCATTATTGCCTCGAAATTTCTTTCATTATCATTACAAGAGATTTGTAATTAATTACCATTACAATGATAATGACCCCATGTCTGATATATATTATAGATATAATTATATATATTATATATATTATATATATATATATATATTACACAGCGCCTCGGTGGTGTAGTGGTTAGCGTTGCTGACTACAAATCTATCGGTTCCGAGATCGAGACCCGGTGACGGCAGTCGGCAGGCGGCGCGCAGCAAGACCCAGTTGTTCATCCTCCACACAATAAGGAAACTGGTTGGTAGATAAATGGGTACCTTGGGTAGCCTAGTGGTTAAGACGCTGGGCTGCTGGTGGGGCGTGGTTCGGACTCTACGTTAAACTGTAGATCTAAGTGGAGTGAAAAGCTTGACCTTCGTCAGAATGAACAATTCGGGCGGAAGGTAACCAAAGGGGTATATATATATATATATATTTATATATATATATATATATATACCTTCAACTGCAAAGAACACGCAGTGTATATAATGTTACGGCATGCGGGAGGTGCCCCCTTGGGGCATTGGTTTCTGCGAGTATGTAGAAGAATTACGGCATTTGGAAGAGTGAGGGCCATGGTGTAATGGTATCGCGTCTGACCGGCAATCGGAAGATCCCGGGTTCGATTCCCAGGTGGTTACCTCATTTTTTCATTTGTTCCGTTCTCTCTCTCTCGTCTTGCGCGGAATATCTCCTATACAAGCGTCGTTTCTTTACGATATATATATATATATATATATATATATGAATATTCACATCTTTGAGTTATATAATCTTTATGAAGCCTTTTTTTTTATTGATTTAATTTCGTATGATACTACAAGGCGCAGTTATTATTCTTCGTCAGTAAGATTGATCTTTCGCCTTCGAAAGCTTCAGATGAACTGATACTTAAAATTAAGCCGCATGCTTAAAGTCATACAGTTGTCTGATATCTTTTTTACTTTTGTGCTAATCCACTTCTCATCTTGGTGTGACTTTTTCTCTTTACCAGTGATATCTATCCACCTACTGTATATGACGAGGGAAGCTAATATATTGAAAAGATAGAAAAGAAAAAGTTGCCTTTCTATATCTATATATCTTCAGAGATAGTCTTACGGAATGAGACGAAATGTATCTATAAATCAAAAACATTTCTATCACGTCTCAAGACACGAATGTTGTTTTTTCTTTTTTGACAAGTTGTCTCGTGTTAGTAAATTTGAATTAAAAATATTTTAATTTCCCTAAAAAATCTTTAATTTATAAAAATAACCAAAAATATTGATTTCGATTTCAGTTTTGGCAAAACTTTTCGATTTCAGTTTAAAAAAATAAGTTTTATCAGTTTATCGACCCCAGTTCATATCGATTCCCCATTCCTCTATAATTGAAATCGAAAATGCAACTGATATTTTATTTCGATTTAAACTGAAATCGAAAATCGATATAGGGTTAAATATAAAAAAGCTTCTTGGTTTTTAAAGAACCCTAATTTGCTTTATAACAGACATTTTAGACTGCGACATAGATTACCTCCAAGATGCTCAGCTTCTCAAATGTGCACTAAACACAACGTTTCGAGCCTCCCTGAGGCAACAAGGCGTGGTCAATACAATCTAATGCAAAGAATTCAAAACTCAGACAATCCAACTGTCCAAGCTATTCATCAGACCTGCTTCATTATTCATGTCTTCCAGACTATGGACTTCTTGGTATCAAAGCGTTTGTCTATAGCTCGACTGAACACTAATATTGGCATTTTCATTATGTGTACATACTTTTTATTTTTATTTTCTAGTATTAGCGTTGGGTAGTTTTTATTAATTCGACTATTACTCCTTTTTATACACCTCGGTGGTGTAGTGGACTAGTGGTTAGCGTTGCCCCGGGATCGAGACCTGGTGACGACAGGCGGCGCGCAGCAAAACCCAGCTGTTCATCCTTCCACACAATAAAAAGAAAATTGGTTGGTAAATAAATGGGTACCCTGGGTAGCCTAGTGGTTAAGACGCTGGGCTGGGCTGCTGGTGGGACGTGGTTCGGATTCCACGTTAAACTGTAGGTCTAAGGTCGTCGTGCAACATGTATTCCGCAGGTACGTCTTTAGTCTGTTAAGCGTTGAAAAACTTCTTTCCGTTGACACACTGGTTACAGGGATTGTCAAAAGGAGCCGAATTAATTTGATCGTTTCAGGTAAGGCTGTTATAAGTCCAAAATCAAGACAAAGCTTTAAAATTTCTTTTGCATGTTTGCACTGACAAAAATCGGAGTCCTGATAGATGGATTTCAATTCTGACGTTAAAGCTTTTTTGTCAAATAGATTACTGTACTTATATTCAGGTGCTTCTATTAAGTTTTGGGGGAAATTTTCTTTATATACTGCAAACATTAATGAATTCAACAGCTCAAAAAATGAGAACTGAATGCATTCAAATTGTTCCTTCAAGGCTGTTACAGAGGTATTCAGAATGCTAAAGTAAATTTCTTCAAAGTCTGTCACTTTTCCTCCGAGTCTCTTTGAAGGGGGAGGAATGGTTGGATAACTTACTATGTCACATGTCTTTTTAAGAATATTTTATTATAACTTTTGTCATTGAGTTTTTCCTTCCAGAAAACTAATAAAATCATTAATTTTCTTTTTTGTAAATTCCATGTCCACTATCCTGCACTATAAAACATCAAATAGTTTTTCAACATTGCTAAGTAATTCTTCAAAGCAGCAAATATAAAACATAAATAAAAAGTTATCTAGTTCTGCATAAAGGTTTTCAGCCTGGTTTAAACTATCTTCATCCCACGAGATTTCATCATTCAAAATGTCGTACCACCCTGCATGCAACTCGTTGACGTCATACCAATAGCTCTGTTTCGACGCAGATGTGACAGATTTTATATAAAATGAACACTTTCCATATGTTGTGTATTAAATGTCCAAAAATTTACTGTACTATGCAAAAGTAGATTATATAGAAATACCCAACTGCCAGTACGATATGCAAATATTGCTTTTAAATGTTTAGTAATTCAAGATAATAACAGGCACAGCAGCAAGTCGTCAGGTAGATGGGAATTTGCCTGACTTCGAACATTTAAAAACTTGGTTATCCGGTGGATACAAAGTAATAAATCAATTAAAATACCAATTAACTTTACGTATAGTGAATATCCAAATGACTTTATAACATTATAAATAAATCATAAGATTTACATCATAACATGTTTCAAAGAGAGACGTCATGCTTAAAATTGTTTGCCTGACGAGACGTGGAATTGTGCATTTTTATGCGAGTTGTAAGGCTTTGTTATTTGAGAAGATGCATAACACTGGTATGCATCAATTTTGCTGTCAAGGGTTTTGTAAGTGATTCTTATAGAGATTTTCCTGCTGATTTCGAATCTGCAATCCGTGTTTCTCAATCAGCTCAGGTTATCCGGCTATGGCCTCATAAGTAAAATAGAATTTTTCGTGATTTTGTCAAAGCGGAATTGGAACAGTAACATCTATCATCAGTTGTTTCACTTGTATAATATCTTTTTTTACTTTTCAGGCATATAGATAAAATATTTCATAATGAATAGAAGTGTAAAAATGATCCCAATAGATTCTGCTACATATGTGGGACGGTTACCATGCCAAATAACCAGTCCCAAATCACTAAATTTGTGAAGACAATGTATAGAGCATACTTTGGAATTAAGCTAGGGGACCAGGACAAAAATTTCGCCCCTCATATGTGCTGCAAGACGTGCATTGAAAATTTGAGAAGATGGAGCAAAGGCAGAGCGAAATCTTTGCCTTTTGGAATTCCCATGATTTGGAGAGAAGGAAAGATCACGTGACAGATTGCTATTTCTGCATGACAAACCTCCAAGGTGGGCTTATAAATTTATTTTTCTTAAATATTTTGAAATCCTCGTATGAAACTTGACATAATATTCACCATAATGTAATATTCACCATATATAGCATAATATTCACCATAATGGTAATCATACATTTACATATACATATTGTTATAGAAAATACATTTACACATACATATTGTTATACAAGTTACATTTACAATACAATGATTGTATATTTTCTTTCTTTTTCATTCATATTGTCCCCGAAGGGACAATATGAATGAAAAAGAAAGAAAATATACAGACTCCATCGACCTATTTCATATCTTACAGACAGCAGCCTTCCCTCACGAGCCGCCACTGTCTGAATGCTTCTTCTATTTCATATGCAAGTTTTATATCCATGTTTCTGTGTTTCTATTTTCAGGAGTTAACAAGAAGAATAAACACATTGTTGTATACCCTGACATTCCTTCTGCTATGAGACCTGTACCCCATGGTCCTGGAATTCCAATACCCGACCCACCTCAAACCCTGGACTTCGATGATTCTGATGATGAATCAATGACCAATGCCAATGACCAGTCCCAGTCGTATATACCTCAAAATACCGCTTCAAATGAGCCGAGGCCTCTCAACCAGGCCAAACTTAATGATCTTACCAGGGATTTAGGACTTTCCAAATTAGCTGCCGAGATCTTGGGCTCACAACTTCGAGAGGACAACTTGCTGGCTCCGGGAACAACATTCTCCTGGTATAGGAAACGAGAGGAAGAATTCCGCAAGTTTTTTGCAGTGCACGAAAATACCTCTTCCTTAGTGTACTGCTGCAATGTTGAGGGGCTAATCGAATCCTTGGGCCTGCCATATAACGCATCAGAATGGAGGCTATTTATAGACTCGTCTAAACGAAGTTTGAAAGCAGTACTTCTCAACATTGGGAATAGGGTTCATCAGTCCCTGTAGCACATTCCGTACAACTTACTGAGAGCTACGATAACATGAAAATTTTACTGGATGCTCTCGTATACGACCAACATAACTGGAGGATCTGTGGAGATTTGAAGGTAATACTAATATCATAAGTAAACTATTGCTATTGACTATGTTGTTTTTCCAAAGGTTATTTGAGAGCGTATAAGAACACTTAACTTCCCCACAGAAGTGATACAGTCCAATGCATAGATTTTTTTATCTGATAGAACAAATTCTCTAAATTCTTTAAATATTTTCATTTTTTTTCAGATTGTGGCATTTGTATTGGGAATGCAAGGGGGATACACGAAATACCCATGTTTCCTCTGCAAATGGGATAGCCGAGCGGATGAGAAGCACTATGCACAGCGTGAATGGGCATCCAGAGAGAATTTTGAACCTGGGTCGCATAATGTCGTTTCAGTGCCCCTTGTACCACCAACAAAAATTTTGCTCCAACCACTTCATATTAAGCTGGGCTTGATGAAAAATTTCAGCAAATCAATGAATAAGGAGGGTTCAGCATTCCGATATCTCGAGAGTAAATTTCCTCATATATCTGATGCTAAACTAAATGCTGGGGTTTTTGATGGTCCTCAAATTCGAACTTTGATCAAGGATACTCAGTTCGAAAACGCAATGACTCCAACTGAGAAGAATGCCTGGCAGGCATTCAAATCAGTTGTCACTGATTTTCTTGGCAAACGTAGAAGTCCAGAATACGAGTCCGTTGTCGAAAACTTGATGGAAGCTTTCAAAGCTCATGGGTCGCGCATGTCCATAAAAATGCACTTTTTGTGGTCCCACTTGGACTATTTTCCTGAAAATTGCGGGGATTATAGTGAGGAACAGGGTGAACGATTTCACCAAGATATCAAAATAATGGAAGAGAGGTACCAGGGAAACTGGGATATCAATATGCTGGCGGACTATTGCTGGTGTTTGAAGCGAGACGTGCCCGAAGAAAAACACAGACGGAAAGCCAAAAAAACTTCATTCCTTCCTCAATAAACTTTTTTCCATATTCATTGTATGACTAAAAGTATTTATTCACACAATGTTTTCATTTTTCACGAGTGTTCTTATAATATTACTCGTATCTACAGTGTTTAAGCTAAAAAAATCAATAAATTTGGGGATAAAATTGGACTTATAATAAATGGCCAATAGAGAAAAAACCTGACCTGATTGAGGAAAACCAATGTCATTTTCGAATTCAGTATGGTCGAATTATATAATATGAGTTGAAAAAACCCTCACAGCAGACAAAAAAATTTCATATGCATACCAGTGTAATCATACAGCAATAATTAACTTTATGTAGAGTCATAGTGTACATAAAAATAGCTATGTAACCTTAGTTATAATTCCTAACATGGTCATTATAACATGTTTTATAAAGTAAAGATATCTGACCCAAAACTTTTAGCCACATATCTTCTCTCTCTTCCCGCGTCTCTCTCCCTCCCCCCTCACTGGGGAAATGGGGTTTAGATGATAGATGAATGGATGGAAATTTTTAGCCTGACAACTTCACAAGAGATGGGACTGTGTATTGTTAGTTTTTTAATTCCCTAGCAAGAGAAATAACAGGTCAGGCTCAGCCTGACCTGCCTGACCCCCTCCGTCGCCACTGATATATAAAGGGTGATCCAGAGAAATGGGACCCAAAAGAAACCCCTGTAACTCTTAAAGTATAAGTCCTTTTATAAAATCATACGCATCATTCGAAAGAGGATAGTTACAAGTTTGTACAGTATTGTATAGGTTTTGACAATACAAGACAAGATAAGATACAAAACAAAATAAAAGTGTTAGTTAAAACTAACCCTTCAAGATGACTGCATGGACTGTGGAACAGCTGCGTTTCATAACTGAGCAATGTTATGAGCATGGAAGAAGTGTAGTTTCAGCTCAAAGATCTTTCAAGACAAATTTTCAGATGTCAAAATCACCTTCTAAGAAAGTAATCCGTCGGTGTGTCAGAAATTTTTTCCCTAACTGGCAGCATTGGAAAAAGAAAACCAACTGGAAGAGTGCGCACAGCAAGGATAGACGAGATCATTAACAGAACTCATGAAATTGTACAGGATAATCCTAACATAAGCATCAGACGTGCTTCTCAGCTGTTAGGAGTTGGATATGGAACAACAACACACCGTATATTCAAGCAAAATTTAATGCTCTTTCCATATAAAATTCAAACAGTGCAACAACTAAACGATGGAGATTTCGCACGAAGACGACAATTCTATCAATGGATCCAACAGAATGTAAATGACACCACCAATTTTCTAGCAACTTTGATTATGTCAGACGAAGCCCATTTTCACTGAATGGAACTGTAAACAACAAAATTGTCGTTTCTGGGCAACAGAAAAATCCAATGAATATTACCGAAGTCCCGTTGCATAGTCAGCGTGTAACTGTTTGGTGTGGTCTTACTGCATCTCAGATCATAGGGCCGTACTTTTTCGAGGATTCCACCGGAAACACGGTCACTGTAAATGGTGATCGCTACGAAAAAATGTTGACCGATTTCCTTATTCCTAAATTAAGAGATCTTGTCTAGAAAACCACTGGTTCCAACAAGACGGAGCTACCTGCCATACCACGAGGAACTGCATGGCAGTTTTGCGTCAAACGTTTCCAGGCGAGTTAATCTCAAGATTTGGAGACGTTGAATGGCCCGCAAGGTCTCCGGATTTTTCTCCCTTAGATTATTATCTCTGGCGATATTTAAAGAGTAGGGTCTACAGAAATAACCAACGACCTTGCAAGAATTGAAGGCCGCCATCACAAATGAGATACAGGCCATACCACCGCACACTCTTGCAAAAGTGATGCAGAACTTACAAGCGAGAACACTGGAATGCTTGGCAACTAATGGAGCACATTTGAAAGGAGTCATTTTAAAAAAATAAATATTTCATAATAAACTTGTAACTCTACTCTTTCGAATGTATAGTTTTTATGAAAGGAATTAAATATTAAGAATATTTGGCTTTTTTTTATGGGTCCCATTTATTTGGATCACCCAGTATATATATATATATATATATATATATATATATATATATATATATATATATATATATATATAGTTAAGCACTTTTTTCAGAAATTGTGAAACACACCGAGACTAATTCGTGATTTTAATAAGTACGGATTTTGTTCGCTTTATTTTGTCGTTTAACCAAATTTTAATAAATTTCGTTAATATTATTTTCTTGTGCGAAAATGGAGAGTAAAACTCGGTAATATTTTCATTCTAATAATATTCTTTAACTAAAATTTTATTTACAACGTTTCGAAGCCGGAACTGACTGTGGAGAAGGCTTTCCAAATAAATCTACAATTCCAGCACGGAAAGCCTCCACTTACGTCTTTTGATGTTTTCATTTCGCACCGAGAAATCTGTGGATGAATCGTCAACATTTTGGTGATGTCGACATGGCCCAAATAATGGTTTTGTGCGGATGAGGAAGATTTTTACTTTATTATTATTATTATTATTATTATTATTATTATTCCAATCGAATAGAGGATGTACAGTTCACTAATGGAAACGACTCTTATCGAAAATGCTTTCGATTTGGCAACGAGTCTTTTTTGCGATAATGTAACGAGTGGTAAGACAGAGTTCAAGTTCCATGTAGCCTAAAACAACAAAAACGTCTTCAGAATGGTTGAAATAGTGACAGGATATTTCAGCGTTTGTATGAATTTGAATTAAGGATGACTCTTCTTAAGCAAATTAAAACAATAAATTACTGTTGATGAGTCGTCAAAAGATTTTACAGTTTCATTATTTTCAGAAATTCTTCTAAACAAATTTACAAGCAATTTTGCAATTACAGTAAAGAAAGACTTCATTTGAAAAGAGTTCAACGTATAACGTTACATATGTACGGAGTGCAAAAAGTTTTATCTGATTTGGAGACTCCTCTCGAATTTTCACTTCTTCATCTATTTGCATGTTTGTACGTTCTGATAAAACTAAATTAATATGAATACTCTCTCTCTCTCTCTCTCTCTCTCAAAAAAAAAAAGTGTATGGCGTGGATTAGGTGAAGTAGAGTTGCGTTTCTGCTGTCGCTATTTTTTCTTTTCTTTCTCTAGGGCATGATGTGGAAAATCTGATTTCCGTTCTCAATTCCTGTTTCAGCTCCTTTCCTGTAGAAGCATAGCATTTCATCACTTTGTCGGCGTGATGGCTTTGCGCGTACATGGGTATAGACATGGAGAGTTTGACCTTTACCTCTCTCTTAACCCTTCTGGGGCTAGCCTCGAGTGAGCCATGGGGTCCTTGTTGGCCCAATACCTCGGTAAAAAGAGCTGTAAATATTTTGTATAAAATCAAAACCATCATATGCTCGAGGTTTTTGTGACTATATCAAGTAGTTGATATATGATCAGCACAAACGTATTATTATTTTAAACAAGGGTGCTATCTAGTGTACGATTTTTATGTGTGCATAGCATAATTGTAGAGGTAGTTTATATATTCTCCTATTTCCTGTAACATTTGCTTGTCTACTTTTCCAGAGCAAAGTTATTTTCTTCAACCTTTTTCCATACTCGCCTCTGGCGGGGGGGAGGGAACGGAGGGTGGGTTTTCCATTTTTCTACTACTACTACTAGAATAATTAAGAAATGCACTAATTTAATAAGAGAAACTCCCCGAGTGGCTCGAAAGGTCTTTGAGGGTTCCTGTTGTCCTTGTAACTCTCTTTCACACACACACACACACACCGGGTGTCCCAAAAGTCAGTTTACCGAACAAAATGTTCTCCTAAGGTGAGTTTACTACAAAGAAAAAAACTTGTTTCATAAATATATTTACAAAACAGAAAACAAAAAAAAAAATTTCTGAAACATATTTACAAAAGATGAGAATAGTTCTGGTTACAATAACTGTTCAAAATGTCGTCCATGTTGTTCGGTGCACATCTTGTATCTGTCAACGGTTGACCGGCAAATTGCTTTACATAGTTCCTTATCATTGCTTAAGAGCTGGAATTCTTCACAAATGTAGTCTTTAAGGTCCTGAAGACATGCTGGCTTTTTGCTGTAAAAAAAAATTGTGTCATAATGTTTAGAATAATCATCAGGAGAAAACATTTTCCTCGGTAAACTGACTTTTGGGACACCTTATATATATATATATATATATATATATATATATATATATATATATATATATATATTATAGTATATGTCCCGTTTGAAGCCGATATATCCGTCACTCGGTATAAAAAATGGATTTACCAACGCTGCATTTCATCAACAAGATCCGGCAAATTTACATGAAAAATTAAACTAAAATTGATTTACATAAAAGTGAAAATTTAAAGTTTTCATTAATTAAAAGAGTCCATAGTTTTAAAAGTTTTGATTACTACAAATGTAAACTATAGCACTTAAAATGAGCTGGGCCCCGCGTTAACAAAAAATTAACATGCTTAAAATCTTACTAAAATGGATGGACGGGTAAATTTAAAAGCCTACAGTAGTGCCAAAGTCTAAAACGGTGTCTCACCCCCGGGTCGTAGTTTGTTTACCCCTGTAGTAGTGATTTGTGGGAAAAAAAAAAAAACCCGCTTCGTGAATTTGTTTACCCCTGTAAGATGATAAGGGGTCGCGCCGACCTGAAACCCTGACACGGGGGTCGTGGGGGAAATCTGGTTAAGAAACACTGGTCTAAAATAAATTTAGAAGTCTACTCGAAATATTCAAACTCAGTTTTCTTTGTTTATTATTTCTTTATTTACAATCAAAACTGTAACATGTTTTTGTGGACAGAGCTGTAACCGTTACAGTTAAAGTTATTTGCCTATAAAAGTAATTAGTTAAATTAAAAGAAACTGCAATGATGAATGTAATTCACTTAAGTTACAGTTGCAAATAAAAAGTGACGGAGTTACTGTACTTTCAAATTACTTTAAGGTTCCTTACGTACGTTTCAAGGGCTTGGAGTTTTCACAATGTCAAAAAATAGCTTTAATATATTAATTAGTAATAGCTTTCTACTAAAACGCTCACTCTCATTTTTTTATATATACATAACAAATTTATTTATTCAATGGAACTACTGACAGTCCCCTTGTCTGCTAAAAACTAATCTGCCTGAGCCGAGAAAGAATTTAGTTTTACTGCAATGAACTATTGGAATTGATAGAACTACTAATTGCTTAAAACTCAAGAATTTATTTTATAAACATCACTTGTTCAAAATGTTTTTCTGTCATTGATGTTCTCTTTTCCGAGAATACTCTCCAACCAGCACCAAAGACTCTCTCCACCGAGGCACTGCTTAGGAGTCCACTAGGAATAAGTAAAAGATTATAGATATATATTAATAATACACGAGTCTACGGTATAGTTGTACTGTTCTATCACTGAATATGAGAGAACCGGTTTATAGCGTAAACTATTTACGAGTTATTTTAGATAATTACACAGCATATTTATAAAATTTTAATTCTTCAAGCAAAACATTGTATAGATCGCATTAAATTTTATACCACTAAACCTATTTAGATTTTAGTCATAATTAATTTCAGAGGCTAACGAAAATAATTTCTTAAGAACTTCAAAATATATAAACGAACGAAATATCGGTTCACTAAGCATACTCGTGCCCATTCGTATCTTGCAACAAACTGGCAACCTTTTAGCTGCCATTTAATGTTTTAAAAAATACAAAATGGACCTTCAGATTTTGTTGAGAGTAAATGGAGCATGGGCTATCTACCTTTTTCTTTAATCTAAGATTAATATAGTAGCATGCCGGCAAAAATGGGAGCGTGCAATTGCAATGCAATGTTGATAAAATGTTGCAAAGGGGGAAGGGGTTGGCACACATGGGGGGAGAAAGGGTTGGTCCGGGAGAATGACTTTCCCCCAAAGTGGGTTCCCTAACCTGACCCAGGAAGGTAGCTTAAGAGAGAGAGGAGAGAGGAGGGGAGAAGATCTTTTCACAGGCATATCTCGTCGCATACTGACGCTCTTAACAGCCTCAGTTGGCTTGGAGGTCTTAATCAGCCAGGTGGCTTAATCTGGCTTAGAAGGCATAATCAGGAGTGTGTGTGTGTATGTTACAATCAAAGTGTGTAATCAGCCATTTCGCGTAATGGCTGAAACTTTTAGTCATTTCGCGAAATGGCTGTTTCACTTGGTCATTTCGCGAAATGACTAAAATTTTCAGCCATTACGCGAAATGGCTGAAATTCCACCTTGGTCATTTCGTGAAATGGCTAAAATGATTTTTGTTATGAATTCCTGGAAATAAACATCACAATAAAATTGGAAACCTTTATTTAACTAACTAAATCTGCTAAAACATACATACATCCACAGGTCTGTTCAAATAAGTGAGAAAAACTCTTCAAATACACATTTGAACACATTTGAATTTGAATTTTCAATATAGAGGTTTTCAAATACTAACCGGGCCTTCAATGTTATTCCGATGTCCGCCACTGAAGGCCCGGTTAGGTCAACCGTATGCCCTTGACAATTGGTTAGGTTAAGTCGTGTTAGTTTCGTTAAAACTAACGAAAATAACAACTTACAAGATCATTTGTCTGGTTAGGTCAACTGTATGCCCTTGACAATTGGTTAGGTTAAGTCGCGTTATTTTCGTTAAAGCTAACGAAAATAACACAACTTGACCTAACCAATTATCAAGGGCATACAGTTGACCTAACCTGGAAAATGATCTTGTACGAAATGACAAGGTGGAATTTCAGCCATTTCACGTAATGGCTGAAGATTTTAGTAATTTCGCGAAATTACCAAGTGAAACAGCCATTTCGCGAAATGACTAAAAGTTTCAGCCATTACGCGAAATGGCTGGTTACACAATTACTGAGTTAAAAGCACACACACACACACACACACACACACACACACATGTAAAAATGAACAATGAATAATTCCTATATAATGTTTATATTCAAATATTCATTTTTACATAAGGACCAAACTCGCATAATGCAAGTTTGGATGACTTTAGTATTCAATGTATGGTAAATTCTTTAACCTATTATTATTTATATGTTGTTCATTCATACGTCCATTTCCTTTCTTGACCTTTATATTTTGTTAATTTTATTAATTATTCATTCAGCTACCTATTGTCAACCTATTGTGTGACTACCAATATGTGTACAAAACTTTATGCACTCGTACATGTTCGCAAATGAACAAGATCACGTACGTAGTTACCTTACATGTAAATACGTTCACATGTATTCTTTTTATTTCTTTTCCTTAAATTAATTAATTTTTCGCAATACTCGTAAATGCTTATGCAAGTGTTCAAATTCCGCTGACAGCAGCAGAAGCGAGAGCTTCTGATGTGAAAATCTCCTCTCGCTTAATTCTAATTTATAAAACATTATCATGTGTGTTATGTTATATATACAGGGTGTTTGAAAACTTTCTGTACAAATTGTAATGGGGGATAGGCAACACCAAGACTAAACCCTTTTCGTCTATAAGTGTATGTCCGCTGACGTCACCATTCGGCGCGAGAGGGCGCCGCTGCAATTGGCTAAAACGTGAAGTGGGCTAGACTCGCGTTTGCCGCGGGCATTCTTAAATCGGACGTAGTACGCGTAACATGGAGCGCTTCACGACTGCTGAGATGGCTGACATGCATATGGTGTATGGGGCTGCCAATGGAAACGGAAGAGCTGCTGTGAGGTTGTACCGACAGCGCTTCCCAAACAGACCTGTGCCAAACCACCAAACGTTTGCGCATTTGCATCGGCGACTGCGAGAAACTGGAACATTCCATGCAAACATGCATGACACTGGTCGGGAGAAACGTGCGCACTCTTGACATGGAAGGAGAAATCCTACGGCGATTTGAGGACAATCCAAGCGCAAGCACGCGAGGTGTTGCACGTATCCTCGGTGTGAACCACGACCTGGTCTGGAGAGTGTTGCACGAGCAGCAGTTACATCCGTTTCATCGTCAGAGAGTCCAGGCATTACAACCTCGGGATTACCCTCTTCGTGTGGAATTCGCACGCTGGTTTCTGCAGCAGACAGCGGTGCAGCCTAATTTTCCGGCTTATGTGCTGTTCTCAGATGAGGCCTGTTTCACACGTGAGGGTGTGTTTAAAATACACAATTCTCACGTGTGGGCGCACGCAAATCCACATGCTACACGGGTGCATGCTCATCAAGAACGGTTGGCCGTCAATGTTTGGGCGGGTATCGTCCATGGCAAGTTGATTGGGCCGTACCTGCTGCCTGCCCGACTCGACGGGCGGGTTTATCGGATATTTCTTGAATAAACGTTGCCGGAACTGCTGGAAGATGTTCCCGTGGCTATTCGTAGACGAATGTGGTTTCAACACGACGGGGCCCCAGCACACTCCAGCAACGATGTGCGGGATTATCTGAACGCCACTTTTGGGGACCGATGGATAGGCCGGGATGGGCCCGTAGCCTGGCCACCGAGATCGCCCGATTTAACATGCCTCGATTTCTTCCTGTGGGGACACATGAAGAACCTCGTGTACGAGACTCCCATTTACTCAGAAGACCTCGTAGCAAGAATCGCTGTCGCCGCTGGAACTGTTCCCGAAATGCCGGGAATCTTTCGACGTGTACGTCGGTCAATGCTTCGACGCTGTCGGGCATGCATTGATGCTACCGGTCGCAACTTTCAGCACCTTTAAATAAACATGCCTTCTTTAAATAAACATGTTACGCGTACTACGTCCGATTTAAGAATGCCCGCGGCAAGCGCGAGTCTAGCCCACTTCACCTTTTAGCCAATTGCAGCGGCGCCCTCTCGCGCCGAATGGTGACGTCAGCGGACATACACTTATAGACGAAAAGGGTTTGTCTTGGTGTTGCCTATCCCCCATTACAATTTGTACAGAAAGTTTTCAAACACCCTGTGTATATATATATAATATATATATATAATATATATATATATATATATATGTGTGTGTGTGTGCCATCTGTGCCCATGTACTTTATGTTATACTCCTAACATCCTAATTGTCTATAAATATGAAACACTAAAAAAAACTATAGTTAACTGTTTAATTGTAATTAACTGTAAAACTTTAATTGATGTACTTTAATGAAACTATAATTAACGATAATAACACTGGTCAACAAAGATTTTTCATCATAGTAAAATTTGTGGTGGCTGGATAGCATTTTTCACGCTGATTCCAAAACTACATTCAGATGTTTTCTAGCACGTATAGTTTTCAAGATGAAGGCATATATATAACTACACAGATTTAACCATTTTAAATAGGCAAAATACTAATATTTCAACATTTGATTGTGTTTATTTTATTGTTTTTTTAGTTTATTCATCTTATTTATTTCAATTATCTTAATTATACATCTTATGTATTTCAGGTGTGAGCTTTTACGTCTAGCAGCATTGTGATTCAGGCAACAACGCCGTGCTTTGTGTGTCAAAAGATCAGTCCAGTCCAAGAACTTGTTGTGTCAAGTTGGTGTACATTTTTTTTGAATTTATAGTTTGCTCAGGTCAGTCAACATGCCTCGACAATGTAAGAATGACCCCCGACAAGTTCTGTTTCGTATGCGGCCAGTTGACAACTAAAACACAGCGACGAAGTATTACAACGGACATTAAGAAAATATACAAGCTATACTTTGGTTGCCATCTAGGTGACCAAGATAAACCATGGGCGCCACATCAAATCTGTTCTGGCTGTTCAAATGGATTACGTGATTGGCTTAACAAAAAGAAAGCTTCAATGCCATTTGCCATACCCATGATATGGAGGGAGCCGAGAGATCATCATGAAAACTGTTATTTTTATAATGTGAACTTAATGGGGTTTTCTGCCAAGAACAAACACCAGATTGTATATCCAAACTTGGATTCAGCACGTAGACTAGTAAAACATGATGAAACATTGCCCATTCCAATTCCTCCAAGTGATAGGCTAGATTCTATCATAGATGACATGGAAAGTGATGAAGGTGCAACTGGCGTTTCCGGACCATCTACAGAACCAGAGTACACCTTTGAAGGTAGACATTTAGAGCCTAAAAAGTTAACCCAAGGACAGTTGAATGATCTTGTTAGAGACTTATCGCTGTCTAAAGAGAAATCAGAGCTTCTCGCCTCAAGACTAAAGGAGAACAATTTACTTGAGAACAATGTTCGTATTAGTTACTACCGAAACGGAATTTTGAATTAACAGCATTCTTTTCAATAGACGGTCCTCTCTGTTATTGCCATGACATCAATGGACTATTTACAGCCATATCTCAGACGTATGTGGCATCTGAGTGGCGCCTCTTTATTGATTCGTCGCAGAGAAGCCTGAAAGCAGTTCTTTTGCATAATGGTAATATAATGCCATCCATCCCCATTGCCCATTCCGTCCATCTAAAAGAGACATATGACAATATGGATATACTACTTAAGGCAATCAAATACGACAGTCATCAATGGAATGTTTGTGGAGATCTAAAAGTTATAGGAATGCTTATGGGTATGCAGTCAGGATTCACAAAATTTTGTTGTTTCCTTTGCCTGTGGGACAGTCGCGCCACTATCGAACATTACACCAAAAGTGACTGGCCACTTAGGTATACATATGTCCCAGGGATAAGCAATGTCCAGTCTGTCCCTTTAGTGGATCCCCAAAAGATCTATCTGCCACCTCTTCACATTAAACTTGGTTTAATGAAGAATTTTGTTAAAGCAATGGGTAAAGTCAATTCTGAAGGGTTCCAATACCTTTCAAGGAAATTTCCGAAGGTTACTGCAGCAAAATTGAAGGAAGGAATTTTTGTTGGGCCACAAATAAGGGAGGTTTTGAATGACACTGAATTTGAAAAAGTCCTAAGTCCGCTGGAATTGAAGGCTTGGCTGGCGTTCAAATGGATATGTGAAAACTTTCTTGGAAGCAACAAGTCACCTGCGTATAAGGAT
Organism: Bathynomus jamesi; assembly: GCA_023014485.1. Classification (NCBI taxonomy): domain Eukaryota; kingdom Metazoa; phylum Arthropoda; class Malacostraca; order Isopoda; family Cirolanidae; genus Bathynomus; species Bathynomus jamesi. The sequence continues at coordinate 751,209 of JAJOZX010000582.1, read as the reverse complement.
GGAGTCAAGAACCTCCTTGATGCCTTCAAAGAAATGGAGTGTCGAATGTCGTTAAAAATTCACTTCCTGCATTCCCACTTAGATTTCTTTCCTGAAAACCTTGGTGCAGTGAGTGACAAGCAAGGAGAGCGCTTCCATCAAGATATTCAGATGATGGAGAAGCGGTACCAAGGATATTGGAATGAAAGCATGATGGCGGACCATTGTTGGATGCTGTATCGTGACAATCCAGGCCAAATTTACAAAAGGAAATCACACTCACAGCGCTTTTAATATAAATAAAGAATATATACATTATTTTAAGTACATTGAATAAGGTATATGATGTATTTGTTGTTTAGCATTCCTAAGTGTGATCTATACATCCATAAATTTTCTTATAGCAATATCAAAAACTTAAAAATATCAAAACCAGTGTATCTATATAACTATACGTGCTAGAAAACAAATAAAACCAGATTCGGAATCAGCGCGAAAATTGCATTAAGAAAAGTGTGATCATGTTTGTGATGAGAAAAAAAAGTTTCATTTTGTTGGCCAGTGTAATTTAATATAATGTAATTAATGTACCTTAATGAAACTGTAATTAACGATAATAAGCGAATGTGAATTAATTGGTAATTATAATCATAGTTGTAATAAACCAAAATTACAATGTACTCAGTGATGTACTTGGGATTGTACTCAATATACGACCAGACATTATGTCGCCATTTAGGAATGTACACAGCGATATTAAGCACACCGGACAAAAAATTAGTCACCCCTCTCAGAATGTACCAAATAACGTGTGACGGCGCCTCTGGCCTTGATAACCGCACGAATCCGACGAGGCAGAGACTCTACGAGGTTGTGCATGTACTGAACATCGATTTGCTGCCACTCGTTCATCAGCCGGTCCCGAAGTTCCGCCAGAGTCCGTGGGTGTCTATTCCTGCGCTTCACTTTCTGTTTCCAGCCTGAACAACACCTTCGACGCATTCAGGATTAAAGGCTTCATTGGACCTGCGATGTACTCGTCGCCTCCCATCATTGGAGAACAAACAAAAACGGGACTCATCGGACCAAATTACACGTTTCCAATCTGCCGCAGTCCAGTTTTTGTGCCTCTGAGCCCATTTATAACGTGCCAATTTGTGACTTGCTGTTAACAGCGGCCTCTTCCGTGGTACCCTGCTCCAGATGTCCATCGCATGCAGTTCTCGTCGCAATGTCCGTTCGGAAATTGGTCGCTGGAGAACCTCATTGGTTTCTTGGAGCAATTGTTCTCTGGTTTGAAAACGATTTGCAGTTACTAGACGAGAAACATGGCGGCGGCCCCTATTGTCGAGAATTGTTTTCCGGCCACAGTTACGCCGTCGATTGTCAGTTGATTGCGAACTACACCACTCTTTGTAAACTCGCTGGACAGTACGCGTTGACACACCAACAAATTGGGCTACTTCAGACATTTTGTGTCCGTGGGCTCTGCCAAACACGATGGCTCCTTTTTGCCATTGAGTAACGTCTGCCTCACGACCCATTTTGCAGACTATATCCACACACTTTGTTCTTCACCACCTCACGAAACAGATCTGATCCTGTGTGCTACGTCACCGCTACTTGTCACTTACCAATGCTACATCAGCGCCCTCTGTGTGACCTTGAACTTCCTACAATCGGTGCTATTAGGGGTGACTAATTTTTTGTCCGGTGTGCTTTTATATATATATATATATATATATATATATATGCCCTGACACTTGGGAATGAGGTATATATTCAGTATACTTAAATAAATAAATAAATATATATATATATATATATATATATATATATATATATATATATATATATATATATGAAAATTATTTCACGAAAGTAACACGTGAAAAATATTTATGATGAATAAAACCACGAAGGAAAGGAAACACAAAATGGTGCTCAAGCGCTTTCGTCTAATGACATCCTCAGGAACACTGAAGTACATAAAAAGGTTAAGCCTATATATAGGTTACAGAAAGAAAAAAAAGAAAAAATAAATAACATACATACACACACATATATATATATATACACATACATATCTATATATACAAATACATACATATATACATACATACATATATATACAATAAACAGAGAAGTAAAAATTAAAAATTAAAAATTAAAACCTTAAAGGATTACCAGTGAGGCGTACAGATTTGTAAGGAAAAATATCGATTTTTAGCACAAGATCAAATGGATTATAAAAATACAAATTTATACTGGAACTCTGCCCGGGTTTTAACACACTGCTGCCTATGGTCAGGTTTCGATATATATAAAAAAAATAAAATGCAAATTAAAAGTTAATCGATTTTTAGCACAAGATCAAATGGATTATAAAAATACAAATTTATACTGGAACTCTGCCCGGGTTTTAACACACTGCTGCCTATGGTCAGGTTTCGATATATATAAAAAAAAAATGCAAATTAAAAGTTAATAAAGTAGAAGACAAGTTTACCAAAGATTTAATGTTTTACCCTTCTTATCTAAATCTGTTTTAAAGGAATTCAAAATAACAGGATCGAGTTGAAAAAGACCTTTGCTTATGTTGAAGTTATTTGAAAGTTGGATAATGGCAGACTCAAGAATATTTCTATTAACAATGTTGCTTGAGTGGAATAAAACTGAAACATTATTCCAATCAATACAGTGGGCTAACTCTGACAAATGGACAAAAAGGGCACTGGACAACTGTCCTGTTCTAACGGAATATTGATGCTGTTTTATACGTGTGTGCAAATCCTTTCCCGTCTGACCTATGTAAAAGGAATCACATTGTTTACAACCAATTTTATAGATAATGCCTGAATTATTGGTAGCAGACAAGGCTAACACCATAGTTATTATGGACAAAGTGGACTACATCGGAAAGATGAACGAGCTTCTCCAGGACCCCGCCACATACACCAAACTTAGGAAGAACCCGCAGGATGACGTCATCAAATCATTTAATAGTGGCTTGAAACGCCTTCTCAAAGATCATAAGGACTTAATTCCGCTTTTCATGTCCACTTCACCTGCTCTGCCCTACCTTTACGGTCTTATTAAAACCCACAAACCTGGTAACCCTATGCGCCCTATTATTAGCTCGGTGGGCTCTATACTTATAAACTCTCAAATGGCTTGTCAAAGTCTTGTCCCCCATTCTCGGAACTATCTCTGATTCACATGTAAAAAATTCCATGGATCTTACGGAAAAATTGAATAATGCACGTACTGAAACTAACGATAAATTGATCAGTTTTGATGTTTGTTCATTGTTTACAAAAGTGCCGATTGACGATATGCTTGACTTTCTCTCCCAAGAATTACATAAGTATGACCTGCCACTACCTTCACACATTGTTTTGGAACTCATTAAGCTTTGCATCAAAGACTGTAAATTCACTTTCAATAACGAGTATTATCAACAAGTTTTTGGGATGGCTATGGGCAACCCCTTATCGCCCCTCCTCTCCAATATTTATATGGAGTTTTTCGAAATTACCTATATTCCGAGAATCCTGGGGGTTGGCATCCCTTGGTTGCGGTACGTCGACGATATTTGTGTATCTGGCCCATGAATCGTGACCTGGATAGCTTCCTCCTTCAGTTAAATGATCAAGTCCCCTCCATTAAGTTTACTTTAGAAGTTGAGCAAGACAATTCAATCCCATTTTTGGATGTGCGTGTACATAGGGAAAGCCCAGGTTTTAAGTTTAGTATCTATCGGAAAACGACAAACAATTTGTCCTACGTACACTTTTACTCGGGACATGATACCCCCACTAAGAAGGCCATATTTTCATCAATGTTTCTCCGCGCCCTTAGGATCGCCAGTCCGGAATACATCGATGCCGAATTGGAAAAAATCAACGGTATTGGAAGTGATTTGTGTTATCCATCTGCGTTTATGGAATCTTGTCTCAACAAGGCAAAACGAACTTTCTATCGTGTCAATATTAACACTCGTACTTTGTCAAAAAATATTTTAGTACTTCCATTTTTCCCGGGCTTTTTAGGCATTGCTAATGTACTTAAACTTTTGGATATTAATGTAGTATTTTCATATAACAATATTGTGAAAAATATCATAGTAAAAAATAGCCCTACCAATAATTCAGGCATTATCTATAAAATTGGTTGTAAACAATGTGATTCCTTTTACATAGGTCAGACGGGAAAGGATTTGCACACACGTATAAAACAGCATCAATATTCCGTTAGAACAGGACAGTTGTCCAGTGCCCTTTTTGTCCATTTGTCAGAGTTAGCCCACTGTATTGATTGGAATAATGCTTGTTTTATTCCATTCAAGCAACATTGTTAATAGAAATATTCTTGAGTCTGCCATTATCCAACTTTCAAATAACTTCAACATAAGCAAAGGTCTTTTTCAACTCGATCCTGTTATTTTGAATTCCTTTAAAACAGATTTAGATAAGAAGGGTAAAACATTAAATCTTTGGTAAACTTGTCTTCTACTTTATTAACTTTTAATTTGCATTTTATTTTTTTATATATATCGAAACCTGACCATAGGCAGCAGTGTGTTAAAACCCGGGCAGAGTTCCAGTATAAATTTGTATTTTTATAATCCATTTGATCTTGTGCTAAAAATCGATTAACTTTTAATTTGCATTTTATTTTTTTTATATATATCGAAACCTGACCATAGGCAGCAGTGTGTTAAAACCCGGGCAGAGTTCCAGTATAAATTTGTACTTTTATAATCCATTTGATCTTGTGCTAAAAATCGATATTTTTCCTTACAAATCTGTACGCCTCACTGGTAATCCTTTAAGGTTTTAATTTTTAATTTTTAATTTTTACTTCTCTGTTTATTGTATATATATGTATGTATGTATGTATGTATGTATTTTTGTATATATAGATATGTATGTATATATATATATATATGTGTGTGTATGTATGTTATTTATTTTTTCTTTTTTTTCTTTCTGTAACCTATATATAGGCTTAACCTTTTTATGTACTTCAGTGTTCCTGAGGATGTCATTAGACGAAAGCGCTTGAGCACCATTTTGTGTTTCCTTTCCTTCGTGGTTTTATTCATCATATATATATATATATATGCTAACCCCTCCGTCAATGGTCTTGGTTGGTTCGAAGTCGACGGGGTTCTGGTTAGGAGGCAGCAACGGATTTGTTACTTGTAGTAGTTTCTTCTATACTACTCTCCGAGTTCTTCTATAGTGGCTCGGATGATTCTGGGAGGATTATTAAATTCTCTGAGGGTTCCCCGATTCTTCTTGTAACGTATCGGGAGATTTTAATGACTAAGTTCTCTGAAGAGAGCACGGCTGGAAGGAGAACATAGACTTTTTCTTTCTGTAATTTACTGCTAAAATGTACAGGTAGTGCTCAGCCTCTAAGTTAGATCAGTCTAGTCAGAATAGTCAGAATAATCAGAATGACCATGGAAGAAATTTTGTGGGTTTATATACCCATAATCTTCTAACGTCATTATTATTAAATGTTGAAAAGGCTGTATTATTTTTGCACAATATTTGAAAATAAAGTAATTTTTTGGCTGTGGCTATGGTTAAACAGATAAACAGGATATAGGAAGAATAAGCCATATTTTTTATCTTAAACATCGCATTTTCAGATCTGATGTTTTCTGGGTCTGCCAAGTTAATTAGAAGTGGAAACTGAACTATGCATCTTTACACTAAAATATGCATATGAGCAAAAATTAAAGGTTAAGAGTTACAATTAAATGTTTAGGCAAGACATGACTTCATCTTTTATAACGGAGAATGTATACAAAACATGAACACTGCAAACTTTCAATGAGGATTCATTATTAAGCTAAATCTAAAAAAATTATTAAAAAAATTTAAAAAGAACAAGTCACCAATTATTTGGCAAAGTAGAAAGCACATCAAAAATTTATTCCAACGAAAAAAATAATATCGCCGCGTATACATTCCTAATGGCGACATAATGTCGGGTCGTACATTGAGTACAATCCCAAGTACATCACTGAGTACATTGTAATTTTGGTTTATTACAACTATGATTATAATTACCAATTAATTCACATTCGCTTATTATCGTTAATTAGTTTCATTAAAGTACATTAATTATATTAAATTATTATCGTTAATTATAGTTTCATCAAAGTACAACAATTACGTTGTATTAAAGTATTACAGTTAATTAATTACAATTAAACAGTTAAATATAGTTTTTTTTCAGTTTCATATTTATAGACAATTAGGATGTTAGGAGTATAACATAAAGTACATGGGCACATACGGTGTATATATATATATATATATATATATATCAGTGGCGGATGGTGACTGTGTGAATTGGATGTGCGGAATATCATGTGGAGTAAAATTAATAACTGAAATTCATGTTAACTTAGTTATTAATAAATTTTAATAGTAATATGGTAAGCATACGTCATCCACCTTCTCAATATTACACTAAATACTTGGAGAATTTAGGTGAACTGTAAAAAATCTAACACCAATTTCCTACGGGCTCCTTTAAGCATCGAACTTACACATAAACTCGTCTTCTTTTTGGAGAAAAATAGTGAACAATAGTGCTGAGAAGCCGTCTGACGCGGGCCATGGCAACATAGGCCCAGCCCACTTTACCATATGTGGAAGGTGTTCTGTCCACAGTCCGCACACTTTCCGCCCTGATCCCTCGCTCTCTCCCTTTTCCATTTGATTTGGCATGGGGTAAACATAAATTTATATTCCCATAGTAGGGGAGGAGAATATATATATATATATATATATATATATATCACCGCACCGCAATACTGAAATTTCGCACCTCAAACAAGCTCTAGGGACGCTTCTATCGCTCAGTACCAAAATTTTACCGAATGGTTGTGAAGACAATCCGAACAAATGAATTGAAGTAGCTCATTTCTCATCTCGACTAGTGTAACAGTCGATCGCGGAATTTAGGGTTAGGGCATCTTTTTCGTCTCGACTAAAGTTGAGAGAGAGACAAAGGGTTTATTGAATATTAATTTACAGAAAATTTACTGGATGTGCGGCGCACACCTAGCACACACTGAATATACGCCCATGATATATATATATATATATATTATATATAGCGAGGAATAGGAGGACGAAAAGATGGTACATGTTTATTTACAGACATTTCGGAAAAGTTGTTTCCATCATCAGTGCTAAAAAGTTTAAAATCAAATAGAAATAAGTGTAATAAACAAAAACAAATATATTAAAATGGACGTGCGATAATTAGCCGGAATTAATAGTAAGGTTACAATGTATATTAAATTAAAAGATTAAAAAAGTAAAAAAATAAATCGGTTAAAAGGTGAAACAGAATTGAGGGGGGAGGGGGTTCTTACCGAATTGTATTGTTAACGTAGTGAGAGACTAGTTGTACAGAAGATTGGGAATGATTGCTGGTTGAAAAAATCCATATTAGAAAGATGGAGCCAGGCGGAGTGATGGTGGATTTCTTTTCACTTTGAGAGTTTATTTGGCGATGTTTAAATTGAAAGCGGAACTGTAGTCATTGAGGGTTGGCTGAATACTGAGTATATAGAGGGACTCAAGTATGCGGAGGTCGATTAGTTGGTTGGCTGAATTAACGATTTTGAAATTGGAGGGAAGTAACTGGTGGTTGTGAAGGTGGCAATGATCCCTTATTGCTGATTTGGAGGGTTTGTTCAAGGGCTGTGAAGTTCTGGTGGAAATCCCACGATGCTCGTCCACTCTTGTTTGATATTGGCGGATGGTACTACCAATATAGTTCGCTTTGCAGCGAACACAATTAAAAGCGTAGATAGTGGACGAAGCAAGTGGCTGGGGTGTTTTTTCTTTATGGTTGAGGTAAGATTTGATACTATTGTTGTTGGTGAAGACAAAATTAAATTTAATTTCGGGGTAGAGCGGGGTGAGTAGGAGACGGAGTTGTGAAAGTATTTTGTGGCTAATGTGGTCGTAATAGGGGAATGAAAAATATTGTACGTCTTTTTTAACAGTGGGAACTTTAAGAGGGGGGGGGGTTGGTAAATGTTATTAAGAAAGTTTCTGGTTAAAGATTGTAAAAGATGTTTTGGGAAGGAGTTATTAATGCTAAAATTATGAATGAATTCTATTTCATGGTGGAAGGATAAGTACGAAGAACATAGATGATAGGCGAGGTGGATTAAAATTTTAATACTGTTTATTTTATGTAGCGAAGGGGTGTGGCTTAGAAAATTAGTACCTAGGCCTGTGTACGTAGGTTTTCGATAAATGGAAGTGCTGAATTTGTTGTTTTGTTTAGTTATTGTAATATCTAGGAAGGGTAAGGTGTTATTGGATTCGTCTTCTTTTGTGAACTTAATGTTTTTATGTTGGGAATTAAGGTAGTTAGGAAAAAGGGGGGCGTGGTTGGCATTGTGAAAGAGGAGAAAGGTATCATCAACGTATCTTTTATATAGGTGTGGTTTATAATGAGTGGGGCAATGGAGTAGCCAGTTATTTTCCTCAGAAAACTATGTGATCAAAATAAAATTTCAGAGGGCATCAAAACCAAATACGCTCCTCCGGCTCATCCCCAAGTACTCTCTATGGGCTCCCCAAAATACATAAACCCAATTTACCCATCAGACCCATCCTTCCGGCCTACAGCACCCACAATTATAAACTAGCAAAATTCCTAATTCCTTCTTTAACCCCCCCCCCTACCCAAAACGAATATTCCGTCACCAACTCCTACGAATTTGCCAAAGAAATTTTGACCATAAATAATTCCAACAACCTCCATATGCATAATTTTGACATAGTATCTCTCTAAACCAACGTTCCAATTAAAGAAGATATCGAGATCTGTATTGACAGCCTTTTCGCCAACAATCCGAACACAGTCCTGAACTTAACAAAACAAGAATTTACCAAACTGTCTACACTTGCCGCTTCAGACACATTTCTTTTTTAACCAACAACTTTATCAACAAACGGATTCATTAGCCATGGGATCCCCCTTAAGTGCCACTTTAACTAACATCTTCCTCAGCCATCACGAAAATAACTGGCTACTCCATTGCCCCACTCATTATAAACCACACCTATATAAAAGATACGTTGATGATACCGTTCTCCTCTTTTACAATGCCAACCACGTCCCCCCTTTTTCTTAACTACCTTAATTCCCAACATAAAAGCATTAAGTTCACCAAAGAAGACGAATCCAATAACACCTTACCCTTCCTAGATATTATAATAACTAAACAAAACAACAAATTCAGCACTTCCATTTATCGAAAACCTACGTACTAATTTCCTAAGCCACACCCCTTCGCTACATAAAATAAACAGTATTAAAATTTTAATCCACCGCGCCTATCACCATAGTATGTTCTTCGCACTTATCCTTCCACCATGAAATAGAATTCAGTCATAATTTTAGCATTAATAACTCCTTCCCAAAACTTTTTACAATCTTTAACCAGAAACTTTCTTAACAATTATCAACCCCCCCCCTCGAAGTTCCCACTGTTAAAAAAGACGTACAATATTTTTCATTCCCCTATTACGACCACATCAGCCACAAAATACTTTCAGAACTCCGTCTCCTACTCACCCCGCTCTACCCGGAAATTAAATTTCATTTTGTCTTCACCAACAACAATAGTATCAAATCTTACCTCAACCATAAAGAAAAAACACCCCAGCCACTTGATTCGTCCACTATCTACGCTTTTAATTGTGTTCGCTGCAAAGCGAACTATATTGGCAGTACGAGCATCGTGGGATTTCCACCAGAACTTCACAGCCCTTGAACAAACCCTCCAAATCAGCAATAAGGGATCATTGCCACCTTCACAACCACCCGTTACTTCCCTCCCCTCCAATTTCAAAATCGTTAATTCAGCCAACCAACTAATCCACCTCCGCATACTTGAGTCCCTTTATATACTCAGTATTCAGCCAACCCTCGACGACTACAGTTCCGCTTTCAATTTAAACATCGCCAAATAAACTCTGAGTGAAAAGAAATCCACCATCACTCCGCCTGGCTCCATCTTTCTGATATGGATTTTTTTCAACAAGCAATCATTCCCACTCTTCTGTACAACTAGTTTCTCACTACGTTAAAAATACAATTTGGTAAGACTCCCCCTCAATTCTGTTTCACCTTTTAACCGTTTTATTTTTTACTTAGTATCCACATTTTTATACTTGATATTATTTCATTTTTAATCTTTTAATTTAATTTATTTTGTAACCTTACTATTAATTCCGGCTAATTAATTATCGCACGTCCATTTTAATATATGTGTTTTTGTTTATTATACTTATTTCTATTTGATTTTAAACTTTTTAGCACTGCTGATGGAAATTGACCTTTTCCGAAACGTCTGTAAATAAACATGTACCATCTTTTCGTCCTCCTATTCCTCGCTAAGCTACGTTTCCCTAAGAACAAACCATTCAACCAAGTTATATATATATATATATATATAACATAATACACAATAATGTTTTACAAATTAGAAGCAAGCAAGAGGAGATTTTCACCTCAGAAGCTCTCGTTTTTCCCTGGTCAGCGGAATTCGAACACTTGTGTAAGCATGAACGAATATCTTGCGAGAAGTGAAATAATTAAAAGAAAAAATAGAAAGAATACATGTGGACGTACGTACATGTACGTAACTATGTACGTAATCATAATCATCAGGAGACATGTACGAATGCACAAAGTATTATACACATATGGGTAGTCGCACAATAGGTTGACAATAGGTAGGTCGCTGAATGAATAATTATAATTAATACAATTAATAAAAGATAACGGTCAAGATAAGATATGGATGTATGAATGAACAACATATAAATAATAACGTATAGAGTGTAAAGTTTTTATTATTATGTTAAAGAATTTACCATACATTGAATACTAAAGATATGATCGGTATTCAAGGTATGGAAAATGTGAAGGGAATTACGCTACTTTATGACGTCATAGCTATTCAAATTATGCCATACGTCAATTCATAATTAATGCGCCATAGTTATTTAATTCGTGCGTACAGTACAAGTCATTATTGGCAAAATTTAGAGATGAATTAGAGTAATACAGTAATGAAAGGTTTATAGCCATTGTACAAAGAGTGAGTGAAACTATTAATTAAGTATATATATTTATACGAGTATACAGTAAATATTAAGGAATTGGGTACATTTGAGGAAGAATTACGTAATTTCATGAAGAAGTACAAACATGCAATGTGCAGGCATAATCTAATAAAATTTAGGGATGAGAGGTAGATGCAAGACAACAATAATTAATTATCATAAAGTCTATAATAACTGGAAAATGGAGATATGGGTAATATTGTGATGGAAATGTTAAACGATCTAAACCGTCGAGTGTCTTGTTTGTACTTTGAGGGAATAAAATTAAGGGACATTCGCTTCTCACAACGAACCTCCAATGACACAAACATGGATTCGACTTAACCATAGAAATGGTAGATAGCATGGTTGTGATACTGCAAAAACAGAAAGCAAAAAATAAAATTTTTATCCAAACTCGCGTTAGGCGATTTTGGTTCTTATGTAAAAATGAATATTTGAATATAAAGATTATATACGAATTATTCATTGTTCATTTTTACACACACACACACACATATATATATATATATAGTGCAGTGTACCTAAATTAAAGGAGAGGCAGTGGATCTATTCATCATTGAAAGGAAATAGCTTGGTTGTCACGGCAAAGACTTTTAAACCAGCATCCAGAGAGCCCCAGGAGCTTCACAGTGGCAAAGTTGAAGTGTTCAAAGAAGACTAGATGCCTGGCTCAGGACGGTACCAGATGTGTCGGGTGTACCTGGCTATGCGTGGCAGAGTGCAAGAGAGCAAATCGCTCATTCACCAGGCCTAGAGACAAGGCCCCGCAGCATTGTCTGTTTGTGAAGAGAGACCAACGAACGGAGCTGCTACAAGGTTGCAAGGTATATATATATATATACTGTATATATAATTTAGGGTGATTCAAATATGGGGGTAAAATTTTTATTTTTTTTATTTTAATGTGTTCAACCCTTTAAATGGTTCATTTCAGCATAAAAATAATTATCCTAAAATATTTTAGCAAATTTTTAATTTTTAAGGGTTGCTACCAGCAATTAAAAATTGACAGAACGACTCAAATTGTCAAATTTTTCCACACCACCCAGGAGGTACAGTACAAGGCGCATTGCTTTTTTTTAATGTGGAAAGCTCCCCCGTAGGTCCTACCATAACCACAAGCATGCATAATTAAACTAGCATGATATTTGAGACATTAGCTGTCCTTACTTCATCAATGTTTCTTTCTTTCTATCAGGGTAAAGAGCCCTGTAGTTTTTCACTACTTGTAGCAAGAATTGTTTTTGATCTTCGTCATGTGCTAGTATTTTATTATATTCATCCATTAATTTTACTCCTCTTTCCGCTATATCATTCACGACTTTCAACTGTTTGATAGATTTCTTAGCGGAGTTAAACTCTTCATCATTATGCCAATGCCATTCTTTAGCATCTTTGAGTAAAAATTTTGAACTAAATTCTGTTATTGTAAAGAATCTTTGAGTATTTGATGACAAAATCTTCTAATTTCTTCGTTAGAATAAGTGCAGGATCTAGAAAAGCCCGTTTTGCAGGAAGAGTTTCTGTTTTATTTTGCAAGGCCTTTACCATTTTGTTTTTTGTTTCAGTAGGCACTTCATCATCATAAAAGGCCAACGCTACCAGTTCTTCTGATAGGTACCAGAGGTGACCTAACAGTTTTTTAATAGCAACAAATGCAATTGTGTCATTTATTTGTTTGTAGCCTACAAGATTCTGTAATAATTCCAGATCAAGACGAGGAGCGCAAGATGGCACAGGAGCTGTAAACCATGCCTTTACATATAACCGAGTAGCAAATAGACAGATGTCTTTTAGTCCTTTTTTGTCTTTTACTGAAATTTTGAACTGAGATTTGAACAAAAAAATTTAATGAATATGTAATTTTGGCCATCCACCTAGCCCGACGAAGTCCCGCTGGATGTTTAAATTTGATTCCACCTTTTGGTTCACCTCCCAAAAAAATAATTGTTAACTGCAATAGTTCTAGGTAATCGTCTCTTGTTGGAATGTGTCTAGTTGATTTGCTGCAATATATTATGTATCTTTGATGTCATGAATATTTCATAGATATCTGGATCTGATAATACTGTTTCGTAGTCCTCCTTATTAATGCTTGACCATTTTTCTCTGAACTTCTTAAAAGGACTATATCTGGGCCAGAAGATGGTGATAAAGACTTTGAAAACAACAGCTTCCAGCATAATTTCAAATATGTGGTGTCGACATGCCAGCCATAATAAATCGTTTGTCGAATTTTTTGTTCTAGAAGAATAGCTGCACCATTTCTAGGACCATATTGGCTGCCGTTGTATCGAAACACACGCATTTTTATGTTCGCAGATGCCCCATTCAAGCGATGTCTGATTGTTGGCATTAAAACTAGAGACGCATTTCTGCCACTCAATTTTGCAACTCAAGACTTCCTAATAATTTATCATCAAAACAATTTTCTACGTTTTCCTACCTTACTTTTCCATGTTGAAGGTTGTGCAGCACAGAAACCAGATTCATCACTTTTACTCTCCTCTGATTCTGATGATGTACTGGTGAGTATGACAGCCTCTCATTCTTCTTTCTTTTGATCTCTTCTCTGCTTTCCTCTTTTCATAATGTTGCTTTTCTGCTGCTCTTTGCTCTTTTTAGCAACAAGCCTTATCAATGGTACCCATTTTTCCATGATGTCCTTTCTCACGTTGCTTTTCATCTTCTATTTTTATAAGCTGCATAGCATTTCTCATGAGCAATGTCAAATAAGTTTCCAGTTTATCTTTCCATTTTTCTTCTTTATTATTTAAATTTTGTGATCTTTTCAATTTGTTTGCTTTGTTTTTCTTAAGCAGCTGCCATTCCTTCAGTATTCCTTGAATTTTATCTACTACATGTACTCTGTTTTGCTGGTTTTCCTGTTTTTTTTTCCAAACTGCTAGCACATCATCTGCAGTGGAGTAGCATGATTCTCTAATGCCTCGCTTTTTAATATTTCTGTAGTGCATGAAGAGGGCCATCATTTCCTTCTCTGATGGTAGACGATGTTTTTAGTACTGCAGAGGGCTGCCCAATTAGCCATACTTCAGTTTCTTTTCTTGTAGAACTTCTCCCAACTGAGCAACTAGGTGATGGTGAGTTAGGCCTAGCTCCATATCGATTAACTGGTATCAAATTACGAGTTTCCAAAACAACAATTAAAAGCAAAGCTAGTATATAAACCATTAATTAAAAATTCTGAAATATAAACAATTAAACATAAAATCATAAGTTGTAAAAACAAACAAATTTTAAAAAAAGGGAAACTTTGACGCCTGGTAGCACATAGTAAATTTTATTTAAAATAAAATCACCAATTTGGCATACACTACTTTTTTGTCATAGGGAACAACAATACAGGTTGAACAATTAAAAAAAAAATGATTTTTTTGAATCACCCTAAATTTATATAATATCTATATATATTATATATATATATATATATATATATATAATATATGTGATGAATAAAACCACGAAGAAAAAGAACACAAGGGGTGCTCAAGCGCTTTCGTCTAATGACATCCTCAGGAACACTGGAGTGAAAGGACAAGATCAAGGCAATATATAGGTTACAAAAAAAACATACTACATACATATTCACATATATTATACATATATATATATATACTATATAGTATATAATATAAATATATACATATATATAGTAAGCAAGAAAAAATTGTGGGAGGAGCCAACATTTATATGGTCACAGAAGAATAAAGAAATAAAAATAAATATAAATATAAATTGAGAAAAAATTAATTACAAAATAGTGCCTTAGTGATATATATGTCACAGCCTAAATAATCATAAAGAAATAAACAGCAATAAAAAAAACCATAAATACATATACATACATATATATATATATATATACATATATATACACATATATATATATAATATATTATATATATAAAGACACTTTTAGCACTTTGGCCGACCTTCCATATAAATTCAAATGGCTTTTTTATGGAACAGGTCACAAAAAAAATAAAGAAATAAAAATAAATATAAATATTGTAAGTGGAGTCTACCAATTCAAGCTCAAGAGGGAGGTTTTACAATCGATTTAATAGATGCTGCCAAATTGATATATATGTCACATTATTAAAAAATAAAAATTGAAAGATAAATTTTAAGAGAGGCAACCAATTTATAAGGGAAAAATTACCACATATGCATATTATAGTCACAAACGAATACAAAAATACAAGTAAATATAAATTGGAAAACAAAATGATCCCTAGATGATATATAAAAGAACAATAAAATATATATACAACATATTTACGGTATATATACGAAATATAAACGCAATATATACAGAATATATATATATATATATATATGCATAAGGGAAAATTACCAATTTGTTTTTATAATTATTGTCTGAGAAAACGGTAGGTCGCAAAAGAATAAAGAAATAAAAATAAATATACTTGAAAAAATTACAAATAATACACGTACACATATATACTACCCGCATACCCAAATATATTATATACATATACACACATATACAAAACACACACACAAACACACACATATATATATATATATAATTACAAGCTTGACCTTCACGAAATGAGAAATCATCCCGCAGAACCTTTGTGAGGTTGTAAGGTAAGGTAAGGTACATACACATATACATATATATATATTTAACTGCATACATACATACATACATACATATACACACATACATACATACATATACACACATATACATACAAACACATTTAACTGCAATGACCACACACATACGCACATACACATACATACATACACATACACTCATACAGCAAAAAATTGAAAAATAAAATTGTAAGGGAAACAACAGACAAAACACAAATTTTTACCAAAGATTTAACAACCTGCCCTTTTTGTTTAAATCCATTCTGAAGGAATTCAGAGCAACAGGATCAAGTTTGAAACAGACCTTACTCATGTTAAGGTTATTTGTAAGTTGAATTATAGCCGACTCAAGAATATTTCTATTAACAATGTTGCTAGAGTGAAACAAAACTGAAACATTATTCCAATCAATACAATGGGATAACTCTGACAAATGGACAAAAAGGGCACTGGACAACTGTCCCGTTCTAACGGAATATTGATGCTGTTTACACGCGTTTGCAAATCCTTTCCCGTCTGACCTATGTAAAAGGAATCACATTGCTTACACCCAATTTTATAGATAATGCCTAAATATTGGTAGGGCTATTTTTTACTATGATGTTTTTCACAATATTGTTATATGAAAAAAACTACACTGATATCCAAAAGTTTAAGTACATTAGCAATGCCTAAGAAGCCCGGGAAAAATGGAAGTACTAAAATATTCTTTGACAAGGTGCGAGTGTTATTATTCACACGATAGAAGGTTCGTTTAGCCTTATTAAGACAAGATTCCATGAACGCAGATGGTAACACAACTCACTTCCAATCCGTTGATATTTTCCAATTCGGCATCGATGTATTCAGGACTGGCGATCCTAAGAGCGCGGAGAAACATTGAGGAAATATGGCCTTTTTAATAGGGGTGTCATGGTCCAGAGTAAAAGTGTACGTAGGACAAATTGTTGTTTTTTTCGATATATACTAAACTTAAAACCCGGGCTATCCCTATGAACACGCCATCCAAAAACGGGATTGAGTTGTCTTGTTCCACTTCTAAAGTAAATTTAATGGAGGGGACTTGGTCATTAAACTGAAGGAGGAAGTCATCCAGGTCACGATTCATGGGCCAGATACACAAAATATCGTCGACGTACCGCAACCAAGGGATGCCAACCCCCAGGATTCTCGGAATGTAAGTAATTTCAAAAAACTCCATATAAATATTGGAGAGAAGGGGCGACAAAGGGTTGCCCATGGCCATCCAAAAACTTGTTGATAATGCTCGCCTTACAACCTCACAAAGGTTCTGCGGGATGATTTCTCATTTCGTGAAGGTCAAGCTTGTATATATATATATATATATATGTGTGTGTTTGTGTGTGTGTGTTTGTATATATGTGTGTATAGGTATATATATATGGGTATGCGGGTATATATGTGTACGTGTATATTTGTAATTTTTCAAGTTATATTTTTTTTATTCTTTATTCTTTTGCGACCTACCGTTTCTCAGACAATAATTATAAAAACAAATTTGGTAATTTTTTCCCTTATGCATATATATATATATATATATTATTCTGTAATATTGCGTTTATATTTCGTATATATACCGTAAATATGTTGTATATATATTTTATTGTTCTTTATATATCATCTAGGGATCATTTGTTTTCCAATTTATATTTACTTGTATTTTTTTCGTTTGTGACTATAATATGCATATGTGGTAATTTTTCCCTTATAAATTGGTGTGCCTCTCTTAAATTTATCTTTCAATTTTTATTTTTTAATAATGTGACATATATATCAATTTGGCAGCATCTATTAAATCGATTGTAAAACCTCCCTCTTGAGCTTGAATTGGTAGACTCCACTTACAATATTTATATTTATTTTTATTTCTTTATTTTTTGTGACCTGTTCCATAAAAAAGCCATTTGAATTTATATGGAAGGTCGGCCAAAAGTGCTAAAAGTGTCTTTATATATATATATATATATATATATATATGTGTATATATATGTATATATATATATATATGTATGTATATGTATTTATGGTTTTTTTATTTGCCTGTTATTTTTATGATTATTTAGGCTGTGACATATATATCACTAAGGCACTATTTTGTAATTAATTTTTTCTCAATTTATATTTATATTTATTTTTATTTTCTTTATTCTTCTGTGACCATATAAATGTTGGCTCCTCCCCAATTTTTTCTATGCTTACTATATATATGTATATATTTATATATATATATATATATATGTATATATATATATATGTATATATATGTGAATATGTATGTATGTATGTTTATTTTGTAACCTATATATTGCCTTGATCTGTCCTTTCACTCCAGTGTTCCTGAGGATGTCATTAGACGAAAGCGCTTGAGCACCCCTTTGTGTTCTTTTCCTTCGTGTTTTATTCATCATAAATACTTTTCACGTGTCACTTTCGTGAAATAATTTTCATATATATATGTGTAAAGAACGACGCTTGTATAGAAGAACGTTCCGCACAAGATGAGGAGAAAGAAGAAATGAAAAATGAGGTAACCACCCGGGAATCGAACCCGGGATCTTCCGATTGCCGGTCAGATATGCTAACCACTACACCATGGGCCTCATGGGTTAGCATATCTGACCGGCAATCGGAAGATCCCGGGTTCAATTCCCGGGTGGTTACCTCATTTTTCATTTGTTCGTTCTTTCTCCTCATCTTGTGCGGAACGTTCTTCTATACAAGCGTCGTTCTTTACATTAATTATACTGTGTGTTGTTTGCAGTATATATATATATATATATATATATATATATATATATATATATATATATATATATATATTAGACTGGCCCAAAAATTATTTTTGAAAAGTGAAAGTCTCACCCCCTAAAATTGTTACCACCATCATAATTAATTACGAACACAGTTAGGTAGACCAGCCATGAGTGGATCCTAGGGTCTTTGTTGGTCTGAAACATTATAACATTATAATATACTCGCACACTAAATTTCAACAATATCTATGCACTTTCGGTGGTGCCGACAGCCTCTTGTATTTTTCATTTATTGCGAAAATATCAATTGCTGGTAAAATTACTTTAAGAAATCCCGTAATTCGTAGTACAAATATTGTGTGCAAACCATGCCTATTCACAATCTTGTGGATTGTGCTCCACATGTTACACTGTTGAGTAGAAACACGTCTTCACGTCAGTATTGCTTAAGACGCAGTGAGAGATTGATGTGCAAGTGTTTTCTCTTAATATTTGCAGATTTTATCCTTCACCATGTCCGATTCAATTGTAACAAGAAGAAAAACTGAAATATGGCTGATTGGATAGCCAATTGACACAATTGGCAGTAAGAAGCTTCCATCCAATGGAGATGTACTACGTCGGCTTTTCTGTCTCACAAACAGTAAGAAAACATTGAAAGAAGCATCCAACATAGTTTTTGCTGAAATTTTTGAGATTTGGGACAAGGCGAAAATACCCACCAGAGCCAAACAGCATGTACTAACGAAAATTCAGAAAATGTATGAGAACTTC
Source organism: Bathynomus jamesi (assembly GCA_023014485.1). Classification (NCBI taxonomy): domain Eukaryota; kingdom Metazoa; phylum Arthropoda; class Malacostraca; order Isopoda; family Cirolanidae; genus Bathynomus; species Bathynomus jamesi. The sequence continues at coordinate 731,846 of JAJOZX010000582.1, read as the reverse complement.
AGATCACTTCAAAAATCAAAATCAAACCGTAATCAAAATCAAATTAAAAAAGAAACTGAATTCCATGATAGTTTAGATAACCTTTTTGATATAGCTCACGCAAATGCTTTACAAATGATGTCAAATGAGGAAGATAGATCATTCCTACATGCTCAAAGAGAAAAAGGGAGGCGAGGTTACATGACTGATATTGATAACAAACTGGTCGCTAAGCAAATGCGAAAGCGGAAAAGAGATGAAAGAAATGCTGCACTAAAAGAAGCCGAGGCATTGCGAAAGAAACTGTCTTCAGCTGCAATTCAGTTCAGTAATAGCAGTTCAAGCAGTAGTAGTGATGAGCAACCAGAGCCAGGCACATCGTACACTCCTGAAATGACATCCAAACCTTAAGCAGCACAATATCAAATAAGTGTAAGCGCATCGTAACACCTGATCTGGCAATGGCATTAGATCGAACAAAAACAAGTGATCGTAGTGCTGTTATGGTGCTTTCAGCTGCTGCAACTTCTCTTGGACATGACATTGACAATGTTGTTTTGAGCAGAAGTACTCTACAGAGGGCGAGGAGTGCCGTATGCCAAGAAGTTGCAGATGACATTAAACAAACCTTTACCGCTGACGTTCCGCTTACCATTCACTGGGATGGTAAAGTAATGCAAGATATAACAGGTGATGAAAAAATAGATAGGCTAGCTATTCTTGTATCCGGTGGAGGAAAGTCTAAGCTTCTAGCAGTACCCAAACTTATTTCTGGAGAAGGCGGGAAAATAAAAATTGCAGAAGCAGTTCTAGAATGCTTAGACGATTGGAATTTGCGAGAATGTATTCAAGCAATGTGTTTTGATACTACTGCTAGCAATACTGGCAAAAAAAAAGGTGGTGTTCTATCAGGAGTACATTTTCGTCAACCTGAGGTTTTACATCGCGCCAGGTGGATGTCGCGAATGATTTATGCCATCAAAATTGTATTGTTTCGCTCGCAGTTCAACCTGACAAAACAGGAACTGAGTGCAGTGAAACGCTTCTCTCGCTATGCTGTCCGCTTTTATGTGCCAAAATGGTTTGCGGCTCCTATCGCATCTTTTGCACCAAGAACCGATTTGGAGTGCCTCTGGTACTATGCCGTCACCTCTGGTATCTAAATGAAGAACTTGTGTCGCTTGCCTTTTTTGATGATAGCATAACTTTGCAAGTGAAACAGCAGATGGTTCAGGCATTGGAAAGACTTGGTTCAGAAATGCCAGAAAAACGAATTGCTTTTGACCACACTCATGATGACCCACTAGACCAGTGGTCGGCGAACTTTTTTGGGTATTACCCCAAAATATATTTGAGGACGTAATCAGGACGTAAATTCGTAATATTCTAAAATTTAGAATAACGCCACATTTATGTAACAAAATAAAATAAAAATATACGAAAAAAATAACACAAAGTGTCTCTCACCGCACGCATTACCCCCAAAAGTTTTAAATTTACCCCATTTGGGTAATTTACCCCTGTTCCCCGACCACTGCACTAGACAAAAGTCTGGCGAACTTTGTCACAAGCTCAAGTCGCTCCTTCTTTGAGAAATTGTCCCTTCAATCGACGTTTCTCGAAGTAGATCCTGCAGAAGGATAATGTTAAGACAATGAATGTTGTAAATGATAATGCAGAGAGAGCGGTCTCATTAATTCAGAGTTTCAGCAGTCATCTCACAAAAAACGAAGAACAACTGCAGTACCTTCTTCAAGTCGTGGAAAAACACCGAGAGCAGTTTCGAGGCAAAGAAATCAATGATAAAGACAGGAAGCACAACAACCTCATGAGTTAACATTAAAAAAATGGATTAGGCCTATTGGCGATACCACTTAAAAAAAACGCGCCTGTTGTAGTTACCGCCTGGGTGGTGCGGAAAAACTACACATTTCAGAGTCTGTCGGCACCACTAAATATTAGGGAATCCGGCTGAAACTTCACTTAAAACTTTCTATCGACACGCATAACAAATTCCAGGGGTGAGACTTAAGAAAAGAAAAAAATTATTTTTCACCCCTATGAGCCTGGGCCGGTCTAATATATATATATATATATATATATATATATATATATATATATATATATATATACACACCAAAGAAAGAACTTAGCAAAGCAAAGAAAATAGATAGTAATACTTTATTAATGAAATTTTCGCATACAGTATCCCATTCTTCTTCTTGACGTGTGGAAGATTGTGACGAGTAGACAGATGGAGATACTGAGTTTTTGAGGCAATGAAGGCCATAAGGTTTTCTCTGTCCCCACCCAGAGATAGCAGAAAGATCAGAGGTCAATGGCTCCATAGCCGTACTACATGAATCATGGCGTGAATGTTGAGAGGGACGCTTTGGGATGCGGGTGGAGAAGTGATGAGTGGAGTCATTGTTATGGTAATATTACAGAGCTGGGCACTTCCGCAAACACTTCCGCAAACCGCAAATTCCGCAATTGCGGAAGTATGTTTTTCGTTTGCGGATTTGCGTTTGCGGCAAAGTCATCGCAAATTAGTGAATTTGCGTTGCGGAACTAAGACCGCAAACGCAAATCTTTCCGCAAATTTCCCACGTGGCCACTGGCCAAGCCCGCTAGTGCTGTGACGCTGCTGTCACTGGCCGCCAACGTGTCTAAGTCTCAAAATTTATGAAATTCAAATGATTAAATTTATTATTTAATTTATTTACTATTTACTTGCAGGAGGTGTTTTTGTTCAATATAATATATCAATATATGTAGTATTTTTATTTCTTCTACAATAGTGATTTATTGTAATAAATTATTTAGCCTTGTTTTTAATAAAAACAAGGCTAAAACATTAAACATTAAAAAGATATAAAAACTTTTTATACCTCTTTAATGTTTTGGATACTTTTTATAGTTAAAATTGCGATTGCGGAATTTGCGGTTTGCGGAAGTGCCCAGCACTGTAAAAATTGGAAATATGGTTTGCGTTTGCGGATTTGCGTTTGCGGCACCAAAAATGGCAAGCAGTTTGCGGATTTGCGGTTGCGGAAGGTAAGGTTTGAGTTTGCGGATTTGCGATTGCGGAAGTGATTTTGAGTTTGCGGTGCCCAGCTCTGGGTAATAATAATAAATGTTAAAAAACGTAAATGCAATAATAAATGCAGTAATTATGTCAAAATAATAGACTCTGTATGTATAAAACAAGAAGATAGTTTTAATTTGTGCGAATGTACTATAAGCGGGACCCTTTAATAAAAATGCCCTTCTGGGGTCGGGGGAAGGGGATCTAGCCTAGGTGCGAATTTCTTAATGGTCTCTCGATTGTTTCCTTCTCGCCTTTTTCATTCGTTTTTCGGTTTATAATTTCTGTATAATAAACAACAATGTAATAATTAATCAATGTAATAATAAATTTATAATTTCTGTAATAAGTAATAATGCAATATTAAATGTAATAAATTTAATAATAAATGTAATAATTATGTAAAAAAATAATAGAATCTGTATGGAGAGAAGAAGATAGTTTTAAATTTGTGCGAATGTACTTATAAGTGGGTCTCTTTAATTAAAAAAAAGGAAGAAAAAAAAGAAAAATGCACTTCCAGTGTGGGGAGGACGGGATCTACCCTAGGTGCGAATTTCTTAATGGTCCCTGGACTGTTTTCCCTTTTGTTTTTGGTTCATTCGTTTCTCTGTATCCACCCGAAGAGGATGCCAGTGGGCATCGAAACTGTTGTGGAAATAAACTCTGTCTATTAGAGTGGGTTTTTATTATCATAAGTGCATCGTATTCTGACATGCTTCGAAATGAGTTAAAGCAAGCAATTCGCACAAAACGGAGAGGAAGATTGTCGGAAGGTGTTATTCTGTTACACGACAATGCGCGCCCTCATACCGCTGCACAGATTAGAAAATGCCTTCAAGAACTTAAATTTAAAGTTCTCGACCATCCAGCCTACAGTCCAGACCTGACACCTTCGGATTTTTATCTGTTTGGACCACTAAAAGACGCTTTGAGAGGTCAGCGATTCCAAGGCGATGATGACCTGAAGGATGCGGTGCATGACTGGCTACGCACACAGCCAAAAACATTCGTTTGTGATGGCATTAGGAAGCTTGTAGATTACTGGACTAAGTGTATTGAGAAACAGGGAGACTATGTTGAGAAGTGATGTGTTTATAAACTATCAGATGTGGAAATAAAATTGTGAAACTAAAAAGTGCGGATACTTATTGAATTACCCTCGTGTGTATATATATATATATATATATATATAGGTTGTGTGTGTGTATAATAAATTAAATAAATAAATAATAAATAAATTAATAAATTCACTCACTGTATATATATATATATATAATATATATATATAGTGAGAGAGAGAGAGAGAGAGAGAGAGTTACAAGGAGTTACAAGGAAAAGAAGTACCTCAAAAGGCCTTGCGGCCCATACCGAGGAGGTACCAATGGCAACGGGTGCCATGGAAAATTTTCTACACACTCAAATAGTGTGCAAGATTTGGTCTAACCTTTTCTTGAAATGATCCACCGAGGAACTGTTCACAACTTCTGAAGGTAAACTGTTCCACGTGTCACAGATCTTATACGTAAAGTAATTCACACACACACTAGTCCTAAACCGTTTCAAATCCAACTTCCAACCATTGTTGCGAGTTGGGTTATCATTTAAACTAAACATGCTTCTAAAATCGACATCGTTGAACCCGCGTAAGAACTTGAAAACCTCGATGAGTTGACCGCGCAGCCTCCGAGTTTCTAGCGAAAACAAGTCCAGGGCGCGTAAGCGTCGATTGTAGCCCATATGCCTAACGGAAGGGATTAACTTTGTGGCCCTCGCCTGCACTCGCTCCAGCCTCTCAATATCTTTCCTGAGGGTGGGCGACCAGAACTGCACAGCAAACTCCAGGTGCGGCCGAACCAGGGAATTGTACAGAGAGAGTACAATCTCCTTGTTCCGAAACTGAAATTGCCTCCTGATATAACGTCTGGGCTTTCTTTCCCACCTCTACGCACTGTTTCGTAAACTTGATGTCGCTGCTAATTAGCACACCCAAGTCCTTTTCCAAATCAGTCGCCTCGATATTACTCCCCAACATCGAGTAGTCCGACTTGGGATTGGCGTAGCCAATGTGCATCACTTTGCATTTACCCAAGTTAAACGGCATTTACCATCTTTCCGACCACTGTCGTATCCTACCAAGGTCCGCATGCAGTTCCTCGATCGCTACGGGCGTCCCAACATTGGCCCCAACCTTCATGTCATCAGCGAATTTGAGAGAGAGAGAGAGATGGGGTGTCGGGAGAGGATGAAATTGCAAAGCTGTAGAAAAACCACTACTCTAACATTCTTAACAGTGTGAGTAGGAATAATCTTAAGATAGATTGCAGCGAAACGCCTGTGGAGGGACAAGGGAAAATACTTTGATATCATTTCCTGAAGTAAAGAGGTTAATTAAAGAGTTAAAGACCGGTTCTGGGTCAGGGGTAGATGAACTATCGAATGAGCACTTAACATATGCTAATGACGTAGTATGTCTGCATATATCATTGCTATTATCAGCCATGCTTGCTCATAGCTATATCCCTGCAGAGTTCATGAGGATATATATCTTACGCCTGGTCAAAAATAAGTATGGAGACAGTCTATCCAGCAATAATTACAGTCCTATTGCTGTCGCCTCCTGCTTCTCGAAACTACTAGAAAAACTTTTGTTACTTCGATTAAATGATTACCTATGGACATCTCCTAATCAGTTTGGTTTTAAAAGGTCCCACTCAACTGACCTGTGTATATATTTACTTAAAGAAACAATATCTAAATACATTGACAGTAATTCAACTATTTATAGCTGTTTCCTAGATATAAGTAAGGCATATGATAGAGTGAACCACAATATTTTATTTAAAACACTAGAAGACAGGAAGGTTCCCGTGTACATATTAAATTTATTGAAATTTTTGTATTCCCACCAATCTTTTACCGTTAGGTGGGGCAATGTCCTATCCGAATGTTTTGGCTCCTCTTGCCGGGTGAGACAAAGCTCCTTGCTCTCCCCTATGCTGTTTAATGTGCATATTGACGAATTAATTGCTTCATTTAATGAGGCAACAGTGGGATGTTGTACAGATAACACAAGGATAAATAACTTAGTTTATGCCGATGATATGGTGTAAATAAGTCCCTCTGTTAAAGGTCTGGATCGGCTACTAAAAGTCTGCGAAGTGTATTCGTAGAAACATGATATTCTTTTTCATGTTAGAAAAACTAAGGTTATGCAATTTCTAAGGTTATGCAATTTCATCCTAAAAGCTGTAATCAGCCAGCTGATATTAGATTTAAAATGAATGGTGAAGTAATTGAGGAAGTACAAGAGTTTAAGTCATCCTTGAGTGATGACTCGGATATAAGAAAACAACCTCGAAGCCTTTGTGCTAAAGCGAATATGACTATAAGGAACTTTCGGTTCTGTACAAGTGAAGTTAAAGACACTCTCTTTCGTACTTTCTGCAGTAATATATACGGACAGCAACTGTGAGTGAATTATAAAAAAGGTTCTGGCAGAACCCTAAATTTGCTGTACAAGTCTTTTAGACATAAATTACCCCGAAATGCTCAGCTTCGCAAGTGTTTTTTACCCGTAATGTCCCGAGCTTAGGAGTATGGGCGCAAAAGGGTAGAGTGCAATGCAATGTTGCAAAGGGGAGGGGGAATGTTGCGAGAGGTTATGCAGCAAAGGGGGAGGGGTCTTGCAACAAGTGGATGCTGCAAAGGGGGAGGGGGGTATGCACAAGGGGAGGGGTTATCCCCCAAGCTGCAATGAAACGGGGGGGAGCTTTAGGGGAAGGGAGGATGACCTCCCCCCAAAGGGATAATCTTAACCTAAGAGAGGGAATGAAAGGAGAAGGAGGAGGGTCTTTGGGGGATAAGGTGGTATATCCTCACCCCCAAAGGGAAACCCTAACCTAAGCTTTAACCTAAGAAGGAGAGAGGAGAGAGTTCTTTATTCCACCGGTGTCCGTCGCATAATGAGCGTCCAGGGGATCCGCAGCTGTTATATAGAGGGTCTGGAGTTGCCAGATACCACTTATTTATTTATATATGGAAGGGTTACCAGAGAGGACTACATAATTTAATTATTTATATAAGGAGGGTTACCAGATACCACTACAGTATTTTAATTATTTTTACATAGGTGAGTTGCCAGAGAGCACTATTTGCTTTAATTATTTATTTATATATAGATGAGTTGCCAGGCAGCATCATTTACATATGCAGGATTACCAGACAGCACCATTTATTTTAATTTATGAAAGGCAAGAGAAGCATTCTCCTTAATTTGCTCGAATTAATTCAATACATTTAAACGAATCCCAATATTAACAATAAAAGAAATACAATTAATCCGAAATAAATAAAACACCAAATTGACAACAAAAAATAACAGTACACTTTATATATACAACCAAAAGAATTAAATGAGAAGTCTATATATACACTTATATTTTTTTATAAAGAAAATTTTGCGAAATCAAAGAAATTGAGGAATCGCAGTTCATTTGTTTTCTTCGTACTTTCATATAGTATATTTAATTAACAATAAAGGAAAAATGCATGCAATATAATAATTACACACTATATGTATATATATATTTTATTTATATACATTCTTAAATAAATCTATATACTTTTATATTATTCTATTTTTTTATAAAGAAAATTCCGCGAATTCAAAGGTAATTAACTGTTAATTTTTAAAAACAAAGAAAAATACATTTACATTAAAACGAATTCGCTTCCCAACCAAGACAGAAGAGTGTAACGAGGTAAATTCGATACGCTTAAAAACTCGAGGTTACTCCAAAAGGCTAGAATGGAATGTGGTTTGACCCAAAGTTCGTCCCAAAAACCAGTTTCCGTCTCCGTTCATTCCATATATTGTTTTCATCATTATTATCATTACTAGTGCTTTTGAATGTAAAATGATTTTAAAATCTATTTATACAGAGAGAGAGAGAGAGAGAGAGAGAGAGAGAGAGAGAGAGAGAGAGAGAGAGAGAGAGAGTCGAAAAACTGAAGACAGCACACACAGAGAAAGAAAACCTTGTTTATTTTATATGGATATAATATTCATAGCTTCAAGTTTTCATAAGTATATTTTAACTCATTTACCAAGTTTGTTTATGATGGTCGTAGTCACAGCAAAATTTAAAAAAAATATATAAAAAAGGATCGAAAAGAAAATGGTACATCCCACAAGTACTGAGTCCGGAGTGAATCAAAATAGTACACGCGGTCCCTATTTTTAACACGAAGTTCAAGCTTATCGCCCCTCCTCTCGAGTTGGCCTGATGAAGTAATGAGTTGGTTTCTTGTACCTCAAAAGGCCATGCGTCCCATACCGTGGAGGTGCCACTAGCAACGGGTGCCAGGGAAAAATTCCTACACCCTCAAATAGTGTGCAACGTTCGGTCTATCCTTTTCATGAACTGACCCACAGAAGAACTGCTGACAACTTCTGAAGGTAGCCTGTTCCACGTGCTAGACCTTATAGGCAAAGTAAATCCCACAAACAGAGAGAGAGAGAGAGAGAGAGAGAGAGAGAGAGAGAGAGAGAGAGCGGGTTATATCAGGAGGCGATTTCGGAAACAAGGAGATTGTGCTCTCTCTGGACAATTCCCTGGTTCGGGCGCACCTGGAGTATGCTGTGCAGTTCTGGTCAATCGTAACACCGATATAACGGACCCACGCTTTAGACAATGAAGTACTGATCGGTCTCCTTCACGACTAATAGTGCCTTTATCGGTTCATTCTCTCCGTAGATTTAATGATCACATCTCAAGGTGAATGAACTCACGAGCACGCTCTGTCACGACAATATCTTGCATTAATATTTGCAAGCATACTACCCGATCCTCAATTTTTTCCCCATTTTGGTTAGGGAAATGGACGTAATTTGAGCGGCGGCAAGTCATTACAGTACAAGGAGAATCTATTGTCTGAACCATAGGCCAGGTTAGGTTCAGGAGCCAGCATGCTGGAACGAACCAGAGCCTCACCGCCAAAGTCAGACACAGAAATGATGAGTTGCAACATTAAATGTACATGGTTCCTACATATTTTAGCTGTCAATTGTCACTGTATAAGTTTTTCCCTCTTTTCAAGGGATCACCTGTAAATATCTCCAAGGAACAGTATTAGCGCCACTACTCTTCATAATCCTGACATAGATGAGGACCAGAGACAGCGCAGTAACATTCGATGAACAAAGATCAGTAGAAAATTAAGGGAGCACCGACAATTCAGCGCAGGACAATTCAGCACAGTTAAAAGTTTAGTTAAAAATAATAAAAATAAATCGCAATAAATAAAAAAGAGAAAAATTTGTATATTTATATATATGCTAAATTGGGTCTGTATCGAAGGAGTGACATTTCAAAGGAGTGACATAACAAAGGAGTGACATAAATACCGTAACGAAGGAGTGACATAACGAAGGAGTGACAAATCGGAGATAAAATTCAAAGGAGTATAATTATTAAAATTTTATTTAAAAAAACAAAATTTGTTAGAATTGTTAAAATTAAGATTTTATTTCAAAAACTAGAAACCTAACCTAACCTAACCTAACAGTTGCAAGCCTCTCTTCCCTCTGGATTTGTTCTTTCTTCTTCTTTGTTGGTATTTTCGCGCTGAATTGTCTTGCGCTGAATTGTCTTGCGCTGAATTGTCGGCGCTGAATTGTCCTGCGCTGAATTGTCGGGTCACGAAAATTAAGAAACCTTGAAGATCTCTACAAGCAGAATGTTTTTGTAGAGATACAACAATATGAAGTTTAGCACTGAGAAATTTCAACTGTTATGGTACGTAAAAAAGGGAGGATCTAAAATCCATGGAGTGCAAAAGATTAGACGCATGGTACAGAACAAGCCCCGATGAGTCGGGTGTATCTATGTGAAATGGAGAGTACAAGAAACCAACTCACTACTTCATCAGGCCAACTCGAGAGGAGGGCGATAAGCTTGAACTTCATGTTAAAAATAGGGACCGCGTGTACTATTTTGATTCTCTCGGGACTCAGTACTTGTGGGATGTACCGTTTTCTTTTCGATCCTTTTTTTATATATTTTTTAAAATTTTGCTGTGACTACGACCATCATAAACAAACTTGGTAAATGAGTTAAAATATACTTATGAAAACTTGAAGCTATGAATATTATATCCATATAGAATAAACAAGGTTTTCTTTCTGTGTGTGTGTGTGTGTGTGTGTGTGTGTGTGTGTGTGCCATCTTCAGTTTTTCGACTCTCTCTCTGTATAAATAGATTTTAAAATCATTTTACATTTAAAAGCACTAGTAATGATAATAATGATGAAAACAATACATGGAATAAACGGAGACGGAAACTGGTTTTTGGGATGAAATGTGGGTCAGACCACATTCCATTCTAGCCTTTTGGAGTAACCTCGAGTTTTTAAGCGTATCGAATTTACCTCGTTACACTCTTCTGTCTTGGTTGGGAGGCGAAGTTGTTTTAATGTAAATGTATTTTTCTTTGTTTTTTATAAAAGTTAAGTTAATTAACTTTGAATTCGCGGAATTTTCTTTATAAAAAAATAGAATAATATAAAAGTATATAGATTTATTTAACAATGTATATAAATAAATAAATAAATATATATATATATATAGTGTGTAATTATTATATTGCATGCATTTTTCTTTTATTGTTAATTAAATATACTAGCAGGAAAGTACGAAGAAAACAAATGAACTGCGATTCCTCAATTTCTTTGATTTCGCGGAATTTTCTTTATAAAAAAAAATATATAAAAGTGTATACTGTATATAAACTTCTCATTTAATTCTTTTGTCAATTACTTTGATTTCGCTAAAATTTCTTTTCAAAAAATAATATAAAAGTATATATATATATATATATATATATGATGTTACTTTCGTGAAATAATTTTCATATATATATATACTTCTCATTTAATTCTTTTGGTTGTGTATATATAAAGTGTACTGTTATTTCTGTTGTCAAGTTGGTGTTTTATTTATTTCGGATTAATTGTATTTCTTTTATTGTTAATATTGGGATTCGTTTAAATATATTGAATTAATTCCAACAAATTAAGGAGAACGTCTCTCTTGGCTTTCATAAATTAAAATAAATGGTGCTGTCTGGTAACCCTGCATATATAAATGGTGCTTCCTGGCAACTCATCTATATATAAATAATTAAAATAGTGGTATCTGGTAACCCTCCTTATATAAATAATTAAATTGTATAGTGCTCTCTGATAACCCCTCCATATATAAATAAGTATATAAGTGGTATCTGGCAACTCTAGACCCTCTCTATAACAGCTGCGGATCCCCTGGACGCTCATTATGCGACAGACATCGGTGGAATAAAGAACTCTCTCCTCTCTCCTTCTTAGGTTAAGGCTTAGGTTAGGGTTTCCCTTTGGGGGGGTGAGGACATCCCACCTGCTCCCCCAAAGACCCTCCTCCTCCTTTCTCTCCCTCGCTTAGGTTAAGGTTACCCTTTTGGGGGGGTCATCCTCCCTTCTCCCCCTAAAGCTCCCTCCCCCCTTCATTGCAGCTTGGGGGGATAACCCCTCACCTTTGTTGCATAACCCCCTCCCCCTTTGCAGCATCCCCTTGTTGCAAGACTCCTCCCCCTTTGTTGCATAACCTCTCGCAACATTCCCCCTCCAATTTGCAACATTGCATTGCACTCTACCCTTTTGCGCCCATGCTACTGAGCTTCCCGGAGGTAACAAGACGTGCTCAATACAGTCTAATGCAAAGAATTAAAAAATCAACCAACTCGATTATCCAAGCTATCCATGAGTCCTGTCGTTTATCCTCTAAGTTTTGGAATTCTTGGTACGAAAACGTCTGCCTGGAGCTCCACTTAACTTCGACATTATTGTATTATTTCTAATCAACTGTATATATTTCTATTCTTAGTACGTGAACTGTCATTGTATTAATAATACTTGTCATATGGACTATAGTCTGCCAATATAGCTTTTCATTTTCATTTAATATATATATGACTTGACTTACTTGACTTATTTCCCGTCCGGTTAGAGCCGGGTTGGGTCCCCTTGATGACTTCTGTACTCCATCCAGGTTCGTCTGTCTCTCGCCATCGTTGTCAGCTCTCTCCGTTCTCTCCCCGCGTTCCCGCTCTTAAAGCTCGCCAACCATGTTCTTCTTGGGCGTCCTCGCGATCTAGTTCCATCCTTTCTTGCGTACATGGCTCTTTTGGGCAACCTCTCCTCCCTCATTCTCTCCACATGCCCAAACCATCTTCTCTGAATATCTTCGACTTTGCTATTCACTGGGATCTTGACGTTGGTCCGGTTCCTGATCTCCTCATTGGTCACCCGGTCCATCCATCTCACCCCACAAATCCTTCTCAAACAATACATCTCAAATGCATTTAACTTTTTCCGCCCTTTCTCTCTCATTATCCAACTTTCAGCTCCGAACAGTACTGTTGGCAGTACTATGGATTCATATAATCTGATTTTTAGTTTCATACTGATGTGGTTGCCTTTCCAGATTTTATCCATTTTATTCCTTACTGCATATCCCAGTTTAATCCTCTCCTGCATTGCTCGATAAGTGTTGTCACTGGTAAAGTAGACTCCCAGGTATTTGAATTCATGTACTTGTTCAATTTGGCTGTTTGCAAGGCGTAGATCCACTACTTCATCTATTTTTCCTATTTTCATTATTTTGGTTTTTGCTACATTTATTTTCAGATTGTATTTGTTGCATGTTTCTTCCACTCGTTCTATCATTGTAGCCGCCTCTTCTTTAGTCTCCGCCAATAGCACTATGTCATCTGCATACCTCAAGTCCGTGCCGATTTCACCTCCTATTTTGATGGATCCTTCTAATTCTGCAATGCCTCCCTCATTACCGCTTCCAAAAACAAATTAAATAGGTGGGGTGATAACGGACAGCCCTGGATCACACCTCGTTTTGTTGGAAATGTGTCGGTGGTTATATTTCCCTTTCTTACTGCTGCAGATGTGTTCGAGTACAATCGTTGTATTAGTTCTACTATTTGCTTCTCGAATCCTTCCCTTCTCAGCACCTGCACCATCCCCTCTCTCCAGACTGAGTCGAAGGCCTGTTTGAAATCTATAAATACGCAATATGTATTCTTATTATATTCCCCTCTCTTTTCCGCTATTTGTCTCAATGTGAATATTTGATCTGCCGTTCCTCTACCCTGCCTAAACCCCGCCTGTTCCTCCGACAGCACTTCCTCTTCTCTTGTACGCATTCTGTATTGCAAAGTCTTTGCCAGAATCTTGTAGGCATTTGATAATAAATACACTGACCTATAGTTCTCGCATTCTGTTACATCACCTTTCTTATGAATCGGGATGATTAGTCTATGCAACCAATCCGCGGGGATCGGTTCACCATTTAGCACTCTCTGTATCAATGAGGTTAACCATTTGGCTATTGGCTCATCCCGTTCTTTCAACAGTTCTCCCGGTATATTATCTCTTCCTGGGACTTATTTAATGGTAGAGATGCAATGTGCCATTTCACTTCGCTCTCCAATATATTTGGGGTTTCCTCTCTTCTCTCTTCCGTTTCCAATTCTGGGAAATTCCTGAAGCCTAATTGTTCTTTCATTCCCGTAAACACCTTCTCGAAATACTTTTTCCATATTTGTTTTACTTCTTCTACTAACGCAGTTTTCTCTCCCTTTTCGTTTCTTACAACAATTGAATTTGCAGACCATTTTCGCGTTATTTCCTTCACTGTTTTGTATAGTTCTTTTGAGTTTCTCGCTCTAAAGCTGCTCTCACATTTTTCACATTTCCCTTCGATCCATCTTCTCTGCTTCTCTACACATGTACTCTACTGTTCTATAGTCTTCTATATTGTTCGTGTTCGCTTCCGTAGGATTTATGTTTCGTTTTCTCTTTGCCTCCCTCCGTTCATCGCACATCTCCAATATCTCTTCGGTCATCCACTGCTGCTTTGCCCTTCGCTTGGTCCCGAGTATCTCCCTTGCTTCATGTTTTATCTCATCTCTTCCCCTCCGCCACACGTCTTCTGCGCTGCCGTCCATGTTCAGTATTACTTCAAATTTGAACTGTATTCTTCTCTTGTACTCCTCTTTCAGGGCTGGGTCCTCCAATTTTTGGACATTTATTCTGCTTTCCTGCTTAATTCTAGGTGTCGCCGATGCAAATTTTACTTTTATATTGGCCAGCACCATTTCGTGGTCCGAGTCCCAGTCTGCTCCCCTCATCACTTTGGTATTTCTCACTGATGTAACTCATCTTTTCCTTGCCAGTATGAAGTCTATACAGCTCTTATGTATTTGATCTGGGTGATTCCATGTGTATCGTCGGCTGTATTTATGGAAAAACCTAGTGTTTGACACCACAAGTTGATTTTGTTGACAGAATTCCAATAATCTTTCTCCTCTCTCGTTTCTATCTCCCACTCCAAATGGTCCCATCTGTTCCTCGTAACCTCTGCGGTCCTCTCCAATCTTGCTGTTGAAATCCCCCATAACGAATAGTAGATCCTTCTCTTTTGTTTTCCTTATCTCCTCCTCTAGATCCTCATAGAAGTTCTCTATATATATCGGGTCGGCAAAAATAAAAGGGAGACCTAGAACTTTGGCTGTAAAATCCAAAGTTATGGTCAGATTTCAATATTTTTTTCATAACCCACGGCTAAGTAAATTTCCTATACGGTGAGCAGATTTCAAAGAAAACTCATGAAAATTACGGATTTATTGAACATTTCTTTATGCCACTGAAAATTCTCCATTTACACTACTACTGTATTGTCTGTGCAGATAAAAAGTTACAAAGTACTCACATATGGTGCTACCTTGATGTTAAAAAAACTGCTCGATATGTTTACCATGAACTTCTACAACCGTTTTCAGTCTAGGACAGAACTCATCTATGGCTTTATTGATTTTTTCTTGTGGTAGCTCATCCCATTTTTCCAGAAGAAGCTGTCGTAAATGAGCGACATTTCTTACTTTGACCCGATAAATTCTCTGTGACAAAGTTTCCCAAAGGCTGTAATCGACAGGATTTAAATCAGGACTGTTTAGTTGCCAAATTTAATACCGCTACTTGGTATTCTTTTGATATCTCCTGTTTTATCGATTTTCTTGAGAAGCTTGTCCAAACCTCCTGCATTTGGCTTACATTAATTAAAATCACTTTAATTATCAACTTGAACCTATGATTAGCAAGATTGCTCTGGAATATTCGCCATAAATCCAATTTCTCAGCTAAACTGCTAAAAGATGGCATACAAACCATAAAATTACCTAGTACTAACATACTAAAATTAATGGTTCTTTGTACCGTATTTGCCGAGATATGAAGGATTTAAAAGGTCCCTCCCTTTTTTTTTGCCGACCCGATATATATATATATATATATATATATATATATATATATCGTAAAGAGCGACGCTTGTATAGAACATTCCGCGCAAGATGAGGAGGGAGAACGAACAAATGACAAAAAATGAGGTAACCACCCGGGAATCGAACCCGGGATCTTCCGATTGCCGGTCAGATATGATAACCACTACACCATGGTCCTCACTCGATCAGAAGTCGTAATTCTCCTACATACGCGCAGAAACCAATGCCCCGAGGGGGGCACCTCCCGCATGCCGCACTTATATATACATTTCAACTGCAAAGAACACGCAGTATAAATAACGTAAAGAGCGACGCTTGTATAGGAGAACATTCCGCGCAAGATGAGGAGGGAGAACGAACAAATGAAAAAAATGAGGTAACCACCCGGGAATCGAACCCGGGATCTTCCGATTGCCGGTCAGATATGATAACCACTACACCATGGTCCTCACTCGATCAGAAGTCGTAATTCTCCTACATACGCGCAGAAACCAATGCCCCGAGGGGGGCACCTCCCGCATGCCGCACCTATATATATACATTTCAACTGCAAAGAACACGCAGTATAAATAACGTAAAGAGCGACGCTTGTATAGGAGAACATGCCGCGCAAGATGAGGAGGGAGAACGAACAAATGAAAAAATGAGGTAACCACCCGGGAATCGAAGTAGGAGAATTACGACTTCTGATCGAGTGAGGACCATGGTGTAGTGGTTATCATATCTGACCGGCAATCGGAAGATCCCGGGTTCGATTCCCGGGTGGTTACCTCATTTTTTCATTTGTTCGTTCTCCCTCCTCATCTTGCGCGGAATGTTCTCCTATACAAGCGTCGCTCTTTACGTTATTTATACTGCGTGTTCTTTGCAGTTGAAATGTATATATATAGGTGCGGCATGCGGGAGGTGCCCCCCTCGGGGCATTGGTTTCTGCGCGTATGTAAGAGAATTACGACTTCTGATCGAGTGAGGACCATGGTGTAGCGGTTATCATATCTGACCGGCAATCGGAAGATCCCGGGTTCGATTCCCGGGTGGTTACCTCATTTTTTCATTTGTTCGTTCTCCCTCCTCATCTTGCGCGGAATGTTCTCCTATACAAGCGTCGCTCTTTACGTTATTTATACTGCGTGTTCTTTGCAGTTGAAATGTATATAGATGCGGCATGCGGGAGGTGCCCCCCTCGGGGCATTGGTTTCTGCGCTTATGTAGGAGAATTACGACTTCTGATCGAGTGAGGACCATGGTGGTGGTTATCATATCTGACCGGCAATCGGAAGATCCAGGGTTCGATTCCCGGGTGGTTACCTCATTTTTTCATTTGTTCGTTCTCCCTCCTCATCTTGCGCGGAATGTTCTCCTATACAAGCGTCGCTCTTTACGTTATTTATACTGCGTGTTCTTTGCAGTTGAAATGTATATATATATATATATATATATATATATATATATATAGAGAGAGAGAGAGAGAGAGAGAGAGAGAGAGAGAGAGAGAGTGTGTAGATAACTGGGCATAAGTGAGGTCGAGTGTGTAATAATTCACAGATGTAGTGGGGTAATTTTTTGCGAGGTAACACTGTTGGTACCTCTGAACATAAAAAAAATATATAAAAACTCTTGAAACATTTTTGCTATCGGAAGAAAGATACGTTGGTCTTAATTAGGTTAGGTTACTCACTATTAATGACTTAACAGAAGCAACCCTTCGAACCCTCAATTTTATGGTGTCAGGTTCTTTCTGTTGTCAGAGCGGATCAATTTGTAGGCTGAAAACGATCGTTCAACGTCAGCTGATGTCACTGGCGAATATTTGAAATGAGGGGAAAGTGACGGTGTTACATCAAGTTATATCAGTTGATTCTTCCAAGTACCCACTCACGAGTTTTTGTACCTAGGATTCTGGCTAAAAATTGGTGGATTAGTCTGTTAGTCGTCTTCCAACATGAGCGGGAGCTGATTTTAAAGCAGCAGCTACTTTCTGAACACCTTGGAGTGATTCATTTAACGCAAAGTTCCGAGCCCCAAGCATTTTTATAGCGTCAGGTAGAGATCAGAAATGAAACTGTATCATGGCAAGTTCTTGACGCAAACTCTAATTTTTAAATGCTTTTTGAGCTTCATAAATGGAGGCAGCATTACTTCCATCAAAAGAAAAAATTACTTTCTTGAGGTCATCAAAATGCTGAGCACAAAACGTGTCCCCCATTGTGTGTGTTCAGGATTTTCTGGTGGCAGTGACAAACAATTACATAGCATTAGAAACGAAGCTATTTCCGGTAGGAAAAGCAATTCTTGTTCTGCGACACGATTCAAACTGCTAAACACGACATGTAAAAGCAGAACAAGTGCCTTTTCTTCTTCGTTGCTACTTCCAAGCCGCAACAGTATTAGAGAATCATTCACAAAACGTGCCACGGTAGAATTACTGGGCCTTTCCAATATCTTGGAAACTATAAGGTGAGGTTTTCCAGGCTCGTCAAAACACAGTCTTCCTACAATAAATTTGGTTACATGGCGACCACACATATCTGTGATTTAATTTAGTGCTATCCAAACAAAATTGTCTCAAGTGTCACGGCGGATGTTCTCCATTGTTGAGTTGTAAACTATATCTATAAACTGTAATTTTCCTCGAAGTAGATTCATGTGGAAATTTTTCGTTTGAACAGTATTTTTCTAGAAATCCACAAAAAGATGGAATACTCATTTAGTTCCAGGGTAATTACTGCACACCATGATCTTACAAAAGTCAGTGGCAAACATGTTTGACTGAACAGAATCGGTAGGCTTCTTCCAATTTGGAAGAGCTTGTACACTCATACCTTTCATTTGGTTTACAGCGATGTATGCAGATGTTTCTGCCTGTTGCTATAACTGAAACCGTCAATATTTATCTCTTTCTCACGGTAGGCAAATGAAGTCGGAATTCCCGGAAATCCATTGGGTCAGAAGACAATTCTTACTGCTTTTTTTTCGGTATAGTAGTTGAAAGAAACAATCAAAGAGCAGTTACTAATTTAAATCTGGTTGTTATTGATTGTTGATATTTTGTTAGTTTAATAACTTAATGAGTGAGTCGATAAGAATGGAATTTCTCTAACTTGCTTTCTAATGAAAATATGCAGCAATAAACTTCAGATTATTTTACCGCAGGCCTACGAGTATATTAATATTACATTAAGATACAATCCTAGCATGGAATAGCTGCCACGAGTTCGTATGTTTAGAGCAGGGGTGTCCAACCTTTTTTCATGAAAGGCCACATTTCAATTAATGACCGACACCAAGGGCCAGTGTGCAAATTTTAGATAAAATTTTATTGAAAAAAAATGACAGATAATGAATTTTCAGTATTCGCCATGCAGTATCCGGTAGCCGGGCTTGATACAAATCTTTGGCGGGCCGGATTCTGGCCCGCGGGTCGTATATTGTCCAAGCCTCGTTTACAGTATATCAATAAAACAATTCACCTTAATTGTTAATCATTTTCGGATTTCCTTACTCATTCGTCAGCCAGACTCCTTACAGAGCGGACGCATTCCCTGGGCTCTCTGATATTGTTTCTACTTTTGGATAGTGCCGATTAATTTACTTTTGGAAAGTTATGAATTTTATATACGTGCGTTTATATTCACATTGTTATAGTTAAGTAACTGAATATTAGTGGTTTTTAGCGATATAGAAGTTTTCATAGCGTGCCGGCTTAATTTAACTTAAACTTGTGACGGTTATAAACGTTAACTACTTTAACTTGCGCGATGCCGTCGCGGAAAGCGTCGTGTGCTAGGTGTCGGGTTAACCGGTAGTATACGGATTTTAAGGATTACAACGGCGGTCCTATGGCGATTACCGAGAGATCGGTTTGTTTCTTTTGTGATTTAAGGGAAGAGAGAGTTGATATAAAACGTAGTGTACGCGAGGTGACGGAAAGAATTGCAACGCTTGATGAGGGCAGCGGTAGGGTTACAGTTGACGAAAGTCGAACCTATACTAACGTTGAAGACGTTAGTATGATAATTTGAAGGGTGAGGTGAGGAACATAGTTTCTAGTATAGGTAGCTTATCGGGAAGGTTACACAGAGTTGAGGAAAGGGTTAAGGTTGGTCCGAGATTAGTAGACGAGGAGGGATTTAGAGAAGTTAAGGGTGGAGCTAGGCCACGTACATTAGGTGACAGGAATCCCCCCCTATCGAGGTTTCGAACCCTTTCGCCCAGTTGGATAGGGACGTGAACGAGGGGGAAACTATTTTAATTGGGGACTCCTTAGTACGTCATATGGATAAGGAGTTCGTTGAACGGAATCCAACCAAGAGGAGGAGGGTCTGTCTAGCCAGGGGCCAGGGGTGACAGAATTAGAGACGAAGTAGATAGGATTGATGTTGCCTCCCGTCACTCGATGTTGGTGACGACGGTAGGGGGCAACGACTCGTATAGGCCCGATACGAGAGTGCCTGACCTTTTGGAGAGATATAGGGGGATAATTAGGTCCCTGAAGGCAAGGTCAAATATGTCTTTAGTTCTAGGTATTACCCCTACGTCAAAAACAATATTTTTGAATACTAAACTAGAAGAGATTTGTGCTCAGGAAAATGTACCCTTCGTAAAGCTGTGGTCAGAATTTAGTGATCCTAGCCTTTTTATAAAAGATGGGGTGCATTTCAATAAAATAGGGAATGCTAGGCTAGGTAGGTTAATCGATGAGAACGTTCGAAAGCTGTATAGGTCGAAGCCTTCTTTAAACGTTGTGGGTCCGGGAAACGCCGGCTCGACGTGAAAAATAGTTTAAAACGCCGATCAGTTGTAAAAAAATAATTTAAACGTCTTTTATTGTAACGCGCGTAGTATTAGAAATAAATTGAACGAATTTAAGGCGATAATTTATTCCGGGAACTACGATATAGTTGCTATAACCGAAACGTGGTTAAATACCACGACTCGGGACTTGTTGGGGGAACTTGATATAGCGGGCTTTAAACGTTTTACTAATGATAGGTTACATAGGATTGGTGGCGGCGTTTTGCTGTACATTCGTAATTCCCTTAGGGCTATCGAGGTTAAGATAGATTTTCCGGCAGCAATTAATGCGATATGCGTTGAAGTTAGGGCGCGTAGTATTAGATTTAATTTTGTTGTTTATAGACCTCCTTCAACCCCTCGATACCGATACTAGATTTTACTCACTTCTTGGTAACTTTATTAATAATCGGAATAGTATAATTGTCGGAGACTTTAACTGCCCTAATGTTAATTACGAGACCTTTACTTGTAATGATGAGGGTTTGAGATTGATTGAGTTTATGGAAGATAATTTTTTACGACAGATGGTTACCGAACCAAGGCGCGATGACAATATCTTAGATGTGGTGATGACGAACGACGATAATATAGTCAAAGGTTTAGAAGTAAGTGAGAGTTTGGGATGTAGCGATCACCAAATTATTAGGTTTAAGCTATTGATAGAAAACAGTAAGGATGGGAACGTAATAGAAGTCCCCGATTTTCGTAGGACTAATTTTGATAGTTTTGCGGACAGGATGAGAGTAGTGGACTGGGATAATTTATTTATGGGTAATGACGCAAATTTTCATTGGGAGGCGTTTAAAGAAAGTTTTATAAATATCGAAAGGGAGTTTATTCCTCATAGGCCAAGCGCGCTAGAAATCATGGTAGGCCCAAGTGATGGACTAGGGAAATAGGCGACTTCATAAACGAGCGTAACAGAGCGTATAGACTTAATAAGCGCAATGGCACGGTAGCTAACTTTAATAGATATATGGAGCTTAGACGTCAGGTTAAAAGATCTGTTAAGAATGCTAAGCGTAATTTAGAGATACTTATAGCTGCGGATAGTAAACCTAATCCAAAAAAGTTTTTTGACTGCGTCAATAATCGTAAACCGATAAAAGATAACAGGCCCTCTAGTGGACGTTAACGGCGCTTTGGCTTCCGACGCTCAGGCGATGGCGGGTATTTTTAACAACTTTTTTGCGACAGTTTTTACCGTAGAAGACGTAAATAATGTCTCCGACGTGGACGATATCGTTCCATTTAGTAGCGAGACTATTTTGAATGAAATAACGGTTTACGAGGGTGAAATTGCGCATTAATATCGATAAGCTAAAAATGAGCAAGGCTTCAGGCCCTGACGCGCTTTAGCCTAGACATTTGAAAGACGTTATCGTAGGCCCCTTAACAAAAATTTTTAATAAGTCACTCGGAAGTGGGGATTATTCCTGAAGACTTCAAATTAGCTAACGTTACGCCCATTTTTAAAAAAGGCGACCGCACAGTAGCTAGCAATTATAGGCCTATTAGCTTAACGTCAATTGTCAGTAAACTTTTGGAATCCGTAGTTAGGGATCGTATCGTCGATCACTTAGAAAGTCGCGATTTGATTAATAGTAGTCAGCATGGGTTTCGACGTCATAGATCTTGATTAATTATTTTGTTGGCGTTTTATAATGAAATAGTACGCGAATACGATAGGCATAGAGCGGCTGACGTTATTTATTTAGATTTTAAAAAAGCGTTCGATACAGTTCCGCATAGAAGATTAATTGCGAAGGTTAAAGCGCATGGTATACGCAGTCAGGTAGCTAATTGGTTAGAGCAGGGGTTCCCAAATTGTGTTCCGCGGAACACTTCTCACTGTATACAAGTGTTCCGCGGAACACCAATTTGGGAACCCCTGGGTTAGAGGAATGGCTTCGTGCTAGGAAACAGAGGGTCGTTGTTAATAGTAGTGAATCGGGGTGGTTGGATGTAGGTAGCGGTGTCCCACAGGGTTCAGTGTTAGTCCCATTGCTATTCGTAATCTACATTAACGACATTGATGTAGGCTTCACCAGTAACGTGTCAAAATTCGCGGACGATACTAAAATAGGCGGTAAAGTTGTTAACGTGGACGATAAAAATAGGCTCTAAGACGATGTAAATAGGATTATGGAGTGGACGGATAAGTGGCAGATGCAATTTAACGTAGACAAATGTAAAGTTTTGCATATAGGTTCTCGTAACAATAATTACACGGACACGATGGACAATAGACGGTTAGCGATCGTTGACGAGGAAGTAGATTTAGGGGTACGCGTATCTAAGGATTTAAAAGTTAGGAACAAGTGCCTGGAGTCTTGCGCAAAAGCTAATAGGATGTTAGGCTTCATAGCGCGTAATTTCGCATTTAAATCGAAGAATATTATATTGCCCCTTTACAAGTCCCTAGTCAGGACTCATTTAGAATATGCCGTTTTGGTGCCCGTATTTGCGTGAGGATATTGATAGGTTGGAAAGGGTTCAGCGTCGCGCCACGAAACTAATTCCGTCATTGCGCAACAAGTCTTACGAAGATAGGATTAAAGAGTTAGACTTGCACTCATTCGAGACTAGGAATTTAAGAGGGGAGCTTAGTGAAGTTTTCAAAATCGTTAATAAAATCGATAACGTAAATTTTGACAAACTGTTCACTTTCGATAATAGCAATACTCGTAATAACGGATTCAAGTTGTGTGGCAGACGATTCATTACTTAACATCGCTAAAAACTCTTTTACGTTTAAAGTAAATGATAAATGGAATAATCTTCCCGCGCCCGTCGTGAACTCTACCAGCGTTAATGTGTTTAAAAACCGTTTAGATAGGCATTTTAAAAATATTAACGTTTAAAATAATAAAACAATTAGCAACAGGAGCTCTGGGGGTAATGGTCGAGGATGAGTCTGTTGACGATTAATGCCAGCTTGTGACATGCCAGCTTGTGACATGCCAGCGTGTGACATGCCAGCGTGTGATATGCCAGCAATAAAATTATAAAAAAAAAAAAAATAGACCAACATGAACGTAGATGTAGCTCGTTGCGTAAACTAACCAACTTTTTGTTATACTCTTCCTACTTTTTTTTCCTTTTCTTATCCTCTCTTTACTTGCATGTCTGTAGTTTGCATGGTATGACAGTGTTTCTTTGAGTTAAGACTGTGTTTGCATGGTTTGTAAGCGTTCTTATTTTAGTTATTTTTATCTTTCACCCCTTTCCTATTCCCTTCGACTATTTTTCCGACTTGTCGGCAGTGGCGGTGGTGGTGGTGGGGGGGGGGATGATGATGATTGTGAGTATTTCTTTCTCTTTTTCTGAATGAATGTTAATTCACGAATGATAGGTTTTACTACTTACTTAACCCCTTATTCTCCTCTTTCAACCCCCTACTCTTTCCCTTCTCTCGGGCTAACCTCAGAGTGGATCTTAGGGTCTTTGTTAGCCTTAGCTTCTGTAGAGATGTTGAGTATTTGAGAAACATTTTTAAGATAGCGGATTGCATTCTTGTTTAAAGCATTTAATTTTCAGTTAAGCTCTGTGGCTGCAAAGAAAATAAATTGAATAGATGGTTAAAGGCGTTAAATAAATTATAACTATAGTACGTATCGCAAGGAATAGTCATACGATAGAACTTACACGTGTTGTTGAAGTAATTTCTGGTTTACGAGTGTAAAAGCCGATTGAAAATGGCAACAGAATCTTAAACGGCGTCGTTCCGATTATGAGCCTCTTTCTCACAATAAATATCTACCAAGCGTAAAAGATTTTACTCGGTGGCGTGTTGGGTGGATTGCTGCACTGCATTTAAATCTTTCGTTGAAAGGGGAAACTTAAGAATCTCTCTCTCTCTCTCTCTCTCTCTCTCTCTCTCTCTCTCTCTCTCTCTCTCTCTCTCTCTCTCTCTCTCTCTCTCTCTCTCTCTCTCTCTCTCTCTATATATATATATATATATATATATATATATATATATATATATATATATATACAAAATATAGCAGTAAACAGAGCAAAGAGAATAACGGGTCAGATATTGAGAACTTTTAAACGAAGGGATAGGAATGTAATGATCCCCCTACTGAAAACCCTGATAATACCCAAACTGGAATACTGCTCGGTCCTAACATCCCCATATAAAAAAGAAGACATTAGACAGCTGGAGGGGATTCAAAGAAGTTTCACAGCCAAGATCAATGGGTGCAAAGAACTAAATTACTGGGAAAGGTTACGAGAACTAGACCTATATTCACTGGAAAGGAGAAGAGAGAGATACACCATTATTTACACTTGGAAAATAATGGAGAAACTAGTCCCTAATCTTACTCTGAATCCCATAACTCCCCAAAAACGGTGGAAGGTAGAAACGGTAGACTGTGTCGTATTCCCAAATTGAAGGCGAGACAGGGAACATCCTTAACCCTGAAAGAAAATAGTTTTGTAGTGAGAGGACCAAAACTATTTAATCAGCTGCCCAAAGACCTAAGAAACACGAAGGGAGTTGCAGTGGAAATCTTCAAAAGAAGACTTGACGCCTGGCTCAGAACAATCCCCGATGAGCCGGGCGTACCTGGCTATGTGAGGTGGAGAGCGCAAGAATCCAACTCACTACTTCACCAGGCCAACTCGAGAGGAGGGGCGACACGCTTGACCTTCGCGAAATGAGAAATCATCACGTGGAACCTTTTTAAGGTTGTAAGGTAAGGTATATATATATATGCAGCAAAGTAGATTATTGCTTACTGTAGAAAGGAATTTTTCAAGATATTTTTAAACACAACTGCACTAGTACACTAATAGTAAGGTGGCATAAGTTCAGGATTTTCCGTAAATCATGGAAAATATGCAAATATATACGCTAATATAGGCACTAACCCATGAATTATTTATTTCCGAAGTTCCGGTCTCTGTTAATCAGTAATGACTGAATTCTGTTTTTGAACTTTCATTTCTGTTACCCAAAAGAATACAATATTAAAAAACAGAATGCCAATTAGTAATTATGCCCATGCTAAATAAATGTAGAGCGGCCATACTGTAGTGTACTTGTCCGTTCGTTCGTCTGTCTGTCTGTTCGTCACACTTTCGTATCCGCGTCATAAATTTTGAACCGCTAAACATAAATTGATGGAACTTCATACACACACGTTAGGTCACAAGGCGATGTGTCTTGAGCAAGAATCAGGTCGTTTAATCAAAGATTAAGGTTACAAATATAGACTGGGAGTTTTTATTTTTCGTCACATTTAGAGCAACGAAACAGTATGTACCCAAATAATAAAATTAAAAAACAACTTAACTAAATTCAATTCATTCTCTTTTTCTGACAATCCTATAAGTTCACTCGTTTTTATTTTTTAAAACTGTCTACAGGACCTATTGTTTCATTGCTCCAAACGTGAAGAGAAAAACTTTTTGCCAAGATAGTAGACCTTTATGCGGGAAGTAAGATGATAATGATAATAACTGAAATTATTTCTAATTCAACAGCTTTGCTCAGGGATCACTAGCGCCGGACCTTCGAATAATAATAATAATAAATATGTCGGAATATTAATGACCTTACCGATATTTCTGACCTTGACCTTTGATGCAGGGATACGACCTTTGTTCACGATACATCGTCTCTTACACGCGTGTGCGACCGCGTGTATGAAGTTTCATCAATCTATGTTCAGCAGTTCAAAAGTTAAGGCGCAGAAAAGCTTCATTTTACCCTCGATCTCTATTTGTGACAGTGACTTTATTTTCACGCAGAAAGGAAAGGCCAAGGGCAAATGCCCGCAAAAATGCCGCCCCCCACAACCTCCAATAGGAGAAAGAGTTTTTGATATGCTGGACACGCTGCTTTTGAAAGATCGCGGGTCATAGACAGGGGGAAAGATGGACTGAGGAAGGTTATTCCAGAGTTGACCGGTTGAATAGATGAAGGATTGAGAATACCGATCAGCCCTTGCGTTAGAGACGGTTAGGAAAGGGATGAGGATGTGTCACAAGTCTGGTACTGCAAGCTTGCCTTAAAGGAGGAGGCATGCACTTAGAGAGTTAAAAGAGCAGTGTCCGTTATAATAACAATATAAAGAGAGAGTGAGGCAACATTGCGCCGGAGAGAGAGAGAGAGAGAGAGAGAGAGAGAGAGAGAGAACACAGTCAGTAGGAGGCGGGGAATCGAAGCAAGGATCTGAGTCTTGCTTTTGACACATCGTCTTGATGTTATGCGTGTGTATGAAATTTCGTCAGTTTATGTTCAGCGGTTCAAAATTTATTGGGCGGACATGGAAGTGTGACAAACGAACGAACGAACGAACAGATAAGTGCAATCCAGTATGGCCCTTCCATATTTATTTGGCGGGAGCAGTGCCGGCCTTAGGGGTGTGCGAACCGTGCGGTCGCACAGGGCCCGCAACTTAGGGGGGCCCGAAAATTTCACAGAAATTTACCATCGACGTCAGAGTGCAAAATTGGTGTAAATTAATGTAATTTATTTGTGTAATATTGTGTAATATATATTTGTGTATTAGCTTGATTTTTCTTTTCTTCTCAGTCATTTAAAACAGTAGATAGATTTTAATGAAAAGATTTTTTTTACTTATATACACCTGCAATTGGTTTATGTTTATTTTTATTAAATCTAGTTAATTCTTTTATGTTTTAGTATTCTTATATTACAATTGCCAAATATTCATTTGTAGTTGATTAAGTTATTTTCTTTTTTGTATATTTACAAACTTTATTTTGTGTATTTACTTTTGTTGAATATCCTAATTAAATTGAATTATCCTATTCCTAATTAAATATCCTAAGGCCGGCGCTGGTTGAAACCTCTTATGATAGTTTAAATATTTGATAATAATAAAGTAATAAGTAGTAATAATAGTAAAGGCTGTTGGTCTGTTGGTATTCTGTTACAGGTGCACTTGTATAGTTAAATTTTACTTGTTGTACTTGTTAACAATCTACTAAAATAAAATGATTAGCAATGAAAAACAATTTGACTTGTGTCATGGCGGGCCCGTACAGTATACTCTGCACAGGGCCCGAAATATCCTAAGCCCGGCGCTGGCGGGAGCATAATAATTAAGAAATTACTGTAGGTTTGGGAGGTAAACAAAGAATTAGGGGAAATTAAATTTAAAAATACACAAACTGCTTTGTTCAAATGTATAACTAAATATGAACATGAGTATGAAGTGCACGTTTGAAAGGAGTATTCTTTATTGTTGGAAAAGACCAATACGTGCAACAGACAGATACAGTAACAGACACACAGATAAAGAGATATACAAATAAACAGCAAGGCAGAAAGATGGGTACAGGCATGTCAGGTGTTACCATTATACGTCAAAAACTCGCAAAGGTGTCAAATGAAAGCCTTTCACGTAGTAATTGGTAATTGGTATCAATTAACAGGAAATTTTATAAGGAAAAAGAATCTTCTCCGAGTCTTGAGATAAGAAATGAGCAGTTTATCTTGGAAACAATGAAGACTAGGAATTTTTAAAATACCAAAACCATCCTAGAGTTCGGGGTTCGTTAGCACACAAACTCGAGTACTTAACATGATATATTAATTACACGAGACCTTTAACTAAAACATGTTTGAAAACCAAAGTCACTCGTTATTTACGGAACAAAAAATCGAGCTTTAAAAATACAAAAATTCACTATTTCGTCCACCTGTTCTCTTGATATACAGTGATGACTGGTCACGTAATTGATCGGGAGTTGCGTTTGTTTTAATAGTACAAGATAAAATATTCTCAAGAGTGAGTGTTAATATGATCTTAAAATATAGCAAAACAAAGTGCTCTGCATTATTTTATCACTTTTAGGTTGATTTAATAAATAAAATTACTTTTCAGCAACACACACTAACTCCCCGATCGACCCCCTCCCCCCGAAAAAAACACGTCGCATCACTATGTTCAACAAGCAAGCAAAGAAAAAAAGATTTTATTTTTAATGATAAAAGATATATGATAGAGGGTAAGTCACGAACAGAATAGAATCTGTGTAAACAGAGCTAAATATGAAAGCGACAAGGATGACCCTTCTGATGTTTCACCAAAATCTATAAAACGAAAGAAAATAAAGAGAAGAAGAAAACTAGTAGACAAACAAACTGGAATGGAGAGAGAGAGAGAGAGAGAGAGAGAGAGAGAGAGAGAAGAGACTCTCCCTCTAGTCAGCTACATGCACCTTACCGCCTAAGATAGATGGATAAGTAAAGGTAGGTTAAGATAGACCAGGACTGAGCATGAGAGGAGGTAGTGAATATGTTAAGATAGATAAAGAATGAAAGTACAGGCATACCCCGCATAACACGGATTCGTTCAACGCTGATTCGCCATAACGCTGATAAAACCTTGACACCATTTCCCGAACAGCACTACTTCAGATTCGCTCTTGCACGCTTTTGTAGTAAACATTTTTGACAAAAAAATTTCTCTGCACTTTATTACTTACTATTTAAATACATTTTTTAAAAACAAATGCATTTTTTAACGTTGAATGGAACAAAGTTAATTTTAAAAATAAGCGCGATTTTAAAAAATGTAGAAAATATGAACATATTTTTTTCAAAATTAAAGGGGTTAATTTTAAAAAAAATTAAACATAGTATACAATGGTAAATAGGGAGCAGCTTCTATCTGTTTGGCTTGAAGATTGTAATAAAAAAAGAATTCTGCGTAGCGAGATTTGTTAGTCGCGGTCTCGCGGATGGTTTGACAGATTAAAAAAGAACATAATAATGAGCGCACTTTTAGCTCAAATTTAAACATATTCGTAACTAAATTGTTTGCAGTTGTTTCACAATTAAAACTAGTTCATTTTTAGCAAAAAGACAGTGTTTTTACAGATTTTTCTTTATCATTTGACATCTGAGAACGAAACTCTTTATTTCACATTGATTACATTCCCCGATCAACGCTGATTGACGTAACACGGTCCTTTCCGTGGACGAATTAACCACGTTAATCGGGGTATTGCTGTATTCGGTAGGAGTGATAAGTAGATACGGTTAGTTAATATTGTTCAAATGACGAGAAGCCACCAAAGCATCTTTGTCGTAACGATACAACAAAAGTGGCTGTTGTCATGGTTACTATTGCTAACTTACCCTTATAAAGTTGGGGAGGGGAGATAAGCATAGACAGATAAATAAAAAAAGAGAACTAATGTACTAAAATTAAACTAATAAAATAAAAAATAGCGTAAGAACACCGTTGCCAACCTAACCACTACCATACATACGTATGGGGAGAGAGGGATCGCTGCATAAAAGACTCAATAAATAATAAATAATAATAATAATAATAATAATAAATAATAATAATAATACAGTAAAAAAAAAAAGACCTTTAATATACAAAAGAAATTAATTATTAACAGCGAGCCAAAGAATGACATATATATGCAAAATAAATTTCATAAATTCTTCCGTGAAGTAGGTGACATTCCACCTCCACTGTCATCTTTCGGCAAATATATGCTTCCTCCCCCACCCCACCCCACCCCGCTGAGAGTATCCTTTCTTTTTATCCCCCGTCTCGACATATAATGATAATCAGCGAGGAGGACCAGAAACTGGCACAGCGCTCAGGCCAGACAAACGCGGCCCATTACAGTACGTTAACCCCCGGATTATTATTATTATTATTACCAGCACCATTGGGAGTCGAACTCCCGGCCTCAGTACCTTCACTTCAAGGGAAACGGTTTTACCGACTGAGCTACGAGCGATGGTCCTGTCTTAACAAACGATATAAAACTAATAACTAAAAAAAGGACAACTAATAAACAAAAAGAAATGTGGGTTGGATACAATTCCAAAGAATAGACTCGAATATAAAGAATGTGGTACAATATAGTTGTTCAGTCTCCAAGTTCGTTACCTCCTTTCTCCATCTAAAATGCAAACTTTTCCGATTGCCTCTAAAGAGCAAGAATTTGACTTTGTTTAATATAAAAGTGGTTGATATATTCACCATTCAAATTACACACCTATAGTAACCTCCCAATCATCAACAAGCTATACCAGGGTTGGGGAACCTTTATTGCGTAGCGGGCAAATTTCAACTAAAATACTCTGTATCTGGCAAATTGCAGCTTTAAAAATAGTTTGGGACATAATTAAGATGGAAATACTGTATGACTTTAAATAATCAAACTGACCGCGGGCAATTAAAAACAGGCCACGGGCAACATTATTATTATGCCCGTGGGCGGCAGGTTCCTCACCCCTGAGCTATCATAATATAAAATCAAGTAATAAAATAGACAAAAAGAAAAAAGGAAATAATTCATAAATAATTCGGCTCCTTGCAAAGGCAAACGAATGATTCTAGCACCGGTACATTAGAACTATATAATAAACCGAATAATGAGCAAACATTTATAATTCGTGTTAATCAGTTTACCAAAAGCTTTTGACACAATGCCACATGAAACTATCATTCTTAAAAAAATTATGCGAGGCCTTCCCTAAAACTGGTTCTCATACATTAGTGACATGACCAGTGTTATTGACCACCTTACACAATTATTCACCTGCAAGACAAAACAAATATTTCACGGAGTGACCCAGTACTATTCCTTCAAAATATATGGACTCATGAATCACAAGTTAACTTCACGTATTATCATTATGCAGAAGACAGCAAATGATCACATCAAAGAGAGTTCCATTATCACTTCAAATAAGGACCAACAATGAACTACAAAGCGTATAGAAATACTTAAGTGCCAATAAATTATTGTAAATGGCTCATCATAAACTGTGATCACAAAAAAAATATATAATGATATATAAACATAACCTCTGTCCCAATAAAGCGAGTGCCATCGACAAAACTTTCCGCTAGCGAAAACTTGTCATTTAACAATTTATCGAATTCTGTAAATTTGGTGTCGCTAGCTTAACATTAAGCTAAACACCAGTTTTACATCCGTTTTTCAAACACATCATTTAAAGATTCATTCTTCATGCAGTATTTGAATTATTCGTCCTACACCTCCCAAAAAATTAATAATTACTAAAAAATTAAAAGAAGCCAAGTTAGCGAAAATTTTTCACCAATATACATACTAATATATTTCATCATTATGCATGCATAGACTTCATAGTCACTTCATCAGTATGATGAAAAACCGATTAAAACCAAAAACGCTACTTGGTTTTCAATTTTGAAACATATTTGAACATGACGAAGCATCTACTGCAGGAAATGTTTGTTAAATCCCTGTTATATTGTTATATATTGTTATGTGTGGGAATAATGTTACAAGGTTAATTAATTACTGGTTATAAATTAACCCACAAACAAAACTGATCATGCAAACAGAATGAATTGTATGTATAAATGAATGGTTCAGGAAAACAAAGGGAACGACCGAAATGGCGGCTCCGCCTTTTTCGTTTCGGAGACGACGTTTTATAAATTATTTATAAATCAAATTGTATGAAGGTAGAGAACGAGAATTAAATTGATATCAAATTACTCTTTACTTATTGCCGAATAACATAGCATAAAATTATGTTAGTTAAAAGATGGGATTAATGTCTATTATAAATTCAAAGCAAAAGATGCCCAAAAGTCACAAAGGAAAACGCATAGCATCAGTGCGTCTTGAGAATAGTTAACGAAAGTTTCCTCTCACAAACCCCGTGTTGAATGTAAATAAGAACATTAAATTTATTTCTCTTTTTAAGAACAAAAAACGAGTCTTAGTGGAAGTTTTCTCAAGTATATAAATATACATCTATTATGCCGTAATGATAAATTCAAATCGTGTGTGGCACTTAGAAGCGAAATCGTTCGTATACAATTGAGTAAATTACTCACAAAGCTAAAATAGTCATTCCTTAATAACGGAAGAAAACGCAGACTCCGTATATTCTGTCCATGTCGGTAAACGCTCGAAAATACTGTGTCCTTGATTCACCACTAGAAAACGGAGTTCCGCGCATTTGGTAGAAATATAAAATACACAGGATTATAATGTACAAATTCTCAAGAGAATAATTACCACTGTCGAAAGGAAGTAGGTAAACAATGTAACTAAGGCATGCATTAAACATTATAATTGGAATGGTCAAATAACTAGATAGGATTCAAATAATTCTATGAAATTGTATTATGTACAAAATATGGTCAAAAGGCCGGGTAGAGAACCACTGTTGTTCTAAAGCTAATTCAATCAAAATTGTAGTATGTATGCGTTTATTCATTTTAATGATCTGGCATATTACAATACGGCTGTATTCAATTAAATACTTGTGCATTTTACTTAATTGACTTATTATCCAGTGTCATTCTTCAACAAATCTATTACTGTAAAAAATTTCATTTTGCATTGTAATTGGTTTAGAAAGTCTGTAGTGAATATATTATTTTTGTAAGAGGTTTTATAATTATCCCACTACACGAATTGACAGAGAAATAAGAATATATAATTAGTGTTATATATAAGCACACCGGACAAAAAATTAGTCACCCCTCTCAGAATGTACCTAATAACGTGTGACGGCGCCTCTGGCCTTGATAACCGCACGAATCCGGCGAGGCAGAGACTCTACGAGGTTGTGCATGTACTGAACATCGATTTGCTGCCACTCGTTCATCAGCCGGTCCCGAAGTTCCGCCAGAGTCCGTGGGTGTCTATTCCTGCGCTTCACTTTCTGTTTCCAGCCTGAACAACAACACCTTCGACGCATTCAGGATTAAAGGCTTCATTGGACCTGCGATGTACTCGTCGCCTCCCATCATTGGAGAACAAACAAAAACGGGACTCATCGGACCAAATTACACGTTCCAATCTGCCGCAGTCCAGTTTTTGTGCCTCTGAGCCCATTTATAACGTGCCAATTTGTGACTTGCTGTTGACAGCGGCCTCTTCCGTGGTACCCTGCTCCAGATGTCCATCGCATGCAGTTCTCGTCGCAATGTCCGTTCGGAAATTGGTCGCTGGAGAACCTCATTGGTTTCTTGGAGCAATTGTTCTCTGGTTTGAAAACGATTTGCAGTTACTAGACGAGAAACATGGCGGCGGCCCCTATTGTCGAGAATTGTTTTCCGGCCACAGTTACGCCGCCGTCGATTGTCAGTTGATTGCGAACTACACCACTCTTTGTAAACTCGCTGGACAGTACGCGTTGACACACCAACAAATTGGGCTACTTCAGACATTTTGTGTCCGTGGGCTCTGCCAAACACGATGGCTCCTTTTGCTACTGAGTAACGTCTGCCTCACGACCCATTTTGCAGACTATATCCAACACACACTTTGTTCTTCACCACCTCACGAAACAGATCTGATCCTGTGTGCTACGTCACCGCTACTTGTCACTTACCAATGCTACATCAGCGCCCTCTGTGTGACCTTGAACTTCCTACTCTCGGTGCTATTAGGGGTGACTAATTTTTTGTCCGGTGTGCTTATATATAACCTTGGGTTAAAAATCTATCTGATGTGGTTTAAAAGAAAACAGGCTAAAATAAAGGTATAATTTACACCTTAAAAATAAAATATAAAACC
Source organism: Bathynomus jamesi (assembly GCA_023014485.1). Lineage (NCBI taxonomy): Eukaryota > Metazoa > Arthropoda > Malacostraca > Isopoda > Cirolanidae > Bathynomus > Bathynomus jamesi. The sequence goes on along the minus strand of JAJOZX010000582.1, from coordinate 698,047 downwards.
GCATCATATAAGAAAATACATATATATATTAGGGTTGCACCGATTAATCGGTTGACAATCGGTAATCGGCCATATCGGCCATCGGCTTTTTTTTTTGCCGATTAATCGGTTTTCATACTCGGTCATCTTTGTTTATTACATTACAGAAATTGCATCCCTGGTTTAAGAATTTCAGTTATCCTAGACATGGAATGAACTTAAATAATATTTTGCTTGTTTTTTATTAAATATTTTCTACCAATTTGCATTGTTTGGAGAATAATAGGCAGAGTATTATTGAATTAATTTACTCCATTATCTCTCCATTTATTAAAAAAAAAAAATTATTGTACCTTACTGAACAAAAGAATCCATTTAAGCTTTCCTGTTGCAAAACAAAAGTGGCCTTAACCTACTCTCTAACGATAAACAAAATTTGAGATGGAAACATTGCATAGGGTGCATTTGCAAATAATTTTGTTATTTTTATCTACTTTAAAGTATTTCCATGCAATGCTTGGAGCCATAAGGGCTTTATGTTATTTAAATTTGTAACAAAAATATAAAATTTCTTGGCAACTTTCATTAAAATGCTTAATTTAATCTGTAAAAGAAATTAAAGAATTAGAATATGTAAATAGTTCTAAAAACATTAGATTAATATTAGATAAAAAAATATTAGATATTAGGCCTACGTTTTATATTGTGTGCTCCTATTTACCAGTATAATAGGTATAAGCGGCGTAATTCAGTAACCATATAGTGCTATAAACTTATACAGTATATAAAAATTATCGGCCGATTTTTTAGGCCGATTAATCGGTAATCGGTAATCGGCTAATTTGCTTATCGGTGCAACCCTAATATATTATATATATAATATATATATATATATATATATATATATATATATATATATGTATATATATATATATATATACACACAGGGTGTCCCATAAGTCCGGCATCATAGGAAAAATAATTAAAAAAGGCAAAACAAAAGCTTTTATTTACAGAACGTGCTCAATATGTCCACCATTGTTTTCAATACACAAATTCAGACGTGATACCCAGTCAGCAAGCACACGGTGAATGATGTCAGGAGTAATGGTGTTACATGCCCCAATAATGCGCTGCCGCAAATGTTCAACACTCCTAATTTTCTCTGCGTATACCAGCGCTTTCAAGTAGCCCTAGAGATAAAAATCTAGTGGCGTGAGATCCGGGCTTCTAGCTGGCCATTCCACAGGCCCTCGACGTCCTATCCAATGACCAGGGAATTGTTGGTACAGGTATTCCCTTACTTGGGTGCTGTAATGTGCAGGAGCGCCGTCTTGCTGGAACCATGTTGGGAAATTTCCTTCTTCGTTCAAGACACTGGGAAATGCTTCTTCCTTGAGCATACGTAGGTAGGTGCCTCCAGTGACACGTTCATCGAAAAAGAGGGGGCCTATGATGCGATCCTTCCAAATGCCACACCATACCATCACCCGAGATACACCTTGTTCCTTTGAAGAGGTATACCAGTGAGGGTTGTTTTGAGACCAGTAGCGGGTGTTCTGTCGATTTACCTCACCATTTCCATAAAAAACAGCCTCGTCACTGAACAGAATGGTGGACGGGAAATTGGCATCCCGAGCATATTGTTCCGTAGCCCATTCACAAAATTCCATCCGCCGGTCGGGATCATCTTCGCTTAATTTCTGTAGGAACTGAAGTTTATATGGATGCCATTTGTGAGCCTGAAGAATGCGATGCATGCTACTTTTCGACACTCCTGTCTCGGCGGACAATCGCCGAAGAGACTTATTGGGACTTCTGTTAAAATGAGCCAGGATAGCAGTCGCTGTATCATCGTCAGCGGACCTCCTTGAAGGTCCACCGCGTGGTTTATCTTCTATGGATCCTGTTTCCTTAAACTTTGCAACAAGTCTGCTAACACAACTCTGTGTTATTGGCTCGCGGTCTGGATGCAGTCTGTTAAATTCAGCAGCGGCCTCTCTTTGACTCCGATTTCCTATGAGTAGAATTATCTGGATTCGTTCTTCCTTGCTCACAGACATTATGGCCTGTAGAAAGAGAAAAATATGAATTATGGTTTGTAGAAATAAAAAAATATGAATTATGGTGTGTAGAAATAGAAAAATATGAATTTCTCCTATGATGCCGGACTTATGGGACACCCTGAACGTGTGTGTGTGTGTATATATATATATTATATATATATAATATATATATATAATATATATGAAAATTATTTCACGAAAGTAACACGTGAAAAATATTTATGATGAATAAAACCACGAAGGAAAGAAAACAGAATGGTGCTCAAGCGCTTTCGTTTAATGACATCCTCAGGAGCACTGAAGTACATAAAGAGTTACAGCCTATATATAGGTTACAGAAAAAAAAAAAATATATATATTTTAATTTTTATTTTTATTTCTGTTTATTGTATATATATATATATATATATATATATATATATACAATAAACAGAAAAAATTAAAATTAAAATTAAAAATTAAACATTAAAGGATTGTGGGAGGAGCATACAAATTTGTAAGCAAAAACTACCGATTTTTAGCACAAGATCAAATGAATTGTTTCCAACCAATGTTATAGATAATTTTAAAAAAAATACAAATTTATACTGAAAATCTGCCCGGTTTTAGCAATCTGCCCTTCTTGTTTAAGGTTCGTGTATATAAAAATAAATTGAAAAATAAAAGTTATTAGAGTGGCATACAATTTACCAAAGATTTAGCGTTCTACCCTTCTTATCTAAATCTGTTCTGAAGGAATTCAAAACAACAGGATCGAGTTGAAAAAGACCTTTGGTTATGTTGAAGTTATTTGTAAGTTGGATAATGGCAGACTCAAGAATATTCTATAACAATGTTGCTAGAGTGAAATAAAACTGAAGCATATTCCAATCAATACAGTGGGATAACTCTGACAAATGGACAAAAAGGGCACTGGACGACTGTCCTATTCTAACGGAATATTGATGCTGTTTTATACGTGGTGCAATCCTTCCCGTCTAACCTATGTAAAAGGAATCACATTGTTTACAACCAATTTTATCGATAATGCCTGAATTATTGGTAGGGCTATTTTTTACTATGATATTTTTCACAATATTGTTATATGAAATACTACATTAATATCCAAAAGTTTAAGTACATTAGCAATGCCTAAAAAGCCCGGGAAAAATGGAAGTACTAAATATTTTTTGACACAGTAACGAGTGTTATTATTTACCGATAGAAAGTTCGTTTTGCCTTGTTGAGACAAGATTCCATAAACGCAGATGGATAACACAGATCACTTCCAATACGTTGATTTTTTCTAATTCGGCACGATGTATTCCGGACTGGCGATCCTAAGGGCGTGGAGAAACATTGAAGAAAAAATGGCCTTCTTAGTGGGGGTGTCATGTCCCGAGTAAAAGTGTACGTAGGACAAATTGTTTGTTTTTTCCGATAGATACTAAACTTAAAACTTGGGCTTTCCCTATGTACACGCACATCCAAAAACGGTGTGTTTCCTTTCCTTCGTGGTTTTATTCATTGTATATATATATATATATATATATTAAAAAACTATTGACTTCTCCTTAGGGAAACGGAGCTTACAGATGAAAAGAAGAATCAACACAACGGCAAACATTTTCATTTATTTGTACATCAGACGTTTCGACAAATCTTTTGTCATCATCAGTGAGTTAAGTCTTAAAACCTTAAAACAAAATTGAAAAGTGAAAGTTACATCAATACAATATTATAACTTTTGCACTTAGATAAGAAACTCTCATCACAAATAGCCTTGTTCAGTTTCAAATAGACTCTTTCACATTGTCTGTAATAGTTCAATGTCGATCGGCCATATCTCTGGGTTAATATTAAAACTATTGACTTCTCCTTAGGGAAACGGAGCTTACAGATGAAAAGAAGAATCAACACAACGGCAAACATTTTCATTTATTTGTACATCAGACGTTTCGACAAATCTTTTGTCATCATCAGTGAGTTAAGTCTTAAAACCTTAAAACAAAATTGAAAAGTGAAAGTTACATCAATACAATATTATAACTTTTGCACTTAGACAAGAAACTCTCATCACAAATAGCCTTGTTCAGTTTCAAATAGACTCTTTCACATTGTCTGTAATAGTTCAATGTCGATCGGCCATATCTCTGGGTTAATATTAAAACTATTGACTTCTCCTTAGGGAAACGGAGCTTACAGATGAAAAGAAGAATCAACACAACGGCAAACATTTTCATTATTTGTACATCTGTAAGCTCCGTTTCCCTAAGGAGAAGTCAATAGTTTTAATATTAACCCAGAGATATGGCGATCGACATTGAACTATTACAGACAATGTGAAAAGAGTCTATTTGAAACTGAACAAGGCTATTTGTGATGAGAGTTTCTTGTCTAAGTGCAAAAGTTATAATATTGTATTGATGTAACTTTCACTTTTCAATTTTGTTTTAAGGTTTTAAGACTTCTCACTGGATGACAAAAGATTTGTCGAAACGTCTGATGTACAAATAAATGAAAATGTTTGCCGTTGTGTTGATTCCTTTCATATATATATATATATATATATATATATATATATATATATATATATATATATATATATAATAACGAACAACAATTTAATAACAAATAACGATATAAACAACGTAATACGGAAGGAAGACATAGATGAAAGGAAAGAAATAAGTAAAAGTGGCGAAGTAGACAAACGTCCAAAGCGAAATGATAAAAAGATAATAACTAAAAACGTAGAAAATAAACAGCCAAAGAAAAATAATGATAATGCCAAAACTAAGAACTTGGTAAATAATAAGAAAGAAAGCAGAAGCGTAGAAAATATCGTATGCAAATACTACGCGAAAGGAAACTGCAGATATCGGGATGGGCAATGCATATATGCACATCCCACATTATGCAAAATGCATTACACAAGTGGTATTGCAAGTTTGATAAGAAATGCATGTTCCACCATCTTACGGTCTGCAACACTTATGAAAGATATGGGAGTTGCAAATACGAAAAAAAATGCCGATACCACCACCCTCAAAGGAACGCACCGAGGGAACAGAAAAAACGAACATCAAAGAAGAGTGGAAATTTTTTAGACGCAGCCAACACATTTCAGCTGCTAAATACTCTCCAGCAATTACAAAACCAGCTGACAAATATAAATATAGAAATCCGAGAGCCGGACAGAAGGTACGAACAAAGACACTTCATGCGTTATCGGGACAACAGGTACCGACAAAGATAAAGAGGTAAATTCTCGGAGGACCACAAGGCAACGAAACCGGCACCCCCATCGGAAAACAAAGCGGAACCACCTGTATGCGAAAAAGAAAGAGAAAAAATAAAAATAATCCTAGCCAACATACAGGGCCTTAAATCAAACCGTCCACGAACAAAGTTGCATACCTGAAAGGACTCATGCAAGAAGCCGGAGCAGACTTTGCATGCCTCACGGAAACTCATCTAAAGGACTGCCAGGCGAACTGTGAAAATTGTGAGTCCTGTATTGACAAAAAAGAAATACAAATTGACAAAGCCGACAGAACAGTGAGACGTAAAGGAGGATGTGCTATTTACACACGCGAAAGGCACATAGCAGAAATGGTTATAAGTACCTCAAACAACTACGTAGAATGTGTAGCAGCAAAAATTGAAAAATTAAATATGGTACTAATTGTAATGTACAGACCCCCAAACACGCCAACCTCAAAATTTTCAGATTCCATTACGGAGGTAAGAAACTTAGTAAAAGATCTACACTCTCCAACCCCAAATATTTTTCTCTGTGGTGATTTTAATTTCCCATTCATGAAATATAAAAGGATAGGAAAAAATATATGTATCCACCAGGACAAGATGGGCACACGAGAAGACCAGGAGCAGGTAAAAATGCTACTAGCTTTAGCTGATGAATTTATGTTAATGCAAGAAATAACAGAAAACACAAGAAAAAACAACTGCCTAGATTTGGTATTCACAAACAACAGTAATCTAATTGATAATGTAGAAATCTCCCCAACTATGATATCAGACCACAATATCATTGAAATAACAACTAATATAAAGGCAACAGGAAAGGAAAGAACACGCACAACAGAACGAAGCAAATTCGAAATTTTAATTTTCACTCCAAAGCTATAAACTGGGAAGATGTGACATCCAGCATGGAAGTAATAGATTGGAAAACCATTTTCGAGGCCAAGACAACGGAAGAGATGCTAATGACGTTAGAGGAGAAGACGTTAGAAATTGTGGGAAAACATGTCCCAAAGATACAACAAAGAGGAAAGAGAAGCAGGTTCGAAAGACAAAAGAGGGCATTGTTCCGAAAGAGAAAAAGAGTGACTGCAAAATTAAGTGATTGTAAAAATAACAACATCAGAAAAATATTAAATGATAAACTACAAAGTATCGATGTCGTCATACAGGAACAAATCGAGAAGCATACAGAAAAAGAAGATGACGCTATAGAAGCGATAAAGGTTAACTCAAAGTACTTCTATAATTTCGCAAAAAGAAAGTCGAAAAACCAAGCGACTATCGGACCTTTAAAAATTGAGAACAGTGATTTATCTGATGATCTAACAGAAGTATCTGAAATATTAAAAGCTCAGTATGAATCATCTTTCAGTATCCCAAAAACTGACAAATTGATTTGCAATAGAAACGCGTTCTTTGAAGAAGAACCACAAGGGGAAAGTATAACGGATTTCGACTTTACGACGGATGATATTACACAAGCCATAGGGAAACTAAAAACACACTCAGCGGCAGGACCGGATAAATGGAATGCCACACTGATCAAAAACTGCAAGAATGCAATCGCTGAGCCCCTATACTGGATATGGAGACGATCATTAGACATGGGAGAAATACCGGGCATCCTGAAGAGCGCGAACATAGTCCCAATATACAAAGGAGGAGATCGATCCCAGGCCAAAAACTATAGGCCAGTGTCGCTTACATCTCATCTCACTAAAATATTTGAAAGAATAGTTAGACAGAAAATCTATGACTTTTTGGAAACTCAGAAAAAATTCAATGATAACCAACACGGGTTTCGATCAGGCAGATCATGCCTATCACAACTAATGGAACACTACAACAACATTATTGATTCATTTGAAAGTAATGAAAACTATGATGTACTATACACAAACTTTGCTAAAGCGTTCGACAAGTGTGACCACGGAATCATAATACATAAACTGAAATATATGGGAATAACAGGAAAAGTAGGGAAATGGATATATAATTTCCTTAGTGAGCGGCGGCAAGTCGTTACAGTACAAGGAGTATCTTCATCAGAATCAGAGGTCCTCAGCTCAGTACCACAAGGAACAGTATTAGCTCCACTACTCTTCATAATCATGCTAACTGACATAGATGAGGACGTTACCAGAGACAGCACAGTAACATCCTTTGCGGATGACACAAAGATCAGTAGAAAAATAAGAAACCCAGAAGACATAGGATCCCTACAAACCGACATAAACAAAATCTACAAGTGGACTGAAGACAACAATATGAAGTTTAACACCGAGAAATTTCAGCTATTACGGTACGGAAAAAGAGAAGACCTAAAGTGCATGGAATATTATACCCCAAATGGACAGGAAATTCAGAGAAATTCCAGAGCAAAAGATTTAGGGGTTGTAATGACAGATGATGCGAAATTTGAAACACAAAATAAGATAGCAGTAAACAGAGCAAAGAGAATAACGGGTCAGATATTGAGAACCTTTAAACGAAGGGATAGGAATGTAATGATTCCTCTACTGAAAACCCTGATCATACCCAAATTAGAATACTGCTCGGTCCTAACTTCCCCATATAAAAAAGAACATTAGACAGCAGGAGGGGATCCAAAGAAGCTTCACAGCCAGGATCAATGGGTGCAAAGAACTAAATTACTGGGAAAGGTTACGAGAACTAGACCTATATTCACTGGAAAGGAGAAGAGAGAGATACACCATTATTTACACTTGGAAAATAATGGCGAAACTAGTCCCTAATCTTACTCTGAATCCCATAACTCCCCAAACAACGATGGAAAGTAGAAGCGGTAGACTGTGTCGTATTCCCAAATTGAAGGCGAGACAGGGAACATCCTTAACCCTGAAAGAAAATAGTTTTGTAGTGAGAGGACCAAAACTGTTTTATCAGTTGCCCAAAGACCTAAGAAACACGAAGGGAGTTGCAGTGGAAATCTTCAAAAGAAGACTAGACGCCTGGCTCAGAACAATCCCCGATGAGCCGGGCGTATCTGGCTATGTGAGGTGGAGAGCGCAAGAATCCAACTCACTACTTCACCAGGCCAACTCGAGAGGAGGGGCGACAAGCTTGACCTTCGCGAAATGAGAAATCATCGCGCGGAACCTTTGTAAGGTTGTAAGGTGTATATATATATATATATAATATATATATAATATATATATATATATATATATATATATATATATATATGTATGTATGTATATATATATATATATATATATATATATATATAATATATATATTATATACAGGGTGGGCCGTAAGTTTCCATACATAGGAAAAATAAACATTTTTTTATGGCAACCATTTTTATTTATATAATATGCTCTACATGGTTGCCATTGTTTTGAAAACACATTTCAATACGTGTTCCCCACTGTTGATGAACACGCATTAGCACAGTTGACGTTATGCTTGTAATGGCGTTGGTGATACGTTCCTTTAGATGATTTATGTCTCGTATCTTTTCCTGATACACCATGGCCTTCAAGTGCCCCAAAGATAGAAATCAAGGGGGGTGAGATCTGGGGATCTGGGAGGCCACTCCACAGGACCACGCCGACCAATCCAAGCATCCGGAAACTGCTGATCCAAATTTTCCTATGTATGGAAACTTACGGCCCACCCTGTATATATATATATATATATATATATATATATATATAACAATGAATCTTTTCCTATACAGTGTGTCCGTAAAGTCATGGTGGGATTTTAAATAGCTATATTATTGCAACGAAACATGATAATGAGATGAAACAATGCCAAATTTAAGAACAACTCTCAAAGTTGTATCTTGTAGTTAGTCTAGGCTAAGCTTAACCTTTATCTCGTAGTTAGTCTAGGCTGTCCACATGCCTATGTTGAACATGAGCGTAATAGCCCGAAAGTTAATGTGTGGTGTGCTCTAGCACGAGATCGAGTGATTGGCCCATTTTTCTTCGCGGAACCCACTGTGACGTCACACAACTACCTCGCTATGTTGGAACATTTTGCAGTACCCCAATTTATTGACAATAATGTCATCTTTCAGCAAGATGGTGCTCCTCCGCACTATGCCAACGTTGTTCGAGAATTCCTTAATGAAAAATTTCCAGAGATGGATAGGAAGAGGAGGATGGAAGCCATGGCCTCCACGCTCTCCGGACCTGACACCTTTGGACTTTTATTTGTGGGGTTACGTCAAGCAAAGCGTGTACAGTGTACCCATTAGGGATATTCATCACTTGCACGAGCGAATCACGGAAGCTATCGCATCCGTCACTCCTGATGTTCTTGGGCGTGTGTGGCTGGAATTGAATCACCGCCTAGATGTCTGCAGGGCTACAAGAGGAGCCCATATCAAACTACGTTAAATAAAGTTATTCTTTTAGAGTTGTTCTTCAATTTGCCTTTTTTTCATCTCATTATCATGTTTCGTTGCAATAATATAGCTATTTAAAATCCCACCATGACTTTACGGACACTGTACTTTCAACTTAATCTGTTGACATATTTTGAACACTGATCTTTATCCATACTGTATATGTATTGTTCACAAGAAAGTGGCTACCTTTAGGCGAGCGGCCAACCCTGATAACAGACTATATTTTTTGAGTTTAATACCCCCCTCGTGCAGAAATGTACATGTCCTAAAATGATCTGCACCATCTGGACATATAAGTTTGGCATGTTGTCCTCTATTCTGAGTGTGGTAAGATAGTAAAATCAGTCATTAACTTCAGCTATGTAGAGGTACTCGTGTATTCATGTTTTCAATTCACGCATTACAACAAATCTTTGAAGACACAATGAACAGTGAAGACAAGGTTTATTTCCCATGAAATTATACATTTTCTGAAAGCTCTAGTGCTACACTATATCAACTTATAAAAACATTCTTTTCCATGATATATTTTATTTTTTACCTGAAAACGTTATTGTCAGACCCAAAAAATATGACCGAAAATACAGGTGTTTCACAAAATTGGTTAATATGAGTTATACAAAACTAATTTCGAGTTCGATAATTCAGGTATTTTGATACTCCAAACATTAATATACTATATTGAACAAAATGAATGTCATTAAAATGTTGAATCACCATACAAAGTGCCTACATGAGTTAATAATGGAGACCTCTGTTCGCATGCCAGCAGAAAGGTTTATCGTTCAGTTATGAAAAACGGGCAAATGTTGGCATGATTACAATACATATATAATAATGTTGCACTTGAAAATAAAGTTTGAATTTTTAACTGTGTGAAAAGACCGATATTGAGATTTGAAGAACGTCAATTTTGTAAAACAAAAATTAAGTTAGTATAGTATATCGATGTATGATACATAACACAAAATCAACTAAATCAACTAAAATCAATTAAACCAACTAAATTTTAACAATTCTTATCTTTATGAAGCAAACTAGTAAATAACTTTAAAGCAGAAATCATTACTTAAAATTGGAATCCTTCCACTAAAAGTCTCAACTTGTTTTTCAATTACAAAACTGCATGTAAGTCAGTGCATACTGTATTCGGTGACTCCCGCAATATCATTTCAATGCGTTATTAGCAGTCTACCCCATACTGGAGAATAACTCACGTTGTAACAGCATATATGAAACACACTAATAAATTATTAATGCACAATGCTATAATATGGTTATTCATCTAGCTCATCCAGCGGTGGTTTGTGATGGGTTTGTTCATTCATGCAGTCTTCAGTAGCCTTGTAGACACATTCCTCTGTGCATGCCATATCATTCGTTGCACAACTGCAGTTCTTACTACATTGTCTGCGTCCACGGCATGAACACAGAAGCACATCTAGTACTTCTGCAGTTGTTGGTCCATCAAATAACTTCAACTTTAATTCATCACCCTCTCTTTGCCACCCATTTCCATCTGGTGAAGACATATCTGGTTTAACAACATGAGCCAACATCCAAATGCGGGTCTGAAATGATGCTCTCTTAAAGTGTTGAAGAAAGCTAGGTTCTGATGGGGTTAGTTTGTTTAATGGTACATTCTTGTCAGCAAGGCGGACTTCTCCGAAGATTCAAGTCATTACGTTCTTCTTTATATACATCCTTTGGATCGTATAGAGCAGCAACAAACTGTCGGGGTACATGTTCGGCCTCAACTGTGTTGTCAGTACCCAAACTACCAAGGAGTGGAATCGAACCTTTCTCCTCCAATGACTCCATGGTTTTCCACATTTTCTTCTTTCCTATGCCACAGAATGATGAGACGCTATCACATCCTATCAAAGCATGCATGGCGGAAAGTAGACTAGGAACCACAGGACTTAATTAATTGCATATGCTGTGAACAGGAATATGACGATGGAGATCAGTTCACTATGTATTTTTGTTCAAATTTTATGGAGATTAGCAAACCAGTACATTTTTGAGAAGCTTATGGCATCAGGAATATGAAAAGTAATGTTTACATTTGCGCAAATGCCTGCTTGGCGGCCATTTTGGTGGCAGTTGCAACAGTGTTTATAAATCCTGACGCTTCAATAATTTTGCAGTATTTTTGCAGTAGTGTTGCAATATTTAATTTTATACTGTACAATTTTATGTTAACACAACTAGTACACAATTATCTTGGTGTTGGTTAATATAGTGGTGGCTCTCTTTCTTTTCAGTGCCTGAGTCATCATGAGTGAAGACCCGGGAACCAGCAAGTTGAGTTCGGTCAAGTCGTCCATGGACACAGTAGACTGGAAGCAGTGCATTCTTTGTCAGGAGTCCACTGCCAGCAAAGGAACACTTGTTCAGTATACCAGAACAGAATCATACCGGAAACTTCTCGATGTAGTGGAAGAGCCAGCTTACAGGATGGAAAATATGTTGACATCCAAAGACGCCTCAAAGACTTTACCAAAGAAATATTGATTGAAAGGAAACGCATGTGGCATCGCAGTTGTTATTCTGATGCCACAAATCAAATATCCATACAGCGAGCGAGAGACCGCTTGCAGCATGCCATGTCTACAGGAACCTATGCTGTGAAAAAACGTGGGCATAAAAGAACAAGCTCTGAAATGGAGCAGTCAGCAACCCCAGGCACCTCAGCACCTTTCACTAGATCTGCGACAGAACCGTTGACAAGGGATCACTGCTTCTTATGTCAAGAAGATGATGACCAGCGTCTCTTCACCGTACGAACTGAAAACGCGGGGAAGGCACTTAGACGAGCTGTGGATATTTCCCAAGATCCAGTATTGATGACAAGACTAAGCAATGCACTCTCACCAAGTGATGCCCATGCGATAGATGTAAGATACCACAAACCATGCTGGACACGATATGTGTTCCATGTCCTGAGGGATGATGCCAGCAACCGGGCCAAGTCTACAAAGACAGACCTACCAATGCAAGTACCATGTTTGATTGAGCTGATCAATCTCATTGAATATCAAACCCAAAATAAGGCTCATCTACCCATGGATGCCATCGAAAAAACCTACATATCTATGCTTGGTGGTAGTGATGAGGCACAGAAGCACACTCCGACACTGACAAGACAGTGGTTAAAGGACAAAATTCTTGCAGAGTTACCAAGTGTAAAGTCAGTGAGGCAGAAAGACAGAAGAAAACCATCTGTTCTTTACTGTCCTGAAGCCTGCGAAGAAGATATGGTCTACACTTCCTTGATGCAAGATGCCACAAGTGAAATGGACAAGACAATGATGATGTACAAGACAGCTAAGTTAATACGCAACAGCATTGCCAATTTCGCTGAGGAGAAGGAAACACACACAATTACAGTAGCGAGCACAAGAGAGGATGTCCCGACCAAGCTGTACAGCCTTATACGGTGGATTTTGGTGGGATCTGAGGAGGAGCTGCAAACGGAGATGAAGAGCAGGACAGTTGACAGGTCAGCATTGACCATAAGTCAAAATATCATGTATGCTTTCAAGACCAGGAGACAAGTGCACCACGTGCCCAAGAAAGCCACTGACACATTTCGGACACCACACACACGAGAAAACCCGCAGGTTGTAGGGTTGGCACTCACTGTACATCACGACACCAGGAACAAAACAAGGCGCTGATGGATCTCCTCCATGTACAGAACTACTGCGTATCACACAGCCGTGCCTTGCTCCTAGAAACAGCAATGCCAATGCTGTTGTGGAAAACACAAAACAATTTGATGGATTGTATGTACCACCTTTCCTCAAGAAAGGTACATTTGTCTTCTTTGCTGTTGATAATACAGATTTTGCAGAGGACACTGTAGATGGCAAAGGCACCACACATGGCACAATCACCGCAGTGTATCAGAAGGCAGATGCGCCTGGAGAATCAATCGCATCCAATTTGGAAGTTAGTGAGGCAAAAAACCTGTCGGTTGTCCCTTATCATGTACCCATCGAGCCTTGCAGTAAACCAAAACCTGGGCCAGTCAAGAGAGCAAAGGAATTCAAGGCGTGTTCCACAGGTGTTGCTGAATCCTATGAAGGTCGCACATGAGTGGTCTACCATGCTGAATGTGATGTTGCAAGCGTCTCAGTTGAAGAGCTTGGCAGTTGGTGAAAACCACCCAACTGTCATAACCTTTGACATGGCCCTGTACGAGAAGGCAGTACAGTTGCTAGATGCAAGACCTAACTTGAAAAGAGAAGTTGTTCCGAGACTTGGGGAGCTGCATGCTGTGATGGCTGCACTGAGGGCACTCGGAGCCTCAATAGAAAATTCTGGCATAGATGATGCATGGATTGAGGCAGATGTATATGGGCCTTCTACAACGAGACAGATCCTCAAGTGCGGCCACTACAAGAGAGCACTCCGTGCACACATCCACACTTACATAGCTCTGTATGAACTTGCTCTAGAACAGTTCTTCACAGAGATGCCACAACTAAAAGAAATCTGCTCGAAACCAGCAAATGAATTGCAGGAAGCCTGCACAAACACAGCTTCTGGGACAAGTGATGGAGCAGAATGCATCAGAATTGCTAACACTCATCTGCTTCAAGTCTTGACCAACGAAGATGTCATTCAACAGCTGAAGAAGTGGGAAGCTCAGAAAATAATGTAACGCTATGTTCAAGTCATTGATGAATTGCCTCCACCGGGTTGAAACCATCTTGTTCTTTGTTGAAGTATCCAGAAATGCTGAGCTCGTTCTTCATCTGGAGGCTGGAGAAGCACTCAGCAAGCTGTTTTTCGCAATGGATCGAATAAAATACAAACGCCTCTGGCCAAGGTACATCGCCGACATGCACGAAATGAAGACAAGCCATCCAGCAACATGGCGAGGACTTCAAGATGGAAACATATCTGTCACCAAGAGTCATGACTCCAGATTCCTGAAATCTTGGGAGCATTGCTCCAGTAAATTTGACCATGAGAAAAAGTAAATTTGGGTTTGGGTTTTGTTCATCCGCTAGACGTTATGCAATTTTTTTGCGTATACGTTCTTGTACAAACCAATTTTTTAAATTACAAATTTAGTTATTTTAAGTTTAGTTGGTAATTCCATATTTAACAATTATTTTTATTTTTTGTTAAGCTTCAATGTTTTGATAATTAAAATTTTATTAAAACGTATATTTTTTAATATAAAATTATCAGGATTGGACTATGTTCCATTGATCTCGGCCAGGTTTGATAAATTGGCCAGATAATTACTTGTGCGGTTTTAAGTAATCCACCATGACTCTAGAATTGAAAAGTTTAGTTAAGTTTAAACTTACTTTTACTTACTTTAACTTACCTACTTTTACTTACTCTTCCTTACTTTTACTAAGTTTAAAGCACTTACTTTCATTGTACTATATTTACTTACTTTTACTCACTTTTACCATACTATATTTACTAACTTTTACTTATTTTGTATTTTTTCAGGTAGTCAATAATCAATAATGGATCCTAATATTGATGAAGTTGGAGAGAAAAGTGAGGGTGTTAAAAGGGGTTACTTTTGTGGTCAATGAAAGAACAAATATTCAAAGAAGCAAAACTGGGAGGAACATTTTAATTCCAAAAAAAATATTTGTTACAATACAAGAGGTCCCAGAGTTTGGGCCCACAGCTTAGATATTGCAGTAAAGAAATACCAGGATGAAGTGCAGCAAAGAGATACGGCAAAGCAGTCATTTAGTTTGTTCACAAAATATGCTAGTGCTACACCTCAGAAAAATGAACCAACTTCATCAACTGCTAATCTAGAAAATGAAACTTTTTCACTAGATGTTTCACAGACTGAAGAAAGTGCTTCTCCTCCACCTAAGAAACAAAAGGTAAGTGAGGAATCTGCGTATCAGACTAACAAAACTGCTTTAGAGGAATTTGAAAATTCCCAAATCCAGAAGACATTGAATGCAATTTTGCGCCTAACAAAAGAAACTCACCAAGCTGTTGTGGTTAATAAAGAGAAGAGTCAAAATATGCCTTCAAGTTCAAGTGTTGCATCCAAATCTAATAAAGCAAAAAGCAACAAATTTGACATTTCCATAGCCCATTTAAGCAAGTGTAAATCAATACAAGAAATCCTGAACAATGATTTGATCAAATCTACATTCAAATTGGTGGAAAAGAAGGATCTAGGGCATGCTGATGATTCATTTTCAGTACCAAGTGATATAATGGAAAACATTGCAAATAGTGACACTAATATGCCTGATGTAGATATAGCTGTTGAGGATGAAGATGATGATAATCAAGAAGATATTGATGATGCTTCTGATGATAAAATGTTTACATTATATTGCATAGCTTGCACAGACCCCAAAGCATGTGCTTCAGACAAACATTCAAACATAAAAGGTTACTTCAATGTTAAAGATTTAACCTATATATGCAAACAAGGAGAAAATCAAGAGAGATGGTTTAGAAATCTGAAAACCCACCTGAAGAGACATTTAATTAAACTTCAGCATCATCAAAGAGCTGCTGTTTATGAAGTGATGAAAACATCTTCTCGGAACACTACTAAACGCATAGAAGACTTATGTGACAACATCTTATACTACATAATGAAAACAAACACTGCATGGGCTCTATATCCAGTACTTCTAGCTGTATTACATAGGTCAGGTTGTGAGGTTGGAAATTTGAATCATAGCACACATGCGTGCGAGACAATTTGTGAGCTATTAGATAATCAACTTAAAGAACAAACTGTAAAGTGGTTCTTAGAACAAACTTCAGTAACAATAACAGCTGACATTGGAACAATTTTGGGATTAAGCATGCTAGTTGTATTAGTTATGAGTGAAGAAGATAAGACTGTAAAACTTGCTGGGATAAATTTAGTACGCAGCAAATCAGGAGTTTATTTGGCCAATGAAATTTTTGATGTGTTGAAGTCTCCTAATCACTTGAAACTATCTGAAGAAGCAATTAAATCCAAGGTATCTGGAATGGTTGGAGATGGGGCTTTTTGTAAGGACAACGAGTCATTTAAAAAGAAATGAAAAAGTTGTTTGGAGAAAATTTCAAATTTCGATGGGACTTAATGCATCTTGTGAACAGAGCCCACGTTGATGCATTGAAGAAAATTTGTAAACTAAGTGAGCTTTTAGACTTTATTCAGAATCACTCTTCAAATCTGAGATCAGGCCTTGACTATACCAATATGGTTTGACAATATCATTGGTTTTAAGAGACCAAAATTCAAATCTGATACTCGCATGGTTAATTACGAATTTGATCAATTTGACAGATTTGTGGAAAATTGTGTTTTTTGATCATCCACAAGAGAAAGAAATTAGTGCCAAGTTCTATGTATTGATTTCCTATGTAACAAAGATTATGTTGCAAGTAGCTCAAAAAACCACAGTTAGTGCAGAATTTGTAGAAAATATATTTTATAAAGGAGGGAAAACTGTTATGTTAAGAGTGATGGAAACAATTTCCAAATTAGCTAATGGAGGAAATGCAAATGATGTAGTTTCTGAATTTAAGCACGATACCACAGGGCAGCAAAAGGAACTAACAGCTGAGGATTACATCCTAAATGAAGTTTACAAATACATCAAGAAACGTTCTGATTACTACCAGGTTGCTGAAGTTGCTAGACCATCCAGAACCAGATCTGAAAGTAGTTTTACAAAAGACTCAGTGATAAATTGGCTGACAGAATATATAGAACAGCTGTGGAAAGGAATCACAGAGAGATTAAAGCATTTTGATAAAGATGGATCAACTGCCTGGAGTGAAGCACCAGCTGAAGGGACATTCTCCATTCTTGGTTACATTGTTGAACACAAAGGATCCATTAAGCCATCTCATTTGACTAAGCTGTGCAGAATTGTGAAGGAGGGTCCAGCTCCAGGCACTAGATCTGCTGTAATGATCACACAGAAAGCCATTGATCAGTGGCCAAGCATACATGGCGGTAAATTCACAACAAATGCCTACATGCAAGGTCTAACATCGTCCACTGTTGCTGCTGCAATGAATAAATAAACTTAAGGTGAGTTATAAACTGTACATTATTGTATTATTATGTTTAGCTAAAACAATTTGTAATTGGTATGTCGTCAATTCAAGAGTTTACTATCATTAACCTATCTAGTGGTGTAAGGGGAAAAAAAGTAAATTCAGAGCTGTGCTCCAGTAAATCTTTTCAAATCTGGAGTCATGCCAAGAGTGAGATTCCGTTCGTCTTAATAGGTGCAGACCATGCCTGCGAACATCTCAACAAGATGATGAAGGTTCATTCTGGCCTAATTGGCATTTCCAATAATGCGAATGCTAGGCAGCGGTTTTTCTTGGCTTCTCCAGAGATGTCGTGCCTCTCAACAGAGTTTAAAGGACAGTTCGGGCTTCAAGTAAACAAGCCAGAGGAACACCATGATGTACGACCCAGTGCTGTCAGGAAAGAACATGAAGCTGTTGACAAAATCAAGGCTGCAATACTGAGCCACGGGAATCCCTTTGCTGTTGAAGGTGATCAGCTATACAATTTCATCACACATGCATATGTACGACAAGAGTATGTTCCACAAATCTTGAACATTGATGACATCGGACAGAAGCTTTATGAAGATTATGTCACTGAACGTATTAATGAAGATGTTAGCCTCTGGGCACCAGTCAAAAAACAGAACAACAAAATGTACATGTCTGGCAGCAAGAAACAAACTTTCAAGTTCCGTGACCAGACAGTTGACCTAAAAGAGATCAAAGATCTCTATGGTCGGCTGATGGTTCTCACCAGGTCGAGCAGGGACATCGATCAGAAGAATGCAGTTGGCAACTATGAGTTCACATTGACTCCGAGAGCACTATTTGCACCAGACGGCTCAATGCTGCCATGCACTGACAAGTCCAAGCTGATACACAGCCTGAGAAGCTGGCAAAAACAGATGAAACCCAGGAACAGAGAGAAGCTCTAGCGGCCAAAGAGCAGGATGATGACAGAGGTCCTGTATCATCATCTCCATCGTCGTCATCAAATCAAAAGATCGCCATTGTTGATGGAATGGTGCTTGTCCAGAAGATGACAAAGAAATCAGGGACAATCAGCACAGTCAAAGATCTAGCCCAGTGTTTCAATGACAGGCTCGTGAGCTTGACAGCAGGGTTCAGTGAGGTCATCCTGGTCTTCGATACATACAAACCTGACTCACTAAAGGAGGAAACTAGAGAGAGACGACGACAAGGAAAAGCTCCTATACATTATCAGGTTGAAGATGATACGAACATCAAACACATCCTACTGGCACGGTTTCTAACGCACGAAAAAACGAAAGCAGATTTGACAGACTATCTCGCCAAAGCAACCCTTGATTACAACAAAAACACGCGCAAAATACAACACCACACTAATCAACATTTACATCCCACCAGATAGTTCACCTCAGGTGCCAGCCAATTACAATCCACAGTTACACAATCTTGCCTCTCTCACTAATGTCATCTTAGGAGGAGACTTCAACGCCAAAGACACTAGTTGGTACCTGCACAACCAAAACAACACCAGAGGCGTCAACATAGCCACACAACTAAACAGCCTCTTCATTCTTAACGATACAGAATAACACACACATACCACATCAAGCAGGATACTCAAACTCTTCCCCAGACATAACGTTCTGTTCCCCCTCACTAGCAACACATACACAATGGAGAACAGAAAAACAACTGTCATCAGACCACCTGCCCATCATCATTACAACACATTCTACACTCTGCCCCAACAGCCTTAGGCACACTTGCAGAAATTACAAGAAAGCTGATTGGGAACAGTTCAAAATACCGACTGAGGAACAATTCACCACATTAAACAGTACACCCATCATAAACATCAATACAACACTCAAGACATTTAATCAGATTATCAATAATGCAAACAAATACATACCCAAGGGCAACATTAGGAAATACAACCCAAATTACACTAGAGAAATAGCCCACCTCATAAGGCAACGTAACAATCTCAAATATAACACACAAACACCACACACAGAAGCCATAAAACAGCAGATACAACAGCTCAACACAGAAATAAACAACAAACTTAAAGAAAAACAAACAGAAACATTCAGGGAATTCATAACAACACTAAACCACTCCACAGATACATCCGGGCTGTACAAGACTATAAACAGCATTACTCACTCTAACAGCGGCATTCACACCTCACACGCGGCTATCTGTTGCAGCCAAAATAATATCCCAACATACACACAACAAGCTAACATTCTAGTTAATCACTACACAAAGATAAGTCACTTAAACAGAGACAACAACCAGAAACACGCAGACAGACAAACAGCCAGACACAAGAAAACCTACAGACTCGACACGACCATTACACCATTCAATACGGACCAGACCACCAAGATCATCAAAAACATTAAGAGTTCGAAGGCTACTGGACCAGACAACACATCTAACATACACCTTAAACACTTGGTCCCACAAGGAATACTAGCTCTCACAAATATCAGCACATATTCATACCAAAACTGTATTATTCCTGACATATGGAAACAAAGTAAAATTATTACACTACTCAAACCAAACAAAAATCCAACAGAACCAGCTTCCTATAGACCCATTACTTTACTATGCACACCTTCCAAAGTAACAGAAAGACTAATCTTACAAATCACCAACCCACACATTCCACTATCGCCTGCTCAACATGGATTCAGACCTCACCACTCAACCACGACATTACTCACTAGTCACTAACCTCACGCAGCACATCATGGATGGCATCAACTGCAGACGACCAGCTCAACGTACACTATTAGCAACAATAGACATTAGTAAAGCATTTCATGCTATCCCACGCTTCCCTCTCATAAACAAAATACTCAACACAAACATGCACAATAACACCAAAAGGTGGCTGAGCAACTATCTCTCAGGAAGATACTCACACGTCACATTTAATGGCAAGTCATCCTAAAACAAGCTTTTTCCGAACTGGGTCCCTCAAGGCTCTGTTCTCTCACCAACACTCTTCAACTTATACATGCATGACATTCCAACACCCATAGATAACAAGCTTACCTTATCATCATATGCAGATGACATCACTCTAACATCCACCCACAACAACATCGACACCGCTACAAATAACCTACAAACATACATAAATAGTATCCAAGACTGGCTCACACACAATAGACTCAAAGTAGCGCCCACAAAATCAACCATCACCTTGCTTACAAGCAACACAAAAGAACACCAGGTAATTCCACAGCTTGCACTAAACAACATCAACATTCCACACACTCACAGGACCAAAATACTTGGGGTCACATACAACACATCATTATCTTTTGCAAACCACATTCAGGACATTAAAAACAAATGTACGTCAAGACTTAACACGCTTAGGGTACTAACAGGCACAAACTTTGGACACCAACAGGAAACAACATCACTCATATACAAACAATATATTCGTTCAGTTATGGACTATGCTAGCCCATGCTGGGCACCCATTATCTCAAACACACACATAAACACCTTACAGACAATACAAAACAACGCACTTCGTATCATTACAGGATGCACTCAAACAACACCAATAGAACACCTGCACACAGAAACAAAAATACTGAAAGTTAGGGAACATTTAGACATGAGGGGAACACAATTCGTGGCAGCAGCGACAACTAACCCACAACACCCTTGCCACTACATGTACAATCATGCACCAACACCTCTCACCATTAAGGTAACACCAGAGACATTATAACCAAATACTCCATTCCATACCACACCCCACAGACATCACACAGTACAGAAAACACATACACACACACCTAACCCACAAAGCACTGACACGACTCGGTCCGAATGCGGTCCTAGGTGCGAAGCCGCCACCCATTAACAGGTCAGAGATCAGCCTGAGCAGATCGGATCGAGTTAACTTAGCACGATTCCGATGTGGACATCACCCCAACTTACGGACATATAAACACAGACTAGACAACTCCATAGACGGCACCTGCCACCTGTGCCAGGACACACCACAAACAATTGACACATTATGACAGACTGTACCGCTCTAGCACAACAACGAACACAACACAACATCACTAGTGCGCTGAACCTCTGGTCCACTCCGGAGAGAGCAATCGGTTACCTGCGTGCCGCCGACTTGCTCGATCAGGGTGGGCTGATCGGCTAAACAACAACAACAAAAACTCACCTCAGTTAGTCATCACATCAGCATCAGGTCACACCAGAAGCAACAGAAACATGCACTTTGAAAGCAACAATCACGAGGAGGCTGACACATTGATGATCTGCCTGGCAGCGGAGGCATCACAGCGGTGTCCTGATGCACAGCTAGTATTCTTCACTCCTGATACTGACGTCTTGGTTCTGGCTGTGGCACACTATGACAAGCTCTGGAAAAAGACATCTATTTTGATGGTATCAGGTACAGCCGAAATAGAGCCAATCTGGAGAGCTTTGGGCAAAGAAAAGGCGCAAGCTTTACCTGTATTCCACGCATTCACTGGAGCAGACAATGTTGGAAAATTCTCAGGAATAGGCAAACCAAAATGGTTTCAGCAGTATATGAAAGCTGACATGCACTTAGAGCACTGATGAAACTACCGGAGAAACGTGACCTAACAGAGGAGGTGAAAGACGTATTGGCCAAATTTGTGTGCTCAAGCTACTGTCCCAAGGGTATTCACATTGTAAGTATCCCTGATCTAAGATGGTATCTGTTTTGTAAACACCTAGCTGAAAGCAACAACTTATCTCCTACACTCGGTGCACTTGAGGAACACATCCAGCATGTGCGGTTACAAAGCCGAGTATGGTGCCAAGCCAATGTTATGCAGCAACAGCCTTTTGACCCCCTGAAATTTGGTTATTATCAGGACAAAAGTGGCCAAATACTGCCAGTCACCACAAAGGTTTCTCCTGCCCCGCAAGCCATCATCGAGTTGGTCAAATGCCACTGCAAAACCAACTGTTCTACACAGAGATGTTCATGCAGAAGGAATAACTTGCCTTGCACAGAACTATGCTTGTGCGGCACAGAATGCGAAAACGATGCAGACTGTAATGTTGAATATGACACTGAGAGTGATGATGATGTGTAATGATGTGTCAAACTGAGATAGGAAATACGTCTATACGTATGCTGTTGTCACTACCAACAATTTGAGTGTGCATTTTTTCATGAAAATACAAAGATCAATTTCACAAACTTCTTCTTTTCTTGGTGTTTGGTGTTCATAATTACTAATTTGACATAAGCTTTGGATTCCTTGGGCCTGGAAACATAGGATTAGCATTTAGAATGAAGTTTATATGTCAATTACAAGCTGAGGTATTCGGAAATTCTTATTTTATGGCGGCCATTTTGAAAATCCAAAATGGTGGCTATGCAGGCATCTGCACAAATGTAAACATTGATTTTCAGATTCCTGATGCCATAAGCTTTCCAAATATGCACTGGTTTGCTAATCTCCATAAATTTTGAACGAAAGTGTTTTTATTGACATAGTGAACCGGACTAAGATCTTCCACTGGTGTCAAGCCTTGGTTAGAAATACAGAACATTGAAGAATTTTACAATGAACAAAAACAAACTGAATAAAACATTAACGCAGCAAGTGTTCAATGTGTCCTCCATTATTATCAATGACCAATTGCAGCCTTGTGCGACACTGGCGTCTTGATCGAGCTCATTCCATGCTGTTAAAATGCACAGTCGAAGTTAATTAACAGCTTCAATATTTTGTCTGTAAACTTTGTCAACTAAACGTTCCCATATGAAATAGTCAACTAGATTTAAATCCGGACTATTTGGGGGTCAATCGTCTGCCGCGATAAAATTAGGACAGTGTTCTTGCGAGTATGCAATGGCATGCAAGACGGATGAGCTGGAACTTTCAATTTCAGGCAACACCTTACTCAAGATATCATCACAGTAATGTTTTGAATCAATTTTCACTCTTTTTATCAACGAAAACAATGGATATTTTTCCTAAACGAGAAACACCAAGAGAAACCATCACAGACTGACTGAAGTGGTGTCTCTCCTGAAGGAGGCTGCTTTTTTGGAATGTCTTCTTTTTTTCCCTTACATTAGCGTAAACACTATTGGTTTGCATATTTCGAGGCCGTTCACTATTGAAAACCTTTTCATCCGTTATCTGATCTAAAACTGCGAAGCAGTCAATGGCAACATTGTACACGTTTTACGTTGGACTGTTCAGATACGTGATGCACATGGAAATGATTAAATGATTTTAGACCAAAGTCTTTCTTTGCAATTCGATGGCCTGAACTATTTTTAATAGTGTTGTGAGTAGCAGTTTTCCATACACTCAAACGAGGATTATCATCTTGGTTGCAAATAAGTTCCCATACAGATTCAATGTTTGCGAGTGTCCTTGCTATATGCGGTCGTCCACTTCCCGACTTTCGTGCATAAGTTACCGTTTCACGAAACTTTTCCAACAAACGTGACACGCTACATACTGTTTTAATATTCTTTTTACACCTTTTTCCTTCTGAAGAAGTTTGACAACAATCTTGTCTTCTTCAGTTGAACGTGCCATAACAACTCGCATAAAATAACAGAATTAACAAACTTCCTTCGCTCGCTGCCAAATCAAAACTGATTACCGTGATGGTAATACCGTCCAGGCCTAGGCGTACTTCACTTATCAGGCCTAGCCTAACCCTCTACAATCTATAACAATGTACCAACTAGTCTAACCTAGGCCTACCTTGAATCGACGAGTGATCCCAAAGTTGAGCGTAAAATTACGAGTTGACTATTCAGTAACATGAATTTAGCATTTTTTCTATTTTCATAACCTTGGTTAACCTTGGTTTTGCTTCAGTCCGAATTGTTCATTCTGACGAAGGTCAAGATTGTCACTCCACCTTAGAACTACAGTTTAACGTAGAATCTGAACCACGACCCACCAGCAGCCCAGCGTCTAAACCACTAGGCTATCCAGGGTACCCATTTATCTACCAACCAATTTCTTTTTTGTATGGAAGGATGAACAGCTGGGTTTTGCTGCGCGTCACCTCCCGTCACCGGGTCTCGATCCCGGGGCCGATGGATTCGTAGTCAGCGACGCTAACCACTACACCACCGAGGCCTACGTATTGTCTAGTTTATTTATAAGTCTTATAAGTTGAATTTGTGAAAAGACCACTCACCCGATTTAAATAAACTACCTTCATTTCAAGACCACTATAAAGGGTTTGATATGATTTATGTTTTATGTAGTTATACTTGCAATTGTAGCTTTGTTGACCCGGTTAAAAAGAAGACCACGTCTTGGCAGAGACGGATTAAGACACCTCGGGGCCCCGGGGCAATGAAGAATATGGGGGCCATTTTCTATAGCTCTTTATTAACAATACATGTGCATGTACAGTACATAGTACATTTACACGAATTATATGTACGGTGCTCAGGCTAATTGAGAAACAAACTTAAAAGAACCTTAACACAGTGTATTCTGCCGTTTGCCAAAACCAAACAGTATTAAACAAACTTTACTTTAGGGCCTATAAAACATAAAATAAGACGGAATTTGTCAGTTTGTGTACTCTGTCATATTTAATCAAAGAAGTTTGCGAAATTTCGAATTATATCATCGAAACTCAGTTGATTGGGAGCCCCTCAAGTATGAGAGCCTGAGGCTTCAGCCTCGGACCTCAGTGATAATCCGCCACTGCATTTTGGAAGACAGAGGATATATATATATATATATATATAGGGTGGGCCAAAAAACTACTACTATGATAGTGAACAATAGAATTTTACCTTTATTAAATGTTATTTGTGCAATAAATATATGTTATAATGTTATAATGTTTCAGACCAACAAAGACCCTAGGATCCACTCATGGCTGGTCTACCTAACTGTGTTCGTAATCGTGTATTGTGTATGTCCTCCGTGGTGGCGGAGGGGACCTACAATTTTACGTGGGTTCCGAACCACAAGAACATAAGAAATTTATGTAACAACTGCTTGTACATTCGCAACGACCAATTTTTGCAAAACTAAATAATTATCAATTAAAAAATAATTAATTATCGATTTAAAACTAAAGATAGAATCTCTGGATCCAGAGGATCAAGTCATAATAGACTACTATCAACAAATATGTTACACTCTATATCTATTTATAACGGACATGCAAATATATCAGATCCAAAGAATCCAGTCAATTTCATTAGGGTATCCATCAATACTAGTACCTCGCCAACGAAAAATAAGTCACGGTCCATATCGATTGCGGACCAAGTCAAAATTTACAACCATATACATTACAATATATATACTTAGGAGGGAAGGTGCAGGTGTGGCTGTAAAGACTGTACAGTAATGTAGAAATGTGTGTGCACCCATTTTGGGTCTCCCATTTAAAGGTGTTTGTGGGGCAAGTGAAGATCATGAGTTTTTCAATACCTCACAGTACTATGGGGGGCACCGCTCGGCAGAGGAATCTCTTTAAATGGGGTGTGTAAGGACAGAGTCTCACCTAACCCAAGATGATGCTGCCTCCCTATATCCCACAACACTCGTGTTGAGCTGTGGGATCTATCACCACAAAGCCTTAATTTTACTACCTTAAACTATACCCAATCTATCAACATATTTGTCTAATCGATTTTTAAACATGTTTATAGACGTGCTACTAATTAATTCTACCGGCAAACTATTCCAGCTATTTACTATTCTATGCGTAAAAACGTTTTTGGCAACTGCTGTCTCGAACCTTCTACTTGTCAACTTACACCCGTTATTTCTAGTCCTATTATATTGAGATATTTCGAAAAAGCTATCTCTCTCTACGTTATCGAACCCATTCATAATTTTGAAAACCTGGATTAGATCACCCCTTAACCTCCTGGTCTCGAGTGTTGTCAATTTTAACTCTTTAAGCCTATCCTCGTACGACTTTGACCTAAGCGATGGAATCATCTTAGTTGCTCGTCTTTGAACTCTTTCGATTTTGTCTATATCTTTGCGCATATGCGGATTCCAAAATTGGACCGCGTACTCCAAATGGGGTCTAACTAATGATTTATAAAGTGGAACTATAATATCGCGCGATTTGTACTCAAAATTTCGAGCTATAAAACCTAACACTTTGTTCGCCTTATTGACCGCTGTGTACTTTGTTTCGCTACTTATAAATCACCAGTGACTATAACTCCTAAATCTTTTTCCTGCTCTACGCTTGTTAAATCTTTCCCTGACATACTATACGCAAAATTACCGTTACGCGAACCTATATGCAAAATTTTGCACTTATCAACGTTAAATCTCATTTGCCATGTGACTGACCAATCAACGATTTTATTCAGATCTTCCTGGATTTTACCTCTATCTTCGTCATTAATCGCCCTACCACCCAGTTTCGTGTCATCCGCAAACTTTGAAACTGTACGGACTAGGTCGACATCTAAATCGTTAATATATATAAGAAAAAGCAAGGGGCCCAATACAGAACCCTGAGGAACGCCACTCGCTACATTAGCCCAACATGACTCCGCTCCATCAACGACCACCCTCTGTTTCCTACCTCGCAACCACTCTTCTAGCCAATTTATTACTACACCCCTGATTCCATGAGCCTTAGTTTTTTCAGAGTCTTTTGTGCGGCACAGTGTCAAACGCTTTTTGAAAATCTAAATACACTACATCAACCGCCCGATGTCTATCGTAAACGTCAACCGTACTGCGTATTTCTAACTAGCTTATGGAATTCTAAGTGTTCGACTATACGATCCCTAATTATTGATTCCAGTAGCTTACCTACAACAGACGTTAAACTGATTGGCCTATAATTTCCCGCCGCACCTTTATCGCCTTTCTTAAAGATAGGTGTTACGTTTGCTAACTTGAAATTATCTGGTACGCACCCCTCAGAAATAGACGCATTAAAAATCTTTGTTAGCGACACAACAATGCAATCTTTTAATTCTTTTAGTTGTATGGGATATTTGGAATCCGGCCCCGGTGATTTACGCGTTTTCATTTTATCAATATAGCGCATTACTTCCCCTTCACTAACCACTATATTATCCAAAATATTACCATTATCAAAAGGTATTATGTCTATGACCGTAGGGATATTCGTTACATCTTCTATAGTAAAAACTGACGTAAAAAATTCGTTTAGCAAGGTGGTGGTGAAGTTGGATTTTTGCTGTGACCATTATTTTGTAATTCGCTGTTATACAGACACGGGTACAAAAACTTTCTGTTTCTATACAGTTACCTATTTGAGTCCAAGATTATGCGGAATGTTCCTTCCTCCATTATCAATGCACGCTTGCAACCTTGACTTCTCCCTTATCGACGGCAGTACCGCATCAAGGAATTTTCTTGATAATAAGCAGCAGTGATTTTGGCATTTTGATCAACAAAAACAATCTCTGACTTCCTTAATTTTGAAATAAAGATGGAAACCATGACTTTTTGAGAAAAATGCGGACGTTCCCTGCAAAGTCGATCTAGACTGATAGATTTTTTGTCCGGTCTTCCATAAACTCGGTCATTTTGTGTTTATTGTTGCAGCAACCGTAAAGGACTTCTCGTCGCTGAACCATATTTTCGACACTTCTCTGTCTAGGAATCGATCTAATAGAGCACGACATTTTTCCACTCTTGCTTGCTTATTTGATGTAGAGAGAGAGCTTATGAACTTCGAATCTTTTAAAACATTTAAGACCCAGATCATCTTTTACTATACGACGAACACTAGAGCAAGAAATACCAGTAGTTTTTGAAATTTCTCTAACTGACTTGTGGGTGTTGGGCCATTCTTCTTGACTACATATCATGGATGAAATCATGTCAATATTTTCCTCAGTACGTAATGTTTTTGGCCTTCCACTGCCTTCTTTTCGCTTGGTCGACCCTGTGATATCGATTTTCTTTATGAGATATTGAAGTCCAGGTATCGTCCATCGTTTATTTGGAAACTCTTTCTTCATTCGTTTTGCACCCCAGTGTTTCTCCTTACCCAGGTTCAATATCAATGCTTCATCTTCCAAAGAGTATTTCATTATGTTATGACTTGTTCACCAACTATAGCAGAATGATGGACTGAAATGAAAAAGGAAATAAATTAATTATGCTGTGTAAAAATTAGGAAAATTAATTACTTATGGAGAAACTCGCTATCATCTGAAAGTATCAGTTGCTGACTTTGACCGCCTTTCAATTAAGCACCATATTCTGACACCTCCCTCCAGTTGGGAGCCTGTACCTCTACTCCTGGGTCGTTGAATCTAGATTCAAAGCCAGCGTTTGAAAGAGTAAAAGTATGGATACAACATACGGCCTCAGCAGTAAGATCAATATACAGGGTGAGCCACAAGTTAGGGTAATAGTTTTTTGGCCCACCCGGTATATATATATATATATATATATATATATATATATATATATATATATATATACGATGCAAACCCACAAGGAAAACCAAAAAAATTTATTCCAAGTTTGCGTCATTCATTCATTTCACGTGTTTAATTGTGAAACTCATCCCATATATATATATATATATATATATATATATATATATATATATATATATATATATATACAAGAACTCAACAAGACTTAACAAGAACTCAATAGGTAAGAATAATCGCGTCGATTGGTCCAATGTTAATATGCAGCAGAGAATAGAATACAAAGACAGAACAAGTCACCTCTTTAATAATTTAGAAATTTTGCACCTCGCCTGCAATAATCCTTGCTCAAATGATTCTCACTGTAAACTCATAGATAGGTATTATAGTAAGATAATATCCCTGTTAACAGAAGCAGGAAGCCCCCTGATTAAATCTTACAACTATCATACTAAGATTATTCCTGAATGGAATGATTTTATTGCCCCCCTGGGCCCCTGAAGAGGGAATCGAAAGGCGCCTATGATTTGTGGTGCTTTCATGGTAGACCCAGATTAGGACCAGTATACATGAATATGTGTAGAAGTCGGGGTCAGTATAAGGCGGCTATAAGGCGATGTAAACAGGAAGAAGAGTCTATTCGAGCATCAAAAGCCTGTGAAGCTCGCATAAATAACGATAATAACAAATTTTGGAAATTTGTTAAGAATCAAACGGGTGTCAAAAATGTCCTCCCTCCGACAATCGATGGGGTGTCGGGGGAGGATGAAACTGCAAAGCTGTGGGAAAACCACTATTCTAACATTCTTAACAGTGTGAGTAGGGATAATCTTAAGATAGATTGCAGCGAAACGATTGTGGGAGGGACAAGGGAAAATACTTTGATATCATTTTCTGAAGTAAAGAGGTTAATTAAAGAGTTAATGACTTATCGAATGAGCACTTAAAATATGCAAATGACCAGTGGTGGGCACCGTTAACCAAAAAGTTAACTTCGTTAACCGCTAATCCGTTAACCAAAATGTTAACTTCGTTAACCGTTAATCCGTTAAACATGTAACGGAAGTTACCGATAAACCGTTAACGTTAACTTTTATTATAAAAAAAATGAAAAACAATATATATATATAATTTAATTTTCCCTCTTCTTCTCGTTCTCCATTTTGTCCGTGAGATGCATGTTGCCCTTCATGAAAATTAGCATATCAAAGTTTTCATCAGACAGGGATGATCTCTTGGCCCTCAGGATGTCCTTGCCCATAGAGAACAAACGCTCCACTGCAGCACTGGAGGGGATGGCTGTGTTGAACTTGATGAACAAGTCCACCAACACTTGCTCACCCAAGAAGGCAGCATCTGTCAGCAAGTCCTTGGAGTTGGTCTCCAGCCAGGTCTTGACCAAGTTCTGGGTCTTGCCCTTGAGTGACCTGTGGCTTCTGCTGCTCTCTTTTGTCTGGATGACAGCACTGAAGAAGAACAAGATAAAAAATAAAATAACCCTTACCTTTGTTATTTGGAACAGATATGGCACAGAATATTCGGGAAGTAATTGCACTGAAATTTCTTCGGTCTTCACAGCAGAGATACTAAAGAGTAAACAGCCTCTGGCGCCACACGCTCACATTTACTTCTGAACGCCATCTATTATCTCATAAAGAAACTAATTCACATTGGGACTTGAAAGTACCGACAGGATCAACCGGGTAGAAAAATAATTATGGAGATTTTAAAGATGTGGTACCTAGAAGTACGGCCAGGACATAAAGGGTTAAGGTGAAAACGCTCCCATTGTAAGACATCAATTGACTTAATTTATGTCATCAAAGTGACATGAGAATTGAAATCTTACCTGATCAGTTTTATGGTTCTTGAAATGTATCAAGGAGACTACTAATAAGGTACTCACAGACATATTATAAATATACATGACTTACTTGACAACGATTATTTTTAAATATTCACTAGCACAAACATGTTGCGCAAGAGACAGACTGCAAATGAAACGAATGTAGTTATTTGTTGTAATTGTTATATATATTATTGAAAGTGCCTTAAAATGCTCGTGATATTTCTTGAAAGAAGTTGAAACATTCAACTCAAATGGCAAATCTTTCCGCCTGATTTTACAGTCGACCATGTTTTGCTCAAACCAATGCCATAAATAACTACCATATTTGGTAAGACACAAATTGTGGCGACGGAAACAAATATATCGCCTGATTTTGCACTGCGGAAATGGAAATTCGTTCATCACTATTAACAGTGGCGGATTAATTGCGCACCTGCTCAGCACTGAAAATAATAGAAACTTTTAAACGTTTATTTATGAATTTTTTGGGTTAACGGACTTGAGTTAACGGAAGTTAAATGTAACGGAAGTTAATTAGTCCGATAATGATTTTCAAAGTTAACTTAAAAGTTAAATCGTTAACGAAAAAGTTAACTTCGTTAATTAACGATTAACGGATTAACGGTTTGTGCCCAGCTTTGCAAATGACTTAGTATGTCTGCATATATCATTGCTCCATCAGCCATGCTTGCTCATAGCTATATCCCTGCAGAGTTCATGAGGGTATATATCTTGCCCCTAATCAAAAATAAGTACGGAGACATTCTGTCCAGCAATAATTACAGGCCTATCGCTGTCGCTTCCTGCTTCTCGAAACTACTAGAAAAACTCTTGTTACTCCGATTAAATGATTTCCTATGGACATCTCCTAATCAGTTTGGCTTTAAAAGGTCTCACTCAACTGACCTGTGTATCTATGTACTCAAAGAAACAATATCTAAATACACTGACAGTAATTCAACTATTTATAGCTGTTTCCTAGATATAAGTAAGGCATATGATAGGGTGAACCACAATATTTTATTTGCAAAACTAGAAGACAGGAAGGTTCCCGTGTACATATTAAATTTATTGAAATTTTGGTATTCCCACCAATCTTTCACTGTTAGGTTGGCAATGTACTATCCGAGTGTTTTGGCTCTTCTTGCGGGGTGAGACAAGGCTCCTTGCTCTCCCCTGTGCTGTTTAATGTGTATATTGACGGATTAATTGCTTCACTTAATGAGGCAACAGTGGGATGTTGTACAGATAACACAATGATAAATAACTTAGTTTATGCCGATGATATGGTGTTAATAAGTCCCTCTGTTAAAGGTCTGGATCGGCTACTAAACGTCTGCGAAGTGTATTCGCAGAAACATGATATTCTTTTTAATGTCACAAAAACTAAGGTTATGCAATTTCATCCTAAAAGCTGTAATCAGCCAGCTGATATAAGGTTTAAAATGAATGGTGAAGTAATTGAGGAAGTACAAGAGTTTAAGTATTTGGGTCAAACTATTACCAGCTCCTTGAGTGATGACTCGGATATAAGAAAACAATCTCGAAGCCCGTGTGCTAAGCGAATATGACCATAAGGAACTTTCGATTCTGTACAAGTGAAACTAAAGACATTCTCTTTCGTACTTTCTGCAGTAATATATACGGACAGCAACTCTGGGTGAATTATAAAAAAGATTCTGGCAGAACCCTAAATTTGCTGTACAACAGGTCTTTTAGACTCTTACATAAATTACCCCCGAGATGCTCAGCTTCGCAAATGTTTGCTACCCGCATTGTCCCGAGCTTCCCGGAGGTAACAAGACGTGTTCAACACAGTCTAATGCAAAGAATTAAAAAATCAACCAACCTGATCATCCAAGCTATCCATAAGTCCTACCATTTATCCTCTAAGGCAGGGGTTCCCAAATTGGTGTTCCGCGGAACACTTGTATACCGTGAGAAGTGTTCCGCGGAACACAATTTGGGAACCCCTGCAATCTAAGCTATGGACTTCTTGGTACGAAAACGTCTGTCTGTAGCTCCACTTAACTTCGACATTGCAGTATTATTTCTAATCAATTGTATATATTTCTATCCTTAGTATATGAATTGTCATTGTATTAATAATATTTATCATATGGACTATACTCTGTCAATAAACCTTTTCATTTTCATATATATATATATATATATATATATATATGAAAATTATTTCACGAAGGTAACACGTGAAAAATATTTATGATGAATAAAACCACGAAGGAAAGGAAACCCAAAATGGTGCTCAAGCGCTTTCGTCTAATGACATCCTCAGGAACACTGAAGTACATAAAAAGGTTAAGCCTATATATAGGTTACAGAAAGAAAAAAAGAAAAAATAAATAACATACATACACACACACACACACATACATATATATATATATATATACATACATATCTATATATACAAATACATACACACATACATACATACATATATATACAAGTCTTGTCCCCCATTCTCGGAACTATCTCTGATTCACATGTAAAAAATTCCATGGATCTTACGGAAAAATTGAATAATGCACGTACTGAAACTAACGATAAATTGATTAGTTTTGATGTTTGTTCATTGTTTACAAAAGTGCCGATTGACGATATGCTTGACTTTCTCTCCCAAGAATTACATAAGTATGACCTGCCACTACCTTCACACATTGTTTTGGAACTCATTAAGCTTTGCATCAAAGACTGTAAATTCACTTTCAATAACGAGTATTATCAACAAGTTTTTGGGATGGCTATGGGCAACCCCTTATCGCCCCTCCTCTCCAATATTTATATGGAGTTTTTCGAAATTACCTATATTCCGAGAATCCTGGGGGTTGGCATCCCTTGGTTGCGGTACGTCGACGATATTTTGTGTATCTGGCCCATGAATCGTGACCTGGATAGCTTCCTCCTTCAGTTAAATGATCAAGTCCCCTCCATTAAGTTTACTTTAGAAGTTGAGCAAGACAATTCAATCCCATTTTTGGATGTGCGTGTACATAGGGAAAGCCCAGGTTTTAAGTTTAGTATCTATCGGAAAACGACAAACAATTTGTCCTACGTACACTTTTACTCGGGACATGATACCCCCACTAAGAAGGCCATATTTTCATCAATGTTTCTCCGCGCCCTTAGGATCGCCAGTCCGGAATACATCGATGCCGAATTGGAAAAAATCAACGGTATTGGAAGTGATTTGTGTTATCCATCTGCGTTTATGGAATCTTGTCTCAACAAGGCAAAACGAACTTTCTATCGTGTCAATATTAACACTCGTACTTTGTAAAAAAATATTTTAGTACTTCCATTTTTCCCGGGCTTTTTAGGCATTGCTAATGTACTTAAACTTTTGGATATTAATGTAGTATTTTCATATAACAATATTGTGAAAAATATCATAGTAAAAAATAGCCCTACCAATAATTCAGGCATTATCTACAAAATTGGTTGTAAACAATGTGATTCCTTTTACATAGGTCAGACGGGAAAGGATTTGCACATACGTATAAAACAGCATCAATATTCCGTTAGAACAGGACAGTTGTCCAGTGCCCTTTTTGTCCATTTGTCAGAGTTAGCCCACTGTATTGATTGGAATAATGCTTCAGTTTTATTCCATTCAAGCAACATTGTTAATAGAAATATTCTTGAGTCTGCCATTATCCAACTTTCAAATAACTTCAACATAAGCAAAGGTCTTTTTCAACTCGATCCTGTTATGTTGAATTCCTTTAAAACAGATATAGATAAGAAGTGTAAAACATTAAATCTTTGGTAAACTTGTTTTCTACTTTATTAACTTTTAATTTGCATTTTATTTTTTTTATTATTTTTTTATATATCGAAACCTGACCATAGGCAGCATTGTGTTAAAACCCGGACAGTATAAATTTGTATTTTTATAATCCATTTGATCTTGTGCTAAAAATCGTTCCAGTATAAATTTGTATTTTTATAATCCATTTGATCTTGTGCTAAAAATCGATATTTTTCCTTACAAAATCTGTACGCCTCACTGGTAATCTTTTAAGGTTTTAATTTTTAATTTTTTTATAATTTTTTATTATTTTTACTTCTCTGTTTATTGTATATATATGTATGTATGTATGTGTGTATGTATTTGTATATATAGATATGTATGTATATATATATATATATGTATGTGTGTGTGTGTGTATGTATGTTATTTATTTTTTCTTTTTTCTTTCTGTAACCTATATATAGGCTTAACCTTTTTATGTACTTCAGTGTTCCTGAGGATGTCATTAGACGAAAGCGCTTGAGCACCATTTTGTGTTTCCTTTCCTTCGTGGTTTTATTCATCATATATATATATATATATATATATATATATATATATATATTTATATATTATATAGCAGCACAGTAACATCCTTTGCCGATGTCACAAAGATCAGTAGAAAAATAAGAAACCCAGAAGATATAGGATTCTACAAACAGACATGAACAGAATCTACAAGTGGACGGAAGACAACAATATGAAGTTTAACACTGAGAAATTTCATGTGTTACGATACGGAAAAAAGGAGGACCTAAAATCTATGGAATACAATACCCCAAATGGACAGGAAATTCAGAGAAATTCTAAAGCAAAAGATTTAGGAGTTGTAATGACTGATGATGCGAAATTTGAAACACAAAATAAGATAGCAGTAAACAGAGCAAAGAGAATAACTGGGCAGATACTGAGAACCTTTAAACGAAGGGATAGGAATATAATGATTCCCCTACTAAAAACAGTGATCATACCCAAATTGGAATAATGCTCGGTCCTAACATCCCCATATAAAAAAGAAGACATTAGACAACTAGAAGGGATTCAGAGAAGCTTCACAGCCAAGGTCAATGGGTACAAAGAACTAAATTACTGGAAAAGGTTACGTGAATTAAACCTACAGTATATTCACTGGAGAGGAGAGAGATACACCATTATTTACACTTGGAAAATAATGGAGAAACTAGTCCCTAATCTTACTCTGAACCATGTAACTCCCCGAACAACAGTGGAAAGTAGAAAAGGAAGACTGTGTCGTGTTACCAAATTAAAGGCGAAACAGGGAACATCCTTAACCCTGAAAGAAAATAGTTTTGTTGTGAGAGGACCAAAACTGTTTAATCAGCTGCCCAAAGACCTAAGGAACACGAGTGATGTTGCGGTGGACATCTTCAAAAGAAGATTAGACGCCTGGCTCAGAACAATCTCCGATGAGCCGGGTGTACCTGCTATGTGAGGTGGAGAGTACAAGAAACCAACTCACTACTTCACCAGGCCAACTCGAGAGGAGGGGTGACAAGCTTGACCTTTGTGAAATGAGGAATCATCGCACGGAACATTGTATCAGTTGCTCGGAGACACTAATATATATATATATATATATATATATATATATATATATATATATATATATATATATATATATGTATATATATATATATACTATATATATACCCACCATAGCAATA
Organism: Bathynomus jamesi; assembly: GCA_023014485.1. Classification (NCBI taxonomy): domain Eukaryota; kingdom Metazoa; phylum Arthropoda; class Malacostraca; order Isopoda; family Cirolanidae; genus Bathynomus; species Bathynomus jamesi. Next base: position 661,547 of record JAJOZX010000582.1, on the reverse strand, counting down.
ATATTTTTTGGTTGTCATATTGTACTCAAGTCTCATGTAAAAATGAACCAAACTGAATGTGTTCCTGATTTAAACCGTTAAACATAATTCATCAGTGTTTTGAACTTCTTTCAAAACTATTTTTTTAAAACATCACTTACGAAAACGTGTAAACGCCATCCGTCTCTTTCGTATTTCAGACACGCACGTTTTGAGAAAATGCGTTTTCAGAAACACGTTTAAAGGCATCTAACTCTTACAAATTACGACGTGTGTATTTCCGTATTTTCAGTGAAATTAAGAAAACTTTCTTACATTATTAGAGAGAACTGTACAGAGAGAGAGAGAGAGAGAGAGAGAGAGAGAGTTGTCTTAAACAATGAAACATCCACACACCTATTCAGTGTAATATCAACGCTATACGAAAGTGGTAAAAATACCTAATTTAACAGTTAGTGGTCATCCACAAAAGAATAATGAAAAAAATAATGAGGACCAAAATGGATTGCAAAATCGAATATAACATTTTCAAACTCAACATCGCTTTGGAGAGAAACAATCCAAAGCACGCTAGTAAACCAATTTTTGGTGAAAAGGCCCCGAACGGCCTCGAACGGAAAATAGAGGAGTTGAATTTGTGATTTATTTCTTAACTGCTAAAAACAAAAAAAATAATTTCAGCTTGAGAGGCTACACATTCTCTCTCTCTCTCTCTCTCTCTCTCTCTCTCTCTCTCTCTCTCTCTCTCTCTCTCTCTCTCTCTCTCTCTCTCTCTCTCAAGTCTCTCTCGAGATTGTGCTCTCACTGTACAATTCCCTTGTTCGGCCGTACCTGGAGTATGCTGTGCAGTTCTGGTCGCCCACCCTCAGGAAAGATATTGAGAGGCTGGAGCGAGTGCAGGCGAGGGCCACAAAGTTAATCCCTTCCGTTAGGCATATGGGCTACAATCGACGGTTGCGCGCCCTGAACTTGTTTTCGCTTGAAACTCGGAGGCTGCGCGGTCAACTGATCGAGGTTTTCAAGCTCTTGCGAGGGTTCAACGATGTCGATTTTAGAAGTATGTTTAGTTTAAATGATAACCCAACTCGCAACAATGGTTGGAAGTTGGATTTGAAACGGTTTAGGACTAGTGTGTGTGGGAATTACGTTACGTATAAGATCTGTGACACATGGAACAGGTTACCTTCGGAAGTTGTGAACAGTTCCTCTGTGGATCAGTTCAAGAAAAGGTTAGACCAAATTTTGCACACTATTTGAGTGTGTAGAAAATTTTCCGTGGCACCCGTTGCCATTGGTACCTCCTCGGTATGGGCCGCAAGGCCTTTTGAGGTACTTCTTTTCCTTGTAACTCCTTGTAACTCTCTCTCTCTCTCTGGAGAGGGTCCGGCGGCTCGAGTCGTCCAGATCGGCTGTTGGAGGTGCGGCGGTCACTGACGAGGCTGCGCCGCCCTCCAACCCGGAGCTCATTCAGGATAGGATAGCTGCCGTGGAAAGGCGGTCCAGCGATGGAATGGACAGAGCTCGGGACCGCGGAGAAAGGGTAGAGGTTCAACTGGGGGCCAGGGTTCTAAATCACTGTCAGATGGAGGGCGTAAAGAAGGGGCCGATAGAGAAGGGTGGGAAGGGGACTACTGATGACCCAAAGAAGCCGAAGGGTGTAGCTGCCGGTCGGGGTGAGTCGGGTGGTGTAAGTGATGTAAGTGCGGCCGAGTCTATGGGTGGCGACGGGTATCGAAAGGTCTCGGGCAAGAAGGCTGCGAAGCCGAAGCCCGAGACCGCGGTTGCCCCTGTCAGGACCTCCAACCGCTTTAGTCTCCTGTGCGCGAAGGAGAAAGACACCGTTTTAATTGGGGATTCGCAGATTAGGGGCCAGGAGAAGTACTTTGCTTCTGCAAACCGAGACAGGAGGAAGGTAAGGTGCTTACCCGGTCGGGGAACGGCGCACATAAGAAAGGAATTAGAGAAGGTGCGCATGGCTAGTCGGAGGACTGCGATCGTTGTCCATGCTGGTGGGAACGACTTGTTCCTCAAAGGCGGTAGGGTAGGTTCAACGGAAGCGATCATCACCGACATCATGTCTCTTGCGGATGATCTGAAACTTAAGACAGACAGGGGAATGTTGATGGGCATTTTACCGCGGATGAATGCCAGTGACCACGCGCTCAGTAAGGTCATTGGCATCAACGAGAGGGTGCAAGACTTGTGCATCCCACTGGGCGTGAGGTTTGTTGACCCGTTCGACGCGTTTAGGTGGGACCTGTATCAGAGGGATGGTGTCCACCTCAATGTCAGGGGTAAAGGTGTGCTAGGCACGCTGCTTGACCGGCACCTATACCGTATGGTGAGGTCGAGTCCGGGGAGAGATGATGGGCCCCCACCGGGGAGGGATGAGCCGGTGGCGGACGTACCTTCAACTGAAGGGTGCGTCCACGTACAGGTGGGTGACCCTCCTTCTACGTTGGAGGGGGCTCAGGCTCCTGCGGAAGTTGTCCCCTCGTTAGTGAGGGGCTCTTCAACTCCCGACAGCCCTGGCTGTTCGGGAAACGGGTCGTGCTAGGGGGCGGTCAGAATAGGGGAGGCTCCCTCCGTGCAATGCTTTTTAATTCTAGGTCGATTAGGAACAAGTTTTGCGAGCTACGGGCGCTTTTAGCATATACCAGGATATCGTTGCTATCACCGAGTCCTGGATTCATACTGATCGTAGGGACTACGTTGGGGAGTTCGAAATTCCCGGGTATAGAATGTTTCGCAAAGACCGCACCCGTGGGGAGTGGGGTGGGGTACTAATATACGTCAGAGACACGTTGAGTCCGGTTGACTGCCAGTTCCGGTCGGAACGGAAGCTGCTTGGCGTCGATCTGAATGTGGGAGGGACGAGCTATAGGTTAATCTTGGTGTACAGACCTCCGCATCTCCTCCTCGAGGAGGATACAGCCCTGTACACCGAACTCAGTAGCCTGCTAGGGGATAGGGTGTGTGTAGTTTTAGGAGACTTCAACTGTCGCGGCATAAAGTGGGAAGACAGGACTGCTGATGCTGAAGGGAGGAGGCTAGTTGACTTTGCTGATGAGAACTTCCTCACTCAGTGGGTCAACGAGCCTACATGAGGCGAAAGCGTTCTAGACTTAGTATTCACGACCGAAGACAACCTCGTCACTGGCCTCACCGTTGACGAATCGTTGGGCGGGAGTGATCACGGTCTTATTAGGTTCCGTGTGTGCGTCCCTCGGGTGAAGCGTAGTAACTCGAGAGGCAGTAAGCTCGATCTCCGGCGGGCGAACTTTGTTAGCCTCAGGGATAGCGTAGGAGAGATGGGGTTAGAGGTCGGCGGCGATGTTGAGGGAGTGTGGAGTGCATTCCGGGACGAGTTTATGGTGCTGCAGTCTGCTGCCATACCCTAAAAACCGGTCACCCCTGCTTCAACGCAGCCTAAGTGGTTCAATCGTGACATCGCTTCGGCTATCCGAAATAGGAAAGTAGCGTACAGGAGGGCGAAGGCCAATCGTTCCCATGAGAACACTGAAGCGTATGTCCGCCTGTGTAGGGAAGTGAAGGCGAAGGTTAGGCTAGCGAAACATAACGAAGAACTACGGGTGGCAAGCCTCTGCAAGGGGAACCCAAAGGAGTTCTTCAGTTATGTTAATAGTAAAAAGCCCATTAGAAGCATGATAGGTCCGTTAAAGGACCGAAGCGGCGTTCTGCGGACCTCCGACGCGGACATCGCTAATGTGCTTAATGAGTACTTTGCAGGAGTGTTCACCAGGGAGGATACCCTCGTCATCCCCGAGCCAGGCGTGAGGCACGAAGGTGCTGGCCTGGATAGTGTTCGATGTACCGCGACAGTCGTTGCCGATCGAATAGACAAACTGAGCGCGTTTAAGGCTCCTGGGCCAGACCAGTTTCTCCCCAGAGTGTTGCGAGAAGTGCGCGACCAGGTGGTTCCCCACCTGGCTACAGTCTTCAACAAATCGTTGGAGACGGGCCAGGTGCCTGGTGACTGGAGGTAAGCCAACGTGACCCCTATCTTTAAGAAAGGGGATCACGAAAGCCCTGGGAACTATCGTCCCATTAGTCTCACTTCAGTTGTAGGTAAATTATTAGAGGGGATAATAGCGGATAGGATCGTTGACCATTTGGATTCCTACAAGCTGCTTGGGGACTCCCAACATGGGTTTAGACGGCATAGGTCGTGTCTCACCAACTTGCTCGAGTTTTTCCACGTCATGTTGAGTGAGTATGATAAGAGTAGGGCGATTGATATACTTTATCTCGACTTTCAGAAAGCCTTTGATAAGGTACCTCACCGCCGGCTAATGGCGAAAGTGCGCGCGCTGGGTATCGGTGGGGAAATAGGTAGGTGGATTGAAAATTGGCTGAGGAATAGGCGGCAGAGGGTTGTAATTAAAAGGGCTAGTTCGGTTTGGGCCTCGGTCACTAGTGGGGTTCCTCAGGGTTCCGTTTTGGGGCCACTGTTCTTTATCATTTACATAAATGATATCGACGGTGGCATCGTCAGTCGGATCGCCAAATTCGCTGACACCAAGCTTGGGGCCAATGTTGGGACGCCCGAAGCGATCGAGGAACTGTGTGCGGACCTAGGTAGGATAGGAGAGTGGTCCGAAAAATGGCAAATGCCGTTTAACTTGGGTAAATGCAAAGTGATGCACATTGGCTACGCCAATCCCAAGTCGGACTACTCGATGTTGGGGAGTCATATCGAGGCGACTGATTTGGAAAAGGACTTGGGTGTGCTAATTAGCAGCGACCTTAAGTTTACCAAACAGTGCGTAGAGGTGGAAAACAAAGACCAGAAGCTGTTGGGTTATATCAGGAGGCAATTTTAGTTTCGGAACAAGGAGATTGTGCTCTCTCTGTACAATTCCCTGGTTCGGCCGCACCTGGAGTATGCTGTGCAGTTCTGGTCGCCCACCCTCAGGAAAGATATTGAGAGGCTGGAGCGAATGCAGGCGAGGGCCACAAAGTTAATCCCAGTGGTGTAGTGCTAAATAAAGAAGTGAGGGAACGCATTTTGAAAGTGTTACTCAGATGCGGGGGGGACAATGGCGAGCGCGGCGAGCCCATACAGCTGGGGGTCCGGGGGCACTGTAAGCCCCCCTGGAAATCTTTTGAAATCTGACCAATTTCAGGGATATTTTGAGGTCATATGCACTGGATATTAGGATATATTCCAAGGTTGAAGATGCAGTATTTCCAGTGTCATTAGATATACGACATCCAGTACGATCAATAAAAATAGCTAACAACTGGAATGATTAACTAAAAAAAGTTAACAACTGGTACGCCGTGGGACTGTTTCACCAGATCTTTATAGGCTAGCATTGCCTCAGTCGAAGCTAAAAGAAATGAAACAGTTAATGATTCTTTCTCATATTTCTTCTAGGGGTGGGAATTAAAATTTCATGACGTTAGAGATTTGTAAGTTCAGATTTATTTGAAATAGTGAGGGAACGCCGTTCCGTCTACCAAAAAAAGTAAGGGAACGCCGTTCCCACGCGTTCCCACAGCACTACACCACTGGTTAATCCCTTCCGTTAGGCATATGGGCTACAATCGATGCTTACGCGCCCTGAACTTGTTTTCGCTGGAAACTCGGAGGCTGCGCGGTCAACTCATTGATGTTTTCAAGCTCTTCCGCGGGTTGAACGATGTCGATTTTAGAAGCATGTTTAGTTTAAATGATAACCCAACTCGCAACAATGGTTGGAAGTTGGATTTGAAACGGTTTAGGACTAGTGTGTGTGGGAATTACTTTACCTATAAGATCTGTGACACGTGGAACAGGTTACCTTCAGAAGTTGTGAACAGTTCCTCTGTGGATCACTTCAAGAAAAGGTTAGACCAAATGTTGCACACTATTTGAGGGTGTAGAAAATTTTCCCTGGCACCTGTTGCCATTGGTACCTCCTCGGTATGGGCCGCAAGGCCTTTTAAGGTACTTCTTTTCCTTGTAACTCCTTGTAACTCTACCTGAACCTCTTCCACACTAAAAAATAAATAAATATAATTTGTTTGGATTTTAGACCAACAAAATGCAATGTTTAAAAAATTATGAAGATCAATTTTAATGAAATTCAACTAAATAAATGGTTATTCGAAAATAAAATTGGTTTATATCAGGGGTGTCCAACCTTTTTTTTCATGAAGGGTCATATTTCAATTAATGACCCACACCGAGGGCCAGTGTGCAAATTTTAGATACAATTTTATTTTAAAATTATATTTATTGAAATAAAATATGACATTAGATAATGAATTTTCAGTATGGTATCCGCCAGCCGGGCCTGATACAAATATTTGGCGGGCGGGACTTTGGCCCGCGGGCCGTATGTTGGATAAGCCTGGTTTACATTAAGCCCATCTGCCTAAAGGATTATATTCACTTCGAATTGGAAATAACTTCACGCGATAAACTCGAAAAGGATTAATTCCAAATAAATCTAATCTTATTTCTATTTAGTGTAAACCAAGTTTATTTTTAAGTACCGTCATTATTTAGTTCAATTTAACTTGGCAATTTTGAACGCGGTACTTTGTTCGTCTAAAAATTTTGTTTTGTTTAAATTAAAAAAAAAGTGTTTTGGGTGCACAGGGCCGGGCAGTGCACATGCCCTTGTCTCATCTACACTCTATATTTATCCTTATAGCCTACGGTACCTCCTTTTCACCTTTTTTTTATACACAATATCTACGCCATATTAAGATAAGATAACTGTGTCACCTTTCATACCTTCATATATATTCTTTATGTAATACTCTTCTCTACAGAACCTAAAAAGGCAACTATGATACATTCGCTAAAATAATAATAATAATAATAATAATAATAATAATAATAATAATAATAATAATAATAAAATTCTTACCTGCCAAGAAAACAAAGCTTGCTTACAAATGACATTTCTATTCCCGTATATGAAGGAAATTAAAACAATTTTTATCATGAATTCAATACAATTTTGCAACATTTTCTTGTACATATATATATATATATATATATACAGGGTCTGTCAAAAAAAAACTAAGCCAATTTGAAATCTCTATAAATGCACAATTTGATAGAGATTTCAAATATTTTTTTACACTAAATAAATAAAAGGCTCATAAATATAATCTGTGATAATTTTATAACTTTATTTTAAATATTTTAGGAGTTATGCGGTTATTTCTACAGATTGCGAAAATTTCAGTTTTTCTCATTATGTAATATCTTCTTTTTTCTCTTTTTCAGAATTTGTTTAGATTTAAAATTTTTCGTGAATACCTCTAAATATGCCATTCTCACACGAAGATAAAATAATTATAAAGCATTATAGAGTTGAAAAAGGTTATAGTGCAAGGAAATTACTTTCTGAATTCGATTATAAAGGATGGACTAGATCAGGTTTAGATTACTTATTGAGAACTATCGATGAAACAGGAAGCATTGAAAGGAAGGTTGGTAGTGGGCGACCAAACTCAGTTAGAGTAGATGAAAATATTCAGAAAGTGGAGGAACGTATCCTTAGTCAAGAGGATCGACCTGGTAGCCACATGACACCTGCTCAAATATCAAAAGAACTAGAAATATCAGAATCAAGCGTAAGAAGGATTATTAAATCTGATCTGCAATTTAAACCATTTAAAAGAGTGCATGGACAAAGTGATAGAAATGCAAGGGAATCATATTGAACAGTTCTTTTAATTTTATTAAACTAAAAATTATCTACAGTATATCGTAAATAAAAAAAATTTCATGTTAAGTAGGAGAATCTCACTTTTTAGTTAATTATTAATAAAATTAACAATTCTGAAGATATCGTCATAAATATTTAAAGGATAATAGGTGATTACCTATACTTTATTGTGTAAAAACTTCAACTTAATTAGATAAATGGTTTTGTTTTAATAAAGGTTTGAATTTGGCTTAGTTTTTTTTGACAGACCCTGTATACAGGGCGTCCCAAAAAAATGTATACACACTTTAACAGCTGATAGCTCAATTGATGTTTCTTTCTTTCCAAGTTAAACCCATTATAATTAATAATGGCAGTCAGACTAAGCTTTGAACAAAGGAAATTCATTCTAAAATGCTACTGGAAGTGTGAAAACGCAGTTGAAGTGCAAAGACAGTTTAGGAGGGAGTTTCAAACAGATCCACCAACGCGACTTACCATCACTCGAATTAGAGATAAGTTTGAAGCCGATGGAACTGTTCAGAATGTCCACAAGAAGCGTTCCGGAAGACCACGGACATCGACAAGCCCCACAAAGCAAGAAAGAGTACTGGAAACGTATCACCAAAGTCCAAGAAAATCTGTGCGGCAAGCGAGTCGTGAGGTAGGAATTTCAGAATCGTCTGTCCAACGCATTTTGAAGCGCTGTCAATGGAAAAGTTATATTCCAAGATTAGTCCATGCTATTAATGAAGATGATCCGGACCGAAGAGTGGAGTATTGCGAGTGGTACTTGGCACGATGTGGATGTGGATTGGACGAAGGGGTTTCGTAGAATACCCTCCGCGTTCACCAGACCTCACACCACTAGACTTTTTTTTATGGGGATACTTAAAAGACAACGTCTACGCTATAAAACCTGCAACAGTCGCTGAATTGAGAGCAGCCATTGAACGAGAATGCACACAAATACCAAACGAAATGTTTCGTGATGTTTGCGATTCCATTGCTTCGCGTTATCAGCAGTGCCTGGACCAGAACGGACGTCAGTTTGAAAACAGGCGTTGACAAAACAATTAAATAATGTCTGTAGATTCTATTACATTTTGAAAATGAAATGTATTTTAATAAACACTGCCTTTATAATTATTTAAAGTGTGTATACATTGTTTTGGGACGCCCTGTATATATGGGATGAATTTCACAATTAAACACGTGAAATGAATGAATGCTGCAAACCCACAAGGAAAAAGAAAAACGATTCCAAGGCCTTTCGTGTATTCAGAGCTACACCTCGTCAGGGAATGAAGACAGAAGGCAAGGTGCCCATAAATATATACAACGTAGCAGAAACCAAAGCAATTAGCACATACTTAACAAGAGTTAATCGTTTTTCTTTTTCCTTGTGGGTTTGCAGCATATATATATATATATATATATATTAGGGTGTTCCACTTTTATCAAGTTGTGAATTTCACTACACTTCGCTCTTCCCGTACACCTTATGATCTGTAAAGCATATGTATCAAATTTGAAGCAAATTGAACACCATTTAGAGGTTGCACACTTATGTCACCTCTGATACCTTAGCCCTTTGTAACCAAATCTCGAGAACGTCCCAACTTCCAACATATTGTAATGTTTTCTTTTCTTTCACAGGTGCAAAAAGTGTTGAAAATGGAAAGAAAGAAGATCTGGCTGATTGAAAAGACTCCAGTCGAAGAGCTCTTAGGAGCAAGATTGCCATCCCGGGAGCAAGTCCTCCTCTGCTTTATGTACCATCACCTGGAGCTGAAGGAAACAATCCCCCTTGCCATGAAGTCTACGAGTACCAAGCTTCAAGAAGTTTGGAAGAAGGCGAATATCCCCGTGAAGACAGAAGAGAACATTTGAGCTGCTATACTAAAGTTGTAGAAAGAGTACCAAAACTTGAAGAAGGAAAAGCCGAGAGAGACGGACAAAGCTATTATGAAGCGTCAGGTGTGGAAGGGAGACCTTGCTGACCTTTTCGACATCGCTTGTCAAGGTGTGATGAGCATGAGTTCAGTTCCGGAGGAGGACAAGGTTTTTTTGTCCTCCCAGAGGGAGGACAGAATGAGTTCTTCAATGGCTGGGGTGGATAGGAAACACACCATGGCTGTCAAACGGAAAGAAGCAGCAGCTAAGAAACTTGAACTTCGAAAACGAAAGCATGCTGAAGCTGAAAAGATCTCCGAGAAAATGAAGCTGGATAGCACATCCTCTAGCTCAACGGCGACAAAAGATGATGATGATGATGAAGATTTTGCTGCTCCATTGGCCTCTAAGTCACCTCGTCGTTCCAAGAACACACTTGATCCAACACTCGTGGCTACTTGGGATAGAGAACAACTCTCTATTCGACAAGCAAGCACTTCCTTCATTGCAACTGCTAAAAGTCTCGGACAAGATGTATCGCAGATTATTATTTCGCCATCAACTGTTCATCGAGCACGTGCCAAGTATCGAAAGAAAATGGCCAAACAACTTGAGGAGTCGATCTTCAAAGATCCACCTCTCTTAGTTCTGCACTGGGACAGCAAGCTACTACCCCAAGCTGCTGGCGGAAGCTCTAGAAGCTTGGAAGACAGAGTAGCTGTTGTGGTAACAGGGAAGGAGTTCGAGCATCTTCTTGGAGTGCCTGTTGCCCAGGATGGTACTGGTGAACAAATGGCTCGAGCCGTCATCCAGGAGCTGCAACGATTTGGAATTCAGGACCGCATCATTGGCCTCTCGTTTGACACTACGGCGTCCAATACCGGACTTCTGTAAGGGGCATGTATGAGGATTGAACAATTCCTTGGTCGTCGCTCTTGTGGTTACCTTGCCGTCACCACATTTATGAGCTCATTTTGAAGGAGGTCTTTCATAAGTCCCTGGGGCAAACAAGTGGTCCTGAAATCCTGTTGTTTCGACGATTTCAGCAGTGTTGAGACTTTATTAACAAAAATTGTTTCAAAACCATGATCGATGAAGAAGAGCCAGCCACTAGGTACTTGGAAGATGAACGAATCAGGATGGTGAGTTATCTTCGTGGAGGCATTGAAAGTTCATGTCACCCGAGAGAAGATTATGAGGAACTCCTCAAGCTGTCGCTCCAGGACTCCAAGAGCCCATCATCAAGCCAGGTGGATGTCGAAAGCTATCTATGTGCTGAAAATGGTTTTGTTCTGGGAGCAACTGGAACTCACCGACCGAGAGGTGAAGGGATTGCACGACGTGGCCCTTTTTATGTGTTTCATTTATGTCCGGTTCTGGCACGAGGCAGTGGTCAGTAGGTGGGCCCCGAAAAATGATCTAGACATGATTCAACTGTTGATTTCATATCCGAACAAGGACCTGGGCCAGGCTGCCTTGAGAGTTGCCAAAAGGCATCTATGGTATCTCTCGGAGACACTAGTCGGCTTGGCTTTCCTTGATGAACGGATATCGCCAAATGAGAAAGAAAAGATGTTCCAGGCCTTGAACAAACCTGCGTCGAGGAAGGAACTCAAACGACTCGAGTGGAAAAACCTGACTTTTGAAGGCAAGGATCTGAGCAACTTCGTCACTCAAAGGACGAAGACATTCTTCGACAACTTCGGCGTCGGGGATGTCGACAACGTAGAGGGGTACACCAAAAATGACGGCTTGAGAGAGTCAGTCAACGCGCTGAAAGTCGTAAACACAGCGGAGAGGGTAATTGCATTAATCAAGCAATTCAATGAATCAGTCAAGGACGAGAAGCAAAAACAATTCTTGTTGCGGATTGTTGAACATCATCGAAAGGAGGTGCCGAAAAGAACCAAGGCGGGAACGTCCTTGTACCAATTCAAAAATTGATTCGGATTTTCTGATTTTAATACTAGTTTTTTATTTCCTGTGCTTCCAAGGGAGAATTCTTTTGTAACACTGAAGAAAATTTTGTATTATTAAATTGTATTGTATTGTGTAATGTGTACTGATTTGAATTTTCCAATTTTATTATTAGAGTTTTTCATTTTCCGTGGTTCCAAGGGAAAATTTTTTCGTAACACTGAAGAAAATTGTTTATTATAAAAGGTTCAAATGTGTGTAACCCCTAAATATCACTTAATCGTTTTCAAAATTGGTGCACATCTTTCTTACATGAAAAGGAATAAAAGCACAAGCAAAATGGAGAAAAATATTGACCTTTGATATTTTCCTCTGTACGAGTGAAACACCCTAATATATATATACACACACACACACACACACACACACAGTATATGATAGAAAAGTCGCCCACACCAGGGTTCGAACCCAATACCCATTGAGTAGAAGGTGAGGGAGCTAGCTATTACACTACGATGGGTTAAAAGTTAACATAACCTCTCATATATTTAATCAGCCGAGGAAACCCATAACGCTTTCGCATCCACAGGCATTTTACGTGTTAACCCTCCCGCACTCGAGTTAATGATCAGTATTTCATTCAAACTATCTGGTGCAACGCTGCGTGCTCATGCGTGATATTCCATATACATTATACAGTATATATTATATATATATATATATATATATGTGTGTGTGTGTGTACGCCTAAGTTACTAAAAAGTAAGTTATCTTCTGTATCATATCTAACCTAACCTAAACTAAACGGGATTAAGTAACATGAGTAAGATGTTAAGTAAATGTGGGACAACCAGGTAAAGAGCCAAATTATTTATTCTTTTTAACAAGAACAAATATTTCCTACAAAAGGATAAGAAAAGGTAGAATTGCTACAGAATTTAGCGCACAACAGGAACTATACTCGGACTTAGTAAATCGATTGTAAACACGGCAAAAGGAGTTTATAACCCTTCCCCTTCCCTCCTCTCTCTCCCCCCCCACCTCTCTCTCCATCTATCTATCTAGATTGTAGACCATTCATTAATATCATACATTAGGCCTCTATATAAGAATGGCGAAGAAACATTATGACGTAAATGGCGTGTATAAATATTGTTGTACTGTGTCAAGTGTCAACTCGGGAAATGAGCGACAAGTATTTTCATTTAATGTTGAACACCCTGTAGAAAGAAAACTTTTCTTAATTTAAACAGTAAAGTTTCAGCTTTCCAACGAACTTTATTGGAAACCTATTCAAATATTTTCGTGTATAAGCTGAAAGTCTGTCTACATTTGCTGTTTTAAAAGTGACTTTCCTTCGCATTATTGTGGTGTTAGTTTGAATAAAAAAAAAAAATTTGTACCATCGGGATACACTGGGCCGTAATGTATGTGTGTGGGGCCCAGTGTATCATGACATTTGCAGTCGATCGATTGTATCACTATTCGTTTTATAACGAAGGCCTAATGTTGATAACATTAAACAATACCGTTAACATCCTCTTAGAACAGCTGCATAGAGAGATTTTATGTATTAAACTTTTATAGACTTTTATACACATTATTCCTTTATATTGTACCCAAAGGGTATTTGAATAATTTACGGTAGGGAGTATCATACCCCATTTCAATTACTTCAAATCAATCAATAATTTATAAGAAAAATAAGGCCCTCACTAAACAGGTAGCGCGGAAGAATTGTGAGCCTAAAGGCCCAGGCCTACTTTCCGGGATACAACTATTTTCTACTATTTCGTCTATATTTACATCTATAATAATGGCAGAGAGGGATGAAGCAAAGGCTCTACGTGCGATCCGAACTACAAGGAACCAACAAGGAAGACTCACAGAAGCACCTAATCGCTAAAATCTCAAGTCTGAACCGAGATTCGAACCCAGGACATTCAGATTAACGGCTAAGCGCTTTATCACTATGTTACCATGTCGGTTTACTTACATACATACATATGCAATGTGGCGTGCGGTGGGTATGTCCACAGGGTATGCTGTAGTTGCAGGGCTACGTCGTAACCAATGTCGTTACACCGTTTCCCGTTGTTCAGCGAAGTTAAGCGACATTGGGTCTGGGTAGTAGTTGGATGGGAGACCGTCCTCCGCATCCAGATTATGCAGCAACCTGTGGTTCGGATCCCACGTAAAGCTGTAGGTCCCCTCCGTCATATGACCTTAGATGTTGCGAAGGAGGTTAAAGAACCCTAATCATTATTAATGCTGTAGCTGCAAACATATATATATATAATTATATATATTACAACGGCTAGAAAAATAATGGGAATCATCTGGAGGAGCTTCCGCAGCAGAAAAGTGAACATCATGTTCAAATTATGGAGGAGTCTAGGCCTACCAATAATTGAGTATTGTTCAGTACTCACAAGCCCATACAGAAAACGAGACATTGCGAACATTGAAGCTATACAAAGGACTTTTACTTCTAAGAGAGAGGAAACAGAAAGTGAAGACTACTGGTCTTGACTACAATCACTGAAACTCTACTCTCTCGAAAGAAGGCGGAAGCGGTACACAATAATATACATATGAAAAATACTTGAGGGCTCTGTCCCTAACCTTAGAAATGAAATAGAAACAAACTGGAATGAGAGAAGAGGCAGATTTTGTACGGTTCCAGCTGCGGTAGGACGAGGGGCCATGAAAACGAGGATGGAAAATACCCTCAGAATATGAGGCCCAAAGCTTTTCAATGTCCTACCAAAAGAAGTGAGGAATCTCCAGCACACCGACCTGAATAACTTCAAGAACCAGCTGGTACAGATTCCTGTGCAAAGTCCCTGACCAGCCATTAGGGTTTCTCCTTATATGCAGATTTCTTCATCCCGGGAAATCCCGGGAATTCCCGGAAAAATGAAGCCAATTCCCGGGATCCCGGGAAATCCAGGAAATGGCTGTATATTTAAGAGAACGGTAATTTTTTTTATTGTTCAGTGATAAAATACCCTTTTAGAATTGGGATAACCAATTACTTATGCCTAGATGACCACTTTTGCATTGTAATACTTGAATTGAGTTTACCAATCAGTGGTAGCTATTTATTATTTATTAAACATAATATTTATCATGCGTACTCAGGAAAAAAGAATGGTTTCATGTATTATGATGATTTAGTGAGTGACATTAATATGCCTTTTTATTTTTGATGTAGAAAGAATAGTGAAAATTATATCTTTCTCCACAATTTTTTTAAACCCATTTTTTCTTCTTTTTTGATTCAGAGTTTATTATAAAAGTAGCTAAACTGACTAAAATGAAGAAAATGAGCATTTTTATGTAAAAATAGCCCATAAAATGAAAATAATTATTTAGCATATTTTTAGCATAAAATGGAAACAGGTTTAGCATAATTTAGCAGCAGGTTTAACATAATTTGGCTAAAAATTAAGTCATTTTAAAATTCCGAGATTTCCCGGGATATTTGTCCAATTCCCGGGATTTTCAAATCCAATAAAAACAGCCGGGATCCCGGGATTCCGGGAAAGAAACCCTACCAGCCATGCGTGGCTAGCTACGAGGGCAGGAGGAGATCAGGCAGCAATTCCCTCTTTCACGAAATCCCGCAAATGAGGCGGGATGCTACAGAGGGGTTGACCGTAGGTCGATCCTGAACCGTCGTTCGAACTCACCTAAAGTATATATATATATATATATATATATAGTGGGGAAAAAGTCTAAGGATTTTATACATACAAATAATTTGTTAATAATAAATAAATTCCAATGATATCACTGTAGTGTATGCGGTACTTTTCAAAGCAACTATAGGAATGACCCTAGGCTAGAACAGGAAGGCCCTAAGTCCTAGCCCCAGTCAGCGTCATGTCAGTAAGGATGGAATACAGCAAGGAAGAAAAAGGGTATCTTGTATCGTGGGCTATTTCTTATAATAATTGTGATGAAAGTTTGCGTTTATTTCAACAAAAATACAATAAACCACCACCAAATGCAACCACTCTTCGACACTGGAAGCTCAAATTTTTGGAAACAAGAAGCCTAGTAAAAGATTGCCTAACAAGCGGAAGGCCTGTAACAGCGACAGTAGGCAACAACAAAGAAAATGTCTTGAACAGTTTTCAAGTCGATCCAACAACTTTAAAGAGAAAAAAGAGAAAAGTTGCAGAGGAATTGGGTGTTTTAAAATTTTCAATAACAAATATATTGAAATCACAGGGGTACCATGATTACAAACCCATTTATCTCAGCTCATATACGACGATGATTCTGATAGACGGCTGCAGTTTGCAGAAACAATAAGACAAAAGTTCAACAGTGATCCAGATTTCCTTCGAAAGATCAAATTTTCAGATAAATGTGTCTTCGGTTTAACAAGTAAAGGAAACAAACACAACATTCACTACTGGGCGAGAAAAAATCTCAAAATACGATTGGGTAAACCCGTTAAAACGGCTACATTAACAGTTTGGGCGTGCATTGATTGTTGAGGACTCGTTTCCTTTGACGTATCGAGAGATACGATGGATGGCAAACACTGTTGCCAGGTATTGAGAGACAAAGTTTTGCCACAGTTTACTAATGGTGTTAGCAGGAATTGGCTTTATGAACATAATGGAGAGCCGCCACATTACTCTGCAGCTGCCCGTGGGATTCTGGATACGAACCCTGAAGGAAGATGGGTTGGGCGGCGAGGTTCCATCGAGTGGCCAACCAGATGACCTGATTTAACATCATGTGATTTCTGGTTTTGCGCTTATTTGCGTGACAAACTCTACGCTCCTGGTTTCATCTATCCAAATGTGAATGCCCTTATGCCCTTATGAAGAGTTTCACAGCGGATGGAGAACTTTTTAATGATTAAATTACAATTTAACAAAATATTTTTATAAATAAAAATCTTAGACCTTTTATTTGATTTGTTTCATCACTTCAACACTTATTTGTATAATGTTGTTAACTAGTTGTATGTATAAAATCCTTTATAAAAGACTTTTCTCCCACCTTGTAAGGGGTTCCAAAAAACCTTAGCCCCCCATTTGCAGCTTACATGTTTACTTATATCGAAATAGTTTTTAGTGATTATAAAAATATATAAAATTCTTTATTTATTGCAGGTATTAAAATTACTCTAGCTGATAAAATGATAATACAGGGTGTACATAAAGTCAGGATCTATTTTTGTGAAGCAGGATTCAGTGACGTCCATCAGTATCCCTGCACAGCTCAAATCGTTCCGCAGCATTTCTAAACACATTCTGGAGCATTTGCGGGGTTATGTTATCTGCAGCAGTTCGTATACGTGTACGTAAGTTTTCAAGACTCGTAATCTTCGTCTGATAGACGTGCGATTTGATAAAGCCCCATGCAAAGAAATGTAAAGGGGTTAAATCTGATCTCGCTGGCCAAGGTCTGTTGCTTCCGCGTCCGATCCAGCGATTTGGAAAACGTCCATTTAGATAATCCTGAACAATTTTGGCATAGTGGCAAGGAGCACCATCATGTTGATAGACGACAGTACTAACAATCCTATCCCCGTCGTCTATCAACATGATGGTGCTCCTTGTCACTATGCCAAAATTGTTCAGGATTATCTAAATGGACGTTTTCCAAATCGCTGGATCGGACGCGGAAGCAACAGACCTTGGCCAGCGAGATCACCAGATTTAACCCCTTTAGATTTCTTTGCATGGGGCTTTATCGAGTCGCACGTCTATCAGACGAAGATTACGAGTCTTGAAAACTTACGTACACGTATACGAACTGCTGCAGATAACATAACCCCGCAAATGCTCCAGAATGTGTTTAGAAATGCTGCGGAACGATTTGAGCTGTGCAGGGATAGTGATGGGCGTCACGTCGAATCCTACTCTTAATTATTTAATAAATGTTACCACTTTATCATTTTATGATTGAATTCCATATAATTTCCAAGTGCTTCACAAAAATAGATCCTGACTTTATGTACACCCTGTATAATGGCTTCTCAATTAATTGGTGATTCGGAGAGGCAACGTGTGATAGATCGCATACGAGCAATAACATTTCGGGAAGCTCGTGATGCTGGAGCCACCTTTATAACACGTTCATGGGTTGCCAAAAAGTTGCGAAGAAGTGAGGACTTCGTCAAAAGAAATTGGAATAAAACTTTGGATGAATGTGAAATGGATACAACCAAATCTGGGCGCCCAAATTTGCCACTCTCTCAGGAAACAAAGGACATCAATGAAAGCGGTACGCGTAAGCGGAAAAACAGCTGTGCTAAACTTTCTAGAGATCGAAGTGTTGAGAGGAAAGATCGTTAGTGATGAGATCATTCGACTGTACCGTCATAGGCAAGGTTTAAAGCCTTGGCATGAACTTCCAAAGCCAAGAAAAACTCAACTTAACATCGATGACAGAATGTGGTTTGCCCATTATCTTGAAGATTGGGATGTGGATGATTTCATGCATTTAGCTGTCTCCGATGAATTTTTTGTTTACGTAACACGTCGGCCTAACTACCAAAACGATCGAGTGTGGGCCACAACACCAGATGAAATCGATGACAATGAACATTATCGCGAATTATTAAAAAGTCCAGACTGTGTTGGTGTGTTGTTTTGTTCACTGCAAAGAAGCTCATGTGGGTGCTGAAGCCAAATGGTCAGAGTTGGGATGGACAGTATTTTCGTGATATTATTCTATCCCAGCATGTCATTCCTTTTCTAAGAAACCCAAAACAATGTTATGGATGTCGATCAGGTCACACTTCTGCACGATAAGGCCCCTGCTTTAAGGCATTAGCCACTCAACAGTTGTTGCGGAACCATGAGATCGATTTCTTTGGAAATGAAGAATGGCCAGGAAATTCTCCTGACCTGAACGTCTGTGAACACATTGGATCAGTTATAAAGGACAAGGTTAAATGTCTCTTGTTTCAAGAACCTGCAGCAAATCGATTTTCGAAGGATACAATGACGCAACACACTGAAACTGTTTTAGCAAATTTGCGTAACGATCAAGATCTATTCACATCACTTTTGGCAAGCTACCCAAAACGAATTCAGGCTGTCTTGGAAGCCAATGGCGGGAACACCAAGTTTTAATTGTTTCTCATTAAATGCAGAATTAAATTCTCTTTTGTAAGGTATGTTTAGTTTTACTGTACCTCTAATGGTTTAGGCCATGGGCGGGGGGGGGCTAAGGTTTATTGGAGCCCCGTATATTACAGTCCTCTCTCTCGATTTATGAAAGAGTTACGTTCCTAAAAACCCGTTCGTAAATCGAACCCTATTTTCCCATTGACTCCCATTATAGAAATTGAAGTTGAGATAAGTTCCTACAAACAAAAATCACTTCCCCAGAATGTCTTAAAATGCTACAAAAACATGTTTTTGCCCACAGTGTTTGCTGTGGACATTGTTTTTAGATCTCTACAATAATAAATATATCATATATGAAATATGAATAATAAATGCAGTTAAGTAAAATTGTAATGATTAATGTTGCTTGCAACCATTAATGACAGAAACCATTCACAACAGTAAAGACAAAATAGTTTGTCTTTACTGTAGTGAATATGGTTCAGTAATGAAAGTCTTAAATACATTTAGAACATTTTATAGGGTTCAATTTTATTTTTTAGTAATATTTACTACTACCAAAAATATTGCAGTCACCTTCAGACATCTGCTGATGCTACGAAAAAATTTCGAATTGAATTTAACGAACAATTTTGTTCGTAACTTCGAATTTTTCGTTCGTAAATCAAGCCTTCGGACAAAATTTTTTTGTTCGTAACTTCGAAAATTCGTACAGCGAGCATTCGTAAATCGGGGGATGAGTGTATATACAAGCATCATAACTTTATATTAGTTTTCGATTACTGTAGTAATATACTGACATTTTGTAATTTGACTTTTAAATGGGTAGGCGGCGCATGCCTAGCTTACCCTATATGCACGCCACTGAATTTATGCCATTTATTATGCATGCATACATACATACATACATGCCTTGTCCATCGGGTCATAATAACCCTTTCCGACCTTCTGACCCAATTCTCCAGAAGTGAAAAGCTGAGAGATTGAATGTCACAAAAGGTAAAATGATTTTGCAGTTAGGTTAACTGAACTAAGGTTAGATTATGCTAGATTAGGTTAAGTTGGTACAAATTTCGATAGTTCAGCTTGTCGCTTTCGGAAAATTTCATCAGATCAATATAGCACAAATCGGATTAGAACGTTTGCATCATCGGATGTTTTATACCATTCTCCCTTATAAGTAAATAAGGGATTCTCAACATCTAAGCTTGTAATGCTTGATCAAACTGCAAAACAAAATCACACATAAGATGCACACTAAATTTGGAGAGATAAGATAACAAAAGTTTATGACTGTTAAAAACTAAGATAAAAATTAAGATGAAATAAGACAAAGTTAAAAATACTTATAAAGATACCAAGATACACTGGACTGTATACATTATACCTTACAATAGGTGTATATTGTTTACTATAGTTTTGAGATTGCTTCCATGTATGCACAAGTTTTTTAAATAATATTCCTTCAGTCAATGGATAACTGAACCAATTTTGTGGAATGGAAATTTTTATCGACGACTTTATGCACCTAACTTAAAATTTTATCTAATATAAAGCCAGTACCCGTGACTTATAGGGTAACAGTGTTTTCCTCGTAACGAAGTGAAGACACTAAGGTCATGGGTTCGATTCCCGACTGTGTTGGTTAATAATAATAATAATAATCCAGAAATTTGCGGACTGGACCACATTAGTCTGGCTTCAGCGCCATGTCATTTTCTGGAGCTCTTTTGAATGATTATTATTATTAACCTAACCTAAATTAAATTAGCGATTGTCCAAAATGAGATGATGATGATGATGATGATGGTGTGTAACCTCTTTAACCTCTTTAGGTTCGTTTCATTTTATGACTGAATTCTTCTACACCAAAATTATGTCTCTTCACTATTGACTATTCTTCGCCAAAAAAAATTAATCCCGAAAAACCAGTGTGTTAGTTGGTTGTTTTATCGGTTCTCCACTTCATCGAAATATGCCGCTTTCTCGTACTAAAAGTACTTCGTGAAGTCACGTGAGGTTAGAAGTAGTTCGTGATATTCACTGAGAGCAAAGGGCCTACAATTACATTCTGTTTACTATTATATACTTCATCCTATAGAAGAATTGGACTCATGAAGTCAAACGAGCTTTCTTAATATCATTATTTAAAACAAATTAACTAAAATTGACGAAATTAACTAATTAACTAAATTTAAAAAATAATGTGTATTTTAAAATTCATTTGGAATGAAATTCACTATAAAATAGCATCCCAAAAACTACGACAAATATGGAATATAGATTTTTAACATTTTTCCCACAGCTTCACCCTAAAACGTTACCAAACTTACTAAATAAGTAACTTTAGAACTGCCTAAAGTATATATATATATATATATATATACACACACACACACACACACTATATATATATATATATATATATATATAATATATATATATATATATATATATATATATACAGGTAGATACGCGAGGTTTCAGCTAAGAAAACACATCACTCAAATAATTAATTATACTAATGGCTTTAACCGACACGAAGATCTTCTTCATCCAACTCCAACAAACCTGACGAAAAAAAGGGATCAACGAATTATGAATTTGGTAATTTTTTTTTTCCACACTCTTCGTCTCGAATTATGGGAAGAAACATTCACAATTTTATATCATACTTCAAATCGAAATATTTAACAAAACTTTCTAAAAATTATAAATTTTTTAACCTAAACAATCCAATTTCAAGAACTTTGCATTGAAATGAGCCACTCGTAACTGAGGTATGGATTATATAGATTATAGAATATGTACAATTGTACTGTGTAATAATAATGTACAATGCAACTGGTCACAAGTTAAATTTAAAGTGTATATATATATATATATATATATGGCGGGTCGTGGTTAAGATTGTACATTAAGCTCTGCTGTAGGTCCAAGGGGGGAAGAAAAGTTTGACTTTCCTCAACTAAACAATTTGGGCAGAAACAAGACCAGGACCACACATATATATATATATATATATATATATATATACACGAAAAATTGCGTCACACTTCTGACATTTGTCTTTATAAAAATAAGTTATCGATATCTTTATTCCAATGCAGTTAGTGGGAGTACTGTATATACTTCAGAAGATTAGATGAAACTATAACAGTAACGCCTCTGTCATGTACAATAGCTTAAATTCAGCCTTTTCCGCTTTCTGATCGAACCCTGAAATAGAATTTATTTTTTCTTAATGCATTTATCTGCCGAAGCTAACTTTATACCCCTTTTGTGACCTTCTGAGACATTTTCGTTATATGAATAAAATAATTCCTTCCCAAACTCCGTTCCAATCACCTTAACAACTTACGAATAAAAATTTTAATTTAGATTTCATGAGGGTAAATCTGTTGTACTTTTAGTTGGTACACCTCGCATAATCATTAACTGACATACATATATATATATATGTAGCGGATCGACAAGAAATACACCAACAAATAGACAGATCCTTTACTTCCACGCTATCATCAAAGAACTTGGAAAACACACGTGGGCAAGGAGTCAAACAATGGAGAGTCTGTTTCTTCCCCCAGGGCGCGAACGCAAATCCTTATCAACTAAAGGACGCGCTCACAAAGCGTCTTCTTAAGATTTGGTGTGAAGTTCTACGTCACAGGAACTACGTATAAAAGCGAGCACCCACTCTCACTCCCTCTCACTTCGTTAGCGCTTCCATTTCGTTCGACTACTCTCTACGTGGTCACCCCTCATCAGCTTTAACCGGCTCAAGACCAAGGCTCACTTCAACACCACATTCAAGAAACGAAGCATCATTGGAAGTGATCCACCAATACTGCCGCAGCAAACCCCAACGGCATCAGGAATTCCCCTTGGTCTCTTCATTACCGCATAAACCGGTTATCAAGCATCTTCGAGAGCACCGGCAAGGTTGCAACGCTACGAGAAGCATCCTCAAGGTGGACACATTGCGTGACTCGACGGCGAAAGCTACAAGCCCAAATCACTCCACAACTGGTCCGCTTTTACCGCTTTACGAAGAACGGTCGTCTACGAGACTCCATTAGGCCCATCATACCTTGACCTACGGAACAAACTTCCAAGAGACAACCACAACCGGGCCTACATCTCCTTCGCAAAAAGGCCTAATCCACGACGCGACCAACGCGTGAGCGACCAGCTTCCACAGGACGATCAACGACACTCACGGTATTAGTTTCCTTCTCAACACTCCTTCCACAGCGTCACATCGTCCGGGTAAGCTAAGTACATCATATTCTAAGTACTCTTGAAGCCTACATTAGCCTACCGCCGAACAGCAGGCTACTCTCCCAAAGTGAGTAATTAACGTTCCAATTGACTCCCGTTAATAACGCAGTAGACCATTTTCCTAATTCAAGTGTCCTTCAGAACCTGTAATTCACATCATCCGCTGTTGTGTTCACTATTGTATTTGTGCGATAAATAAGTTCTCTACTGCAGGCCTAATTCATATACAGTGTGTATTTCCCTCAACTATCCTTAGGCCTATCCCAAACGCACGGGCATTCTTTATATCATTGCTAGGCCCATTCAATCATCTAGCCTACTTAATCAGAGTGTCATGTTTTCCATTAAATGTACCAAACGCACGTGCATTCTTTATATCATTTACTAGGCCCATTCAATGTTCTATGTTGCATGCCATTTACATACCATCGATGAGTATTATTTATACGTGTCAATTAAGCTATTAACATTTCATCTTATTAGCTAGGTCTATGTTATAAGCGTAACGTAAACTATCAATTACCGTTAGTTCTTTGTTATACCACAGTGAATAAATAACGGCTTTATTTTCACAATAAAACAAAGTACCGAGACTTATTCTATTCAGTGTACCAAAACGTACGCGCTTTCTGTGTCATTAATAGGCCTCTTTCACAGATCATTTATGCATAATCTGTAGCTTCCCTAATCAGTGTATTACCTAACCTATTTGTTATATTATTACGTACATGCATTATGTTTGTATTCACTAAGCCTCATATTTCAGGTTGTGTCCCATTTTTGTATACCATTAAGCCTCACATAAGCGGGCGCATTTCAAAGGTCATTATCGAATTGTTAAGCCTTCTAGTCAGTCTTTCCATTGTATTTTCACTGTGAAAATTAATATAAATATTTTCTTAATTAAACTACAAAAAAACAATATAAGGTGTCTTTTATAACCTTAACATTAATTTGCTTGGATGTAAACCAAGATGGTGACCTCGCATGACTCCAGATTCCTGGGATCTTGGGAGCATTGCTCCAGTAAATTTGACCATGAGAAAAAGTAAATTTGGGTTTGGGTTTTGTTCATCCGCTAGACGTTATGCAATTTTTTTGCGTATACGTTCTTGTACAAACCAATTTTTTTAAATTACAAATTTAGTTATTTTAAGTTTAGTTGGTAATTCCATATTTAACAATTATTTTTATTTTTTGTTAAGCTTCAATGTTTTGATAATTAAAATTTTATTAAAACGTATATTTTTTTAATATAAAATTATCAGGATTGGACTATGTTCCATTGATCTCGGCCAGGTTTGATAAATTGGCCAGATAATTACTTGTGCAGTTTTAAGTAATCCACCATGACTCTAGAATTGAAAAGTTTAATTAATTAAGTTTAAACTTACTTTTACTTACTTTAACTTACCTACTTTTACTTACTCTTCCTTACTTTTACTAAGTTTAAAGCACTTACTTTTACTTACTTTCATTGTACTATATTTACTTACTTTTACTCACTTTTACCAACTTTTACTTATTTTGTATTTTTTCAGGTAGTCAATAATCAATAATGGATCCTAATATTGATGAAGTTGGAGAGAAAAGTGAGGGTGTTAAAAGGGGTTACTTTTGTGGTCAATGCAAGAACAAATATTCAAAGAAGCAAAACTGGGAGGAACATTTTAATTCCAAAAAAAATATTTGTTACAATACAAGAGGTCCCAGAGTTTGGGCCCACAGCTTAGATATTGCAGTAAAGAAATACCAGGATGAAGTGCAGCAAAGAGATACGGCAAAGCAGTCATTTAGTTTGTTCACAAAATGTGCTAGTGCTAGACCTCAGAAAAATGAACCAACTTCATCAACTGCTAATCTAGAAAATGAAACTTTTTCACTAGATGTTTCACAGACTGAAGAAAGTGCTTCTCCTCCAACAAAGATTATGTTGCAAGTAGCTCAAAAAACCACAGTTAGTGCAGAATTTGTAGAAAATATATTTTATAAAGAAGGAGGGAAAACTGTTATGTTAAGAGTGATGGAAACAATTTCCAAATTAGCTAATGGAGGAAATGCAAATGATGTAGTTTCTGAATTTAAGCACGATACCACAGGGCAGCAAAAGGAACTAACAGCTGAGGATTACATCCTAAATGAAGTTTACAAATACATCAAGAAACGTTCTGATTACTACCAGGTTGCTGAAGTTGCTAGACCATCCAGAACCAGATCTGAAAGTAGTTTACAAAAGACTCAGTGATAAATTGGCTGACAGAATATATAGAACAGCTGTGGAAAGGAATCACAGAGAGATTAAAGCATTTTGATAAAGATGGATCAACTGCCTGGAGTGAAGCACCAGCTGAAGGGACATTCTCCATTCTTGGTTACATTGTTGAACACAAAGGATCCATTAAGCCATCTCATTTGACTAAGCTGTGCAGAATTGTGAAGGAGGGTCCAGCTCCAGGCACTACAGTAGATCTGCTGTAATGATCACACAGAAAGCCATTGATCAGTGGCCAAGCATACATGGCGGTAAATTCACAACAAATGCCTACATGCAAGGTCTAACATCGTCCACTGTTGCTGCTGCAATGAATAAATAAACTTAAGGCGAGTTATAAACTGTACATTATTGTATTATTATGTTTAGCTAAAACAATTTGTAATTGGTATGTCGTCAATTCAAGAGTTTACTATCATTAACCTATCTAGTGGTGTAAGGGGAAAAAAAGTAAATTCAGAGCTGTGCTCCAGTAAATTTTTTCAAATCTGGAGTCATGACCTCGCTGCCATTTCGGTCACTTCCAATAGTATGGTGGACCTAATCAAATAACCATTCATTCCAATCGGTGATACTGTATAACAATATAAATTATTTAACCCAGCCTTTCATTAATAAGCAATCAGTCATTGCACCAATAAATCATTATCACTTTAAACGGCCAAAACTAGGTCCACTATATATATATATATATATATACACGGTGAACCAAAAGTAGGTGGACAGTAGGTTGAATACGGTTTGTGTTATATTATATTATAACTATGGTGTTCATTATAACTATGGTGTTTGTGTTATATTATATTAAATATTATAACTAAATTTATTTAAATTTTATTTTGTATTATAGTATACAAAAAAATTAAATATGTATTCTCAAAATAAACGTTATCATTTACTGTCCACCTACATTTGGTTCACCCTATATATATAGAGAGAGAGAGAGAGAGAGAGTTGACAAAAGTAAATAGACACCACGATGATTGTCCTCAAGAACAAATGGTAAAGCTCGCCAATGGAATGCCAGAAAGTGCATTAGCTTTACATAATTCAAAGGAGAAATCAACACGATTCTAACTATGTTGATTTAATAAGTTTGCTATTATTCATTGACTTTTATGATCAAATCAAACACTATGGAAAAACCAAACTGTGTCTATTTACTTTTGTCAACCCTCTATATAGGCATGAAGTTTATGATTGTGCGAATGTGTATCAACTAAAAGTACGACAGCTTTACCTTCAGGAATTCGAAATTGAGTTTTTTATATTCGAGTTATTAAGGTCTCCTGCAGAGAAAACTACGAGTTCGTATAAGTTACAGACCAAACTGGCCTGTACAAGTTCATACATATTACAGACCTTACTCGCTTTAGCGCTCTGTTCTTAACGAACATTTTTTAACGATATGGAACATACCGGGTGATCCATTTAAAACCGTACCTAAATTACAAACTTTTTTAATTTCGGTAAGGTTTCAAATGGATCATCCTGTATATACTACCACAGTCTCTTCTTACTTTTAAATACAGTACTCACTCATTTATCCGTGATTGTATACATATAGCTCGATTTCACGGTTAACTCAGTATACTCTGCCGCTATCCGCCACCACTGACTGGCTTTCCACCTTGTTCGCCACTACACACAGTAGTATTCTATTACAGCAAATATACAATTAAGAAGTTTGTACTCACCACGTGACGTGA
Source organism: Bathynomus jamesi (assembly GCA_023014485.1). NCBI lineage: Eukaryota > Metazoa > Arthropoda > Malacostraca > Isopoda > Cirolanidae > Bathynomus > Bathynomus jamesi. The sequence goes on along the minus strand of JAJOZX010000582.1, from coordinate 634,714 downwards.
AAATATACAAGCCACAAGCGCGCATGTGCACTCTCTGAAGCGTGGAGAGACACTGACTGAGGCGCGTTGTGGTGGGTTGATGTGAGACGAACCGCGGAGGTAAACCGCGCCAAATCACGGTTAATTCGGTGTTATGATCACGGATAAGTACATTATGGTAACAATTATTAAATCACGGTTAACTCGATTCACAATTGAGTGAACCACGGATAACCGTGTGAGTACTTGTAGTATGACTACGCATGACGTTGTTTATAATTCAATAGCTGTCAGCTGATACGTTTTCTGAAGTTGTTATTACGAGTTACATTTTAAAACTTGCACTTCCTTTGTTGTAGCATTTCGTGGAGAAATAAATTCATGTTTACGTGTAAAATCTTTCAATAAAAAGTTTCATCGAAACTGATGATAACATTTAAGAAGACAAATCTAAAATCGACCGAAGATATCGAGCGATAAGATGAACAGTGTTCATTTAAACGGGGTCAATCGAAGATGATTGGAACACCTGTCGAAAATAGTTCTCACTTCTGTGCAAAAGTTTGTGCCTAAACGCGTATCTTCAGTATAGGGATTTAATGTTATGACACGGGGAATTAAGTGTTTAAATGAATAAACTTACAATTAGTGGTTACTAAACCTTATAATATCAGTCTTAAAGTCTTTATATCGAGGTCAAATAGTAAAAAGGGAGTCAGTGTAAGAGGAGAGCGGGAGGACAAGATGTATCACTACAAACTAAATTCAAATTATACCTTTTTTACCGGTCATTTTACTTACCTGGAATTGGAGGGGTTATCAAAAGATGTATTGGAAAACATATTCACGAGCACAAATGCACATACAGGGCTGCACAAAGTCGGAAAAGAGGCAACAGACGGACACAAACAGCTCAACACACACGCTAAGACTACACGTTGGCTGAAACAGCTGATTGCAAATGTGGCATCTTAAAGCTCAGTCGCTCATGGTTTTCAGCTTGAATATCTCATGACAAGACAAAAACGTACATCGGAGAATCGATAACAATTCCACAAAGGTTAAATATTTTCGTTCCCTTTAATTATATTTTAAAAAAGACACAATGACAAAAAGTTGAATATCATTAATTCTGTTGCAAGAAGTGTATGGTAACTTTCAACTCTATTTTGAAGATCAACACAGCTCTCACGAAAGATTGCCAAACGGAATGACGTCATTTTTCTGAGTTCTGATGTCATGAATTTTATATGTATATTTATGTGTGCTGGCATTTAGTTTATGTTTTAAGAGCATTTCAGGTATTTAGAGTACGATACAGGAATTTATCTTTGAAACTTGATGTCCGATGAGGCCATTTAAGTAAGAAAAATTGCTGCTCGAGACCTCATCATCTTATGTGCCACAGAAAAACGTTCAAAAGTTTTGTAACTGAAACAAAGACCAATATATATATATATATATATATATATATATATATATATATATATATATATGATGTAGGACTCGAGATCGGTCTCAAGATTTTTTTTCTGGTCTCGGTCTCGAGTGTTTTGGTCTTATCTTGTTTTAAGTAAGCAGTTAACTACTGAAAACTGTCACAAACTACAGTATGAATTTGTGAATAAATTATGAGTAAATTTTGTATTTGTCACTTGATAAACTCTTTAGAATTTTTATTCCTGAATGTGAAATACAGAGCTTAGGAATTAAGCATTACACAATAGTGAATACAGACAAAAATTACATATGGTCTCGGCCATGGTGGTCTTCCCTACATCACTGATATATATATATACTACTGCCATTTTGTAGGGTTTAGCAGTTCTTTATTCCAAGAGAAAAGTACCAGGATATGTGTCGAGTTATATATATATATATATATATATACACACACACACACACACACACCTTAGTTTTGCTTCCGCCCAAATTGTTCATTCCGACGAAGGTCAAGATTGTCACTCCACCTTAGAATTACAGTTTAACGTGGAATCCGAACCAGGCCTCACCAGCAGCCCAGCGTCTTAACCCCTAGGCTACCCATGGTACCCATTCATCTATCTACCAATTTCTTTATTATGTGGAAGGATAAACAGCTGGGTTTTGCTGCGCGCCGCTTGCTGTCACCGGGTCTCGATCCCGGGGCCGATGAATTCATAGTCAGTGACGCTAACCACTACACGATCGAGGCGCGTGTGTATATATATATATATATATATAAGTAGGTATGAGAAGAGAGCAAAAATCTGTAAAAAATCGCTTGAATTTACATATTACGAGTGGAAATTAGTTGTGAATGGCAACAACACTTTTAACTTATTACAGTCATTAGAAAAACAAAACAGAATAATCAAACTGAACTTCACAATTATTTATTATCATTACATACAATTATTATAATTATATATAATTTAAAAGAAAAATTCAACTAACTCCATGGGCCTATTTTTTGTCGCAAACTTGACTTTGAGCGCCATCTATTGAGCAAAATATTCATGATACACAATTTATGTATTTTTTAGTTTATCCCATTGCGTTTGTAACATTTCTTTTACTCACCTATTCTGATTTATGGTTAACCGCGCTATTCTCATAATTATTCCACAGATATAAAATCGTAATGTCGTGAATATCGTGAATTGTGAAAAGTGTCACATGAACGATTTCAGATGTTATAGAATGGAGTCGTACCTGGATTTGGGTGTCTTCAAACGTGTTAAAATCATGTTTTGTTATCATTCCACATTATTCATTCAAAAAGATTTTAAAAATTCAAATAGTTTTTTTTATTATTACGAGCAGAGCCTTCGGCTCACTGCCCTACGGGCGCTGTTTGTCCTTCGCAAACTCGCCTACGGCGAGGGCACCTTCGGTGCCTGGGTTACCCCTTTGGGGGAAGGTCATTCTCCCTCTCCCCCAAAAACCCATCACCCCCCTTTATGCAACTTGGGAGGGCTAACCCCACTCCCCATTACCCCCATCCCTCTCCCCATTACCCCCACCCCTCTCCCCATTAACCCCACCCTTCCCTCATTACCCCCCAGGGGGAAGGGGGCTGGCACCTTACAACAATTGATCAACATTGCAACTGCATATATGCACTTTATTTTTTTTATTTTTTTTTTTCACTTTTTCATGTATTTTTTTTATTGGTATACGATTATTATTTATTTTATTTGCTGAACTTAAAAATCAATACATTTAATGATTTTTTGTTAATTGGAGAATATTTACAATTTTGTGAAGAATTTAGGGGGACCATGATCCCCTTGCGGTAATCTGCACCACACACACACACACAAAATATATATATATATATGGAACACGATTGGTGTAGTAGTGGAAATCCTCAAAAGAAGACAAGACGCCTCGTTCAGAACAATTCCAGATGAGCCGGGAGTACCTGGTTATGTGAAGTAATGAAACCAATTCTCTACTTCACCACAACAACTCAAGAGGAGGGGCTGACTTCCGTGAAATGGGGAATCATCTCACGGAACACCTGAAAGGTTGAAAGGTGTGTGTATATATAATATATATATATATATATATATATATACACACAGCAACCATTAAAATTTTTAGCTTCACACGAAACCAATGGATCAAATTTTGTGAAGCTACATTCAAATCTAAGCTCTTATTGGCTGAAATTTTTTGTATTCAAAATTGTTTGTATGAAAATATTTACGTGTTATAATGGAGTATGGACTAACTAGATATACTATGCACACATGAGGTCCGTCATTCACGACAGCGCTTGCGCGATATCATATTACAGACGAAGTTTGAACGTTGCTTGATTGGATTCGGAGGGATTTGTATGGATGCGGATAACTGTTAATCCCAATTAAACTACTCTTTAATGTTTACTTACGATAGGATTAGCTTAGGCTCGCTCAAGTTAGGTTAGGTTGCTGGATCATATACATCCGGTTACTTTAGATTAGACTATGATATAGATTAAGTTAAATTAACCTACAGCAGGTTAATTAGATTAATTTAGATTACAGGGTTACGTTAGGTTAAATTACGTTTGCTTAGGTTTTACATTATATATATATTCTCTCTCTCTCTCTCTCTCTCTCTCTCTCTCTCTCTCTCTCTCTCTCTATATATATATATATATATATATATATATACAGTATATATATATATATATATATATATATATATGTGTGTGTGTGTGTGTGTGTGTGTATACGTTTGTTAAAATTTGAAAGTATTTTTCTTTTTATCGGCACGCCTCATTATGCAGAAATTCTTAAGGTGTGCAAGAAGGAGGTGAGAGTGAGGGAGAGGGAGGGGTAGGAAGGGGGTAGGAAAGGAGTGAGAAAAGATGCAATTCCCCTTTTAGGAAGAAGTTAAAAAGCGTGATAACAAATGAGCTTCCCAATAAAAATAGATTTTCGTTGACTTTATTTTCTTGTAAAACATTCTTTGTTTTCACTGCACTCATCTGCTCCCATCTTTGCTTTCGCTCACAAAAATTGGCAGATTCACAGCTAAATTTTACTTTTCTCCTTTGCAGCATAGTTTCATTAATCTCTCTCTCTCTCTCTCTCTCTCTCTCTCTCTTCTCTCTCTCTCTCTCTCTCTCTGTGTGTGTGCGTAACTCGTTTGATTATGTCCTTGTTCTTGTATTGAGGTTACGTCTTTATTTTACCGCTATACAAAAATGTAAAAACGTTCCAGCAACGAAGGATCGATGCCTCTTTATGGATCTTGTTTTACGTACGAAAGTGGGGAAATTCAAATTTATTTATATTATTAAAAGTCACATGTTGGCCTTTATGATTGAATCTTCATCGCGTCACACCGACGGATGCATTTGGCAACTGAAGCAGACTTCTAATCATGAACTTAGACACATTTTTAGTAACTGAAATGTGGGTTAGAGCCACCGTAGAGTGTTTTGGTTGAAATTTTGAACATATGAGTACATTGTAAAAATTACAACCATTATTCTTTTTAATCTTTTTCATTTCACGTTGTTTGTATATCGACTGTGCATATAGTTTATAATTGAAAGTTCTTTAATACTCTTAATTATTACTTCATCAAATGGACAACAGTTTTTTCAGAGCGTGTTATTGCATTATATGGCCTTATACAGGTATACAGGTTTAAAATTTATGTAAAAAAAAGTATACCTCCGTACGCATATTTCACAAATAGCGTATTTTTAAGGGATGTATTTGTGACATAAGAAGCTACTCTGGCTTTTTTATTTGCTTTTATAAACTCCAAACCTATTTCCTGATGCTAAAAAGTACTAAACAAATCTATCCTACCTCATCGATACCCATCTGATTCTGCAGAAAAAAACATGCTCAGCATCAGCTTACTCTAATCTAACCTAACCTAACCCAGCTTTACAAAAGCTAACTTAAATTAATCTAACTTTAGTTAACTTAACTTAACATGCAAAACCATTTTATTATTTGCAATAATTCCGAAGAATTCGTTGATGGGGCCCCGACAGAAGGTATACAGTATATATATATATATATATATATATATATATATATATATATATATATAATATATATATATATATATATATATATATGTGTGTGTGTGTGTGTGTGTGTGTGAGTGTATCGATAGAGAGAAATATAGGCTTTTAAAAAACCATATACTCAATACGCCTTATTTATGTATGGAGAACTCGTATATACACAAAGCATTTGTTATATGTTGGATAGTTCTGATTCTGATCGTATCGTACGCAAATACACAACCCGAAAATAACCCGAAAAAGGCGTAGAGGAACGTTCCGTTTAAAATCCTGAATACAAAGTCAGTCACGTTCATTAAGCAAACAGACGTGAAGATGAGGTGAATGGAAAGGAGAAGAAACATTAAGTGAACGAATGAAGGACCACCGTGAATAGAGCTGAAAAGAGTGATGGATGAACCAACAAATGTTGACAGACAAACATCTGAGAGACACGGTGTCAACAAGGGGAAGAGACGACTGTGGGGTTCAAATCGATTATTTACACTCCGCCTCACCATCTTCAATCGAAGGAAAACATACAGAACTTTCACATACCGACAATACATGTAGTGCGCAGGAAACGAATCAACAATATTTCACTATATATATATATAATATATATATATATATATATATATATATATATATATATATATATATATATATATATATATATATATATATATATATATATATATAATAATAATGTTATAATGTTATAATGTTATAATGTTTCAGACCAACAAAGACCCTAGGATCCACTCATGGCTGGTCTACCTAACTGTGTTCGTAATCGTGTATTGTGTATGTCCTCCGTGGTGGCGGAGGGGACCTACAATTTTACGTGGGTTCCGAACCACAAGAACATAAGAAACTTATTTAAAAACTGCCGGTAAATTGGCAACGACCAATTTTTACGAAACTAAATAATTATCAATTTAAAAATAATTAATTATCGGTTTAAAACTAAAGATAGAATCTCTCGGTCCAGAGGAGCAAGTCATAATAGACTACTATCCACAAATATGTTACATTCTATATCTATTTATAACGGACATGCAATATATCAGATCCAAAGAATCCAGTCAATTTCATTACGGTATGAAAATAAAAACCCACTCTAATAGACAGAGTTTATTTCCACGACAGTTTCGACGCCCACTGGCATCCTCCTCGGGTGGATGCCAGTGGATGCCAGTGGGCGCGTCGAAACTGTCGTGGAAATAAACTCTGTCTATTAGAGTGGGTTTTTATTTTCATATTTTGACCTTCACGTAGAAAAAAGTGAAGTTTTTTTTTGCATTTTTCATTACGGTATCCATCAAGTCACGGTCCATATCGATTGCGGACCAAGTCAAAATTTACAACCATATACATTATCAATTTAAAAATAATTAATTATCGATTTAAAACTAAAGATAGAATCTCTCGATCCAGAGGATCAAGTCATAATAGACTACTATCCACAAATATGTTACACTCTATATCTATTATATAACGGACATGCAAATATATCAGATCCAAAGAATCCAGTCAATTTCATTACGGTATCCATCAAGTCACGGTCCATATCGATTGCGGACCAAGTCAAAATTTACAACCATATACATTACAATATATACACTTACGAGGAAAAGTGTAGTTGTGGCTGTAAAGACTGTACAGGAATGTAGAAATGTGTGTGCACCCATTATGGGTCTCCCATTTAAAGGTGTTTGTGGGGCAAGTGAAGATCATGAGTTTTCAATACCTCACAGTACTATGGGGGCACCGCTCGGCAGAGGAATCTCTTTAAATGGGGTGTGTAAGGACAGAGAGTATCCCCTAACCCAAGACGCTGCCTCCCTATATCCCACAACACTTGTGTTGAGCTGTGGGATCTATCCCCACAAAGCCTTAATTTTACTACCTTAAACTATAACACTTTCTATCAACATGCGCGTCCAATCGATTCTTAAACATGTTTATAGACGTGCTACTAATTACTTCTACCGGCAAACTATTCCAGCTATTTACTATTCTATGCGTAAAAACGTTTTCGCAACTGCTGTCTCGAACCTTCTACTTGTCAACTTACACCCGTTATTTCTAGTCCTATTATATTGAGATATTTCGAAAAAGCTATCTCTATCTACGTTATCAAACCCATTCATAATTTTGAAAACCTGGATTAGATCACCCCTTAACCTCCTAGTCTCGAGTGTAGTCAATTTAACTCTTTAAGCCTATCCTCGTACGACTTTGACCTAAGAGACGGAATCATCTTAGTTGCTCGTCTTTGAACTCTTTCGATTTTGTCTATATCTTTGCGCATATGCGGATTCCAAAATTGGACCGCGTACTCCAAATGGGGTCTAACTAATGATTTATAAAGAGGAACTATAATATCGCGCGATTTGTACTCAAAATTTCGAGCTATAAAACCTAACACTTTGTTCGCCTTAATGACCGCCGCTGTACTTTGTTTCGCTACTTTTAAATCACCAGTGACTATAACTCCTAAATCTTTTTCCTGCTCTACGCTTGTTAAATCTTTCCCTGACATACTATACGCAAAATTACCGTTACGCGAACCTATGTGCATAATTTTGCACTTATCCACGTTAAATCTCATTTGCCATGTGACTGACCAATCACCGATTTTATTCAGATCTTCCTGAATTTTACCTCTATCTTCGTCATTAATCGCCCTACCACCCAGCTTCGTGTCATTCGCAAACTTTGAAACTGTACTGACTAGGCCGACATCTAAATCGTTAATATATATAAGAAAAAGCCAGGGGCCCAATACAGAACCCTGAGGAACGCCACTCGCTACATTAGCCCAACACGACTCCGCTCCATCAACGACCACCCTCTGTTTCCTGCCTCGCAACCATTCTTCTAGCCAATTTATTACTACACCCCTGATTCCATGAGCCTTAGTTTTTTCAATCAGTCTTTTGTGCGGCACGGTGTCAAACGCTTTTTGAAAATCTAAATACACTACATCAACCGCCCGATGTCTATCGTAAACGTTAACCACGCTTTGGAAAAATTCTAAAAGATTAGTTAAGCAAGATTTGTTTCGCCTAAAACCGTGCTGCGTATTTCTAACCAGATTATGCACTTCTAAGTGTTCGACTATACGATCCCTAATTATTGATTCCAGTAGCTTACCTACAACAGACGTTAAACTGATTGGCTTATAATTTCCCGCCGCACCTTTATCGCCTTTCTTAAAGATAGGTGTTACGTTTGCTAACTTGAAATTATCTGGTACGCACCCCTCAGAAATAGACGCATTAAAAATCTTTGTTAGCGGCACAACAATGCTATCTTTTAATTCTTTTAGTTGTGTGGGATATATGGAATCCGGACCCGATGATTTACGCGTTTTCATTTTATCAATATAGCGCATTACTTCCCCTTCACTAACGACAATATTATCCAAAATATTACCATTATCAAAAGGTATTATGTCTATGACCGTAGGGATATTCGTTACATCTTCTATAGTAAAAACTGATGTAAAAAATTCGTTTAGCAAGGTAGCCATTTCCTTGTTTTCAGAGACTAGATCTCCATTTCCATTTTTTAATGGACCTAAGACACTTTTTACTGGATTTCTATTATTGACGTATTGAAAGAATCGCTTGGGGTTTTCTTTACCGTCACGAGCTATGGAGATTTCAAATTCGCGTTTTGACTTTTTTATTACACTTTTAGCCTCACGCCTTAGAGATATGTAGTTGTTTCGTAACAACAGATTATCTTTATCGCACTTGTATAGCCTATAAGCCCTCTCTCTACTCTTTATAATGTCTCCTACTCTAGAAGTAAACCACAAGGGCTTGTTGTTTACTTTCGCACGCTTAATTTTGTACGGTACACATTCCTCATTTATAGTCCTAAATACCGTTACGAACGATTCCCACAATTGATTTTACACTCGCTCAGTGCCCTTTTTATTTTAGGGGTGCCTTTTTTTCTTTGGAACCCCCTTACTGAAATGCTTTGATCCACCCTTGGTATGTATGTATATATAACACAGATAGGGAGACTTAGGGAGAGAAAAAGATGTACACACACACACACATAATATATACAGCATATATACACACAGAATATATATCTATATATATATATATATATATAATATATATATATATATATATTTTATTTTTTTTTCGTGTATATATATGCGGTATATATATGTGTACATCTTTTTCTCTCCCTAAGTCTCCCTATCTGTGTTATACATACATACATACCAAGGGTGGATCTAAGCATTTCAGTAAGGGGATCCAAAGAAAAAAAGGCACCCCTAAAATAAAAAGGGCACTGAGCGAGTGTAAAATCAATTGTATTGTTTTATTAGATCAGTCTCATTCAAATAAGATATAAAATAAAAAGCTAATTTGGGTCAACAATTATTGCAGAAAATTTTTCAAATAATTACAAATGTCTTGCCAATTAAAAGAACTATCCACTTGAAAAAAGGGCACTTGCAAGAAATTGAGGGGGGGGGGGTCCCGGACGTCACCAACTCCCCCTCTAGATCCGCCCTTGCATGTGTCAGTTGTTTTAAAAGATTTTAAAATTCTTATTTAATATTAGCTGTATAGCAACCGGCCAGGACTTAATTCAGAACTTGAAGTGCCCTTTTTTGAATGGTATACTCGTTATTTCACCCATTTCGATTAGAAAGTAATCACAGAAAGGTCACGATCAACAATTCTTTTTCGAAATTTATACTACTGACAGTTAGTTCTGGTGGATTTACATAGTATTATATTATATGATTATTGTACAGGGTGTTAAAAAAGAAACGCAACCCATTGGAGAATGCGTATATCATTTAACCCAACCCTTTTCTTTTCTATTTTGGGTTGCGTTTCTTTTTGAACACCCTGTATTACGTGAGAAGTATTGAACAAAACCGTTCTATAGATTGATCTTGACATTATGACTACATTTTCGAATTAATTAAGAAAAGATGTTTGAATTAAGTTTACTGTTTTGTATACAGGGTGTTTCACAACCGGTCTGCCATACTTTGGGGTGTGATTTGGGGATGATATCGAGTAAAAAAGTTAATACAACACAGGTGCTATTTCCAACCGTTGCGGAGCTACGGGCGTTTTAAGATGTGCAAACAACAAATCCCTACTTGTGTGTAATTCGATAGATGGCAGCACTGGTGGTAGTTTCGGTTAACAAAGTTACCACTACTAATCCTCAGTTTTTTCTTTCAGTTGGTTCTGATCTGTGGTACGAGACACTGTGTTGCGCTAAGGTGAACAATCAAAATGAATCAACAGTTCACACCCGCTGAATACGCTGATATCCATTTCATTTATGGATTCTGTGATGGTAACAGCAGAGCGGCAGTTGAGGAATATCTAAGAAGTTTTCCGAACCGCCGAATACTGAACAGGCAAGTGTTTAGTGACACACACCAGAGATTAAGGGAAACAGGGACAATTGTTCTACGTAACTAAGAACATGTAGCACGACGGCCCGTTGCTGTGGAGGAGCGCATACTGGACCTAGTACAACGTAGCCCAACTACCAGTGGTCGAAGGATTTTCAGACGAATTGGTGAACCCGCATCACGTGTATAGCGAACCATACATGATAAGGGTTTGTATCCCTATCATTTGCAACGTGTGCAAGCTCTTCAACCGGATGATTACGATAAACGTGTTCAATTTCGCCAGTATTCTTAATCGCATACTGTTTAGTGATGAAGCACAATTCATTCGGGATGAAATTAACAATATACGAAATTCCCACTTGTGGTCCGCCGATAATCCTCACGGTATCGTTGAAGGAAACTTCCAACATCGATTCTCGGTGAATGTTTGGTGCGGTGTAATTGGAGATCAGCTAATTGAACCGTTCGTTTTGGAACAACGATTAACTGCTAATATTTATCTGAACTTCCTGACGAACGAATTGCCGCTTTTGATGGAGGACGTGCCCTTGAAGACAAGGCGCAGGATATTCTTTCAGCACGATGGGGCGCCACCACATTTTGGTCATCATGTTACGGATTACTCGAATCAGCGGTACGGGAATCGTTGGATTGGTCGTGCTGGTCTAATATCTTGGCCCCTGAGATCTCCGGACCTAACCCAGTTAGATTTCTTTTTATGGGGCCTTATGAAAGAGACGGTCTACAAGACCAAAGTACAAACGAGAGAGGAACTCTTGCGTCGGATTATGGATGCCGCTGTTTAGTACGAGAACACCCCGAAATGATTCAATGGGCAGTGAACTCTTGTTTGGAACGAGCAAGGTTGTGCATTGAAAACCGAGGCACACATTTCGAACATTTATAAGGTGTATCTCATAAAATGTAACAATAAATACATCAGATTAATACTCTCGTTTATTTTTTCCGTACACCTTAAAACGTCCGTAGCTCCGCAACAGTTAGAAATAGCACCGATCTTGTATTAACTTTTTTACTCGATATCTCCCCCCAAATCACCCCCCAAAGTATGGCAGACCGATTGTGAAACACCCTGTATACTTTCATATTATATTCTATGAATAGTTTAGAATATTGGTAGGTAATTAATTATTGCTCACTCTATTATATTGGGTGATAATTTAATTAAATTCAATATTCAATTTATATTGATTATTTTGTCGAGTCGATTTTTCAAGAGCTAGTAAAATTTACCAAAGAGTGGCAACGCTAGTTGTGACATGTTTGTTAGAGACTCCGCAAGGAGTGTGATCTTGTTGAAACTTGTATAGCTGCCTACAACCATTATTTTGCTTCTTCAAAGCTTGTTGAAATCATATGTATTGAAATGCTTTCTGATTCAACTTTGTTATGTTTAGTAATTTTAGTTAAATTTTATTGATTATGGCCGTAATCTTGAGATATGTGATTATTCCTTCACAATATCTGTATTTCATGAAAATATTTGATGAATTATCTAGAAATATTATGTGTTGAATAAGTTGTTCCGAAATAATAACAATGGCAGGATCTAGGGACAAAACAACTCGAGTTCCAGCCAATGTAAATGCTTTAAATTTTACATTATTTGAGCTCTCTAATAAATGCTAAATTAGGGTTAGTGCAACTTTTCATGATATTATACATAATTTATCGCAAAATAGTTCGTTCCTTTGTTTCAAAATTGATATTATATGTATTTTTGAATGAATGTATATGTCTGTTTCCACAAAATGCCTACATTAATGGCACTTCAAGAAGCTGTTGACCCAGTGCTGGCAGATGATGTAAATACCATCAACATTCTCCCGCAAGAAGAAGAAGAAGAAGAAGAAGAAAAGACCAGCTTCTTACAGACGAAGAAGATATTGATGATGATGATTTGCTTGAAAGCAATGAGAATGTACCGAGTGGCGAACCCAGGTTGCCGCATGATGTTTCTGGGAGAGTTGATATCAACAATAATGACAGATGAAGATTATAGTGATGATGAATCACAAAATTCATCCCATGAAAATTTGAGCACTAAGCCAAAAAAAAAAAAAAAGGAAAATATCACATGCTATGAAAGTGAACTTGGAGGAATGAGAAAAGTACTAAAAAAAAATCTCGCAAAAGAATGAACATTTGATAGTACAAAAGAAACACTCAGGTATGTTCATAAAAATGTGATTTCCCCTAAATTTACATTTGAGATTGCGAATTTCAGATTTTGTTCGCATATTCCACTCGGTTCGCAAAGAATGTCCAGAAATATACTGTATTTCGAGAAATAAAATGCTATTTACACTTGAAAGCAATAAACGAATGGTTGTAAGCGAATGGTTGATGACGTCACAAAAAAAGCATCATCTTAACTATCGTCCCAATAATATTTAGAATGGGTAAATTTGGGTATGTGTCCGTCAAGTATCGGGAGTTTGAACCAAAAAGCCTTTCCTGATTCTTAAAAACAAATAGCGAATGTCTGGATTCCATACGTTGTATTCGTGTTAAAATTTCTAAGTAGAAATCCTTTTTGCTGGCTTTCTTATTGTATTTAAAATTTCATAGGTGCTGCTCGTTCTGTTAAATATGCTCTCTTATTTTTTCCTTAATTCCCTCAGTAAGAGGCAAGTTAAACTGTTTATTTCAGTGTGAGAAGTTAATTTACAAGCTCCACATCTTACTACGGTAATTATTCGGTTTTAATCCTGCGGGTCGATTTTGATATGAGAATAGGTTTTTCTGGTGTATTTTGGTGTTTTTTATTCAAATCTGACCTTCATTTCTTGTGCAAATGAGCGAATTTTGAACCAAAATACACCAGAAAAACCTATTCTCATAATATAACCAACCTAACCAAAACCTAACCTAACCTGGGAAAACTGTTTTCGCATAAATATATTGCAAAACAGTAAATTTTGGCTAGGAGAAATGTGTGAGCGATCTAGCCACGTACCTTTCAATCCTGAAATTTCGACAGAGCACCGACTTACACGTTTGGACTTTTTGTTTGTGGTCTGACGGTTATAGACGAAGGCATGTCTCTTTCCTATAAATTGAAGGGTTTCCACACTTGGGACACACTCAGGAATTGGGCAAAATACAGTGTGCCCTGAAAATACTAATTGCCTCGTCGTCATTAGTATGCACCCAGCGAGTTACGTCGAAATACGATAACTCAACCAGAGCACGTACCAGGTTTCATTTCGAATTTGTCACTGGTTGGTGCGGAAGAAATTTGAAATCAACGCATGTGCGAAATAGTTCCTATCATCTGCACCTATGCTGAACACGTTACGTCACGACAGACACAGATGACGTCAGGGATTTCCACATGCACCAGTACTGGTGAGCACGTCGCGCAATTGAAAGTAGTGCTACCTTTGAGAGTAAATAACTGAAAAACTAAGAATTTGCACACGAAACGGCTGTTATATTTGGAATCGGTATAAAAAACTCATTTATATGATACGAAAATAGTTGAAGGCTCCCGCAGGGGTAAATCGAATATTAATCCCTACCACTAACCAGGGACGGACTGGGACTCGAAAGCGGCCCTGGACTTTCACCCAGACCGGACCACACAATACGCGCGCGTGCGCCCTCCCCCCTCGCCAACACCACCACCACCACCACCCTTAGGGCCACAAAATAGTGAAAATACCGCCACTCAAACTCAATTATTGGACATTTATTTTATTATAGTGACACACACACTGTTAATATAGTTGAGCCATTATTATAGACAACACAGTAAAACAGAAAATAGAGACGCCAGAAATTGACATAGTCATACACTATGTCATTAATTACATGGAAAGCAAAAAGCCTATCTACCAAAGAGAAAAATATGTATTACTCTAATGTGTCAGCAGTTTTCTCAGCAGCTCACTCCTCTCTGCAGCTCTGTCTATCATCACGTCTGTACCCAGGGTCATTAAGATGGCCTTCTCAGGTGCCATCTAGGTGCTCCTGGGAGAGAGTGCTCCTGAGTCGACTTTTGATGTGCTTCAGGGTTGAGAAACTTCTCTCACAGGCCACCTGGGTGACTGACAGGGTGAGCAGGAACTTGTACTCAAGGCCTATGATGTGGTAAGCATCTGTCAACAAGTTGTACCTCCGGATTATCTGGTAACAACATACTGCACAGTCTTTACAAGAGGAACACCTTTTATTCCTCATCTCCACTTCGTCTTCCTTTCAATCAGCCTCAGGTCCGTCCTCAGGTGTCTCACTGACTATTCTGATGGTGTATTTCTCCAGTGCTGATGTTTTCAGCCCTTCCACTGTGTAGCCAGACTCTTTAGCTCACACTGCAAGTTCTCAACTGTTGCCCTGCTGTCAAACTTCAGCAAGCATTTGCTGAGCTCTTGAAGGGTTGACTGGAGTAAACCACTGGCACCAGCCCTTACATGCCGGAAGTTTCTGGGGTCCAGAAGGGCTAAGTCGGCATAAAGAGTGCCATGGGTGAGGAAACGGCGATGAAGGCTCTCAGTGACTGTGTCTATTATTTGATTGTGGACTTCAACTTTGTAGGCCCTCTCTGCATCTGTCAACGTCTATTCATGAGCCATCTCATCAGGCATGATTTTCTTTTTTTCTTGGCCTTTTCTGTGGCAGGGTGGCCTCCACTTCCAGCAATGTTTCCTCGTCCTGCTCCTGCAGTTTGTCATTCGCCCACTGAACAAATGTATCTGCAGCTTGCTTGATGGCGTCGAAATCTCTTGCCATCCCTTTGAGACTATCTTGTGTTCCAACAACCATTTTGTGGGCAAAGAGAATGTCCATGCCACTCGTCTGCAAGTATTTGGAGAGCGGAACCGTGTGCCCAGATATGCGAAGAAATATTTGAGCGGTCAGTATGGTTTCGTATTTGAGTAGTGCTTCAATGAATGTTCTTGCCTTGACACGTACGGTGGTCTTGATAGTTATAATGTTATAATGTTTCAGACCAACAAAGACCCTAGGATCCACTCATGGCTGGTCTACCTAACTGTGTTCGTAATCGTGTATTGTGTATACACATACGAGGAAAAGTGTAGGTGTGGCTGTAAAGACTGTACAGTAATGTAGAAATGTGTGTGCACCCATTATGGGTCTCCCATTTAAAGGTGTTTGTGGGGCAAGTGAAGATCATGAGTTTTTCAATACCTCACAGTACTATGGGGGGCACCGCTCGGCAGAGGAATCTCTTTAAATGGGGTGTGTAAGGACAGAGAGTATCCCCTAACCCAAGACGCTGCCTCCCTATATCCCACAACACTTGTGTTGAGCTGTGGGATCTATCCCCACAAAGCCTTAATTTTACTACCTTAAACTATACCCTTTCTATCAACATGCGCGTCCAATCGATTCTTAAACATGTTTATAGACGTGCTACTAATTACTTCTACCGGCAAACTATTCCAGCTATTTACTATTCTATGCGTAAAAAAGTTTTTCGCAACTGCTGTCTCGAACCTTCTACTTGTCAACTTACACCCGTTATTTCTAGTCCTATTATATTGAGATATTTCGAAAAAGCTATCTCTATCTACGTTATCAAACCCATTCATAATTTTGAAAACCTGGATTAGATCACCCCTTAACCTCCTAGTCTCGAGTGTAGTCAATTTTAACTCTTTAAGCCTATCCTCGTACGACTTTGACCTAAGAGACGGAATCATCTTAGTTGCTCGTCTTTGAACTCTTTCGATTTTGTCTATATCTTTGCGCATATGCGGATTCCAAAATTGGACCGCGTACTCCAAATGGGGTCTAACTAATGATTTATAAAGAGGAACTATAATATCGCGCGATTTGTACTCAAAATTTCGAGCTATAAAACCTAACACTTTGTTCGCCTTAATGACCGCCGCTGTACTTTGTTTCGCTACTTTTAAATCACCAGTGACTATAACTCCTAAATCTTTTTCCTGCTCTACGCTTGTTAAATCTTTCCCTGACATACTATACGCAAAATTACCGTTACGCGAACCTATATGCATAATTTTGCACTTATCCACGTTAAATCTCATTTGCCATGTGACTGACCAAACAACGATTTTATTCAGATCTTCCTGAATTTTACCTCTATCTTCGTCATTAATCGCCCTACCACCCAGCTTCGTGTCATCCGCAAACTTTGAAACTGTACTGACTAGGCCGACATCTAAATCGTTAATATATATAAGAAAAAGCAAGGGGCCCAATACAGAACCCTGAGGAACGCCACTCGCTACATTAGCCCAACACGACTCCGCTCCATCAACGACCACCCTCTGTTTCCTGCCTCGCAACAGTGTACAGAGCATTGTCTGGGTTACCAAAAAATCTAAAGACCTTCTTCAGCGCAGCATCCTTTGCCCACCAGCGGGTTTCTCCGATTGGAGAGAGGCGTTGGTGGCGAGTGTTGTGGCTCTCCCTTTCCCATACATTCATCCTCTGGTAGGACTCTCGGATGAACACGGCGATGTCATTCAGTAAAGAGAACAGTGAGGCACTTGCTATAACCACTCCTGATGTATCAGCCAACACTAAGTTCAGAACGTGTGCATAACACCATACGTGTATTTGGTTGGGAGAGTGTGTGGAGAGTAGGGCAGAAAAACCTTTGTGCTGGCCCTGCATGTTAGAGGCTCCATCTGTAGTATTGCCGATACATTTGCTGATGTCCAGTTTGAGTTTCTGAATAACTTCCGTCAGCAACTGAACCAAGTACTCTCCAGTGGATGCAGCCTCACAGTTCACAACCGCAACGAGTCTCTCATGGATGATATTTGTGACATATCTGATAATGACTACACACTGATCTGGGCTGAGAACATTCCAGCTTCCTCAACTTCACTAGAGATGAATTCTTGGATAATGTCCCGAATTATATTTATAACAGTATTGACTGTATTTTTAGAGAGAAAAGTGATGACAGAACCTCTGCCTCTTGCCCCAGACTGATGCAGTTTCTTGCTTTTCTCTATGCAATCAGTTAGATGTTCTTTCAAGCAGACACCATATTTTCCAAGTAGAATGATAAGTTCCAAAAAGTTACCACGATCGACACTGTCGTCATCTAATGTATAAGCTGCCTCCGACTGCATTCCCCTGTAGCTAAGCCCTCTCTTGCCAATGACTTTAACTACATCTACTATACGCTCCATCGCCTGGCGTCTCTTGCGGACCTGCTCTCTATGGGCTGAAATCTGACTGCCACTCAGCAAACCCTCTATATCTACTTTAAAGGCCTTTAGAAAGTACGCTTCAGCGGAATTTCTGTGCGTGCTACTCTTTTTTCGTGCTCCCTTACACGTTGATGGATATGCTTCCAATCTTTCATTCCAGTGATGAAAATACTGCTGTCAGTAGGCTTACCAAATGCCATACAAACTGAACAATGCAAAGTGTGATTTCGTTCATTGTACGTAAGCCAGTTCCTATTGGTGCCATCTTTGCAAAAGAAAACTCTCTGCACCACAAGGTTTCTTGACTTCTTTTGTGGGTGGAAACTAAAAAACAATTGGTGGTCATCTGATTTGAGTCGCTTAAAATAGCCAAAGATTGGGCTGACATCCTTGTTTCCCGTGACTCTTTCTTCTGCTGCAGGTGAACTGGGCCGAACATCAACCTGCACATGAAAGAATAAGTAAACTAATTAATAATAAAATAAATTAATAAAATAATTAATAATATAATATATTTATTTTTTTTATTTATTTATATTTATTTTATATTAATAAAATTAATTATTATTTATTATGTCAGATTTTTCAGCTGATTTTTGTCATTTTAATAAAAAATCAATTTAATAAAAAATTACTATGATTTAAAAATTATTAAATTTATTGCTAATATATAAAAATTTTATATAATAATTTATGAAATTTATTTTATTTTGTTTTATTATTTAAAAATATTATTGACTTTGTTATAGACAACTAGACAAGCTATGCACTCTTACTTTCTCAAATCATCAAATGCTACAGATTCAAAGAAAAAAAATACATATAGCTCCAACTTATCACACTATCAAATACATTGGCCAACTAAAAAACAAATGTTGAAGATGTATAAGCATTATTTTTTAACTGAGATACATAATAAAAATATTCCAAATAACACTATCCAGCCTGGATTTAAGAAGTTATCATGAAAATCCAAGTCTAGCTGTGGATAGTAAAATAGTAAATCTGGTGCATCCCTAGTCAGATTTGAACAAAGCATGTCAAATACTACTAGAAAGATGTATTATGGAGTTTGTATTGAGCTTTTATTTGCTAGTAAGTTATTAACTTACTAGCAAATATACCTTACTCTGTTAGTTATATAAGCAAATATAACTAGCAAAGTAGCAATACAGTAGCAAATATAACAACAAAAATAAACAGTTTGGAAGCCATTAGCATTAGCAGGAATATTATACGGATCAAGTAGAGTGGATTATAATGAAAAGAGATAGGAAAACTCCAATGAATAGAAATCGGTATATAAAACCATGCTTACCGGTTTAGGTGCAAAAATTTTCGTTGTACTAGGTTCGCACTCAGCTATGCTGTCCTCTTCCACAATTTGACTTGCATGGGATTCTGCAGGAGCAGCAGCAGCAGCTCCTGCACTGATTTTACTTGTGCTACCTAGCTCGGCATGGGCATGGCCGGCAGCACTACTACTACTACTACTACTAAACAAGTCAGTTAATTTTCGACATTTGGCTGCATCAGCTTCAAGAGATTTTGTTTTCTTATCTCTTAATTTTTCGGCATCATCTTTGCGTTTTTGACTGGGTTGATTTGGTATTTTGAAACTGTCCCTATTCATTGCGATATTTCAGTTGTTTGTTTCATCGGAAAAAAAACACTATTTGGACACTTTTAAGTTTTATATCAGTGATTAGCTAAACAATATATTGAAGTAAAACTGTAAAAGATACATTAGTTGATAAACATAGCTTGTCAACAGCAATATCTGAATTAACATCTAGGCATAGCGGACCGAGCAACACCACCAGTCCACTGTCCATAGGGTTGCCAGGTCTAGAAAAAAAATTATCCTAGATGCAGGTCAAAATTATCCTAGTATTACGCAGGAATATAACACTTATAAATACCATTCGGATCATTCTTTTTAACAACTTATTATTTGTTTACATCAATGGGAGGAATGGGCTGCGGCGGCTGCGCAGACGGAGGAATGGGGAGATGGGAGATCATTTACTTTTCTTTTTTGTCTATATTTTTCATGTTACCCTCACTGGCCCACAGATCGACCGGCCCACCGGGAATTCTCCCGGTGCTCCAGATGGCCAGTCCGCTATTGCCACTAACCAACTACAAGTATCTTGAACCGCTGCGCATTCATTCTAAAAATTCTGTCCCGGGACAACCGAATAGTTTAGCGTTTCCTTGACAACCTGGTGACAACGCATATCAAATAATAACAATTTGTTTACTACAGATAAAATTGCAAAACTGAGACCATTGCTTGAATTAACAAATAAATCATTGCACCAATTAAGTGTTTTTCATAAGAATCTTTCAAGTGATGAATGTATGGTCCCGTAGTTTGATCATCACAACTGTAAAATGCTTATACAACGAAAGCCAATAAAGTTTGGTTACAAACTGTAGTGCTTATGTTTATTCCATGGTTATCCATTCAAGTTTGATATCTACTGTGGTAGGACTTTGTCTACTGATGACCGCCCTCTATGTACAAAAGTTGTTGAAGATATGTTTTCTCGTATTAGCAATGTTGGTGCAGTTTTCTTTGACAACTTTTTCATCTCCTATAACCTCATGGCGAGAGTCCAAGAAAAAAATGCGAGAGCAACAGAGACAACTAGGGATAATAGGCTGCAAAAATGCTCTCTAAGGGATTCAAAATCAATGAAGAAGACTGAGCGTGAAACCTATGAGTATTGGTCTGATGGCAAAATATTAGCTTTCAAACAGAATGATAATCGTCCTGTAACTGTGGTCACAAACTGATACCATTGATCCACTCGTTGATGCTGAATGTTGGAAAAGTGTCATGAAGGTTTCTATAAAGCAGGCTAACTTCGTCCATAAATACAGTAAGAATATGGGAGAGTTGATCTGATGGATAGCTTTGTATCTCAATACAGTTAGATCTAAAAAGTGGTACTTTCCTACTTTTTTCCAATTGTTAAATATGTTGCACGTTGTCGCATGGTTGATCCATAGGGAAGTATGAGGGACAAAATTAGATCAGCTTGAATTCACACGATGTGTCGTAAAGTACAGTATCTGTTTTCTAATACGCCAGCAGGTGAGCAAAACTGGACCTAGCAGTAATCAAGTACATGTAAAATTACAGATGCAACACGTATCTGTTGCAAGTGCGAAACAAGGTCGGTGTTAAACACTGCAAGAAAAACACTAGAATGATGTGCTCAGGACGTAAGTTTCTTTTCCATACCCACTGTATGAAAGTTTATCATGAAAGTTGGTTACATTTATGATTGAGGGTTGTAATTCTGCTTGTATTGATTTTGTTTTTCATAGTATTACACTTTATATGTAGAAAAAATTGTGTTTATTTCTCGGAAACAAATATAACCTTTTACGAATATATTTTTTCAACCTGATATCTGCAGACAATATTCCCATTACCGAATAACCCAGTGACTTGAATTCCAGCCATTGTTCCCATCTGGGAACATATCACATTTACTGTGTAAATACTTGGCGCTTAAAAAAACAACTTGTTTATACCTTAATTTAGTCAGTTTAGACAAAATTTGATGGGGAAAATAAGTTTGAAGAATTTCTATTGTTGGTGGTTAATGGGTTAATTCTGTTGTGGCGCTCTACTATTTATAATTTGTAACATATATAATTAACATTAATTCCTATAACCTAAATTCTAATGAGTCACCTGGTCAAGATAATGGTGAATTTAATGTTAGCTGCAAGAGATTTATTACAACTCCAATTACCTAAATTAGAAGTTTACCTAAACAATTTATGCTTGTTCAGTTGTATGTAATAATTGTGCTAAAAAACATGGCTGACTTGGGAAATGGATTTTTCATTCGATTTTAATGTTTTTAATTTTTATAATGTTTATCGATCCACACACAAATAAATTTGGATCTTTTCCGTTTGACTGCCGCCATTGAAACATAAGAGGTGAGTGCCCCCAGCCTTCTTTACTTAGCCTTATAAGGCTAACTAACGAAAATATCACGACCTAACCTAACCAATCGTTAGGTCAACTGTACGACCTTGACGATTGGTTAGGTTAGGTCGTGATATTTTTGTTAGTTAGCCTTATAAAGCTAACTAAAGAAGGCTGGAGGCCCTGATCTTCAGGTGATCCCCTTATTTTTCTGAGTACACGATTAAAACTTAAAAATTAAGCATGGATCTTGAAAGTAATTAAAATTGTTTATAAGAAACAAAATTTGAAGGGGAAATTAAGAAAAGCTTTTTTTTAAAGCAACTTATTTTGTATCAAGACATTTCAGTTAAAATACAAAATACAAAAAGTTTAATTATGTTTCAATGGCGGCAGTCAAACGGAAAAGATCCATAAATTTAATATATTTTTAAATAAAATAAGAGTACTGACCTTTAAATGTAGTAAAGTACCAGTAATTTATAACAAATATATATTTATTAAGAGCTCTACAATTTGTTTTCAATTGAATATTATGTAAATACGTTCCCTTCTTTTTTCGTTGTTACCTTATCATCTAACGTTGTTAACTCCCCATCTAACGTTGTTAATTCGCCATCTAACGTTGTTAACTCATTGGGATGTAGTGATCATCAAATTATTAAGTTTAAGCTTAATGATAGAAAACAGTAAAGATAGGAACGTAATAGAAGTCCCTGATTTTCATAAGGCTAATTTATTTATGGGTAATGACGCAAATTTTCAGTGTGAGGCGTTTAAAGAAAGTTTTATGGATATCGAAAGGGAATTTATTCCGCGTAGGCCCAAACGCGCTAGAAATCATGGTAGGCCCAAGTGGTGGACTATGGAAATAGGTGAGTTCATAAATGAGCGTAACAGAGCGTATAGACTTAATAAACGCAATGACACGGTAGCTAACTTTAATAGATATATCGAGCTTAGACGTCAGGTTAAAAGATCTGTAGGAATGCTAAGCGTAATTTAGAGATACTTATAGCTGCGGATAGTAAACATAATCAAAAAAAGTGTTTTGACTACGTCAATAATCGTAAGCCGATGAAAGATAACATAGGCCCTCTAGTGGACGCTAACGGCGCTTTGGCTTCTGAAGCTCAGGCGATGGCGGGTATTTTTAACAACTTTTTTGCGACAGTTTTTACCGTAGAAGACGTAAATAATGTCCCCGACGTGGACGATATCGTTCCATTTAGTAGCGAGACTATTTTGGATGAAATAACTGTTTACGAGGGTGAGATTGCGCATTATATCGATAGGCTAAAAGTTAGCAAGGCTCCAGGCCCTGACGTGCTTCATCCTAGACATTTGAAAGATTTGAAAGACGTTATCGTAGGCCCAGGAACAAAAATTTTTAAAATGGCATTGGAAGTGGGGATTATTCCTGAAGACTTCAAATTAGCTAACGTTACGCCCATTTTTAAAAAAGACGACCGCACAGTAGTTAGCAATTATAAGCATATTAGCTTAACGTCAATTGTCAGTAAACTTTTGGAATCCGTAGTTAGGGATCGTATCGTCGATCACTTAGAAAGTCGCGATTTGATTAATAGTAATCAGTATGGGTTTCGACGCCATAGATCTTGTTTAACTAATTTGCTAGAGTTTCAAAACGAAATAGTGCGCGAATACGATAGGCATAGAGCGGCTGACGTTATTTATTTAGATTTCAAAAAAGCGTTCGATACAGTTCCGCATAGAAGATTAATTGCGAGGGTTAAAGCGCACGGTATACGCGGTCATGTAGCTAATTGGTTAGAGGAATGGCTTCGTGCCAGGAAACAGAGGGTCGCTGTTAATGATAGGGAATCGGGGTGGCTGGATGTACGGGGCTCCAATAAACCTTAGCCCCCCCGCCCATGGCCTAAACCATTAGAGGTACAGTAAAACTAAACATACCTTACAAAAGATAATTTAATCCTGCATTTAATGAGAAACAATTAAAATTTGGTGTTCCCGCCATTGGCTTCCAAGACAGTCTAAATTCGCTTTGGGTAGCTTGCCAAAAGTGACGTGAATAGATCTTGATCGTTACGCAAATTTGCTAAAACAGTTTCAATGTGTTGCGTCATTGTATCCTTCGAAAATCGATTTGCTGCAGGTTCTTGAAACAAGAGACATTCAACCTTGTCCTTTATAATTGATCCAATGTGTTCACAGACGTTCAGGTCAGGAGAATTTCCTGGCCATTCTTCATTTCCAAAGAAATCGATCTCATGGTTCCGCAACAACTGTTGAGTGGCTAATGCTTTAAAGCAGGGGGCCTTATCGTGCAGAAGTGTGACCTGATCGACATCCATAACATTGTTTGGGTTTCTTAGAAAAGGAATGACATGCTGGGATAGAATAATATCACGAAAATACTGTCCATCCCAACTCTGACCATTTGGCTTCAGCACCCACATGAGCTTCTTTGCAGTGAACAAAACAAACACACCAACACAGTCTGGACTTTTTAATAATTCGCGATAATGTTCATTGTCATCGATTTCATCTGGTGTTGTGGCCCACACTCGATCGTTTTGGCAGTTAGGCCGACGTGTTACGTAAACAAAAAATTCATCGGAGACAGCTAAATGCATGAAATCATCCACATCCCAATCTTCAAGATAATGGGCAAACCACATTCTGTCATCGATGTTAAGTTGAGTTTTTCTTGGCTTTGGAAGTTCATGCCAAGGCTTTAAACCTTGCCTATGACGGTACAGTCGAATGATCTCACCACTAACGATCTTTCCTCTCAACACTTCGATCTCTAGAAAGTTTAGCACAGCTGTTTTTCCGCTTACGCGTACCGCTTTCAATGATGTCCTTTGTTTCCTGAGAGAGTGGCAAATTTGGGCGCCCAGATTTGGTTGTATCCATTTCACATTCATCCAAAGTTTTATTCCAATTTCTTTTGACGAAGTCCTCACTTCTTCGCAGCTTTTTGGCAACCCATGAACGTGTTATAAAGGTGGCTCCAGCATCACGAGTTTCCCGAAATGTTATTGCTCGTATGCGATCTATCACACGTTGCCTCTCCGAATCACCAATTAATTGAGAAGCCATTATATTATCACTTTATCAGCTAGAGTAATTTTAATACCTGCAATAAATAAAGAATTTTATATATTTTTATAATCACTAAAAGCTATTTCGATATAAGTAAACATGTAAGCTGCAAATGGGGGGGCTAAGGTTTTTTGGAACCCCTTAGGTAGCGGTGTCCCTCAGGGTTCAGTGTTAGGCCCATTGCTATCGCTAAAAACTTTTACGTTTAAAGTAATTGATAAATGGAATAATCTTCCCGCGTCCGTCGTGAACTCTACCAGCGTTAATATGTTTAAAAACCGTTTAGATAGGCATTTTAAAAATATTAATGTCGTTTAAAATAATAAAACAATTAGCAACAGGAGCTCTGGGGGTAATGGTCGAGGTTTGAGTCTGTTGATGATTGATGTCAGCTTGTGACATACCAGCGTGTGATATGCCATCAATAAAATTATATTATAAAAAAAAAATTAGACTAACACGAACTTAGATGTAGCTCGTAGCGTAAACTAACCCACTTTTTGTTATACTCTTCATACTTTTTTTGACTTTTCTCATCCTGCATGTCTGTAGTTTGCATGGTATGACAGTTTCTTTGAGTTAAAACTGTGTTTGCATGGTTTGTAAGCGTTCTTATTTTACTTCTTTTCATCTTTCACTCCTTTCCTATTCTTTTCGACTATTTTTCCAACTTGTCGGCAGTGCCAGCGGATGATGATGGGGAGTCTTTCTCTCTCTTTTTCTGAATGAATGTTAACGTACGAATGATAGGTTTTGCTACTTACTTAACCCCTTATTCTCTTCTTTTAACTCCCTATTCTCTTCTTTTAACCCCCTACTCTCTTCTTTCTCTCAGGCTAACCTTAGGGTGGATCTTAGGGGCTTTGTTAGCCTTAGCTTCTGTAGATCTGTAGATCATCTAACGGTTCTAACCTACTTGAATTACTCATGAAAATTCTGTTACTAAATTCTCTTTACTCGTCCGGATTTTGCGCAATTTTAGTTGCACTGAACGATCAAATACGTCACGAACATCGAACAACAAAGGTATCCGAACAGGGAATATACTGTATATATATCAGAGTTAAATTATACTTTTCAGTGGAGTAGAAATTCTTACACTTATTTAGCGATGGAATTTTGAAACAATCTACCGAAAGAATTATCAGTCAATGCTCACTCGTCTTTTATAAATCAATTAAAACTTAACAAATTTCAAAATTATTGAAGGCACTCCATTCTTTATTACCGTTATTATTTATTATTATTTGATGTTGATATCACCATTAAAATTATCATTATCCTTCTAATTATCTCTCCTATTGCTTTTCACTTCACATTCATGCTGGCTTCATTATTTCTTTTATTAAGCTTCTAATATTGATAGATATTAAAAAAAAAAAACTTCCGCATGATTAAATTGAATAGTATCGTATCATCATAAATGTGTTATGCAGACCCGACACACAGACTCGCTGTAATTGCAATTTAATACCCATACAGAAATGGTTTACTGTATAGAGTAGATTATAGTACACAAAACAACAATTGCCAGAATGTGTTAAGAACCTTTACAGTGATAACTTTGACCCAAGTTTATGCACTGAAATGTTCAAAATTACTTTAGTTTTTAAGTTCGGCCAAAAAGAGTATACGCTTGTTGAAGTTAGTTTACAATTATATACAACATATGTGTTGTAATAATGAAAATTTACTCCTTTATGAAAACTCTGTATATAATTGTAAATAAATTGGGATCTTGTGGGTTATAACCCATCATTTACTTCATTTTTCATATAATACAACCCACAAGTTCCGGTTTTTCTTATGTACAATTTAAATCTGAATCTATTTTATTCTATGGTATTTCTTGTGCAAATTGATATTAACGGAGATATAAGCAATTTTTGGATCGATTAAAATCAATTGAAATAGTATGGTGTTAATTATTCGTTTTACCCCTGCGGGTCGATTTTGATATGAGAATAGATTTATTCTGGTGTATTTTGGTGTGTTTTATTTAAATCTGACCTTCATTTCTTGTGCAAATGAATTATTGAATGCCAGGTTAGGTCAACTGTACGCCCTAACCGGGCATTCAATTAACCTAACCGCGCATTCAATAATTCATTTGCACAAGAAATGAAAGTTGGATTTGAATAAAATACACCAAAATACACTAGAAAAACCTATTTGCCTTCCGTTTCCCACCTGACCAATCTGCTTCAGAACTAGAAGAATACCCGCGTGAAATGACGAAAATTGGGATTACCTGCTCCAAATTAACGAGTAAACGACCAGATACCTACAGCTCTTTCTACATTAAGGCAGAATGTGAGGACCCCTCTGTATTTATGGGTCCAGAAGTCTGGCCTGAAGGAATCTACTATAGTTGGTATAACATGAACTTCAGAAAAAACTCACTCCACAAAAATACACGTAAGCAGACTCCACAACGCAATCCCAGGGAGACACCCAGTGAGAACAGTGATAGTGTGTATAAAAATAATGGCCCAGTTTCAAAAACTCAGTGTTAGTAGCTATAACTGTAGAGGCCTCAAAGTCAATGCTCACAGTCAGGGCCGCATTTAGTGGGTGGCGCACCGGGCAAATGTCCAAGGCCCCGCGCCCGATGGGCCCCGCAAATTTCAATTGAAAAGAATTAAACGTCACGTATTTGCCATCTGCGACGAGTTTTACTTTTTACGGCAGGCGGCATGGCATCAGGCATTCTAATATCCGCTTTGATGGAGTTTAATTTGTTGTTCTTGTTAGTGTTACTTGTTTTTAATGTTGTTACTAACTTACTTCTTGTTGTTTCTGTTGCAGATTCATAATTTATGTTCTTATTGTTGGCACTGTAATACGTACAACATGGAAACGAGCCGTGACCGGGATCGAAGGAGGAAATATAAATCCGGTAGTGAAAAGCGTAAGGATAAGAAGCGCAGAGAAGAGTTTCTTGCGACGGTGCCGAAACTGACTAATTTGATTAAATCATCAGCAAATAAGTCAGCCCCTTCAGCAGGACCACCAGCTGCCTCCGCTACTTCAGCAGCTGCGTTTTCAGAAGACGCGTCTACGTCAGTGCGTTCAGCAAGCCCAGCAGCTGCCTCCACTACTTCAGCAGCTGCATTTTCAGGAGACTCGTCTACGTCAACCCCTTCAGCAGGCCCACCAGTTGCCTCCGCTACATCAGCAGCTGCGTCTTCAGAAGATCCGTCTACGTCAGTGCGTTCAGCAGGCCCACCAGCTTCAGGACATGCAATTAATGACATTGGTTTGTGGCCACAAGTGCTGACCGATGACTTTAGAGAGTTCTGGATAGAGCGGGGAACATCAGATTGCCGAAATTATGACAGCGATTTCAGTAACTCTTCAACTACTGAAAGTGGTACAACACGCGGATGTACGAAGACATTATTTGTTAAGAAACATAGCCTGACGAATGAGAGGATTGAGGTGTCATGGCTGTGCTATTCTGAGTCCACAGGCTGTGTTTACTGTTTTGTCTGTAAATTAATGTCGAGGGCGGACAGCAAGTTCACAATGGGGTTCAACGACTGGAAGCATGGTAGACAATCGGTCGAAGCACACGAAAAATGTGAGCAACATATGGAGTCGATGAGATATTTGTTGGTTAGAAAGTCTGTCTCCGGCCGTGTTGACTCGAAACTGGTGAACCAGTTTGAAAAGGAGTGCAACTACTGGCAGGAGGTTTTGCGGCGCTGTGTCGACGTTATCAAGTATTTCACGTCACGAGGACTAGCAATTCGTGGACACGACTCCCGTTTCGGTTCACCAAACAACGGCAACTATTAAAGAATTTTGGAACTTTTAAGTAAGTATGACAGTTTTCTAGCTGCGCATATAAGCGAGCATGCTAACAAAGGTAGCGGACACACCTCGTATCTCTCTCATTTCATTTGCGAGGAACTCATACTGTTGATGGCCGATAAAGTACTTCAGACGATTATCCGAGAAATCCAGCAGTCAAAATACTACTCTCTATCCGAGGACTCTACCCCTGATGTTTCCCACACCGATCAACTGTGCTTCACCGTCCGATATGTGGTTGAGTCTGGGTCCGTCGAGCGATTTCTACAGTTCATACCTATGAACACACATACAAGGAAAGGAATCGCCGACGTGTCCTCAACTTTCTGGAGACGCATGGCATTCGAATTGGAGACTGCAGAGGACAGTCTTATGATAACGCAAGCAATATGGCAGGGAAAT
Source organism: Bathynomus jamesi (assembly GCA_023014485.1). Lineage (NCBI taxonomy): Eukaryota > Metazoa > Arthropoda > Malacostraca > Isopoda > Cirolanidae > Bathynomus > Bathynomus jamesi. Next base: position 605,366 of record JAJOZX010000582.1, on the reverse strand, counting down.
ACAACGGCGTAAAGAGCCACATCAAGTCAAAATCTCCGTATGCTGAGTTTGTGCCATGCATGTGCCACTAGCCTTGTTCAAAAATCAACTTTTTCTTATTTTCATAGGTTTCTGTACTTTTTCCCATGCTTTCTGACCTGAAAAGGCCGAAAATCCAACCATTTTGACCTAGGTTGTTGTTGTTGTTGTTGTTTAGCCGATCAGCCCACCCTGATCGAGCAAGCCGGCGGCACGCAGGTAACCGATCGCCCTCTCCGGAGTGGACCAGAGGTTCAGCGCACTAGTGATGTTGTGTTGTGTTCGTTGTTGTGCTAGAGCGGTACAGTCCGTCATAATGTGTTCAATTGTTTGTGGTGTGTCTTGGCACAGGTGGCAGGTGTCGTCTATGGAGTTGTCTAGTCTGTGTTTATATGTCCGTAAGTTTGGGTGATGTCCACATCGGAATCGTACTAAGTTAACTCGATCCGATCTGCTCAGGCTGATCTCTGACCTGTTAATGGGTGGCGGCTTCGCACCTAGGACCGCATTCGGACCGAGTCGTGTCAGTGCTTTGTGGGTTAGGTGTGTGTGTATGTGTTTTCTGTACTGTGTGATGTCTGTGGAGCGTGGTATGGAATGGAGTATTTCGTTATAATATCTCTCTGGTGTTACCTTAATGGTGCGAGGTGTTGGTGCATGATTGTACATGTAGTGGCAAGGGTGTTGTGGGTTAGTTGTCGCTGCTGCCATGAATTGTGTTCCCCTCATGTCTAAATGTTCCCGAACTTTTAGTATTTTTGTTTCTGTGTGCAGGTGTTCTATTGGTGTTGTTTGAGTGCATCCTGTAATGATACGAAGTGCGTTGTTTTGTATTGTTTGTAAGGTGTTTATGTGTGTGTTTGAGATAATGGGTGCCCAGCATGGGCTAGCATAGTCCATAACTGAGCGAATATATTGTTTGTATATGAGTGATGTTGTTTCCTGCTGGTGTCCAAAGTTTGTGCCTGTTAGTACCCTAAGCGTGTTAAGTCTTGACGTACATTTGGTTTTAATGTCCTGAATGTGGTTTGCAAAAGATAATGATGTGTTGTATGTGACACCAAGTATTTTGGTTCTGTGAGTGTGTGGAATGTTGATGTTGTTTAGTGTAAGCTGTGGAATTACCTGGTGTTCTTTTGTGTTGCTTGTAAGCAAGGTGATGGTTGATTTTGTGGGCGCTACTTTGAGTCTATTGTGTGTGAGCCAGTCTTGTATACTGTTTATGTATGTTTGTAGGTTATTTGTAGCGGTGTCGATGTTGTTGTGGGTGGATGTTAGAGTGATATCATCTGCATATGATGATAAGGTAAGCTTGTTATCTATGGGTGTTGGAATGTCATGCATGTATAAGTTGAAGAGTGTTGGTGAGAGAACAGAGCCTTGAGGGACCCAGTTCGGAAAAAGCTTGTTTTTGGATGACTTGCCATTAAATGTGACATGTGAGTATCTTCCTGAGAGATAGTTGCTCAGCCACCTTTTGGTGTTATTGTGCATGTTTGTGTTGAGTATTTTGTTTATGAGAGGGAAGCGTGGGATAGCATCAAATGCTTTACTAATGTCTATTGTTGCTAATAGTGTACGTTGAGCTGGTCTTCTGGAGTTGATGCCATCCATGATGTGCTGCGTGAGGTTAGTGAGTAATGTCGTGGTTGAGTGGTGAGGTCTGAATCCATGTTGAATAGGCGATAGTGGTATGTGTGGGTTGGTGATTTGTAAGATTAGTCTTTCTGTTACTTTGGAAGGTGTGCATAGTAAAGTAATGGGTCTATAGGAAGCTGGTTCTGTTGGATTTTTGTTTGGTTTGAGTAGTGTAATAATTTTACCTTGTTTCCATATGTCAGGAATAATACAGTGTTGGTATGAATATGTGCTGATATTTGTGAGAGCTAATATTCCTTGTGGGCCCAAGTGTTTAAGGTGTATGTTAGATATGTTGTCTGGTCCAGTAGCCTTCGAATTCTTAATGTTTTTGATGATCTTGGTGGTCTGGACTGTATTGAAGGGTGTAATGGTCATGTCGAGTCTGTAGGTTTTCTTGTGTCTGGCTGTTTGTCTGTCTGCATGTTTCTGGTTGTTGTCTCTGTTTAAGTGACTTATCTTTGCGTAGTGATTAACTAGAATGTTAGCTTGTTGTGTGTATGTTGGGATATTATTTTGGCTGCGACAGATAGCCTCGTGTGAGGTGTGAATGCCGCTGTTAGAGTGGGTAATGCTGTTTATAGTCTTGTATAGCCTGTATGTATCTGTGGAGTGGTTTAGTGTTGTTATGAATTCCCTGAATGTTTCTGTTTGTTTTTCTTTGAGTTTGTTGTTTATTTCTGTGTTGAGCTGTTGTATCTGCTGTTTTATGGCTTCTGTGTGTGGTGTTTGTGTGTTATATTTGAGGTTGTTACGTTGCCTTATGAGGTGGGCTATTTCTCTAGTGTAATTTGGGTTGTATTTCCTAATGTTACCCTTGGGTATGTATTTGTTTGCATTATTGATAATCTGATTAAATGTCTTGAGTGTTGTATCGATGTTTATGATGGGTGTGCTGTTTAATGTGGTGAATTGTTCCTCAGTCTGTATTTTGAACTGTTCCCAATCAGCTTTCTTGTAATTTCTGTAAGTGTGCCTAAGGCTGTTGGGGCAGAGTGTAGAATGTGTTGTAATGATGATGGGCAGGTGGTCTGATGACAGTTGTTTTTCTGTTCTCCATTGTGTATGTGTTGCTAGTGAGGGGGAACAGAACGTTATGTCTGGGGAGGAGTTTGAGTATCCTGCTTGATGTGGTATGTGTGTATGTTCTTCTGTATTGTTAAGAATGAAGAGGCTGTTTAGTTGTGTGGCTATGTTGGCGCCTCTGGTGTTGTTTTGGTTGTGCAGGTACCAACTAGTGTCTTTGGCGTTGAAGTCTCCTCCTAAGATGACATTAGTGAGAGAGGCAAGATTGTGTAACTGTGGATTGTAATTGGCTGGCACCTGAGGTGAACTATCTGGTGGGATGTAAATGTTGATTAGTGTGGTGTTGTGTTTTGCGCGTGTTTTAATGTTAACTGCCTGTATTTCTATCGTGTTATCTGCTTGGATTGTGTTTGTAATGTTTTGGGTAGCATCAGTGTAGCTAATGCTTTTACGTATGTAAGTGATGAGTCCACCCCCGTTACCCCCAGTACGATCTTGACGGATCGCCGTGAAGTCAGGGATGGTGGGTGTTTTGTGTGTGCGTTTTAGTTTTGTTTCTTGTATAAGTGCTATGTGAATGTTTTGTTTGTGTACGAATTCCCTAAGCTGCATGATTTTGTTTGTGAGGCCATCTACGTTGTACTGTAATATGTTAATATTATACTTCTGTATGTGTCTCATGGTACTATTGTGTCTATGTCTTTGTGTATGGTGACATGTGTAAGTTGTAGTGGGGCCTGGATTAGCCTTAATGTCGCCAGAGAGTAAGAGTAGTTCGGGGAGCACGCAATTGTTCCCTGTAATTGAAAAAATAGCACGCTGAGAATAGGTCCGGCCCCGGGAGCCGATCGGCACTCTGACCGTGCCACGCAACAGGCCGTCGACTGCCAGTCTGGCCAACCGTAGACAGCCCGCTGCACGGAGATTTGAGGAAGTTTGGCCACCAGCGCGTTGATGTTTTGGTTTGACGTCGCTTCTTCGCGTTGACGTGTCCTGCGCTGGAGGATGCAGCCACTGTTTAGAAGCTTCCTCGTCAGCTGCTAACACTTTTTTCACGTTGTTCTAGCTACTGTACCTGTTCAGACGTTTTTTATAAACAAATCTTTATATACAAATATGCAATTTTGTCTTGCTCTCTTTGTTGGAGTTCTGAAAATGAATTGCCCTCCTCTCTGCTAAATTGCTCTAATATGGACTCTGTTTCTTCTCTTTCTTTTATTTTCACTAGAAATATGTCTAAAATTCAATACAGAAATCTTCTTGGGAAGAATTTAGCACCACAAAGTTAAAACTGTGAAGCACAAAATGTAAAGTATGTACAGCTTAGATTTACTTCACTCCAATCTATGAACATTCTTCAGCCAATTCTTTGTGTTAAATATCTGACCTAGGTTGTTGGGAAGCATTGCCGCATGGAGCTTTAAGTTTTCTGCCTTGAAATCGGCCAAAAGCACCAGTTCCGGGGTCCCTTGAATCATGTTTTGCACTATAACTTTTTATCTAAACAAGATAGAGAAACAAAATAGGCACCAAATTAAAGTGTTTTTAATCCTCTTTCTAACTTATACAAATTATGATAGTCTTGGAACAAGAAATGGCACATTGGTACATACAAAGATTTCAGAAATATCACAAAATTCGTTTTCTCACACTCAAGGCAGACAAGGCGCCTTATTCATGACACAAATTTGAGATTAACATTTTGTCACAAGTCTAATCGATCAAGAAGTGAAAGCATTACATGATGATTAATTTCATAATGACATTTACACAGTCAGTTGTTGAGTTTGTTCTTGAAGCTGTCAAAGCGGCGTCTGTTGAACTCCACAGCTTGAAGGAGATAGTCCCTTTGCTTGGCATCTGTTGTTATGACATTTACAAAGTCGCTCATCATCTTGACACCACGTTCAGCAATGTCATTCACCGCTTTCAGATTCTTAACATAGTCCAACGCTTTTCTGTAGTCCTCATTCTGTGGCCAAGACGTGACAGGTTCCAGAAGCCACTCGGATCCAATGTTCAGTGTGTCCAGCAGGAAATGTGATTCTGGGCCAATGAGATCAACCAGGGTGGTCTTAGCTGTGACTCTCTGGAATAGAGGCTTTCCTGTTCTGAAGCTGTCTGGCTTCTCAGTGGCATGTAACTGGGCAGCAATGTCGTGCTTCAATGTGTCACTCAATCTACTGCTGAACAGGGCAAATGGCACGACTTCCTGCGTCAGGTACCATTTGTGGTTTTCCATCTTATTAAGTACTGCATCAGCAAGCTCTGGGTCAGTTTTCTTGTACTTCAACATGTCCTGGATTATACTTAGATCATTCACGGGAGCATCTGCAGCAGACATTGACATCATCCATACAGGAGTGTAGAACAGCGCAAGGAAGGTGTTGAGTCTTTCCAGCTTTGATACAGTGTCTTCGTCGTACTCAAGTTGATCTGCAAACATCAGCATTTTCATGGAGTACAGGTTTCTGGCCATCCATCTGGCCTGATGAATGGCGCCTGGTCGACTCCAGTGAATACCTCGAGGAGGCGTTCCTCCAAGAACAATGACTGTCAGTTCAGCCATTTCCCTGTAGTCGGCTCTTGGAAGCCTTTCTGCTGTTAGAATGTCTTGGAGTATTTCTTCACTGTTCTTCTTCTTTACCTTCAGCCATTTGCTGTTGATAGCCAGCATCTTTGGGTTTTCCTTGGACAAGTCCGTCCAAACATCCTTCAGATGCTCAAACCAGGGATTATCTGGCCCCTTCACCTTCCCAAACAGCTTCTCCCAAACTGCTCCTACTAGGATTTCCAGGATGTGATGTCGACAGGCCAGATAAAACATCTTTTTGTTCAGCATTTTCTCTAGCAGTTTGGCAGCTCCTCTGTGAACTCCACTGTTACTGGATGTAGTGTCAAAAACAAGGGCAGTAACATTATCCGTAAGTTCCCATGTCTCCAGTAAATCCATTGAAGTCTCAGCCTGAGCTGTGCCAGAAGAATTGTCGATGACAGGTACTCCCAATAACTTTCCTTCAGTGTATGAAGGTGACCAGACACTAGCACAGCTAAAGTCTCTGAGGTACTTCCAGGTTCACTGCCCAAGACATCTTTGAGCAACTTTCCATCCCAGTGTAAGGCAGCGTACTGTGGGGGGTTTTCACAAAACTTGGACATGTGACTCTGGCTGATATTATACTTGGACAGCATTCTGTTGCGACGTGTTGTTGAGGTTGAGATGACGAAGTTATCCAGATCAGCCCCTCCAGCTTTCAAGGTGGCAGAAACCATGGCAGTAACTTGATTGTCTGATAAACCAAGACGATCAGCTGTATTGCAGATGACATCACATTCCATGACCTTCCTTGGAAACGTCAAAGTCACACTAGTCACAGTGTCTTGATGGTGAGAACATCCAGGACGAGGCTGATGGTAATCCATGTCCTCTGTGTTAGCGTCGTTGTCAGTTGAGTCACCCCAGGTAATGTCATCCACATGAACAACTGCCTCTTGTTCTGCTGCAGCTGTAAAATAGTACAACATGTTAAGACAGTAATTGTTAAGTACATGCTAAATATCGCAATGGAGTAAAACTTAAAACTTTTTGTAACGTTCAAAGTAATTAGTTTTACCTTGTTCTTGTCTATGCTGCAGTCTTTCATTCCTCGCTGCTTGCTGCAGGGATCTTGTCTCAAAAATCTTGTCATGACCAGACATATGACCTTTCCTCTCAGTCTTTTGGTCTTCGTAGAACCTGATATCCTCATCTTTCTTCTCTCTGGATAACAGTCTGTTGTTCTGTATTTCCTGGATTGCATCTGGAGCTCCTATATCGAACAGGCTGTCTAATTCCAGCACAAATGCTCCTCTTTTTCCTCCAGGGTTACTTGCTCTTCCTTTGCTTTTCACCAGAGCACGATGTTTCTCATATAGTTTCATGAAGAGCTTCATTGCGTTGTACTTGGTCATTGTCTTGATCCTAGCCATCTGCCAGAATGGGATGATAGATTCAACTGTTTCATATGCAAGGTCTTGAACCATGGGCCTCCCTGCATTTTCCGGTAAATTCTGAAGATTAAGGAAATACTGGAACGCCTGTCTGTTGGTGGGAAGCTGGGAACCACTGATAAAAGCTGAAGGGTATCCAACCAGGAAAGTTTCAGTGAGAGATCTGGTAGATAGCCCAGTTGACACCTGCCTGTGGACAGTACGTGGAGGTTCTGAGATATCAACTGTGCGCCCACGGAGCTCCCTCAGCTCCTTGCTTAATGCCATTGTGAAGTTGTAACTTGTAGATGGTTTTCTAGATTCTGATTGAGTTTCTGTTGTTTCCTGAAAAATGATAGATAATTATTATTATTATTATTATTAATTATTATTTATTTATTATTATTATTATTATTATTATTATTATTATTATTATTTATTAATTTTATGCTCTTTCATTTGATACCTAATTTGTTGCTCTATCTTGTTTAGATCAAAAGTTAAAGTGCAAAACATAATTCAAGGGACCCCGGAATTGGCGCTTTGGCCGATTTCAAGGCAGAAAATTTAAAGCTCCATGCGGCAATGCTTCCCAACATCCTAGGTCAAAATAGTTGTGATTTCCGGCTTTTTCAGGTCAAAAAGCATGGGAAAATGTACAGAAACCTATGAAAATAAGAAAAAGTTGATTTTTGAACAGGCCTAATGTGCCACTCACTAAATTTTGTGGGTAAATCAGCAATGGACAGTTGCACAGCAGCCGTTGAATTGTTTATGCTCATTCAGAATGTCTACACGTTTCTCGTCTCCTCGACATACCGATGGCGTCGACATGTAGAAGTTCTCGACAGTAGTTCCCGTAGTGAGAAACTAAAGGTCGACAAAGGTCTCTCCGATACCCACTGGTCAGCTAGATCAGATGCCGTCCAATCTTTAACCGAAGGCTACGCCGAGAATATCGTGGTACTGGATGAGCTAACAGCAGATACCAGCCAAACTGCGGAAGCCAGGATCGAAGCCAGGGGATTGTCTAAACAGCTTCAACAACTCGAAACAGCCATTTTATTGGTTTTATGGAACACTATTCTCGAACGATTTCAAAAAACGAATGCATCTCTGCAAAAACAAGGAATGTCGTTAGACTCAGCCACCCTCTTGCTGAACTCACTACTGCAATTTGTTGAAGATCTCAGATCAAGATTTGACGAATTCGAGGACCAGAGCGTCGGAAAGTGTGGTCATCGAGTATACAAGGAATCGACTTAACGCACAAAGAAGAGAAAGCGCCATCATGACGAAATCGGAACTGCCGAAGATACGAACCTGACACCAAGAGATTCATTTTGGACCACTGCATTTCTATCGATAATTGATAAACTGTGTACCACTCTGAACACTCGTCTAGAAGCGTACGCTGTCCTGCAGAAAAGATTTGGATTTTTGTATTTCTTTCTAGTCCTGGACATCGACAGTCTTCGACGGTCAGCTGAACATCTAGTAGAATGCTATCCGGCTGATCTGGAGAAAGAGCTGGTAACAGAAGTTGTGCAGTTCGCTGCCCTAATGAAACTCACCGAAAGTGAAACAGAATCCCAGACGGAACGTGAAGACATGTGCAACAGATTTTATCGGTATATGAACACAAACGAACTGAAAGGAACATTCCCAGACATGGAAATAGCAATGAGAATATACCTGCGTATGTTTGTCACGAACTGTTCTAGTGAACGTTCATTCTCAAAACTCAAACTGATCAAAAATTACCTTCGCTCCACAATGGGCCAGGAGCGCCTTTCGTCCCTGGCGCTGTTGAGTATAAAGCATTAGGTGTTACAGTCGGTGAGTTTGGAGGACACAATCACGCAGTTTTCCAAGCAAAAAGCCAGGAAACGTCCTATGTAATATTCATTACAAATCTACACTCTATTTACAGTACAGTAAGCTGTACAGTTTAGCTGTTTATTAAGTGCATTACAACTGTGTAGCTGTTTATTAAGTGCATTACAATAACTGTGTAGATGTTTATTAAGTGCATTACAACTGTGTAGTCTACTAGTGTAGCTGTATACATTGTATGTGTACATAGTTAAGTTATAGTCTTTAATATCACATTAATAAGCCGAATGGCTTCCGCATGTGTTTTGTGTGTGTTAAAAAAATATATCTGTTATGTGCATTACAAAATATTGTCATTCATTAACACACTCAAATAATACATCCCGAGAAATAGTTTGCCCAAGGCCCCGCACTCTGTAAATGCGCCCCTGCTGACAGTGAAATCAATAAACTTTTATCTGCACATGACATTTCTTGTTTTCAGGAAACTTGGCTCTCTAAACAAGAGTGCAAAGATTTAAAGAATATTAAGCCTAACTACAGTGGAATAGCTAACTCACCCAATGATGATAGTGAAGTTATTACTGTGGGCAGAGAGAATAGGAAGGAAGGTGTAGCTATAATGTGGCACTCACAGCTGGATAGGTTTATAGAGCCCATTAGTTATGAATATGAGTGGGTTGTAGCCATAAAACTAGCTGTTGACAACAAAATACTGTATATATTCAATGTTTATATGCCATATGAGTGTACTGAAAATGAGGAGGTATTTTTAGATAGACTCTGTAAACTAAATATACTGCTAGAGGAGCTGGACTCTTCATGTGTTATAGTGGTTAGTGATTTTAACAGCAATATCATTAAACCTGGTTCGGATTTTGCTAAGCTTCTTATCAATTACTGTGAGGCATGCGGGTACAAACTTGCCAGTAAATTGCTACTCCCTAATTACTCATTTACATATGTTAGTGATGCCTCGGGGACTCACTCGTGGCTAGACCACTGTATAGCCTCCCACGATGGTTATAATATAATCAATAGCATGTTCATACTTTATGATGTATTTGAATCTGATCATATCCCATTTGTAGTAGGGCTTGATTGTATGGTAGCACCTCACCTGACTTAGACAATGACTGTGATAATGCTGATTACTATAAGGTTAATTGGTCAAATCTTAGTCACGCTGAGGTAGATTACTATACAATACAGACTGTTGAACTACTAAGGCTTGTAAAGATTCCTGCAGAAGCTTTGGCTTGTAGGAATCCCTCCTGTGATGATGTAAAACATATAGATCTCTTAAATAAGTATTACGGTGAGCTTGAACATATCATTAAGGCTGCGAGTGGAAGTAGCTTTAAGAATAAAAAATGGGGAAAAGTAAATGTCAATCCAGGGTGGGCAGAATACTATGATGAGTTGTATGATACAGCAAAAAATGTATTCGTGCAATGGGTTGCTATGTTGAAACCTAGGCAGAGGGAACTCTTCCAACTGAAAAATAGAACTCGTGCTAGGTTCAAGGGTGCTCTGCTCTTAGATTTATAAGGAAAAATGAAGAGAATCTTCGAAGAAAATCTCTAGCCAGAAAATTAGGCAATAGCAATACTTCCAGTAGGGAATTCTGGAAGTAGGTTAATAAAATTAACAATAGTAATCTTATTTTTCAAATGTAATAGAGGGTGTACAACTGTACATGGTGCAAAAAACATTGCAGAACTGTGGAAAAATCATTATGAAACCCTATTTAATTGTCTCGGGGAGGGATAAGACTAAATATATACCTAAATGTAGAACGCTCTGAGGAGCTACTAATTAATGACTCAGAAATCTGGCAGGCTATTCATAAGTTAGAATGTTAGATGATAACAAAAGTTGTGGCCTAGATGGCATACAAGCAGAACATTTAAAATGTTGTAGTCCTCGTATAATATCTATGCTTGCAATGTGTTTCACAAGCTGTATGATCATGGGTACTTGCCACAGTCCATTTTGTCAGTTGTATTGATGCCAGTTGTTAAAAATAAGGGTGCTAGTATCTGTGATAAGAATAATTATAGGCCAATAGCATTTGCCAGTATACTTTCTAAAGTGTTAGAATATGTCATTTATAATAGGATAAGTACTTACTTGCAGACTTATGACAATCAGTTTGACTTTAGAGTGAAACATGGTACTGACATGTGTATTTATATGCTAAAGGAAGCCGTCCTAAAGTACAAGATGTCAAGTAGCAATGTATATTCCTGCTTTATGGATGCATCAAAAGCATTTGATGGAGTTAGCCATCACAAACTTTTCAAGAAACTCTTGTGTCGAGGCAGGGACGTAGCCAAGGCGGGGGCGACAGAGGCAGTGATCCCCCCACCCCCCTGGAAAATCCAGGAAAAAATCTGCGGTAATTACAACCAAGGTTCACCGCCAAACTATAACATTTAACAATTTGGTATCTATAATTTAGTGGTGGACCGGATATCCGCATCATTTTTACATCCGCATCCGCACTTCTGACTGCGGATGTTATGCGGATATTACCTCTAATAAATTATGCAATTTACAATTAAATTAGCTTATAAAGTAGCTTATACGGCCTGGTCATGCACATTTCATGTAAAGTATTAATTACACCAGTACACATTTGAAAACTTGTCGATCGATTTTTACAAACTAGTTGGTGATTCTATATAATTTGAGTGCGCTGATCTAAAAAATATAGTTAGTTTTTCCCTCTCACGTATGGTTTTCTTACTACAGGGTGTGTCATAAATCCCCCATTTATCCCCAAATGTAAACCATCTTATCGAGACCAACATTGGATTGCACATGCTAAACCATAAATTTTGTTGTTATAGACTACAGTAACGCTTACATAATAATGTAGGGTAAATATATATAACAACCAGTCCCGTTCCCAGCAAAATACTCTCCCCTCCCATCAATGGGTGGTTAACATTTGGGGACAGATGAGGTATTACAACACCCCTTGTAGCACGAAATCTTTAGGTGATAGAGTAAAACCTAATTAAAGCAGAATTAAATAGCTCCTAGCTCTTGGACAAGCATATGCTTGTTTATGAAAGAATAAAAAAATAACTGAAAGAAACAAAATATATTTACCTTCTTTACTTGCAAACATTTCAGGACTTATTCCAAAGACTTAAGACTACGAAGGTAGATCTGACTAATGACGACTAAACCGGTGCTTCTTTGATGCTTTCTTATGCTGTGCGTTAGGCTGATCTCGTTGCAGACACCAGCAGTAATCCGCCATCATATTTGTATGCCATCTTCCTTGATATCTTCTTTTCATGGTTTTGATGTCCTGGTGAAATCGTTCCCCTTGATCCTCACTGACATCTCCGAGATTTTCGGGAAAACGGTCAAGATGCGAAAATAAGAAGTGAACTTTCAGGCTCATGTTGCAGCCTAAGGCGCAAAACTTTTTAAGCATATTTTCCACCAGTCTTTCATAATTTTGGCTTTGTAGTTTCCCAAGAAGTTTCCAACAACATCTTTGAAACCAAGCCATGCTTCTTTTTCTTTATTGGTCATTGTGTTCAGGAAATGATCGTCTGTCAATAACTTTCTAATCTGAGGACCTATAAAAACACCTTCCTTTATTTCTCGTAGCTAATCTTTGGATATTTTGAACAAATGTACTTGAAAACTCACCTTCTCTATTCAATGCTTTGACATACTGCTTCATCAAGCCTAACTTAATGTGCAAGGGTGGTAGGAGGATTTTTTTGGTTCAACTAGATGTTCATGTAAAATGTTCTTTGATCCTGGGGTAAGATTCTCTCTAGGAGGCCAAGTTTTCCTCTTCCAGTGCTGGTCACGTGCTCGACTATCCCATTCGCAGATGAAACATGGCATCTTAGTGTATCCTGATTGCTGCCCAAGTAACATGCAAAGGACTTTGAGATCCCCACACAATATCCATCTGTGATTTTGATACTGAATTTTTTCCAGAAGCAGTTTCATGTTATCATAGGTCTCTTTTAAATGAGTAGAATGGGCCACTGGATTGATGCATATTTGCTACCGTTGTGCAGTAACACTCCTTTTAGACTGGTTTTAGAGGAATCTATAAACAACCTCCAGTCACTGGTTTGGTATTCGATGCCTAGCTTGCACACTAATCTTGTGATGTCCTTGCAAAATACCAAGGGACCATCTTCTTCGAAAAAAGGCACGAAGTCTTTCACGATTTCTGTACCAAGCGAAGTATGTGTCGGATGCCAATAAATTGTTCTCCTGCAATCTAGACCCCAAAAGTTCTGCAGAGTCCTTAGGCAGATTCAAATCCCTGACTAAGTCATTTAGTTCGGCTTGGGTTAATGGTTTAGGAGGATCTCGGTCAGCTGTTGGCTGTTCATAAACATCATCATTGTCTGGATTTGGAGCTGAATCAGAATCTGAATTGTATTGATCCAGACTCTCGGGTGGGCGGGGAATAGGAACTTCTGGACCATGGGGTACGGGCCTTATTGCAGATGGAAGACTTGGGTATTGAAGGCTCTCTTTATTCTTTGCATTATAACCTTTAACATTGCAAGAACAGAAGTAGCAGTCGTAGGTATGGTTTCTAGGCTCGCGCCATACCATAGGGATCCCAAATGGCAAACTTTTCTTTTTACCTTTGCTCCAATTCCTTAGTGCCGCAACACACGTAAGACAAACCTTGTGTGGAGCCCAACTTTTGTCTTGATCTCTTAATTTAATTCCAAAATAAGCATGATAAGCTCTCTTAATGAAGGTCGTTACATTTGTCCTTTGTTTTACAACAACATACCGACCACAAATATAACAAAATATGTCTGGACTATGGGTACATCCTCTAGAAGCCATTATTAAAATTTTAAAGATGTAATGTTAGAATTATCTATCTGAAAAATATGAAAAAACGAAATTAATTAAAGATAAAAAAGGTAAAAAATTACAAAACGCCCCAAAATTGTTTTGCTAATAACTTTAAAACTGTGGGTGATAGAAAAAAACTGGTAGCATTTTTGAATTCAGCGCAGCGAACTGCTTCAGAATCACAACTCAAAATAAAGAAATCGATTTTCATGCAGACCGGTGTTATTAATGAACAAACAAATATATAAACCTCAAAATATAAATACCTGGTAACACAGAAAATTGAATGAAACTTGTTTCATTGAATTTTCTGTGGCTGAAACTCTTGAGAAAGTTATTATTTTTATCATAATGAAAACATTAATATTAATTTTAATTCTTATGCATTACCTGCCATAATAGTAATATCACGAAATTTGAAAAATTATGTCATGTATTCATAATTCTATATTATATTGATAGATTAACTAAATATCCGCATCCGCATCCGCAGATATTGAAATTAAAGATCCGCATCCGCATTCGCAGGTGTTGAAAAACTGACATCCGGTCCATATATAATGAAATATGAAAACATGAAAATATAGGATATATTTAATATAATGTATGAAAACTATAAGATCAATACCTGATTTCAAATTTCAGAAAATACAAGTAATTATATCATAATATAGTTTAGATTGCACCAATGTGACTGTCCTATCCAAAGCTTTGTTGGAAATGGTACATATTTCATGTGGATGGCTGTGTTGGTTTACGTTGTCGTCGTCGTCGGCCTAGGCAAGCTACGGCTTGGGACCGTAGCGCATCTATCCGGTATAGGTTAACCTGGATGATGTAGCCATAAGCACTGCCGCTAGTTAAGTGCCAACCAGTGATTATCTCACTAGCCGTATTGAGTCCGTTAGGCGAAACTACGACAGTACCAAAGGTGGAAAATATAACCTTTGGTTTTCTATTATTTATTTGCAAAATGGACATGGCATTAGATTAAAATAAATATTGAATATAAATGATTAACTGACAATTGTGATATATAATTAATTATGTTTACATACAATAAAATAATATAGTATACATAAAATTAGTATTAATGTGGTTCACAATTGAATTATAATGGGGTAACTAATTTAAAATGAATTTATACTATTCCGAAATTCAAGACGGTAAAATTAACATTTATCTTGAAACTAAAATAAGAGTATTCACTACACACTCCCCCACCAGAGAGGAAGTTCAAAGAGTTCCGAACGACACAGATTTCCGCTGAACCTTTTTGGTAGCTACTTGTACCTCACTTAAGGTTGATTCCAAAAACGCAGGCTTAAGACGATCGATAGAAACCTTGTCGACTTTGGAACCGCGCTGGATGAGAAATGATTTGCGCGTACGTCGGAGAACTTCATAGGGTCCGTCATATGGACATTGGAGAGGCCGTTTTGGGACAGGTACACGAACGAAAACGTGGGTGCAAGATTGGAGGGCTGGGGAAACAAAGATGTTCTGTTGGCTAGTCAATCGAGGGGGAACAGGCTGAAGGGACTGCATGTGAGAGGAAAGTGTTTGAGCGAATTCCGTAGGATCGCATGACTTATCCCCTGCAGTGAAGTAGCCACCTGGTAGCCGCAGTGGTGTTCCATAGACTAGTTCAGCCGCTGTAGTCTTCAGATCACTCTTAAATGCAGAGCGAATACCAAGCAAAACGAGTGGAAGCTTATCCATCCAATGGGAGTCTTCGTGACACATAAGGGATGACTTCAGCTGGCGATGGAAGCGTTCGACGAGGCCGTTAGCTTGCGGATGATACGCACAGGTATGCGCATGTACTGTACCCAACAAGCTGGTAAACTTCTTCCAAAGCGAAGACTCAAATTGGCGACCTTGGTCAGTGATGACTTTTGTCGGCAATCCAAATCTTGATACCCATCCATGAAGAAAGGCTCTTGCAACAGTTTCCGCTTGGATATCAGGAAGTGGAATGGCTGCAGGCCATCTGGAAAAGCGGTCGAGACAGGTGAGCAGATAACGTTGGCCTTGAATCACTGGAAGAGGGCCAACAATGTCTACATGAATTACCTCAAATCGCTGGGATGGGGGCGGAAATGCGTCAAAGGGGGACCTGGTGTGCCTTTGGACTTTGGCACGCTGGCAGGCAAGGCACGTTTTGGTCCAATGTTTGACATCCTTCCGCATCGAGGGCCAAACAAAGCGAGAGGTAACCAGGTGTTGCGAAGCACGGATACCAGGATGGGAGGGCTTATGAAGATCCATGAAGACTGCTTTTCTGTGACATGGAGGGACATAAGGGCGAATAGCAGCTGTTGATACGTCGCAATAGAGGGGCACAGACAATCCTGGCATACTCATTTTCTTGAGGGAAAGTGAGTGAGTGGAGTCTTCTCTGAGCAGTTCTTGTAGTTCCGTATCCTTATCTTGATCCTGTGCAATAGCATTCCACAGTGTAGAGCTGAGGGTAACAGAAGTAATCTCTACTCTTGAAAGTGCATCCGCTGGAGTATTCAAGACACCTTTGATGTGGCGGATATCTGTGGTAAATTGCGAGATATAATCGAGTTGCCTGATGACTCTGGGAGAGTGGTTACAGCTGTTTTTATTGAAGACAGTGACCAAAGGTTTGTGGTCGGTAAAAACACAAAACTCTCGGCCTTCAAGGAAATGTTGAAAATGCTTCACGTTTAAGTAAATAGCAAGAAGTTCACGTCCGAAAGCACTATAACGCGTTTGGGCTGGCTGCAGCTTTTTCGAGTAAAACGCGATGGGTGCTTGTTGACCGTTAATGGTTTGTTCCAACACTCCACCGATCGCAACATCTGATGCATCGACCGTCAGAGTTAGGGGGGCATCACTGATAGGAAATGACAGAGACAATGCACTATTGATAGCATTTTTGGCATTGTCGAACGCCTGTAAACTATCGCTACACCATAACAATTTCGTTACCTTGCGTTTGTGTGTGATCATAGCGTGTAGAGGAGCAAGAACACTGGCACAGTTTTTAATGAACTTGTGGTAATAATTTACCAAACCTAGAAACCGACGTAACTCACGCTGATTATTTGGCATTGGGTAATTTTTTATCACTTCACACTTGTCCTGAAGGGGGGTAATTCCGTGCTGCGAAATCGTGTGACCAAGAAATTCCAAGGTTGGCTGTGCAAACACACACTTAGATGCATTAATAGTAACACCGTATTGTTCTAAGCGTTGAAAGAGGAGTGAAAGATGTTCCTTATGTTCCTCTTCCGTTGAGCTGGCCACAAGCAAATCATCGATGTAGGCATAAACAAAGTCTAAGCCTCTGGTGACCTCATCTATAAACCTCTGAAAGGTTTGCGCAGCATTCCGTAGCCCGAACGGCATCTTCAAAAATTCGAATAACCCAAATGGTGTACAAACTGCAGTCTTGGGAATATCCGAAGGCTCTACGGGAATGTGGTGGAAAGCCTTAACGAGATCTATTTTACTGAAGATAGATTTGCCGTGGAGAAGAGAAGTAAAGTCTTGGACATTTGGTACCGGATATCGGTCCGGGATGGTTGTCGAATTTAAAAACCGGTAATCCCCACATGGTCTCCAGTCTCCTGACTTCTTCTGGACCAGGTGTAGGGGAGAGGACCAACTGCTTTTGGAAGGTCTTATTATCCCAAGATCCAGCATAAGCTGGAATTCCGATTTGGCAGCTGTCAGTTTGTCCGGGGCAAGACGTCTGGGTTTTGCAAACACAGGGGGACCTTTTGTGTAATGTGATGGGTAATGGTGTGCTTAATGGTATCACCCATCTGCATAGGTTGAAGAATTCCTGGATATCGCTGGAAAAGGCACTGGTACATGGAATTAGGGGGAACGAGGGAAAGTGCAGAGTTCGAGGCGTCCGGAAGGGCAACCTGTTTGGCAAGAACAGAAAGCAGTGTGGCCTGGTCGCATAAGCGTCGCTTGTCAAGATCCACCAGCAGTTTGAAATGCTGGAGGAAGTCAGCGCCGATTATGGGATGCTGCACTTGAGCACAGATGAAAATCCACTTGAAGGATCGGTGAAGGCCCAAGTTTAGTTCACGCGACTGAGTACCGTACGTGGGTATGCGTGAACCGTTAGCAGCGTATAGAGGCGGAGATTCCGAGTGCTTATGACCAGATTTTTGAGGGAATACACTGACTGACGCTCCGGTATCGACCAAGAAATTGACACCAGAGTTCCTGTCCTTTATGAATAACAGGTTGGCAGTGCGAGTACTAGACGCCATTAGGACTCGCTGCTGGGGTTTTCCGACGAAAAATTGCAAGGGGAGATGCACTTCCTAGCCTTCTTTCCAAATTTGGCGTGGTAGAAGCAGATCTTCCCGGAACTCGAACGATGCCTCTTCGTAAATCTTGACCGAGAATGGCTTCTTTGCCGTTGATTTTGTAGCAGAGAACAAACGTGGTTGAGTTGTTGACTTAACTCTTCCACTTTCAACTCCAGTTCCGATTGTGTGTTCACGTTGTTGACCGGAGCTGTGTCAATCTCCACTACTTTGTCGGCAGTTTCTGCTAGTTTATCAACTGGAGTAGCAGGATCCATAGTGGCCAAGACACGCTGAGCTGATGGAGGAAGTTTCTGCAAGAACAACTGTCTAAAGATGTCCTTATCGAAGGTTTGTGCGCGTTCGCCTAGAGCGCACTGCATAGCCCTCAGCATTTGAGTGGGCTTACGGTCTCCAAGTTCTTCTTTTGAGATTAACTGATGTAGTTTCTCACGCTCGGAGACAGTGGTGCGGCACAGGATGGCAGACTTCAGATCGTTGTATGGGTCCTCACTCGTGGAAGTAGATACGATGACGTCACGGACTTCAGAGATGACGCTCGCTGGTAGAGAGGACAAAACATGATCGTATTTCGTCCTGCTAGTGGTGATCCTTCCCAAGTTGAATTGTGATTCCACTTGGTGGAACCAAATAAATGGATCACCCGGCCAGAAGACGGGGAGCTTTACGCTCAAGTGGGAGATGGCACCAGCGTCGTCAGGCATCTTCTCCTATGCTCGCTAACGTACAAGCAAGACGACAAGTTCCCAACGAAGGATGGAGGTTGAGACGAGCGCAGGCACAGAGCGCACGGGCAGGGGTGAGGGGCAGAGGGCACGAGCGACATTACAGTCTGGTCCTAGTCGCTCGGGTGAAGGGGGTGGTGGGCACGAACGACGTTACAGTCTAGTCCTAGTCGCTCGGGTGAAGGGGGTGATGGGCACGAACGACATTACAGTCTAGTCCTAGTCGTTCGGGTAGAAGGGGTAATCCAGCTCCGGGGTCACCAATTGTTGGTTTACGTTGTCGTCGTCGTCGGCCTAGGCAAGCTACGGCTTGGGACCGTAGCGCATCTATCCGGTATAGGTTAACCTGGATGATGTAGCCATAAGCACTGCCGCTAGTTAAGTGCCAACCAGTGATTATCTCACTAGCCGTATTGAGTCCGTTAGGCGAAACTACGACAGTACCAAAGGTGGAAATATAACCTTTGGTTTTCTATTATTTATTTGCAAAATGGACATGGCATTAGATTAAAATAAATATTTGAATATAAATGATTAACTGACAATTGTGATATATAATTAATTATGTTTACATACAATAAAATAATATAGTATACATAAAATTAGTATTAATGTGGTTCACAATTGAATTATAATGGGGTAACTAATTTAAAATGAATTTATACTATTCCGAAATTCAAGACGGTAAAATTAACATTTATCTTGAAACTAAAATAAGAGTATTCACTACAGCTGTATAGCGGCTGTTCAAAAATGGCAGTTGCACTGACATTTTCAGACAATTTTTACACAAAATAAGCTTAAAATGCTCTGGCTTACAGGGCTCAGCCCTGGACCCTGCCGGGGGAACTTCCAGCTCTTCCCCAGACCCCCTAACTGTATGGGCTCGCCGGATTCACCACGGAACCTGACGAACGTAGCTCAAGTTCACCCCCCCCTTGGGACATTCCTGGCTACGTCCCTGTGTCGAGAGGTACCTAAATATATACTTAGGATACTTGCATTCTGGTATACAGAGCAGACCATGTTTGTAAGATGGAAAAGCACTGTATCACCAAGTTTTAAGGTAACTAATGGTGTTAGGCAAGGAGGTATATTATCACCCTATCTTTTCTGTATATACATGGATGACCTTACCAATGAACTAAAAACTGCACGTACTGTACTGGCTGTGTCATTGGAAAGGAAAAAATTAATCATTTACTGTATGCTGATGACCTTGTTCTGTCACCCTCTCCCCATGGGCTGAGAGTACTATTAGAGAGATATGTGAACAATATGGTATAGAAAATGACATCACCTATAATGGAGCAAAGAGTTGTATTTTGATTTTTAGGTGTAATCTACTGAAATATGTATCATGTGGGCAGTGGTGGGCACCGTTAACCAAAAAGTTAACTTCGTTAACCGCTAATCCGTTAACCAAAAAGTTAACTTCGTTAACCGTTAATCCGTTAATTCGTTAAACATGTAACGGAAGTTACCGATAAACCGTTAACGTTAACTTTTATTATAAAAAAAATGAAAAACACAATATATATATATTTAATTTTCCCTCTTCTTCTCGTTCTCCATTTTGTCCATGAGATGCATGTTGCCCTTCATGAAAATTAGCATATCAAAGTTTTCATCAGACAGGGATGATCTCTTGGCCCTCAGGATGTCCTTGCCCATAGAGAACAAACGCTCCACTGCAGCACTGGAGGGGATGGCTGTGTTGAACTTGATGAACAAGTCCACCAAACACTTGCTCACCCAAGAAGGCAGCATCTGTCAGCAAGTCCTTGGAGTTGGTCTCCAGCCAGGTCTTGACCAAGTTCTGGGCCTTGCCCTTGAGTGACCTGTGGCTTCTGCTGCTCTCTTTTGTCTGGATGACAGCACTGAAGAAGTCATCCTCCTCCTCCTCCTCGTTGTTGCTGCCTCCACTGTTGCTGCCCACTTCGTTGGACTGCTGCTTCATGGCCTCCTCGACTGTACCCTCCATGCTTTTCCTCACCCTGGCGACCTTGGTGTTGTCATACTTGTCCAACCAGATGAGGCGAAACCTGGGATGGAAGGCAGCAGCCAGCTGGCATTCGTCATCCTCCAGGAGGGGCCCAAACCTTTTGTCGATGCCTGCCAAAAGTGCGTCGACCAAGGCGCTGCAGTAGACGAGGCCCTTGGACTTCAAGTCCTTAAGCCTGAAGATTGTCGCAGCAACTGTTGGCAGCAGAGTCCCAAGGTAGGCTTGTTCCTCCCCCTGGATCTTGTCGAGTGCTTTGGCCACAGGTGACATGATCTGGAAATAAAACAATGGAGAATTAGTAAATTGTAGAAATTCAAATTTGTATTATTCTGCAATATTATTCTGCTGTATTTTACTCAATAATATAACGATAATTGAATGAGCAAAACTAAAACGTATCTACTGGCTGGTGTTAAGAAAAATATAACTTTATTGCAATAAATAAATATAGTTGGAATAATTGTATTCTTAAACGTTTACGTAAACAACGCTATTATTGTATCAAGGTCCTGCATTTAATTGTAACCAGAAAAAAAATAAATCGTGGAATTTCCACGAGTCCCGCTAGTTTATTATTAATTTATAAATATATTACCTTGACATACTCTTTCATTAAGTCGACATCCTGGTCTTTGAAGCTGTTGACCTTCAGCTGGGTCATGACTCTGTGGAGAGCAGGCCTCTTCGTCTCCAGGATTGTGTTCAGGACCACCACAGAGTCATAGGTGGAGTTCCACCTCGTCGTGTTGGGGACAACCAGCCTCCTCCCCACCTCAGCGTAGATGCTGTCTGCTGCCACAGTGCTGCGATCCTGCAGGTTCCAGAGGGCGCGTGCCTTGGCCATGGCAGCCCTGTAGGGCCCCTTGAACACTGAACTCTGCAGTGCAGCATCTGCATCCTTGCTGGCCACTAGGTTGAAGGTGTGGGCAGCACACCTCATGTGGGCTGGCAGGTTGATGGGATTGCCAACGATAGTGTCGACATCGTCAGGCTCAACCACAGACACAGCCAGGGAGTCTGCCAGGGAGACATACTCCAACTCCTGCTCGTCCACGGATCCAGACAACAGGGCAGCCACAGTAGCATCATCAGGGTCGGCGTCCACATCCTGAGCCACTGGCAGGCCTGGCAGTGTGTCAGCCTCTGCCCCAAACTGGACAAAGGCCTTCACAAAGTTGCTGCCATTGTCTGTGGTAGTCCTGGAATAGAAAGACATTCTAAGTTTTTTTTTTATAAAATTACAATTACGAATTATCAAATATTACTATTGAATTTAATTTATAAATAGAAATAATCTACAATTTATTTGAAAAAAATTTCTGATACAAATTGTTAATAGACTAATAGTCTAATATTAATATAATATCAACTATCTAACCTGGTGACTTTTTTCTCAATGTGGAATTCATAGTGGACGTTGATCATGGCCTGTGCAAGCACATCATAGGTATGATGGCCTGTCAGCCTGATGCACGCGAGCACTGCTTGCTGCCTCTGCCTGGTGGTGGGGTCCAACCAGTGGACAGTCATGCCCAGGTAGCCTTTCTTGTGGGCAGACCAGCAGTCAGCTGTGGTGGCCACCCACTGAACATCGCCGAGAACTCTGAAATTTGAAAAAATATAAGTTTTAAATTTTTATTTTTAAAGTTAAAATTTAAATATTGGGAATATAAATTAACTCAAGTATAAAAAAGATAAAAATTATGTCAATTACCTGATCAAGTACTGCTTCAAGTCAGTATGCGAATTAACGATTCGCCTGCCCAGTGTCCTCCTCGAGATGGAGCTCTTGCTGGGGTTCAGCGTCTTGATCAGTCTCTCGAATGTGTCAGACTCTACAACGTGGAGCGGCAGCATGTTGGCTACGAACAGGTCCACAATCCTTTGATCCACAGCAGCCTGGGGTACGCCACTGCCAGTAGCAGCAATGCAAAAGGACTCGCCAATGGTTTGCTGGCGTGCTTTCTTGGCAGATGGAGGTGAAAACAGACTCGATATCAAAGTGCTGCTGTCGCTGCTGGAACCAGAGGAAAACCTCTGCTTGGCTTTTCCACGAGATGAACCTGCCTTGATCTTCTCATCAAACTGCATGAACTTGGCTGGGTGGTTCCTCTTGATGTGCTGCTTGAGGTTGTTGAGGCTTGTCAGGTGCCCCTTGATTGGCACAGTCTTGGGCAGGCACAGCTTGCAGTTGAAAATCAATTTGTCTCCTTCCCTTGACTTGAACAAGAAGTAGTCGTCCAGGTGGGGCCAGGGGTTCTGAGCTTGTTCTTGTTGAGATGCCATCATGATTTATAAAATTCAAAATCACACAAGTGTCTGTATTGAAAATCAGAAAATAATCAGAGCTGGACAGCGCAATCAAAAATTAAGTTGCGCAAGCGCAATCCACTGTTCACTATCATGCGCAATCTGACTATTTAGCTTGCGCAATGTTGCAAAGCGCAAGCGCAATCTTGTGTAAACACATGAGTTCAAGTTCAAATATTTCCACATAAATTAAAATAGTCATCCATAAAATTGAAAGAAAACCAAAAGAAAACGATGTAGACTTATGCCCCTTTTGTCCTGTTGGTACTTAGAAGTTGACTCAATAAATCCTTTATTATTTCACACTTAAAAATAATAAACAAGAACAACAATTGTTTGAAGCATTCTTGAACATTTCAAGAACAAGATAAAAAATAAAATAACCCTTACCTTTGTTATTTGGAACAGATATGGCACAGAATATTCGGGAAGTAATTGCACTGAAATTTCTTCGGTCTTCACAGCAGAGATACTAAAGAGTAAACAGCCTCTGGCGCCACACGCTCACATTTACTTCTCAACGCCATCTATTATCTCATAAAGAAACTAATTCACATTGGGACTTGAAAGTACCGGCAGGATCAACCGGGTAGAAAAATAATTATGGAGATTTTAAAGATGTGGTACCTAGAAGTACCGCCAGGACATAAAGGGTTAAGGTGAAAACGCTCCCATTGTAAGACATCAATTGACTTAATTTATGTCATCAAAGTGACATGAGAATTGAAATCTTACCTGATCAGTTTTATGGTTCTTGAAATGTATCAAGGAGACTACTAATAAGGTACTCACAGACATATTATAAATATACATGACTTACTTGACAACGATTATTTTTAAATATTCACTAGCACAAACATGTTGCGCAAGAGACAGACTGCAAATGAAACGAATGTAGTTATTTGTTGTAATTGTTACATATATATTATTGAAAGTGCCTTAAAATGCTCGTGATATTTCTTGAAAGAAGTTGAAACATTCAACTCAAATGGCAAATCTTTCCGCCTGATTTTACAGTCGACCATGTTTTGCTCAAACCAATGCCATAAATAACTACCATATTTGGTAAGACACAAATTGTGGCGACGGAAACAAATATATCGCCTGATTTTGCACTGCGGAAATGGAAATTCG
The DNA here is from genome assembly GCA_023014485.1 of Bathynomus jamesi. Taxonomy (NCBI): domain Eukaryota; kingdom Metazoa; phylum Arthropoda; class Malacostraca; order Isopoda; family Cirolanidae; genus Bathynomus; species Bathynomus jamesi. The sequence continues at coordinate 581,517 of JAJOZX010000582.1, read as the reverse complement.
TTCATCACTATTAACAGTGGCGGATTAATTGCGCACCTGCTCAGCACTGAAAATAATAGAAACTTTTAAACGTTTATTTATGAATTTTTTGGGTTAACGGACTTGAGTTAACGGAAGTTAAATGTAACGGAAGTTAATTAGTCCGATAATGATTTTCAAAGTTAACTTAAAAGTTAAATCGTTAACGAAAAAGTTAACTTCGTTAATTAACGATTAACGGATTAACGGTTTGTGCCCAGCTTTGCATGTGGGTCTTTTGAAATGAATGGTCAGACTATACCTGTCAAAGACACATGTAAATACTTAGGTCATGTAATTAATCACGAGCTGCGAGATAAACTCGATATTGAGAGGCAACGTAAAAAGCTGTATGCACAGTAGGGTGTGTCAATTTTGGGGGTGAAATGACTAAATTGAAAATCATGTGATTTAGTAGCAATTTAATGTAATCATTTCGCATACAAAATAATATCCTTGCTTCAAAAACAATAAAAAATAACTCCTACCTACATCAATTTTAATTTAAAAATTCCATTTTTCCATAAATTCGTAACAAAATAACAAATGTGCGCAAACATCCTATCAACATTTAAAGTGGCAATAAGATATCATTCAGAGTCTTTATTTGAAAGTAACCAATGCAGTCATGTCCTTTTTGCTGCGGTTCCTTGACATCAGCATTCGGCTTGCTACTTGCGCTTTGATGTAGCCTTCTCGCCTCTCGTGACTGTAAACTTGACTAGCTGCTTCTGTGATCATTTTCACACATCTCTCGACACTCTGAGTGTGAGAAGGCCACTTTGGCACTTGCATTGGGGCCTCTTTAAGTTGTGTTAAATCTTTGTTTATTATATATGTTGTTAGTGGTGGCTCCAAAACTTCCGAACTCAAGTTAACTAATTCTGACAATTTCGTGGCATTGACGTTTATCGAAGGTACCTTCCTTGTCTGAACAGAGCAGTCTCCCAGCTGGTCATCATCTAGTGATGTTCCCCTAAACTTTAGAATGATTTCCACAGCCTCAGTTCGCTCTTTGGTACATTGGCTGCAGAGTATTGCTTGCAAAACTGCCTCTGGCCTAGCATACCAAGCGGACCTTCTCACCACAAGTAACACGATGTCCACCACTACTTTCCTTTGGGTTCTCAGTAGCTGTAATTGAAACAAGATGTGGTTGGGCCCCTCCATCCACATTGGATTAAGTTTTACATTGAACCAGTGAGGAAGATAAAACCCAATAATAAATTCAACAAGCAACATCAAATTCTGTAGCATTTTGCCCTTCAGTGCATGTTTGGAAACCCAAATCCTGCAGAAACGAATCGCTGTAGTTAACCAACGACTGTGACTTACGGGTCCAATCTCCAAGAGAGCCAGATTTTGAGGCAACTCTCCTGATCTGATTGCTTGAACAATACGATAAGCGTAAGATTGATCCGTGCTGAGGTCTTTGATAACTTCTTCAGACAACACTGGAAGGGGAGGGCCTACTTCGACCTTTGGAAATTTTGTATTTATTTCTAATTCCGTTGCTTTATCTAACATGTTGCCAAGGGGGCCTGACCACTTGTTGTTACTCTTTGTAGGACCATGAAGTTCCTGGATGAGACGACGAAGAGGTAGTTCCCCTGTGTGCAAATCACATACAATCCAAACAAGCCTTCTTCCAAGTTTTTTCTCTAAATGCGTCATAACACTGCCCTGCCATCCAGTGTTCACCGCAGTTGAGTCTCCACCAACGGCCTGCAGTGAACTGTCAAGTCTTCTTTCTTGAAGCCAACATATTATTTGATCAGCAATTGCCTCTGCATGTTTCTTGCCTTCTACTTCTGCTTCAGGAACAAAGTGAAACAAATAGCGGCCACCAGGTTCGGAACACAGAGAGTAGTGTTCTTCTTTGATGAGACCGGGAAACTTTCTGTCCATTCCCTCTACCTCTAGGAAACTTTTGTGTCATCTCTTCTTCCATCAAACAAAAGGCAAGAGAGACCTTCCTCCTTCAAATCTTTTTCATGCTGATCAGATATTTCCTTCATTATTTTTTCTTGTGCTCTTCTTATCTTATTATGATCTCTCACTAAGGATGTATCTTCTCGGCTGATGAGGCTTGCATCTATCCAAGCGGCAGTGGCAATCTCTGCAGTCTCTCGTAGCCCCGTATGGTGGCGAATACTGGCAAGGGCGATGTTTGAGATGTCTTTAGTATTGTATTTCATTCTCTTCGGCGAAGGTTCAGATGGCATTTTGGAGCTATCATCTGATGTTACTTCTTTCTGTTCATCTGAAGAGCTTTCAAAGAAGTGAGAAACCTCTTGATAGAGCTCTTCATCTCTTTGGGTGGCTTCTTCACTCTTCTTTTTCTTCCTTTCTTCCCTCTCTCGGATTTTCTCTTTTTTCTTAGCAATAACAATCTGTTTTTGGGTTTCTGAATAATCTGCCGAACCAATCTGCATACTTCCTTGGCCTCCTGCCTTTGTTCTCTGCGCCTTTATGAAAGCCAGCTCCAAAACAGCGATCTTCTTCTCACGAGGACAGCGACAATCAATGTGAGGGTGAGGTTCTCTTCTGCATGAGGGAGAACAATTGGCTTCAGAACACAACTCTATGGGACACTGGCAGTTAAAAATGTCAAGAAGAGTATCAAGTGTGTGCAGAAATTTATTTTTCTTTGCTAGTTTTCCTTTACCAAGTGATGTCTCAACTGCTTTGTGCCACAGCTTTGTTAATTTTAGCTCAATAGTTCTATACTGATTGAGTACGGGTGGTTTGAATAACACATTAGCTTTTTTCCACTGATGCAGAAGAGGGGGAATCATGTCCCATATGAGCTCTTTCTCTGTGTAGTTCCTTCTATTCTTTGTATTTTGTTCACGAAGGAGTAACCCTAGTCTCAGCATGTCTCGCACTGTTGGTAGTTCTGATATGGGAAGCTTCTTGCCTGTACCTACTAACAGGCTCAAGTGGCATGACGACTGACCTATTGTCTTCAATTTTGGCATCTTAGGAATATCTGAAAAGAAAGAAAAACATTTAAGTATTTTATATCAATTACGATGTTTCAAAGTTTAGTAATTCGATGTTCTAAAATTCAATAAAAAAATATTTCATGGGATTACAACATAATTATACAAGAATATGATAATAATAAATAATTGTAATAATCAATAATCCATACTTACAGTTAAACTGTAGTATTCGTCTAGTAGAATAACTATGAAGTAGGTACAAGAGCAATAACAGCAAACCACCGTCTATGACATCTAAGAAGCAACTGAGGACTGAGAGTGAGGGACAGTTCTATTCTTGTTGTGACTTGTACATTGTACAACAACTATATGACCTTGAAAACACTCCATATGCGATCAGTGGGATAATACTGTGACAGATGAATAGTTAATGAATTTATGTCCTATTATTTAGTAAAAGATCAATTTCTGAAACTTTAAGGTAAAATTGATGTAGGTAAGGGTTATTTTATTTCATTTTGGTTGGCCAATTTCAAGTTTTGACATGAAGACTATATTTTCACTACCAAAATTGATTTGAAAAAAGTTGACAAAATTGACACACCCTAAATTGCACAGGATAACATGCTAGTAAGGAAATTTGGTATGTGTTCAGAATCAGTTAAAACTTATCTTTTTAGAACTTACTGTACTGCATTGTATACATCCCATCTGTGGTGGAACCAGGGCCGGATTAAGACCTTTAGAGGCCCTAAGCACTTAAAAGATTTTGGTGCCCCATATATATGTAATTCAAAATATAAACAAAAATAAACCATAAAATAAAATTTTATTTTTTGAAATGAAACAAAACTTACAGTAAGATGGAAAATAATGTTTATTTTTGTATACTTCCACTTCATTTATATTTGAAAAGTTTTCTCCTACTTTTTTTAATTGCAAAGTCTTTGATCAGATCCTCAAAACTAATCTTACGTAACACATCTACTTCTATACTTAGTAGAGATAAGGCATCCAGCCTGCCTTGTTGCATAGTTGTTCTGTTGGTATTTTTAATATACTTCAACTGAGAAAATGAACGCTCAGCTGAGCAATTTGTGACCATTAATGTTAAAAATATACGAAAGGCAATTTCTACATTTGGGAAGGCACACTCAATATTGTCTTCTACAATTATTTTATAAAGTTCAGCATGACTGAATCTTGTTTTTACATTTTTTTTTGCAATGAACTTATGGCACACATATGAGTGAAACTGCTGAAGCTCAGCAGAGAAATTAGTGTTCAAGTCCTCTGGGTAAGCATCAATCATCTTTTTACAACCCTGAGAATACCTTTCAATTTCAGTAGATGATGAAGTGGTGACATTATGTGGCACATCACTTAGAAAAGAAAATCTCTCTGCTATTTCTTTGTATATCTCTCCTCTTCTTCTCATCTCAGTTTCAAGTTTGTCAACAATTGTGTAAAAGGTGGTGATAAGAAATTTATCTCTGGCATTCAGATATACTTCTGGTGCATCTCCGTCATTGGGTACCTTCTTTCTGATACGTTTGCGAGTTTGAGCTGCCTTGTAATCAACATCTGGTAGCATTTCCTTTGTAGCTGCTTCATATCTTTCAAATTCATCTCGTGAAGTGCACAGTTGGTCAGCTAATGATCCATACAGATCTGCACATGTTTTTAAGTTCACATCCTTATTCTGTAGAACTTTGCTTACTCTATGAAAATTTTGCAAAATCTCATCCCAAAAATTCAACATAAAAACGAATTCTAGCTCTTGCATCTTATTTGCAATATTATTTGCTTCTCTTCTAGTGTCTCCCTTTTGTGACTGGTCTTCAGCTATACATTCTAACGCTTCTAAAATTTTAAGGAAAGATTTCAAAATTGCTGCTGTTGCCATAGCATGTGCCTCCCATCTGGTATCAGAGAGGGATTTTAAGACACTTTCATTTCCAATACAACCTTTAAGAATTTCCCACCTGCTGGTTGAGGCTAAAAAAAAGGTATAGAGCAACTGCACTGTAGAGAAGAAATTAACCGCCTCTTGACAGCAGTCAACAGCACTTCGGCCTACCAGATTTAGTGAATGGGCTGCACAGGGCACATATATAGCAAACTTGTTTGTTTCTAAAATTTTTTGCTGCATCCCCTTATAACGCCCAGATATGTTGGCAGCGTTGTCGTAAGATTGACCCTACATTTTGAAAAGTTTAGCTTACAAACTTCACGTAAGTACTGCAACACCTGATTTGCCATTTCCTCACCAGTATGGCTTTTCATTTTCAGAAAGGTTAAAAAGCGTTCAATAGGCTGTCCATCTTTTAAGTACCTAAGTACAACACTTAACTGATCGATATGTGATAGTCTGATAGATCTGGTGTTGAATCAACTGACAAACTAAAATAACCAGAAGATTTTACTTCGTCAACAATGAGTGCGTGGACCTTTTGAGCCATTAGTTGAATGAGTTCCTCACAGGTGGTTTTGGACAGGTAAGAAGGATTTCCTTTGCCAGAATTTCCATATTTCAAAATGTGACCTGCTAAAAATGGATCAAACCGGCATATGAGCTCAAGCAGCCCTAAAAAATTCCCATTCTGCAATGATCCAAATCTTTCTTCTGTTCCTCGAAAAAACAAGCCACGTTCAGCTAACGTACAAATAACAGCTATGACACGCTTCAAGACATGTTCCCAGTAATCACACTCTTCCTGAATTTGTTTTTCCAACTGTTGTCCCAACCCCGCACCTTGTCTGCGAGTTAAGTATGTTAGCATACTGTAGAGTCTCGGTGAGTAGTGCTTTTTTCATGATGATCAATTACAATAGTATTTCGTCAGTCACTGAACCCTTCTCTTATAACAAAATGTGAGACATTTTTAGGAGCAAACAGTTTACAAACATAACAGTAAACTGATCCTGTTGATGGTGAATACAATAACCACTCTCTCTTGTATTTCTCACCATTGGCTTTTGTCCCAACGAAAAGTTTTTGTGAACAGTATCTTGCTGGTTTGCCACTACTGAAATGCCGGTAAGACTTGTCAAATGGCCCATTGTGGTGTTGACAGTCACTGGGTCCACAAGCAATCCAATAAGCCACATCATCAGCAGAGAAATCAAGCCACAACCCTGGATCTTTTGCTATATTTACTTCATCTTCTGCAGACTGATTCATTTCACCACCATCACCATGGTCCACTAAACTTTCATTTTCAGCAATTATTTCAACCCCAGAATGTCTTGTAAAGCAACTTGAATCAACATTTGCAGTAGAGGTATCAAGAGAATTTACAGGCAAAGTGAGATCAGTAGTGAGACATGTGGTAGATGAACCTGCTTGACACCTCGGTGATTCCAACGTCATCATATTTTGATTTTGAAGTGATCAAAGTGGTATTTGTGTCCACTTCTGATGACGGAGATTGGTTTTGATTCAGAATCGGTATATCATGTTGACGTTGTGGTCGTGGAACTTGTGTGAAGAAATCAGTCAGCTTTGCAGTCTTGGACTCTAAATCCAAAGTCTTCTCTTGTTTCTCTTTTGATAGTTTTCGCTTTTGTGCACCACTTAACTGAACACGTTTCATCTTGGTTCTTGGGGTCTGTAAAATACAGAAATAAAAAGAATATTTTATTTGTATATTATGTGGCAATCAACACAGTTACACATATCACAATCTTGGCTTTGTTCTTTTATTCTCAGAAAGACAAAATGGGAACCGTACACAACCAAAGTGGCAATTTAAATATAAGTGGCAATTAAATATAACTCAACCGAAATATCAACTCGAAATGTTGAATACAAATCAAATCGAAAGAAGGAACCAAAAGAAGGAACCGAAAGAAGGAACCGAAACCTATAAAATAAAAATACTTAACATTAGAATTAATAATACGCAATCTATAAAAATATCAATATTAACATTTCACTATTAACGAGCCACATTTTATATTACATTTATTTATTTATTTAAAACACAATATTTAATTATAGGAAATATGAACATTTGCTTAGGGCCTAAATTGTCCTAACTACGAAAATAAAAACCCACTCTAATAGACAGAGTTTAGAAGAGGAAGATAGTTTTAAAAAATTTGCGCGAATGTACTTAATGAAAATGCCCTTCCGGTGTCGGGAGAATGGGATCTAACCTAGGTGCGAATTTCTTAACGGTCGGTCCCTGGACTGCTTTTCCCTCTTGTTTTGGTTCATTCGTGTTTCTGTATCCACCCGAGGAGGATGCCAGTGGGCGTCGAAACTGTCGTGGAAATAAACTCTGTCTATTAGAGTGGGTTTTTATTTTCATATTTTGACCTTCACGTAGAAAAAAAGTGAAGTTTTTTTGCATTTGTCCTAACTACGTTTGATGTTATATATACATTACAAATTATTCACTCTGGTTATTACAATCTAAATTCTTTTATACTGTTATGACAATAGATAAATAAATTATAAAATAAAGATACGTGTATGATAAAATATTGTTATATATACAAATAAAGTACACTTCATAGACTTACCCTAGAGAAGAAGAGAGAGCAACAGATAAACTTCTTCAACGCTAATTAACTTAGGTCAGTATATCTTATTATTATAATGACCGTGATAAACATCACTTGATACAACAGCAATATAGAGAGTTTATAGTTTCTTTTATTTTAATATTAATTTATATTACAATTCTATAAACCTAAATCTTTCTGTAAAACAATACCAAATGATTATGTAAAATATATATTTAATATTATATGCACAAATCACACGTTCAGAATAACTTCCTATAGCACACGAAAATATTTAATCTATATGTATTTTTAATATGGCGCTCAAAGATTTGATATAAACAAAATAATAACGCAAAGCGTAAAGTGTGTGATTACAACGAAATATATTTATTCTCTCAAAAGGGTTGTTGTTCACTACAAATTCAAACAATGAAAAAAAAAAATACTATATATGAATATATAATTCAGTTTTCAACAGCTTATAGGCTATAAGCCGCGATTATAATAGTATAATAAATCCATGGTAAATCCGACAATGGAAAATTTCTGTGGTGCCCCCCTTCCCTTGATGCCCTAAGCACGGGCTTATTTTGCTTAATGGTTAATCCGGCCCTGGGTGGAACTATACAAAAACTGCTATGAATAAACTCTCTGTCGCTTATAATATTTTTTGTATGCTATGTAGGGAACCAAAATGGTGCAGTGCCAGTTTTATGTTTACTACGCGTAACCTACCTACCAGCCAAATGTTAATCCGGAAGAATATATATAATTTCATTACCAGGGTCCAAAACAGCTCTAATGTGTTATTGTACAATGTCGTGTCTTCAGATACTGTGTACCTCTCACCTATATGGCAGTCTTGGTTCAGACAACTGCTGATTTACAATGCCTTATTTTTGTAATGTAGCAAAGATTATATATGCATATTAAGTTGTGTTATAATAAGTGTTATAAGTGTTATAAGATGTCTCATGCAATAACAATATACATAAAATTGTCAGATAATTATAATTAATCAAACAGTATGCCAGTATACTAGGTTAAGTGGCTATGTTGGCCTTATTTTTTTATTAAGTTCAGTGTATATGTAAGATTGTATAATGTATATGTATGTTAGGTTAAGTGGCTATGGATTGTGAATGATCCGCAATAAAGATGTTTGGTATTCTCATATCAAAATCGACCCGCAGGGGTAAAATGAATAATTACCACCATACTATTTCAATCGATTTTAATCGATCCAAAAATTGCTTATATCTCCGTTAATATCAATTTGCACAAGAAATACCATAGAAGAAAATAGATTCAGATTTAAATTCTACATAAGAAAAACTGGATATTATGGGTTGTTGTATTATATGAAAAAATGAAGTAACTGATGGGTTATAACCCATAAGATTCATAAATTGAATTGAACTGCATTAAGAACGGAATTTCTGACCATCTTCCTATTTGTGCCAGGCATGGGGTAATTTGTAATTGTAATTGATTGTAATTAAATTTTTCATGTAATTGGCAAGTAATTGTAATTGACTACTTAAAATGTAATTGTAATTAATTACATTAAGAAACCAAGGTAACCTATACAATTAGTCAATTACTTTGAATTACATGAATATTAAAGTTAATAGGTCATACTTATAATTTAAACTACTCGCTCATCATGCTTCAGGGAGCTTTCTTTTGAAATAAAATGTTATTCTTTTTACTCGAAATAAAATGTTCCTAACTATAGAACCAGATTTTGCAATTATTATTTTGATAAAATAAATGCCAGTCCTGGATCACTTGAAGATCAGGGCCCCCCCAGCCTTCGTTAGTTAGCCTTATAAGGCTAACTAACGAAAATATCACGACTTAATCAATCGTTAGGTCAACTGTACGCCCTTGACGATTGGTTAGGTTAAGTCGTGATATTTTCGTTAGTTAGCCTTATAAGGCTAACTAAAGGAGGCTGGGGGCCCTGATCTTCAGGTGACCCCCAGTCCTTTTGTCTTATATTAGTATTTTTTTGAGTGTCTTATCTTTAGTTTCATTAGACCATATCACATACATATGTCCAATGTCCAATTGTTCATAACAAAAACTGATTGATGGAAAATACAGTTCCGTGCAATGTTAATAAAAGAGTAAATTTTATTGACCTAATATTGTCTAGTTTTCATTCAAGATGGCCAAAACTGAAAATAGAATTGAAATACCTACAGTAGGTAGAAAAACATTACGTAAATCAAATAGTGTGTATTTATGAAAAAAATGCCACTCTTTGTAATTAATTACTTTACTAAGTAATTGTAATTAAGTATTTCACCATCTACAGTAACTGTAATTATAATTGAGAATGTCAAGTAATTGTAATTAATTACATTGACCAAGTAATTACCATGTTTGATTTGTACTAGCGACTCCAATAGTGGGGATACACTAGAATGCAAAGTAAGTATAGCTTAGTGTATCTTGACTATTGGAACCAATATTACTATATATTAATAAATTGTAATAACACTATAAATAAACTTATAAATAATCGATATAAAACCAGTGATAAACAGTAAAAATACTGAAAATTTCAAAAGTATTTAAAATACAAGAATTATCTATCTTTTTCTATGAATAATTCTGATAGTGATGGTATAATAGCGAATTTTAATAAGACTTATAAGATCACCTGAAGATCAGGGTCCCCAGCCTTCTTTAGTTAGCCTTATAAGGCTGACTAACGAAAATATCACGACCTAACCTAACCAATCGTTAGGTCAACTTTACGCCCTTGACGATTGGTTAGGTTAGGTCGTGATATTTTCGTTAGTTAGCCTTATAAAGCTAACGAAAGAAGGCTGGGGGCCCTGATCTTCAGGTGATTCGATTTATAAACTTGTACAATGAATGTTTCCCCATCAAGACTAATCTTTAACAAGACAACTTGGATAAATAATCAACTTAACCCTTTCAAGACTGACGGGACTTACAGTTCGATCGGAAATAAAAATATAAATTGTATTACAATTTCACGTTTCTACAAACACTTCTACAGGGTGTTCGAAAAGTCCCGTCACCCCCTACAAAATGTACAGTACATATTGTAATACCAATTTTATTTTTGTGTGATTAATTGTATTTATATGTGGTAGGTGTAATTTAAGAAACAAGTCACTAGCAACAATTACTTTAATTATAGTAAATACAGTTATTAATTAAGACAACTTGATTACAGTTACAGTTAATTACAGTTACTAATCAAGAATATCTCTGTGTGCATCATCATTTTCGTAACAAAAGATTATGCGCCGCCATGTGCGGTGTGAGAATCGACGCAGCATTGTGGAGTGATTGCACCAAATGCATATCGAACAGCGTGTTTCAGTTCCTCTGTTGTGCGGTAACGCACCCAGGATACGTTCTGATTGACGAAACCCAATAACGCATTGTCACATGAAGACAGATCTGGATTTCTGGGAGGCCACTCAAGAGGGGCAGGTAAATGTTGCGAGCCACGGCCGATCCATTTGTCTCTGAACACTTCATTGAGGAATTCCCTCACATTAATGGCAAAATGAGCCGGAGCCCCATCTTGTTGAAACCACACCTGACCAAGCAGCCCTAAACGTTCGAGCTCAGGCACAAACCAGTCCCGTAACATGTTGAGGTAGGCAGTTTGGTTGACAGGACCCTCAAAAAAATATGGACTGAACAAGTTCCTGGCAGAAACTGCACCCCATATCATCACGTGCAGTGGATGGTGTTCCAGTTCCTGAAAGAAGTGTAGATTTTCCTTGCTCCAGAAGTAAACATTTCTCATTTTGGCACTGTTCCACGTGCAGGAATTGTTGGAAAAATGGTCAAAAACCGTTCACAGGCTTCACATCGTTTCTGTATGTCCGTATGGCTTAATTCATTAACAAATGACAGGAGGTATGGTTTCATGCCGAGATCTTTTGTCATGTGATCTCTCATTGTGAACATGGGGACTGCAAGCTCTTGTGATCGTTCCGAAGTGATTTTTTCGGTGAACGAGCCACCGATGGAATCACACCTTCACATTGTTCTGCTCGCGTTGTTGGTCTTCCTGACCGTGGTCTGTCCTTGATGGAGCCAGTTTCAAACAGCTATTTCGCCCAGCGTAATACCGTCTTGCTTGGTGGTGCAGCCTTATTGAATCTTGTGTTGAAATCATTCGAGATATCATGCATCGTTTTGCCAGTATGTGACCTTTCATGAGCCCATGTGCTCATCACTATCTTTTTCTCCAGAATGTAAGTGGACTGGTCTGCCATTGTTCACCCAACTCTAATAACTGGAAAAGAAAAAAATGTCAATGAATCACATATAATTCAATTAATCACACAAAAATAAAATTGGTATTACAATATGTACATTTTGTAGGGGGTGACGGGACTTTTCGAACACCCTGTACATGATTATAGACTGTATGTCTTTTAGTTATCAGGAAAGGAAACCAAAGATGGGTGTAATTTAAATGACAAGTTACTGAAATATTTACATCTGAATAACAATAATTCTTATACTTTCAGGTTTAAAGAAACGTACATCATCTGTTATATATTTTCGCCTGTCTGTTTGTCTGTCCTTTATGCAAGCGCAAACCGTTTGACTTAGAGCTACCAAATTTGGCACGGGTACCTCTTATGGGGTGAAGAATGTTAATAAATTAAATAATTAAAATTACTGGGAAGGCCCCAGCACCGCGATTAAACTACAGGAAAGAACACAGCGTGAAAATTTATTTCTGAATCTTAACATTTTCATGACTAATTATTTGGTCAACTATAGAAAAGAACACAGTCATGAAAATCTTGAACTTCACATATAATTATTTTTTAGGACGACTTCAAACCGTTTAACCTAGAGCTACCAAATTTGGCACGGGAACCTCTTATGGGATGAAGAATGTCAACACAGAGTCGGTCAGCCTGTCTGTTTGTCTGTTTGTGCGAATAGTTACAGGAAGTTAATGTGGCAATGTTTTTTTGCAGTTTTTGAAAATCCCAACAATTTTACCATGTCACCAAAGAAACGGGCAAGTTTGGGCAGATCTACATCAGCAGCCAGAAAAAATAAAGAAGCCCGGAAGCAGGAAAGCTCACAAGAAAGACAATCACGCCTTGAAGTTGACCGTGAACGACATGCAACAGCCAGAGCAAGAGAAAACCTCCAAGAAAGACAATCACGTCTTGAAGCTGTCCGAGAAAGTGCAGCAGCTACCAAAGCAAGAGAAACACCCCAAGAAAGACAATCAGGTCTTGAAGCTGTCCGAGAAAGTGTAGCAGCTACCAGAGCAAGAGAAACACCCCAAGAAAGACAATCACGCCTTGAAGCTGACCGTGAACGACATGCAACAGCAATGTGAAATTTATCCCGGGCAACGCCGGGTACATCAGCTAGTAGTCTAATATAATTACCAAGTCTCCTCCTTTATGATCTGTCGTATTAAATTGAATACTGTATACGATTATCTACAATTTACGCTTACTACTTAGTTATCGTACTCTACATGTTTGCATATACGTTTTGTGTTTCATATTTATCAATTATTACGAAAGAAATCTTTTATAACTTGAAGAGCCTAATCATTTTCATTAATCAGTAAAGTAACATAAATATCATCATCTGTTGCTGCAAAATAGAAGTCAACATCTTCCTTCCTTGACTAATCAATTTTAAAATTAGAAAGAGCCGTTTTGAGCAGAAAACTGAGATTTGTTTATAAAAAACCTCTGATCAGGTAGCTAGAACAACGTGAAAAAAGTGTTAGCAGCTGACGAGGAAGCTTCTAACAGTGGCTGCATCCTCCAGCGCGGGACACGCCAACGAGAGGAAGAGGCGACGTCAAACCAAAACATCAACGCGCTGGTGGCCAAACTTCCTCAAATCTCCGTGCAGCGGGCTGTCTACGGTTGGCCAGACTGGCAGTCGACGGCCTGTTGCGTGGCACGGTCAGAGTGCCGATCGGCTCCCGGGGCCGGACATATTCTCAGCGTGCTATTTTTTCAATTACAGGGAGCAATTGTGTGCTCCCCGAACTACTCTTACTCTCTGGCGACATTAAGACTAATCCAGGCCCCACTACAACTTACACATGTCACCATACACAAAGACATAGACACAATAGCACCATGAGACACATACAGGAGTATAATATTAACATATTACTGTACGACGTAGATGGCCTCACAAACAAAATCATGCAGCTTAGGGAATTCGTACACAAACAAAACATTCACATAGCATTTATACAAGAAACAAAACTAAAACGCACACACAAAACACCCACCATCCCTGACTTCACGGCGATCCGTCAAGATCGTACTGGGGGTAACGGGGGTGGACTCATCACTTACATAAGTAAAAGCATTAGCTACACTGATGCTACCCAAAACATTACAAACACAATCCAAGCAGATAACACGATAGAAATACAGGCAGTTAACATTAAAACACGCGAAAAACACAACACCACACTAATCAACATTTACATCCCACCAGATAGTTCACCTCAGGTGCCAGCCAATTACAATCCACAGTTACACAATCTGGCCTCTCTCACTAATGTCATCTTAGGAGGAGACTTCAACGCCAAAGACACTAGTTGGTACCTGCACAACCAAAACAACACCAGAGGCGCCAACATAGCCACACAACTAAACAGCCTCTTCATTCTTAACAATGCAGAAGAACATACACACATACCACATCAAGCAGGATACTCAAACTCCTCCCCAGACATAACGTTCTGTTCCCCCTCACTAGCAACACATACACACTGGAGAACAGAAAAACAACTGTCATCAGACCACCTGCCCATCATCATTACAACACATTCTACACTCTGCCCCAACAGCCTTAGGCACACTTACAGAAATTACAAGAAAACTGATTGGGAACAGTTCAAAATACAGACTGAGGAACAATTCACCACATTAAACAGCACACCCATCATAAACATCAATATAACACTCAAGACATTTAATCAGATCATCAATAATGCAAACAAATACATACCCAAGGGCAACATTAGGAAATACAACCCAAATTACACTAGAGAAATAGCCCACCTCATAAGGCAACGTAACAACCTCAAATATAACACACAAACACCACACACAGAAGCCATAAAACAGCAGATACAACAGCTCAACACAGAAATAAACAACAAACTCAAAGAAAAACAAACAGAAACATCCAGGGAATTCATAACAACACTAAACCACTCCACAGATACATCCGGGCTGTACAAGACTATAAACAGCATTACTCACTCTAACAGCGGCATTCACACCTCACACGCGGCTATCTGTTGCAGCCAAAATAATATCCCAACATACACACAACAAGCTAACATTCTAGTTAATCACTACACAAAGATAAGTCACTTAAACAGAGACAACAACCAGAAACACGCAAACAGACAAACAGCCAGACACAAGAAAACCTACAGACTCGACACGACCATTACACCCTTCAATACAGACCAGTCCACCAAGATCATCAAACACATTAAGAATTCGATGGCTACTGGACCAGACAACATATCTAACATACACCTTAAACACTTGGACCCACAAGGAATACTAGCTCTCACAAATATCAGCACATATTCATACTAACACTGTATTATTCCTGACATATGGAAACAAGGTAAAATTATTACACTACTCAGTGGCGGCTCGTGACTTTCAGTTATGGGGGTGCTGCCTCAGAAATTGCGAACAATTGTGTCGATTATATATATATATATATATATATATATATATATATATATATATATATATATATAAACGACGTAAGTATAGAGGAGTGTTCTGCACACGAGGAAGAGAAATAACGAACAAATGAAAAATGAGGTGACCGCCCGGGAATCGAACCCAGGATCTTCCGATTGCCGGTCAGATATGCTACCACTACACCACGGGCCTCGATCAGTCAGAAGTCGCAATTCTCCTACATAGGGCAGAAACCAATGCCTTGAGAGGGCACCCTCGCAAATCGTGAATATGTACATTTAACTGCAATGACCACGCAGTATATTAATTTGTTCGTTATTTCTCTTCCTCGTGTGCAGAACACTCCTCTGTACTTACGTCGTTTCTATACATTAATATACTGCGTGGTCATTGCAGTTAAATGTACATATTCACGATTTGCGAGGGTGCCCTCTCAAGGCATTGGTTTCTGCCCTATGTAGGAGAATTGCGACTTCTGACTGATCGAGGTCCGTGGTGTAGTGGTAGCATATCTGACCGGCAATCGGAAGATCCTGGGTTCGATTCCCGGGCGGTCACCTCATTTTTCATTTGTTCGTTATTTCTCTTCCTCGTGTGCAGAACACTCCTCTATACTTACGTCGTTTCTATACATTAATATACTGCGTGGTCATTGCAGTTAAATGTACATATTCACGATTTGCGAGGGTGCCCTCTCAAGGCATTGGTTTCTGCCCTATGTAGGAGAATTGTGACTTCTGACTGATCGAGGTCCGTGGTGTAGTGGTAGCATATCTGACCGGCAATCGGAAGATCCTGGGTTCGATTCCCGGGCGGTCACCTCATTTTTCATTTGTTCGTTATTTCTCTTCCTCGTGTGCAGAACACTCCTCTATACTTACGTCGTTTCTATACATTAATATACTGCGTGGTAATTGCAGTTATTTATATATATATATATATATATATATATATGTGAGAGAGAGAAAGTCGAATAGATAAATAGATAACTACTCACTACTCAGTCATAAAAATAAGTAAAATAGTATCATAAAATCAATTATAGGGTACTTACGCTTAACGGGTAATTTCGCATTTGCCAAAAATTTTATTTATAAACAAATTCCATTCTTATGTTTTTATTCTGAGCGAAAAGGTCTATTACTTTTTCATTGAAATTCTGTGTACTGTTGATCAAATTTTTCTCTATTGAAATCATTGCAAGAGCATTTAGTCTTTCCTGATTCATAGTGCTCCTTAAGAACGTCTTTATTCTTTTTAATGTTGAATGGCAGCGTTCGGCCTCGGATGTAGTCATGGGGATGGTCAAAAGAATTTTTATGAGCTCATGCTTTTCAGTTTTTTCTTTCATTTTGTTTATATTTGTAAAACCACTTTTTGTCCACGTCAAGTCACCACCGAGTAGTAGACACGGGAAACAAAATAATGCATTTTTAACTTTACTACCACAAAGCCAACTTTTTCTTTGGTACCATTCTGAATTAAAACTACGAATATATTTCTTATTGTTACTTATTCCAGGCTGAGATATTTGAATTTCTGGTGTAGGGCGTCCTTCAGTTTTAATAGCTATTTTTTCTTGAAGAGATAACTGTGAAAAATTACGAGACTGAATTTTACTCACTGTCACCCGACTCACTTCTGGGGCTAGCGCAGCCATGATAATAGAATAGGCGCCTAGTTAAAATTTCAAAAACCAAAAAGTCACTTGCGAAAAAAATATTCTAAGAAATGAAAGCTATATATTGTAAATAATCCAATTATTATATAATTAACTTCAATCTCACGACAAAAAAAAATGATAACGAATCATTGATAAATGCAATTCGGAAATTAAATTTCGAATTAGCAAACGATACAGCAACACAACTACCACGTCAAACAAACAAATCGGCACTGCTCTGTCCACAGTGCTTTGGATCCTCTTAAACCCGCGATTCTGACTCGCTCTTCGTACGTCCGCCACCGAGGTTTCAAGCGTTTCGAACAAAATCTGGAACTGTTAAGTACGCAGTTCCACGGGAAGGCTGAAGCTACTTTCGTGATTCATTCGTTCGGCATTGAAATAATTTAAGGAAAAAAGGATATAATCTGATTTAAAAACTCAAAGTTCATTGAAAAAAAAACAATCAGAGAGGCTATTTTAAATATTTAAATATAAAGATCATAAGATCATGAGGGTGCTGCAGTTCCACAGTGCCTACCTGCGAGCCGTTCCTGACACTACTCAAACCAAACAAAAATCCAACAGAACCAGCTTCCTATAGACCCATTACTTTGCTATGCACACCTTCCAAAGTAACAGAAAGACTAATCTTACAAATCACCAACCCACACATTCCACTATCGCCTACTCAACATGGATTCAGACCTCACCACTCAACACAAACATACACAATAACACGAAAAGGTGACTGAGCAACTATCTTCCAGGAAGATACTCACATGTCACATTTAATGGCAAGTCATCCAAAAACAAGCTTTTTCCGAACTGGGTCCCTCAAGGCTTTGTTCTCTCACCAACACTCTTCAACTTATACATGCATGACATTCCAACACCCATAGATAACAAGCTTACCTTATCATCATATGCAGATGACATCACTCTAACATCCACCCACAACAACACTGACACCGCTACAAATAACCTACAAACATACATAAACAGTATACAAGACTGGCTCACACACAATCGACTCAAAGTAGCGCCCACAAAATCAACCATCACCTTGCTTACAAGCAACACAAAAGAACACCAGGTAATTCCACAGCTTACACTAAACAACATCAACATTCCACACACTCACAGGACCAAAATACTTGGGGTCACATACAACACATCATTATCTTTTGCAAACCACATTCAGGACATTAAAAACAAATGTACGTCAAGACTTAACACGCTTAGGGTACTAACAGGCACAAACTTTGGACACCAGCAGGAAACAACATCACTCATATACAAACAATATGTTCGCTCAGTTATCGACTATGCTAGCCCATGCTGGGCACCCATTATCTCAAACACACACATAAACACCTTACAGACAATACAAAACAACGCACTTCGTATCATTACAGGATGCACTCAAACAACACCAAAAGAACACCTGCACACAGAAACAAAAATACTGAAAATTAGGGAACATTTAGACATGAGGGGAACACAATTCATGGCAGCAGCGACAACTAACCCATAACACCCTTGCCACTACATGTACAATCATGCACCGACACCTCGCACTATTAAGGTAACACCAGAGAGACATTATAACCAAATACTCCATTCCATACCACGCCCCACAGACATCACACAGTACAGAAAACACATACACACACACCTAACTCACAAAGCACTGACACGACTCGGTCCGAATGCGGTCCTAGGTGCGAAGCCGCCACCCATTAACCGGTCAGAGATCAGCCAGAGCAGATCGGATCGAGTTAACTTAGTACGATTCCGATGTGGACATCACCCCAACTTACGGACATATAAACACAGACTAGACAATTCCATAGACGACACCTGCCACCTGTGCCAGGACACACCACAAACAATTGAACACATTATGACAGACTGTACCGCTCTAGCACAACAACGAACACAGCACAACATCACTAGCCCGCTGAACCTCTGGTCCACTCCGGAGAGGGCGATCGGTTACCTGCGTGCCGCCGGCTTGCTCGATCAGGGTGGGCTGATCGGCTAAACAACAACAACAACAACTCTACATATCTTTATATCTCCCCGAAAGTAATGAAAAGTTATTATTCTTTTTTTTTTAATATACTATATGTAAAAAAAAAAAAAATATGCAACAAATCCTGGCCCTAATCCGAAACTGCCAGCTATTCCAAACTCCTATCTACCACAGCGACTTCATAATTAACACTTTTGAGTGAGATTTGTAATTTGTAAAGCTCACATGGGAAGGAGCTTCGAGTCAGTTTTAGTATGAATGTTTATGAATAAAATAACATTTTATGATAAGACTTGGTAATTATATTGGACTATGTATACAGTGATGGTTAAAGGGCTAAAAGTTTTGTAAAAATAAAACCTCCTATTGTTAGTATCTTTACACTTATTACTACACAAAAGCCTACCTCTAGCTAGTCAGAACACGCCTGTACAAAACTTCATACTCTTCTGTAAAATTGAAGAAAATCCAGTTAGTCCAAAGTTTACAAAAAAAATACAGCCATCAAAATTTTGAGCTTCACATCCAGAACCAGTGAGTCATAATTTGTGACGCTGCACTCGAAATTTAAGCGACTCGTTAAAGATTACCTATATCTAGTTGATTCACGCTCGCATTATAACGTAAATAATTTAATATAAAATTTTTTAAAGAATTTTCTGCCAGCGAGACCTTAACATTTACTTAAGATCACTAGCCATTTAGAATTTGAGTGAAACTTCACAAAATGAACTTTTGTACAGTACAAGCGTGGCCTGACTAGAAACAGGGAGACTTTGGGCTCGTGAGTCTTAAAGTAAGTTGTTGTTGTTGGTTAACCGATCAACCTACCCTGATCGAGCAAGCCGGCGGCACGCAGGTAACCAATCGTCCTCTCCGGAGTGGAGCAGAGGTTGTTGTTGTTGTTGTTTAGCCGATCAGCCCACCCTGATCGAGCAAGCCGGCGGCACGCAGGTAACTGATCGTCCTCTCCGGAGTGGACCAGAGGTTCAACGCACTAGTGATGTTGTGTTGTGTTCGTTGTTGTGCTAGAGTGGTATAGTCTGTCATAATATGTTCAATTGTTTGTGATGCGACCTGGCACAGGTGGCAGGTGTCGTCTGTGGAGTTGTCTAGTCTGTGTTTATATGTCTGTAAGTTCGGGTGATGTCCACATCAGAATCGTGCTAAGTTAACTCGATCCGATCTGTTCAGGCTGATCTCTGACCTGTTAATGGGTGGCAGCTTCGCACCTAGGACCGCATTCGGACCGAGTCGTGTCAGTGCTTTGTGGGTTAGGTGTGTGTGTATGTGTTTTTTGTACTGTGTGATGTCTGTGGGGCGTGGTATGGAATGGAGTATTTGGTTATAATGTCTCTCTGGTGTTACCTTAATAGTGCGAGGTGTCGGTGCATGATTGTACATGTAGTGGCAAGGGTGTTATGGGTTAGTTGTCGCTGCTGCCATGAATTGTGTTCCCCTCATGTCTAAATGTTCCCTAATTTTCAGTATTTTTGTTTCTGTGTGCAGGTGTTCTTTTGGTGTTGTTTGAGTGCATCCTGTAATGATACGAAGTGCGTTGTTTTGTATTGTCTGTAAGGTGTTTATTTGTGTTTGAGATAATGGATGCCCAGCATGGGCTAGCATAGTCCATAACTGAGCGAATATATTGTTTGTATATGAGTGATGTTGTTTCCTGCTGGTGTCCGAAGTTTGTGCCTGTTAGGTGAGTTGACGAGTTATTACCACTTTACCGGTTTTGTCCTTTCCAGAGAGTCGCAGGATGACGGCGCCGAGTATTTTGATGCATCCGTTGTTGGCGGCGTGCATTCTCATTGTGACAGGGATAAGGTCGGCTTGTTTGAGGCCTATGCGGTGGATGACTTTGATGCCTGCCAGACAGCTTGGCAGCCAGTGTCAGCCATCGCACCGAGTGTAGCAATCTTGGGCGCGGCCTTTAGCTCGAATACGAATGCAGCGTAATCTTCATCGACGGCTGTCACTGTGAGGTTTATGAATGGCTGAGGTTTGGAGGCTTGCTTAATCCATGTGTCGGAAAGGCGATGATAAAGATGATGGTCAAGGGCGATGACTCTCCTGATGCGGCGTCGGCCAGTTGTGGCAATCGAGCAGAGGGCATCGAATACAGCACCTTCTTCGCATATTGCATGTGAATTCGCTACTATCGCGACTCTTGATGGTTTGTGCTTGCTCCTACACACTGCTTCAAAGTGGTTCTCACGATTGCAGTGGCTGCATGTGTGGCCATAGGCTGGGCAGTCTTTCTTTCGGACCCTGCCTGGGGCACTTTTGCCGTGCCCTTTCCTGCCGCAATATGAGCACACCTCATGGTTGCCGACTGTCATCTCCTTCAGAGTGACCTTCTTGTTCCGTCTGTAGGCGCTGTTAGCATCCTCGACGCCCTGAGAGTCGAGGAGACGTGATGCTGAGCGCTTGCCGGATTCTTTGGCCTCGACGAACTGGAAGATCTGCTCTAATGTTATGTTCTGGTTCGTGTTGCCGAGTAGGTCCAGTTGAATCTCGGGGTCCTCAGTGCCGCGGGTCAGGACGTCGCGCAAGATGGCCTCCGTGTAATTCACATCCGCATCGCAGCTCGAGCATTTGGTGATGTACTTGCATACCCCTGCCTGGCCACGGAGTCGGGCGCCGAATGAACGCACGGTTTCGTCACGGTCTTGGCGCATGTTGTGCAGCGCCACTCTGCAACTATGGTGCTCTCTTCTCTGACTGCGAGTTTCTTTATGGATGCGAGCACCTCATTTTCACTTCCCCCTGTCAGACTACCACCGGCTGATCGTGTGAGGTCTTTGCGAAGGGGTTCATCGCAGCACTCCAGTAGCTGTACCACTTTGTCACGACCCGTGATTTTGGTGGCATCCACATAGTCCATCCATCGCGATGTGAAGTATGACCATTTCTCGCTCGTACCGGCTGAAGATATTGTTGGTCTCTTCACCTTCTCCACTTGGGCAGTGGCGCCGGCAGCGGACATGGAATGGACAGTGCAGTGGGCTGTGAGGAGTGCTGCTACAATGGCGTCGCTGTGTGCGGGGGTCTCATATGCGCACCCCTCAATTGGACATTTCACCACGGGCATGTTGACCTGTTCAGATTCACTATTGTTTTGTATAAAGTTCCATCATAAATAAGATTCCACTTTTTGTTATTACGTTTATTGACCAATATCCATAACGCTAAACAATGATGGAATTCTGAAACGTACAAACAAAACATAAACACATACATGAAAAATAAAGGCATCAACATGAAGACACTAATCAATAATAATGAATATTCTCTTGGGTGTTGGAATGTCATGCATGTATAAGTTGACGAGAGTTGGTGAGAGAACAGAGCCTTGAGGGACCCAGTTCGGAAAAAGCTTGTTTTTGGATGACTTGCCATTAAATGTGACATGTGAATATCTTCCTGAAAGATAGTTGTTCAGCCATCTTTTAGTGTTATTGTGCATGTTTGTGTTGAGTATTTTGTTTATGAGTGGGAAGCGTGGGATAGCATCAAATGCTTTACTAATGTCTATTGTTGCTAATAGTGTACGTTGAGCTGGTCGTCTGGAGTTGATGCCGTCCATGATGTGCTGCCTGAGGTTAGTGAGTAATGTCGTGGTTGAGTGGTGAGGTCTGAATCCATGTTGAGTAGGCGATAGTGGTATGTGTCGGTTGGTGATTTGTAAGATTAGTCTTTCTGTTACTTTGGAAGGTATGCATAGTAAAGCAATGGGTCTATAGGAAGCTGGTTCTGTTGGATTTTTGTTTGGTTTGAGTAGTGTAATAATTTTACCTTGTTTCCATATGTCAGGAATAATACAGTGTTGGTATGAATATGTGCTGATATTTGTGAGAGCTAGTATTCCCTCTGGGACCAAGTGTTTAAAGTGTATGTTAGATATGTTGTCTGGTCCAGTAGCCTTCGAATTCTTAATGTTTCTGATGATCTTGGTGGACTGGTCTGTATTGAAGGGTGTAATGGTCGTGTCGAGTCTGTAGGTTTTCTTGTGTCTGGCTGTTTGTCTGTCTGCGTGTTTCTGGTTGTTGTCTCTGTTTAAGTAACTTATCTTTGCGTAGTGATTAACTAGAATGTTAGCTTGTTGTGAATATGTTGGGATGTTATTTTGGCTGCGACAGATAGCCGCGTGTTAGGTGTGAATGCCGCTGTTAGAGTGAGTAATGCTGTTTATAGTCTTGTATAGCTTGGATGTATCTGTGAAGTGGTTTAGTGTTGTTATGAATTCCCTAAATGTTTTTTTTTGTTTTTCTTTGAGTTTGTTGTTTATTTCTGTGTTGAGCTGTTGTATCTGCTGTTTTATGGTTTCTTTTGTGGTGTTTGTGTGTTACGTTTGAGGTTGTTACGTTGCCTTATGATGTGGGCTATTTCTCTAGTATAATTTGGGTTGTATTTCCTAATGTTGCCCTTGGGTATGTATTTGTTTGCATTATTGATGATCTGATTAAATGTCTTGAGTGTTGTATTGATGTTTATGAGGGGTGTGCTGTTAAATGTGGTGAATTGTTCCTCAGTCTGTATTTTGAACTGTTCCCAATCAGCTTTCTTGTAATTTCTGTAAGTGTGCCTAAGGCTGTTGGGGCAGAGTGTAGAATGTGTTGTAATGATGATGGGCAGGTGGTCTGATGACAGTTGTTTTTCTGTTCTCCAGTGTGTATGTGTTGCTAGTGAGGGAGAACAGAACGTTATGTCTGGGGAGGAGTTTGAGTATCCTGTTTCATGTGGTATGTGTGTATGTCCTGTATTGTTAAGAATGAAGAGGCTGTTTAGTTGTGTGGCTATGTTGGCACCTCTGGTGTTGCTTCGGTTGGTCAGGTACCAACTAGTGTCTTTAGCGTTGAAGTCTCCTCCTAAGATGACATTAGTGAGAGAGGCCAGATTGTGTAACTGTGGATTGTAATTGGCTGGCACCTGAGGTGAACTATCTGGTGGGATGTAAATGTTGATGAGTGTGGTGTTGTGTTTTGCGCGTGTTTTAATGTTAACTGCCTGTATTTCTATTGTGTTATCTGCTTGGATTGTGTTTGTAATGTTTTGGGTGGCATCAGAGGTTCAACGCACTAGTGATGTTGTGTTGTGTCCTATGTTGTGCTAGAGCGGTATAGTCTGTCATAATGTGTTCAATTGTTTGTGGTGTGTCCTGTTCACAGGTGGCAGGTGTCGTCTGTGAAGTTGTCTAGTCTGTGTTTATATGTCTGTAAGTTGGGGTGATGTCCACATCGGAATCGTACTAAGTTAACTCAATCCGATTTGTTCAGGCTGGTCTCTGACCTGTCAATGGGTGGCGGCTTCGCACTTAGGACCGCATTCGGACCGAGTCGTGTCAGTATTTTGTGGGTTAGGTGTGTGTGTGTATGTGTTTTCTGTACTGTGTGATGACTGTGGGTCGTGGTATGGAATGGAGTATTTGGCTATAATGTCTCTCTGGTGTTACCTGAATGGTGCGAGATGATGGTGCATAATTGTACAAGTAGTGGCAAGGGTGTTGTGGGTTAGTTGTCGCTGCTGCCATGAATTGTGTTCCCCTCATGTTTAAATGTTCCCTAATTTTCAGTATTTTTGTTTCTGTGTGCAGTAGAGTGCCACATAAAAATAATTTTTTGATTTTTAGGACGGCCCTTTGTGGGATTGTTATGTTGGTTGAAAAAGCCCTGAATATGAAATTTTAGCCAAATTGAAGGATATTTAGAGGTTCCGCATCGACCATCTCTGGCGTACCACGTGTCAGAAGTAATGAGTTTCTCCAAGAAATTGCTCCAGCTCCAAGGGGTAAAGTAACATGTACAATGTCAAAATAAATGCTATCATATACCATGGCGTAGATGACAGTCACAGCTATATTTCCATAGCATTAAGTTTATTCAATCTCCAATATTTTTTTTTATATTAATATTTTTGTCGCGGTTCAAAAGTTTTTTTCAAAGTTTCACCTTAATACGTTTATGCTTTGTAATCCAAACCACACCAACCAGCAACCAGCTTATAACAACACAATACGCAACTAGCAAACAGTGCAAACACCTTAACAATATTGTTCAACATTATTTCATAATTAATTGGAATAAACTTGTCCCACCATGCCTGGGTAGCAGGATACTATTCTCTGTGTGTAATGTTATTAATAATACAAAATCATTAAATCAATTTCAATTTTATTGCAACAAAACAACTTAATATTATTAAAATAAAAAACATTTTATTCCGTATTAATCATAGTAATATACTGAGCCTACTGGCCATATAAATCAAAATAATAACTAAGAAATAAAGTATATACGATTATACATTGTTATACAGGATTAATAGGAGTAACACCCTATAAAAATGAAGCAAATTCAAATATACCATAAAGTACTCCCAAACCCGTTAAGGATTTCCGCTGCGGGCGCTCGGGTGCTCTTTGCGGTGCTTCTCAACGACTTGCATCAAGTACTGCCGTTGCTCCTCGTCCTTGGTGAGTGCGAGATTGTAGTTCTGCATCAGCGCGACCCCTCGCTCCGCCCGGACATTGACAACGCTCAACGTAGAGACACGGCGTTTCCCCGCCAGGTAGGACGCATTGTTCGACCAGGTAGCCGGCTCCAACTCTAGGAAAGAAGTATTGATCGCGAGCCGCTCGAAAAGAAGCGTGCTGGATGTCGTGCAAAAGTCTGCGACTGTCTTTCGCTCGAGCTCCTCCGGGCAGACGTCCAGGGCAATGCGCTTGGGTGGCTCCTCGGTGCCCTCGACATCCTTGATGGCCGTCGCAATTCGACTCTTCTCCTCCAGCGGAGTGTCGTCATCGAAGAGAGCGAGGGCGGCCAGGTGTTCACTCAGGTACCAGAGATGTCGTCGAAACACAGGGGAGGTAGCCTTGGACACGTCCTTGTCCACCTTGTCGTAGTCAACCAGCGCCTTGAGCATCGCCAGGTCAGTTCGAGGGGCAGCGGCGGGAAGGGGCGCCGTAAACCAGGCCGGAATGTAAACCAGCAGCGCAAAGTTTACGAAGCGCAGGATGCCCCGGGCCTCGCGAGCCTTAATGGGGAGCTGCTGCCGGAAGAGGTGGAGCTTGATGGCGTATATCACTTTGGCCATCTACCGGGCGCGGTGGAGTGCGCCCGGTCGCATGAAGCGCACACCTCGCTGGGGGACGCCTCCAAGCGCTATGATCGCCAGCTCCAGGAGCTCTCGGTAGTCGTCCCGCGGCTGGCCCTTAGTGATGTGACCCTTGAAACGCGCTATCAGATCGTCTCGCGCCTTGAGCAGCTGCTTAGTAAGGTCTTCCTTGGAGATGGCGCTGAATTGGTCGGTGCAGACGGATTGCCAGCGCTCCTTCAGTCGCGAGAACAGTTTAATGTCAGGACCAGAGGAGGGGCCCATGCACTCGATGAAGGCTTTCTCTGCCACCAATTCTAGCATGTGGTGCCGACAGGCCAGGTTCAGCAGCTGGCGGTGAAGGCCCTGCTCGATGAAGACGCAAGCGCCCGAAACGACGCCCGTGTTGGCAGCTGTCGTGTCAAAGGAGAGCCCGACGACACGATCAGCGATTCCCCAGTCATCCAACGAGTTCAGCACAGCATCTGCTTGGGCGCGACCAGTTCCAGCAGGCAGCTTCGGCACGGAGAGAAGTTTGTCGACGCCGTCGCCGGACACGACTATGGCGAGGCGATCGACCTTCTTGCCGCTGAAGTCGGAGACCATCTTCCCGTCCCAGTGAACGATGAGCGGGACACTGGGATCGAACGTCATCTTCACTTCTTTGGCGATTTCCCCTCGATGACGCAATCGCCAACGCCGAATCGTCTCGTGACTGAGAGCCAGTTCATCTGTGTCTTGAATATCCAGACTGGAAGCAGCTGCTTTCATGAGTTGAACGGCTCCACGGTTGCTTGTTTTGGTCCGGTCCAGTGCCGACGCTAGGTCTTGAGTCATAATGTTCTTTTTGCGACGGCGCTTTGTAGGTGGATTGGTTTCCTCTTCTCGAGCAATTAGGCGACGACGACGAGTTTGATGATGTAAGGGTTGCTGTTGCCAGTGATTGCTCTGATTGCTTTTGGCGTTGCCTTTCTTTGGCAGCTTCACGCGCGGATGCACGTTGCTCAATTCCAGTGAGGATTTTGTCCACCCCGGACATGACACCACGGCGACCCTTTTCGCGTTGAGCAAGAAGGAAGTCGCGATCCTCCTGGATGGTAATGACGGAAAGGGCGTTGTCGAGAGCCACGTCAAAAATGTCATCGAGTCCCTCGGTGAAGGCCGCCCTGGCTGCCTCACCTGTGGCGCCGGACCGCTTCCGGCTGCGCTGCAGTGCCTGCCAATTGTCGTAAAGTCTAAGCAGTTTTCGCGCGGCGCTTTTGGAGGTCATGGTCGGGATTCTGGCCATAGCCCAGAAAGTATACACCTCGACGATCACATTACGCGCCGCCTCGGCTAGAAGTTGTTTTTGCACCTTATGAAACTGTATAAACCGGCGAAGCACTTCACCATTTGAAGGTAACCTGTTTCCCGTTAGGGGGCTTGGGTTGGCGTGTCCGATTAGCCATATCTCGGTCTTGGATCTCAGTGAGTTGCGGTAGCCATCACGAGATGATCACGCGTTGAATGCGTGAAGGAGACTGATTGACTGAAGACTGTGACAGTGTGACTCACCACACTAACCCGGCGTTGCGCTGTTGCCAGATCTCAATGCTGAAAAGTAGTGAAAATATATACAATGAGAAGCAAATATTAATTATAAATATTTAAATTTATGAAATGCATAAATTATAGCAATATATATGCAGGGTTGGCTGGTTTAACCCAAATGGTTTAAACCATTGGTTTAAACCATGGTTTAAACCATTTAAAAAACCCATGTTTTTCTGGGGGTTTTTGTTTTTTTATAATTTCAATTTTTACAACACAAATTATTTAATTCATAAACTAATAGCTTTAAAACTAAAACTTATATTTATATTGATAAGACCTAAAAACCATCAGTTCAGGGTAGCCTAGTATGTACGGTAGTATATACTGTAATATAGCTACCTTGCACTAGCAGGCCTATTTAATAGTGGTATTGCACATAAAAGGATTGAAGTTACCTGTATCAATTACATTATAAACGCATGTAGCTACAAATATAAATGTTGTTATTAGGTTTATTTTCATTTTTGTGAAGTTAGCACTTCTTACATCTAACATCTTCCAATTAAAAAATGAGACAGTCAGCAATTCTAATTTCTGAGTACCAGTACCTAATTGAGTTATCTGAGTTTTTTTTTTTTTTTTAAACCATTGGTTTTTGGTTTTTAAAAAAAAAAACATTTTTTTTTCAACCCTGTATATATGTAATAGTGCCATGGTTACAGGTTTCACAGATAAATCCATTATTTCGAACACACGGTACAACAGAAACGGTCGATGCGGAACCTCTAAATGTACTTCGATCGGGCTCAAACTCCATATTTAGGGTTTTCTCATCCAACCAAACAATATGACTAAGGGCCATTCGAAATTTCCAAATTCTAAAAACTGCCCCTATAGAGTGTGGCACCCTAGACTGTGCAGGTGTTCTATTGGTGTTGTCTGAGTACATCCTGTAATGATACGAAGTGCATTGTTTTGTATTGTCTGTAAGGTGTTTATATGTGTGTTTGAGATAATGGGTGCCCAGCATGGGCTAGCATAGTCCATAACTGAGCGAATATATTGTTTGTATATGAGTGATGTTGTTTCCTGCTGGTGTCCAAAGTTTGTGCCTGTTAGTATCCTAAGCGTGTTAAGTCTTGACGTACATTTGTTTTTGATGTCCTGAATGTAGTTTGCAAAAGATAATGATGTGTTGTATGTGACCCCAAGTATTTTGGTCCTGTGAATGTGTGGAATGTTGATGTTGTTTAGTGTAAGCTGTGGAGTTATCTGGTGTTCTTTTGTGTTGCTTGTTAGCAAGGTGATAGTTGATGTTGTGGGCGCTACTTTGAGTCTATTGTGTGTGAGCCAGTCTTGTATACTGTTTATGTATGTTTGTAGGTTATTTGTAGCGGTGTCAATGTTGTTGTGGATGGATGTTAGAGTGATGTCATCTGCATATGATGATAAGGTAAGCTTGTTATCTATTTGTGTTGGAATGCCATGCATGTATAAGTTGAAGAGTGTTGGCGAGAGAACAGAGCCTTGAGGGACCCAGTTCAGAAAAAGCTTGTTTTTGGATGACTTGCCATTAAATATGACATGTGAGTATCTTCCTGAAATATAGTTGCTCAGCCACCTTTTGGTGTTATTGTGCATGTTTGTGTTGAGTATTTTGTTTATGAGTGGGAAGCGTGGGATAGCATCAAATGCTTTACTAATGTCTATTGTTGCTAATAGTGTACGTTGAGCTGGTCGTCTGGAGTTGATGCCGTCCATGATGTGCTGCCTGAGGTTAGTGAGTAATGTCGTGGTTGAGTGGTGAGGTCTGAATCCATGTTGAGTAGGCGATAGTGGTATGTGTGGGTTGGTGATTTGTAAGATTAGTCTTTCTGTTACTTTGGAAGATGTGCATAGTAAGGTAATGGGTCAATAGGAAGCTGGTTCTGTTGGATTTTTGTTTGGTTTGAGTAGTGTAATAATTTTACCTTGTTTCCATATGTCAGAAATAATACAGTGTTGGTATGAATATGTGCTGATATTTGTGAGAGCTAGTATTCCCTGTGGGCCTAAGTATTTAAGGTGTATGTTAGATATGTTGTCTGGTCCAGTAGCCTTCGAATTCTTAATGTTTTTGATGATCTTGGTGGACTGGTCTGTATTGAAGGGTGTAATGGTCGTGTCGACTTTGTAGGTTTTCTTTTGTCTGGCTGTTTGTCTGTCTGCGTGTTTCTGGTTGTTGTCTCTGTTTAAGTGACTTATCTTTGCGTAGTGATTAACTAGAATGTTAGCTTGTTGTGTATATGTTGGGATATTATTTTGGCTGCGACAGATAGCCGTGTGTGAGGTGTGAATGTCGCTGTTAGAGTGGGTAATGCTGTTCATAGTCTTGTATAGCCTGGATGTATCTGTGGAATGGTTTAGTGTTGTTATGAATTCCCTAAATGTTTCTGTTTGTTTTTCTTTAAGTTTGTTGTTTATTTCTTCCTTGAGCTGTTGTGTCTGCTGTTTTATGGCTTCTGTGTGTGATGTTTGTGTGTTATGTTTGAAGTTGTTACGTTGCCTTATGAGGTGGGCTATTTCTCTAGTGTAATTTGGGTTGTATTTCCTAATGTTGCCCTTGGGTATGTATTTGTTTGCATTATTGATGATCTGATTAAATGTCTTGAGTGTTGTATTGATGTTTATGAGGGATGTGCTGTTTAATGTGGTGAATTGTTCCTCAGTCTGTATTTTGAACTGTTCCCAATCAGCTTTCTTGTAATTTCTGTAAGTGTGCCTAAGGCTGTTGGGGCAGAGTGTAGAATGTGTTGTAATGATGATGGGCTGGTCTGATGACAGTTGTTTTTCTGTTCTCCAGTGTGTATGTGTTGCTAGTGAGGGGTAACAGAACGTTATGTCTGGGGAGGAGTTTGAGTATCCTGCTTGATGTGGTATGTGTGTATGTTCTTCTGTATTGTTAAGAATGAAGAGGCTGTTTAGTTGTCTGGCTATGTTGGCCCCTCTGGTGTTGTTTTGGTTGTGCAGGTACCAACTAGTGTCTTTAGCGTTGAAGTCTCCTCCTAAGATGACACTAGTGAGAGAGGCCAGATTGTGTAACTGTGGATTGTAATTGGCTGCACCTGAGGTGAACTATCTGGTGGGATGTAAATGTTGATGAGTGTGGTGTGTTTTGCTCGTGTTTTAATGTTAACTGCCTGTATTTCTATCGTGTTACCTGCTTGGATTGTGTTTGTAATGTTTTGGGTGGCATCAGTGTAGCTAATGCTTTTACGTAAGTGATGAGTCCACCCCCGTGACCCTCTTGACGGATCGCTGTGAATTCAGAGATGGTTGGTGTTTTGGTGTGCGTTTTAGTTTTGTTTCTCGTATAAGTGCTATATGAATGTTAATATTATGCTTCTGTATGTGTCTCATAGTCCTATTGTGTCTATGTCTTTGTGTATGGTGACATGTGTAAGTTGTAGTGGGGCCTGGATTAGTCCTAATGTCACCGGAGAGTAAGAGTAGTCCGGGGAGCACGTCCAGCACGCAAGTGCTCCCCGTAAATGAAAAAATAGCACGCTGGTATAGATCCGGCCCCGGGAGCCGATCGGCACTCTTGACCGTGCCACGCAACAGGCCGTCGACTGCCAGTCTGGTCAACTGTAGACAGTTCGCTGCACGGAGATTTGAGGAGGTTTGGCCACCAGCGCGTTGATGTCCTTATGTTTGACGTCGCCTCTTCTTCGCGTTGACGTTCCACGTTTTTTCTTGGACGTTGACGCGCTGGCGTGTCCCGCGCTGGGGGATGCATCCACTGCTAGAAGCTTCCTCGTCAGCTGCTAACTTTTGGTTTTAATATTGTGTGTAGATTTAGTTATTACTGTGAATCTATTAAAAGAACATTCTCTCTTATTTTGTGCTTATCCTTCGTCTGCAATTTTGTGTTGCTCTCTTTGTTGGAGTTCTGAAAATGTATTGCTCACTTGTCTGCTAAATTGCCTTAATATGGACTCTGTTTCTTCTCTTTCTTCTCCCTTCAATTTACACTAGAAATATGTCTAAAATCCAATATAGAAATCTTCTTGGGAAGAATTTACACATGCTAGAGTGCTCCTGATCTTCGTACACGCAACAGAGAATAGCAGTCGTAACTTATCTGTTTTCATTGAATAATAATCTTGGAGTTGTTTGATGAAATGACTTTATCAACTAGGCGAACTACTTAAACATAGGTTCTGTTGTCGTTGATTAGAAAAATCTCAAAATGTTTAGTTGGGAGAAATACTGTTTTTATTTCTTTAGTATTCACTGCACTGATGGAGTTTTCTCCTAAGGTCAAATTCAAATGGTCAAAATGTATTGTCAAAGATTCAGTAACTTCTGAAGTTTTCCAATAGAAGGGGACGTTGTATATACGTCCTTAAACATAAACCAGACTTAAAAATCTCCTTCTGTATTTGAAGCCATATGTGTACTATCTCCGTTAGAAAATCTAGAAGAGGAAGAGCCATTGTTGTCCCAAGGCGATATGATGACTAAGCTGATTGATGCAGCATTGCTTGTATATATTAAGTTAAGGTGTATATATATATATATATATATATATATATATATATATATATATATATCCATCTCATAATTGTAAGGTTAGTGAAAAATTCACTTAATTTAGAGCTAGTATTTTTGGGCTCTTGTGGCATCATTGTTTGGGCACTCTTGTCGCATCATTTTTTGGGGGGAACTGCATCTAAATTGGGGGAATTGCATCGTGCAATGGTGCAGGTTGTGTTGTTGCTGCAAGGTTTAGAAAGAAGACCATAAATAGTGCCTCTTTTGTTTTTTATCTTAATTTTACGCAACTGAGGCCTAAGGTAGGCCCACATCGAGTCAGCAACCCTGAAGTAGGGCCTAATAGGACCTCTAAGTCCGTAAGTTTTTAGTCTAGCTTAACTTGGGCTGTAGGTTGAACTGGCCCTTCAGAGCTTGGCCGTTCACGGCTCAGCTGGGATTCTGAACCCAATAAAATAAAGATAACATGGTCCTTCGAAACCGGATTCTAGCCCAAGACTGAGTCAGTGACTATTTTCCGGCAAAGTTCTGATTGTGCAAATTGTAGCCCAAGTTAGGCCTGGACGGGTTGAGCATAATTGAGTTAAGGTCCCAGGGTAGAAAGTTTGGTCGCCCAATTGCGAAACTTGGCCACTAGTCTGTCGTTGTTTTGGGCCTACATTTTACCGGTTTGGTTAATTTTGGTTTACTGTTCGTAGGCGAAGGTTGCTGACTTCAGTGCGCCAGTTACTTGGGTGGAAAATTTGGTATTCCATATTGGTGGTTGGTCACTGTAGGGTGGATCACTTTTCACTTTTTTTTTTAAATTATAGCTAGTCAACGTTTTTCCCATGATTTGGTTCAGTGGAAGTACACTGACACCATTTTTACCAAAATCGATCAATATTTAGGGGTCGCGCATCGACCTTGAAAATTTCAATTTTGGAAATTTGGCCAAATTGACAATGTTTTACTGAATAAAGATAAATCATCAAATGACCATATTTTCTGAATCCTCTCAGTGAAAGAAATCCTCTCAGATACTTACCAAGTTGATCGGACAAGTGGTTTAGAAGTTACACTCACCTAGAAATAACATTAAAATTTAAAATACCGTGTTTGTCCCCCGTTATGGACGTAATCATAGCATCAGTAGCTGGCGCATCCTAAAATCCCAATTACACACACACGCTATGTCTATGACCAATATTTTTACTAATCACAGTTTGCTTTTTACAGATCAACTGTGTCAATTGATTCTTGTTTGATAAGTCTAGACTTTAGTACAATCGATAAACTGTTAACAACCAGGAGTGGGAAGACTCTGAAAGTTACTTATTCTGGAAAAGAGAAAGCAGCAACAACATCACCACCTTCTCTAAGGTCAGCCACGGACGTCTTCTTAATTGGTCAGCCATCTTCCTCGATCGGTGGTGCCAAATTGCCAACCACCCATCAAGTTCTCCAGTACTTCTTCTATGCCAAGCAGGAAACTACTGACAGGAAGGCCGCCATAAAAGACACGGTGGCCAATGTTCTGGCATTTTGGAACATGGCACGTATAAAGACGATCACGAGGCGTAACTGCGAAAGAAAACTGGAGTTACTGTGGGAAGAGTGGCGCTCGCTGCAGAAGAGCAAGATGAGAGACAGTGACGCGGGAAAAGGCAGGGAGAAGTTTTCAGAAAATCTGAACAAGCTCTGGGACATCGGAGCTCCCGATGCTATTGAAGAGATACAGAAAAGTCGACTGCTCTCAGACAACAACAAACAAGAAGATATTAAATTTTATGAGGATCAACGGGGCCTGCGCCAGGCAACAATGAGTGGGAATGATAAAGTGTTCGTTGTCAAGAGAAAACGGCAACTCTCAAGGCAACAATCTCGTGATGAGCCAGGCACCTCAAAAACGAAATTAGGAACCGAAGCTGAGAGCGACGATGAATCTATAGAAAGCAGATCATCGAGCAACTCCGAATCACAGCTAGAACCACCATACCGACAGCCGAGAGAATCAACTGTATCATCAGCCTTCCTCACCGCATCCTCAATGCACCGGCTGTTATTGAAGTGGCTGATCGCTTCCGGATGTCCAATAATCAGGTGTATATATATCAGTAATGATCTTTCCTTGACAAAGATATAATAGACGTAACGACGGAAAATTTAGTGATTATTTTGTCACATAAAAACCATACGCATCCTTGTCAATTTCCTTTCAATTTCGCACATAAGTGGCAAGTGTCGTGGCGGCAGTCCTACGTTCGGCAGATCCGCCCGCAGACCTGGACAAATTCAGTATCTCGAAGGACACGTCTCGCCGTGGAAGAGTGGCACATCGTTGTGAAGTGTCGACAGCTGTGCAGAAATCCTTCGTATCTCCGAGGCATGCTGTCGTCCACTGGGACGGTAAAGTAATCAAGGTCAGTTTTGCCCTCACCGTGGACGACAGTGAATTAACATGTTCCAGTGACGACCGTGGATTAACATATTCCAGTGGACGATAATGGATTGGCATGTATGACATACGTTTCAGGACTCTCTTGGATCATTGGAGCACCGCCAGGCGATTCTCATCTCCGGAGCTCCCCAATGCACAGAAGGAAAGTTCTGGCCGTTCCGACTGTTGCTGACGGCACCGGTCTGTCCCAGGCCCAGGCGACCTTTCGTGCTCTCAAAGACTGGGGATGCGAGAACAACGTGATTGGACTGTGCTTCGACACAACTTCCTCCAATACGGGGAGGGTGCAGGGTGCGGTGGTCCGGCTGGAGAACATGCTTGGTAAACCGCTCTTCCAGCTGGGCTGTCGCCATCACGTTATGGAGCTCATCGTGGGGGCAGTGGTCATCACCGCGTTTGGAAGAACCACAGCACCAACTGAACCTTTGTTCCAGTATCTGAGGAGAAGGTGAATTTCAAGTCTAAGGCGCATTTGTTTTCTCCAATGATATTTTGCCTTCAGAGCAATTGAGATATCAGCGTCCTTCTACTAATGATGTTAATAGCAGTCGAAAAGGGAAACTTCAGTCGTTTTCCTGCAATATTTTCATAACTCCCCTTTCAGTGGGACAAGCTCGACCTCTCGACTTATCAGTACCCCACCCAGCAATTCAGTTTATTTGAAAAGAGCAAAATTTGAGTTTGATCAGTTTGGTTAAGTATTTTTGTCAATTCAGCTTATTTGGTATTGAGCCCAATTGTTGTTTGCATTGAATATGAGTGCAGCTGAATTGAACAAGTTTAAAAAAAGGAAAAGCGCCTACAAAGGTCATTGCCACTATAGATTCATAGAGCAAGAGGATTTAAGCTTAGTGACTGCGCAGCTTTCCATATTAGAAACTAAAAAGGTTGCTCTAAGCGAAGTAAATGTTAAAATTGAGGCTCTTATAAAAGAGGATGAAATAGAAAATAACATAATTTACTTTGAAGAGATTATTGATGACGTAATTAAAGTGTGCCACAGAGCAAAAGAGTTTAGTAGTTCAGTACAGTTAGAGACCAGGTCTAATAATGAAACACAACCCTCAACAAATGGTGTTTGTGAAGTTAACGTTAACAGATCTGCAGTTCAATTACCAAGGCTTGTACTCAAAACATTTTCTGGGAGTATTCAGAAATGGCAAGGATGGGCAGACAGTTTTCAATCAGCAGTTCATTCTAGTCAAGTGTTAAGTGCGGTGTAGAAGTTTAATTATTTGCAGTCCCTCTTGGAAGGGGATGCAGCAAAGACAATAGCAGGATTAGCATTAACAGAGGCTAATTATAATGTAGCTTGGGATATATTAAAGAAACGGTCTGGTAAACCAGAGATCTTAATTAAAAGCCACCTCCGCGAACTTTTAGCTATACCTCCTGTTAATAATCCAATAGTGTCAAGGAGTTACGGCAGTTATATGATGAATTTGAAGTTAGAACTAGATCTTTGGACAACTTGGGTGTAGGAATGGAAAGGTATGGTATAATGTTGGTCACTATACTGGAGTCTAAATTGCCTAGCTCAATTTTGCTCGAATTAAGTAGAGGACACTCTATAGAACATGTGTACATCCCTCTTCAGCAGATGTTAAGTCCTTTAGGCACATAATTAGCAAGACGAGAGGGAATTGAGTTTGCACAGTGGGATGTTAAACAAGGGGACAAAGGCAGGCACAGCACCAAAGTTTCTACAAAAAGGAATAGCCCAGGTACAGTGTCAGCTCTACATGCATCCTCTGAGAATACATTAAAGGGAATCAAGGAATGCATATTTTGCGAAGGCAACCACAAGTCATATAAATGTGAGGTGGCTGAGGCTTTACCTGTTGAGGAGAGGAAGGACAGGGTAACTAAGTCCACATAATGTTTTAAATGTTTTTTGAAAGGTCATAGAGCAAGGTTTTGTAAGTTTAAAATTTTGTGCAAAAAATGCCATGGCCAGCATCAGCCATTATTGTGTGAAAACACTCCTAGTAGGCCTATCCCAGAAGTAGAGACATCAGTGGCACATGCCACTGCTATGAAAGGGAGTAAAAGTAAAGGGGAATTATTGCAAACAGCTGCAGCATTATTAATTGGGAATGATGGAGAAGCTACTGTAAGAGTGTTGTTTGATAGTGGTAGCCAGTGTAGCTTTATTAAGACCAGAATTTCCAGAAAATTGAAGTTTAAAGAACTTAAGAGGGAAAATTTAAGAATTTCTGGGTTTGGGGGTTCCGTTCAAAACCGAACCAAAGTTAAGAAGGTAGAAGTTCTGGTTAGGGGGTAGAGATTGAGGAACTTTGTGCTCCAGTCACTACTTGTTTAGATATGGCATCTGTCCAAGAATTGCAAGTTAAAGGAATTAATTTGAGCAATAATAAGTTTGAAGGAACAGAAGATATTAGTCTTTTGATTGGAGCTGACTATTACTGGGACTTCATCACTGGTAATATTGTCCGCACATCTCGAGGTCCGGTAGCTATTGAAAGTAAGCTAGGCTGGATGCTTGGGAGCTATTGCAATGAAATGGAGGTTAAAGCTCTTTTTGTTAAGATTGAGGAGAACAGCCATGGTTTGGAAAGGCATTTGAAAGCCTTTTGGGAACTTGAATCCATTGGCATGAAGGACAAACAGGAGAAGCAGGCGAGTACAGTGAACAGTGATGTTTTAAAGCAATTTGAAAAAGGGATTGGGTTTAGAGATGGTTGCTATGAAGTTGGCCTCCCTTGGAAGGATTCTTGCAAACCCAGTTCAAACCTTCAGCTAGCTAATAGGAAATTGGAGACTTCATTGTACAGGTTAAGAAAAAATGAGGAGTTGTTAATTGAATACAATGAGGCCATCCTAAGCTATGTAAGGGAGGGCTACGCTGAAAGGGTGCAAGGTGAGCTGGTAAGCCAGGAGGCACATTATCTGCCACACCATGCAGTGGTACGGCAAGACAAAACTACCACCAAACTGAGGGTAGTTTTTGATGGCTCAGCCAAGGACAAAGGTGGTGTGTCCTTGAATGACTGTTTGGATGCTGGGCCAAATTTAAATGCAGATTTATTTTCCTTGTTACTGAGATTCAGGTTTGGTAGAGTAGCATTGACTGCAGATGTGAAGCAAGCCTTTTTGCAGATAAAGTTAAAACCAGAGGACAGAGATGCAGTAAGGTATCTGTGGGTAGATACGAAAGACTTGTTGGAAAATGAACCTAAGGCTCAAGCAGATAGAATGAAGTCAGTGTTGTTTGGCCTCAGCTCTAGTCCATTTCTGTTGGCAGCTACTATGCAGTACCATTTTAAGAAATATTCTGAAGTCTAATCCTAACACTATTGAACACATAAGGAAAAATTTTTATGTTGATGATTTGTTGTGTTCCGTGGATAATACAGAAATGGCTAAACAGATATTCAGGGAGGCTAGAGCTATAATGAGGGAGGCTGGCATGGAGCTTAGAAAATGGCAGACCAATCATTCTCAATTACAAGAGTTTATGAGTCAGTCCTGTGTAGGACCTGATGCAGCAGAAATTATTGAGGATTTTGGTATTAAGGAGTTGTGGGCAATAGACACAAAGGTGCTAGGCATTGTTTGGCAGCAAGGAGAGGATTTGTTTACCTTCAATGGGAAATCTTTAGTAGAGCTGGCTGAGAATGAGACAAGGTGGACAAAACGTACAGCTCTTAGTTTGGCTTTGAAGGTCTTTGATCCTCTTGGATTCCTGGCTCCATTTGTGATAAAGTAAAAAATTTGGTTTCAGAGCCTCTGGGAAATTGGACTTGGTTGGGACCAAGAGTTACCTGATCATATGGTGGTAAGGTGGAAATATTGGTGCAAAGAATTGGCACATCTTGGAGACATTGAAATACCAAGATGGTACTTTGGAGAGTTGAACAATAGTCCAGACAATTTGGAGCTGCACATCTTTTGTGATGCAAGTGAGGAAGCCTATGCAACTTGTATTTATATAAGAGGCACATTCAAAGAGGAAGTAAGTTGCAGGTTGGTTGCTGCAAAGAGCAGAGTAGCACCTTTGAAAAGGCTTTCTATTCCAAGGTTGGAATTGATGGGTGCAGTTATTGCTAGTCGGCTTGCAGTTACAGTGCAAAAGTCTTTGGCCCTTTATGAAATTCCAAGCTATTATTGGACAGACTCCATTATAGTTTGGCACTGGTTAAGAAGCCAGGCAAGGAAATGGAAACCATTTGTTGCCAATAGGGTGGAGGAAATTCAAGCACACACAGATCCAAAGCAATGGAAGCATTGTTCAGGCACCCAAAACCCAGCTGATTTACCAACACGAGGAATTTCGGTGAAAGATTTTGCACAGTCAAGTTTGTGATGGAATGGGCCAGAGTGGCTAAAACTTGGAAGTGAAAACTGGCCTTCTAATCAGCCTATTGTAGGAGAATGCCAGGCTGAAAAAACATGGGTGAGTGAGGTGAGAAAATGCACTGTGAACAGTTGTCAAGTTATGCAGCAGGACCCTCATATTGAGGCTTGAGGACATTAGCAGTCTGAAAAGGTTAAGAGTGACAGCATGGGTATATAGATTTACAAACAACGTTAAGGGAGAAACAAGAAGGGAAGGAATTCTGAACAGTAAGGAGATTCAGCAAGCCAGGCAATACTGGGTGGTATATGTGCAGAAGGAAAAATTTGGTGAAGAGAGGGAATTGCTCACCAGCCGTCCATTACAGGTTCTACCAACACATTCTGCTCTCAAGGGTTTGGATGTGTTTTTGGATCAGGATTTATTGAGAGTAGGAGGTAGACTACAGTTTTCTGGCTTCCAGAGAGAAAAGACATCCAATTTTTCTACCTTCTGGGGGGCACTTTGTGGAACTTTTGATCCTGGATACTCACCATAAGTTGTTACATGCTGGAGTTAGAGAAGTGATAATAGAGATTAGACAACAATTTTGGATTCCCAAAATTAGACAAGTAGTAAAAAAGGTCTTGCATAAATGTGTGGTTTGCAAGCGTTGGAGTGCAAAGCCTTATTATGAAAAGGTGGCTCCACTTCCAAGAGAACGGTGTGTCTATACTGCCCCATTTGATGTAGTGGGAGTAGACTTCGCAGGTCCAGTCTATGTGTATGAGCAAGGGGAGTCTAACAAAGGTTATATACAGTATGTCTTTTCACATGTGCTACCACCAGAGCAATCTATTTAGAGTTGGTAAGCAACTTAAGTAGCGATGTATTTCTTTTGGCCCTTAAAAGGTTTGTGAACAGAAGGGGTTTCCCAAATAAAATCATATCGGATAAAGCAAAAACCTTCAAAAGGGCTGCAAAGGAACTCCAAGAAGTTTGGTCCTTGCTAAAAAAGGAGGGATTCCAATCCTACTTTTCACACCATGGGGTACAGTGGGAGTTTATTGTTGAGAGAGCACCATGGTGGGGAGGATTTTGGGAAAGGCTAGTAAGGAGTGTAAAGTGTCTATTAAAGAAACTTTTAGCTAATGTTCATTTGAGCAAAGAAGAATTCTGCACTGTTTTGTGTGAAGTAGAAGCAACGGTGAACAGTAGGCCTATCACCTTTGTTTATAACAGTTTGCAGGATGCAGAGCCATTGACACCAAATCATTTTCTTTGTGGTAAACGATTAACTTCAAGCCCCAGTTTGCCAGAAGACTTACAGCCTATCCAGAACACTCAAGAAGAGTTAACCAGAAGGTTCAAGTACCTTGAAGAGCTACAAGATCAGTTATGGAAGAGGTGGCAGATAGAATACTTGCCAGAACTCAATTATTACCCATCAGACAATGTAAAGGGCTCCAATGAAAATTGTGTCAAGGTGGGAGAAGTGGTAATGATTGGGGATGAAAGACCAAGGCAATGCTGGAAGCTTGGCATAATTGAAGAGTTGTTTGTCGGCAAAGACAATTTAGTTAGGTCTGCACTGGTAAAGACTTCAGGAGGAAAATTAAAGAGACCTATACAAAAACTTTATGCTTTAGAAATCAGCAAAGACACGGATAATCAAGATGAAACATTTGAGTTACAGCCTCATGGAGAAGGCTTGGCTAAATTTGCAGAAGGTAATGACAACAATGCCTATTCGGTGGGGAATGTTAGAAAATCTAGAAGAGGAAGAGCCATTGTTGTCCCAAGGCGATATGATGACTAAGCTGATTGATGTAGCATTGCTTGTAAAGTTGTATATATTAAGTTAAGGTGTATACATATCCATCTCATAATCGTAAGGTTAGTGAAAAATTCAATTAATTTAGAGCTAGCATTTTGGGGTTTTTGTGGCATCATTGTTTGGGCACTCTTGTGGCATCATTTTTTTGTGGGGAACTGCGCGTCCTTCCTACTCGTTTGTTGAATGCGGTTCTTACAGGGCGTGTTCTTTTAGAGAGCTCTCTTGCAATTCAGTTTGGTTGTTTAGATACAAGATTGTTGCATCGTGCAATGGTGCAGGTTGTGTTGTTGCTGCAAGGTTTAGAAAGAAGACCATAAATAGTGCCTCTTTTGTTTTTTATCTTAATTTTACGCAACTGAGGCCTAAGGTAGGCCCACATCGAGTCAGCAACCCTGACGTAAGACCTAATAGGACCTCCAAGTCCGTAAGTTTTTAGTCTAGCTTAACTTGGGCTGTAGGTTGAACTGGCCCTTCAGAGCTTGGCCGTTCACGGCTCAGCTGGGATTCTGAACTCAATAAAATAAAAAATAACAATCTCATTATTATGTAGAAATAATAATGTCAGTCTGTAGACACCATGTATTTACTATTAAGCGATTCTGAACATACTTAAAGTAAGTATTAAGGTTTTGCTGGCTTAAAAAAAAATTTGAAAGTCTTTTGTATGAAATTACATGGATAGACTAGATAGGTGTAGGCTTTGACTAAAAATTTTGTTTTAACCTAAACTGATGTTCAGTGAGCTACGATCCACTAAGTCAGGGGTTCCCAACCTTTTTCCGGCTGCTTACCCTCTATGGCTTCGGCAAGTGTCCCGTACCAACCCCCTACTCAAAATTGCTCGGAAGACGGTGTAGCGGCTACACCGTCTTTGGAGAGTACTTTTCCATGTGAAAGTTAATTCCAAAGCAGGATGCCGCGTACCTCCATTTGGGAACCCATGCACTGAGTAGTTAAATTACTACATCACTTCCGTAGTTTTGGAAATAAGGAATTTGTTTGATTTTTATCTTCAGAATTACTCAAATGGTGTAGTAATCTTAAATTTAATGGGTGGAAGCTTATCTGATTCCAAGTTGGGTTAATGGAAATTAAAATTTTACCAATAGTCCATATGACAAATATAGTGGACCGGCCAAAATTCAAAAATCGACTTTGAACGGCGTTTTTTGTTAATAGCTGGCAACCATTCTAAATCAATGTACCTGTGGGTGAAGAATAAAATGCAGGTGGATGCCACTCTCGCTTTTGGCTTTAAAGGTTATTTTCGAGGTCAAACAGTGCAAAAAATTATATTTTTTAATTTTAATTTAAAAAAAAAATATTCTGAGCCAATTGGTTTGACCAAATGTTTCATGTTGTCACACATTTAGTGATAAAGAAGTATGATGACACGCTTATTCTATTCAAATTACCAACTCAAGGTCAAACTCAAGTTAATCACGACCGAAATTGTGCTAAAAATTTGTGATTTTTTATTTTAATTGGCGATAAAAAACATTGAGCAAGTCTGTCAAAACAATTTATTTTAACATGATTAGTGCCTAATAAGTTTGATGGCATGAATTAAGTACTCACAGTAACAGAATTATCACAACTAAATCACAAAGCAGTAAATATAGTCCCATAACTATACAGTTTACACACTAGTAACATCGACAAATTCACGTTTCTTGATGAACAGCACCGAAATGCTGCACTGACAGTCACAATTGTGTGGACTGCAATCACTTAAGAACAGAGTTATTAGTTCCTTACAGCACATTCCAGCTTCTCTCGATTTCAGTCCGGAAGAGAGAGACATAGATCTACTGTCCAGCTGGGTTACAGCAACCGCTGCCATCAAAACCAAAAGCTGTCGTACACTTCATCCTTTTCCTGAAGCAGTTGCATCTAGCTGTCTTGCACTTTTTCTGGCAACCACAAGCAACGAGCTCCAGGCAGGCTTCATGGATTGGAGGAAGTCTTGTTCACACTGGTAGGAGGCTCCCATCTTCCAACTTCCAGGCTGAAGTGTCCACCGGATCTTCAACATCTACGTGCTCTTTGTCAGCCTGGAGCCATATTTTGGCCCGATAGTTTGCCCGCTTGGCATGGAGCTCCAGGGCATCCTTTGTCGGTGGGAGCACTTCCAGAGTCTTCTTGGCCTTCCCGAAAAGGTGAACTCTGGCGTCATCAACTGTGTGTTGTTCCGGGGTGCCATACAAATGACACACAAACTTTCAACATCTGCGATATCCCCATCTCGACCAATGGCGTGCAGTAGGAGTGGGTGGTCACTGAACACCTTCCAACACTTCTTTTTCCATGACCAGTGAAGGACGAGACTGTGTCACACCCGGTCAAAGCGTGGAAGCTGACCAGGTTGTCCCTGACTGAGGGCGACAAACTCTTGAATACATCGTACACGAGGTAGCATTTTCGGTTCTTGGCCGTTCCGCACAGCATCCACACTTCAGCGACCTTGGTGCAAACGAAGTGAATCAGCAGCACCATTACATCAATATCTCTGCACACTACTAGTATTCGTTCATAGCCCTAGGACGCTGCATCACATGAGTGAAGGATGAGCCTGGTGTCCGCCTCTTCATGGTTGCTATGCAGTGGAACGTCATGTCGCCTGGTTGACCGTACTTCAGTGGCTTCAGAGAAGCCACCCCCTGTCACCAGCTGACATCTTTCTTGAAGATCTCTGCCCTTCTCAGTGATGACGTTAGACAGAAACAAGGCTAGGTCAGCCTTGTTTGTGTCCAGGGCCATGAAGTTTTTCCACACTTCAGGCAGTGGAACGTGTAGGCCATCAATGACTTTCCGAATCGGTTTCTTCTTGCTTGCACCCTTTGTCCTGGCAACTGCTTTGATCGATCCTTCCTCTGCGTACCGATCAAAGATGACATCAACTCTTGTTGTGTATTCATTGAAATAATTCGTCACGGCCTTGAAGAACACTTCAGCATAGTCGCCGAATGTCCGACAGCCGCAAGGTTTGCCAAGAGCTTGGATGAGTGCATGGCCATCTATCATCACACAGGTCTTCAGATCAAAGGTTGTAACTTCTGAGTTTATAGTCTGCTGAGACATCAGGATGTTCATCAGCTCAGACTTCGATGTCGAATTCATCTCTCCTCCTGCCTTCGCCAGACTAAATGGGACTGGGGACAGTTCATGCTTCAAGACGTTGATCATCACCATGCGACCTGCGGTCGCGGCATTCAGAGCCGCTGCAGCAGCTTTCTGTCAGCTTTGATGGTCTTCTGCATGTTCTGCTTGGTGGAACTGTAGCTTTGTACACATCAGCAAAAGTTTTCGACCGATGTTTCTTCATCGTTTCATGGAACCCTCCTATCCGTTCAATCAGTCTCTCCTTCATGAAGCCGATTAAATGCTGCTTTCTTCGATCCTGAGCTGTCAGCAGGTTCTCCACAACATCTGTGGGTGCAGTGTCTTTGGTTGCCAGTGAAACAAGTGGGATGTTAGTGGCGGCATCTGTATCTCCTGCTTCACTCACGTGAACTCTGAAGACGTCAAACTGCTTCAACTGCTGAACTAGCTTCATGACATCATGAGCGTCACGTCTAGTGCGAGAAGGCAGACTGTTAACCCGAGTGAAGGTGGCTTCCCCATCATCATCTTGAAGATTGAAGAGGCATCTTGTGTCTTGAGAGATGCGTGACCGCTCTGACCATGTGATGCAGAACCTGTCTCTTGCTTGGTCATTCTTTGTGATATACTGAAACAATTCGAAACATACCTATCCTTTAGCAGT
Source organism: Bathynomus jamesi (assembly GCA_023014485.1). NCBI lineage: Eukaryota > Metazoa > Arthropoda > Malacostraca > Isopoda > Cirolanidae > Bathynomus > Bathynomus jamesi. Next base: position 537,083 of record JAJOZX010000582.1, on the reverse strand, counting down.
ATTATTATTAGTATTATTTTACCAGCTGGCACTGTCTGCACTCTTTTAATTGCATATACCAAACCAATGTCTGGCCAGCCAGTGCATTGAAAATATTCAACATGTGAAAGTATGCTATTACTTGTACTATGGTGGTAGTAGGCACATGCACACCTCACCCAGCATGCTAAATATAGTTTTAATGGAAATAAAGACATCCAGAGTCATAGTTACATTCAATTATTATCCATAAAATCACAAAAATATGTTTTATGTGCTAATGATACACCTTTAAACACGTTGTTACACAGAGCCACCAATGAAATGCAAAAATTCGGAATTTTTCAGAATTTGACTTTTGTAACCTTGTATGGGACCTTCAAACCCAAAATTGAGAGTGGCATCCATCCACATCTTGTTTGGCATCCTCAATACTACTTATCTAAGGTGGGGGCCTGCTATTAACAAAAAACGCCGTTAAGTTTTTTTCCAGAGGACTTTTCAATTTTTGGCCGGCCCACTAATATGAAAAATAGTAATAATTAAAACTAAAAACAAAAATACTCTGTTGAATGGAGCTACAGACAAACATTTTCATACCATGAAACCCATAGTTTAGATCAGTGGCCTATAACCATTTTGAGCGATGGGGCCCCAAGAATGTAACTTGGCAACATTGTGACTCCCCATCCCCCAGGCAAACACACACACACACACACACACACACACACAACACATGTATTGTTTCCTTTCTATTAACATAAATGAAACTGTTTTGAATTGAACTGAATCGAGTGACTCTGGTTTGTAAGGAACGATTTAAATAGAAAATTGAAAAACACCGACTCTTTATTTTAATTTTTTTAATGGAAGTATTGCACAACTATTCTGTAACATGAATAAACTGAAACTAGAAAAGAAAGTTAATATATCCAGATGGATTACAAAACTAATCTTTAATTTATAAAATATCTATATAATTATACTTGAACGCTAATTACACTCGCTGGAAAATTAATGTGAATTACTACAGTTGCAATGTCCATCTTGTTTAATACAAAAATACACAGTTAAACGTACCCAGCATAACTCCCCCTTTGTCTTTGCACATCCATGCACTTTCCACTACAGGAGGAACGACGTATATTTCATTTTTTTTTTTTTGCGCGGACCATCTGGAAAGCACGCGGCTTTCTAGGGATCCTCGGACACCCGGTTGCAAAACACTGGTTTAGATGACATATGACAGGAGGACTGATGAATAGCTTGGATAACTGGGTTGGTTGAGTTTTAAATTCCTTGCTTTAGAGTGCATTGATCGACTCTTGTTACCTCCGTGAGGCTGCAGACATTGCGGCTATTTGCCAAGCTGAGCATCTTGGAAGTAACTTAAGTGGTAGTCTAAAAGCGGTGGCGTACAAAATAGCTAGGCCCAAAATAGCTAGGACAATATAGCTAGTGTCAAAATAGCTAGTGCGACAGAATAGCCAGTGTCAAAATAGCTAGTGCGACAAAATAGCTAGGATCACGAAATCTTGTGAATATGTTAAAACCTGTTAATATTAAAAACCTTGTAAGGGCTTAATGAAAACATTATACATCTATATTTTACTATATTATTATATGCAATACACAGTTAAAATTAAAAATATTATAATATTGTAATTTATTTACAAATATTTATTTTATTATAAAACTAGAGTATATGCAATACACAGTCAAAATTAAAAATATTATAATATTGTAATTTAATTAAAACATAATTAAACTGTATTGTAATTTATGTTGTAGGTAACTCCACGCAAGAATTCTGCGGTCGTTATTTCGTCCTGATTGTGCCGGGAGATTAGAGTTTTTTACCTTGCATTAACTTCTCTGTTTTTCTTCTTCTCAATAGCCACTTGTCCCGCTAAAAATGCCTGCAAAGTTGTTCGTTGAATTCCCTCTTTTCTTTGAATGCCTTTGAGAAAACGCCACATGGAAGGGTGGGCGCTATCATACATTGTTTGGATGGCTCTGTGCCAACCCTCGAGTTTATTAGTTGTTCTTGGTATGCCTTCCTCTGTTCTTTGTCTGACATTCCACATTTCAGGAGGAAATAAAGGTGTTCTTCTTCCTCTTCTGTGCAGCCTTCCTAGGTAGTTGTCTTCGAAGTATGCATAGAGATCTGCCAACTCATTGCATCCAAGGCTTCAAAGGCTTCGCTTGTCTGCTCAGGGGGAAGAAAGGCTAAAGCGGGAAGCATTTTGCAATAAAGGCGGCAGTTGCTTCAGTTGCGTAGCTGTTTGTTAGACCAAGGTTTTGGATTTTTCTCCATACTGATAGTGATAGATGGAAGAAACATCTCTGCACTGAGACATTCGGAAAAACTGTTGTGAATGCTCTAATTGCTGCTTATTCAAAGTCGAGAGTTACTATATCAGGTACCAGATCTGGACGTTGGTCTTTGAGAATTTGAAATGCTCGCTGATATGTTTCGCTTGCCTTATCCGGTAGTAAAATGTAAACGCATGGGAACAAGTAGTCTCCTCTTATCGCGTGTACTGTATACAGCTGATAGTATAATTTCGGATCAGGAAGGTAGTCTTCGTCCCGACGTTGTCTCTTACGCTGAATGCGTTTCACGAGTGCCTTTCTTTTAAGCAGTCTCGTTAGTGCTTCCTCATTGAGGCCCAGGACGATGTCACTGATAATTCTGCGTGAAGGAGCGGTGGATGCAGCAGCTTCGGCACGCATTTTGTCCATTGCAACAGCGAAATTTTGATGGGCCGGATCTGGAGTATGGTTATGCTCTCATCCTATCTTTACTTCACTGGTTTCCCTGTAGGTGACAGCTGTTATAATAGTTCCTCTGCAGTCTTTTTCTACACACCGCCAGTTCTGAGTTGTTTTGTTTGTCGTATTTTTTCTGTATATGTAACCATCGTAACATATTTGATCTCTTCCTTTTTGTGACGTTATAACATTCATTTTGAAGGGTATATTTGCTATAAAAGACAACAAACTTTCGCTGTATCTAGTTGATGTGATACTAATTCTTGAATGTCTAGCTTCGAAATGGCGTCCCTCGACGAAAGCTTTTTGTGACGTCATTCCTTCTAGAATAATTCTCTCGAAACAGAGAATAAAATTTAATTAATCCAAATAGAGGAAAATATGGGGACAATTCCTGAAAAGTGGGTTTTGCGAATTATCGCGTCAACCTCTCTTCAAAGTTTCCCTCCAAAATTAGAAAATAAGAAATAATAAGTTAAATTAGTAGATTAATTCTTTAAGAGAGATGTGGCAACTAAATATTCCCATAGCATGGCTCGTTGGTAGTTTAACGTTAAAGAAAATTTCAATTTTTCTTAGTTAACATTTATGATTTTATGTTTTATTTTACGCCTAATCGTTAGTCTCAGGGGAGACTAGCTAAATCAATAAAATTAATGTAATAGAATAAATTGTATATAAACTTACGCAAGGATACATTTTATGGCACATAATACATACAAGATTTCGTGATCTTAGCTATTTTGTCGCACTAGCTATTTTGACACTGGCTATTCTGTCGCACTAACTATTTTGACACTGACTATTCTGTCGCACTAGCTATTTTGACACTAGCTATAATGTCCTAGCTGTTTTGGGCCTAGCTATTTTGTCGTATACTCGTCTAAAAGATCTGTTATAAAGAAAATTAAGGTTTCTGACGGAACCTTTTTTATAATTGCTCCAAAGAGCAAAAGTACGAAAGAAAGCGTCTTTATAGTTCACTTGTATGAAGAATCTGAAGTTTCTTATAGTCACGTTTACTTTAGCACAGAAGCTTCGATACTGACTCCTTATGTCAAAGTCATCACTCACGTACCTAGTGATAATCTGATCCAAATACTTAAATACTTGTACTTGCTCTATTGATACACATTTCAATTTGAAAATAACATTTGCCGAATGATCTGAGTTTATGGAATGGAACTCCTGCAACATTAAAAACAATATAATGGTTCGACGAATATAATTCGCAGATTTTTAGAAGACAATCTAGACCTTTAACAGAAAGGCTTATTGATGTAATAAATAAGATAAATGCCATTAATTCTGCCTAAAAAGCCTCCATCATACCTAATTTTAGTGTGCAGTGATAACCAATTTGTGCAGTCAGGGCCGCATTTAGGGGGTGGCGCACCGGGCAAATGTCCAAGGCCCCGCGCCCGATGGGCCCCGCAAATTTCAATTGAAAAAAATTAAACGTCACGTATTTGCCATCTGCGACGAGTTTTACTTTTTCCGGCAGGTGGCATGGCATCAGGCATTCTAATATCCGCTTTGATGGTGCTTAATTTGTTGTTCTTGTTAGTGTTACTCATTTCTAATGTTGTTACTAACTTACTTCTTGTTGTTTCTGTTGCAGATTCATGATTTATGTTCTTATTGTTGGCATTGTAATACGTACATCATGGAAACGAGCCGTGACCGGGATCGAAGGAGGAAATATAAACCCGGTAGTGAAAAGCGTAAGGATAAGAAGCGCAGAGAAGAGTTTCTTGCGCCGGTGCCGAAACTGACTAATTGGATTAACTCATCAGCAACTAAGTCAGCCACTTCAGCAGGACCACCAGCTGCCTCCGCTACTTCAGCAGCTGCGTTTTCAGAAGACGCGTCTACGTCAGTGCGTTCAGCAAGCCCAGCAGCTGCCTCCACTACTTCAGCAGCTGCATTTTCAGGAGACTCGTCTACGTCAACCCCTTCAGCAGGCCCACCAGTTGCCTCCGCTACATCAGCAGCTGCGTCTTCAGAAGATCCGTCTACGTCAGTGCGTTCAGCAGGCCCACCAGCTTCAGGACATGCAATTAATAATGACATTGGTTTGTGGCCACAAGTGCTGACCGATGACTTTAGAGAGTTCTGGATAGAGCGGGGAACATCAGATTGCCGAAATTATGACAGCGACTTCAGTAACTCTTCAACTACTGAAAGTGGTACAACACGCCGATGTACGATGACATTATTTGTTAAGAAACATAGCCTGACGAATGAGAGGATTGAGGTGTCATGGCTGTGCTATTCTGAGTCCACAGGCTGTGGTTACTGTTTTGTCTGTAAATTAATGTCGAGGGCGGACAGCAAGTTCACAATCGGGTTCAACGACTGGAAGCATGGTAGACAATCGGTCGAAACACACGGAAAATGTGAGCAACATATGGAGTCGATGAGATATTTGTTGGTTAGAAAGTCTGTCTCCGGCCGTGTTGATTCGAAACTGGTGAACCAGTTTGAAAAGGAGTGCAACTACTGGCAGGAAGTTTTGCGGCGCTGTGTCGACATTATCAAGTATATCACGTCATGAGGACTAGCAATTCGTGGACACGACTCCCGTTTCGGTTCACCAAACAACGGCAACTATTACGGAATTTTGGAACTTTTAAGTAAGTATGACAGTTTTCTAGCTGCGCATATAAGCGAGCATGCCAACAAAGGTAGCGGACAAACCTCATATCTCTCTTATTTCATTTGCCAGGAACTCATACTGTTGATCGCCGATAAAGTACTTCAGACGATTATCCGAGAAATCCAGCAGTCAAAATACTACTCTCTATCCGTCGACTGTACGCCTGATAAATGCAAAAAACTTCACTTTTTTCTACGTGAAGGTCAAAATATGAAAATAAAAACCCACTCTAATAGACAGAGTTTATTTCCACGACAGTTTCGACGCCCACTGGCATCCTCCTCGGGTGGATACAGAAACACGAATGAACCAAAACAAGAGGGAAAAACAGTCCAGGGACCGACCGTTAAGAAATTCGCACCTAGGTTAGATCCCATTCTCCCAACACCGGAAGGGCATTTTCATTAAGTACATTCGCGCAAATTTAAAACTATCTTCCTGTTCTAAACATACAGATTCTATTATTTTTTATTTTTTACATAATTATTACATTTATTATTAAATTTATTACATTTAATATTGCATAATTATTTATTACAGAAATTATAAATTTATTTTTACATTGGTTATTACATTGTTGTTTATTATACAGAACTTATAAACCGAAAAACGAATGAAAAAAGCCGATTAGGAAACAATCCAGAGACCATTGAGAAATTCGCACCTAGGTTAGATACCGTTCTCCCGACACCGAAAGGGCATTTTATTACAGGGTCCGCTTATAAGTACATTCCCACAAATTAAAACTATCTTCTTGTTCTATACATACAGATTCTAATATTTTGACATAATTACTGCATTTATTATTGCATTTACATTTTTTAACATTTATTATTATTACCTTTACCCTAATTATTAAATTTATAATATTACCTTTATTATTACATCTGTTGCATTTATATTTATTTCAACATTTATTACTTCCATTATTACATTTACTAAAAGCGAGTAAGGAAACAATCCAATCCAGAGACATTTAAGAAATTCACACTTAGGTTCGAACACGTTCCCACGACTCCGTAAGGGATTTTTTGACCAAGAATCTCATTAAAGGGTCTAACTTATAAGTACCTTCGCACAAATTAAAATTATCTACTTTTTCTATACACACAGATTCTATTATTTTTCTTTTGACATAATTATTACATTTATAAAGTACCTTACTTGATTCCCAATCTATAGCATGATTATTTTGGCTGGCGTGATAAAAAAAATGGCATTATTAGTATTACAACTTCTGAAGGCATATTTGTGTTCTTTAATACGGGTTTCAATATTTCTTCCAGTTTCTCCCACGTATACTAAATCACAACTTTTACAGGGAATGCTGTAGACACAGGCTTGTTCCTCTTTTGCAACGTTATTCCTAACCAATTTACTTTTCACGGTAGACGAATATTTGAACGCCAAAGCAAACTTAAAATCTTTCGTCAACGGTTTTACTCTTTCTAAGCCGGCAATGTAAGGCAAACTCACATATTGTTTTTGGTTAACTGAAGGTTCCCGAGGAGCATAAAAAGATTTTCTGGCTTTAAAATACGCCTTTCTGATAAACCACTCGGGATATTTTAAATCCTTAAAAATGTTCCAAATCTTTGAATTTTCCGGGTCCAGCAAATGTGGGCTACAAATCCTGAGTGCTCTTAGAAACATGGAAGAAATAATTGAGCTTTTAACCCCTTCATCATGATATGAAAAATAATGAATGTACGAATTACAATGAGTAGGTTTTCTATAGACCGTGAAATTGGGCTTTCCGCTTTTGTTAATGACCAAAACAGCTAGAAAAGGTAATTGTTTGTCGTTCTCCCATTCATATTTAAATTTAATAGAGGGAACAAGATTATTTAATGACTGAAAGAAAGTGTCAAAGTTGTTCCAGTGGTCAGGCCAAAATGAGAAAATATCATCTACATAACGAAACCAAATTAGATTCCTGGGACATATTGTTTGCAACAATTCCGACTCATAATATTCCATTTATAATGTACTCAGTATTGGGGATAAAGGGGACCCCATTCCCATACCAAAACGTTGCAAATAAAATTCTTCACCGAAGGAGAAGGCATTATTGGTGACACAGAGTTTTATCAGTTCTGAAAATACAGATGTGGGCATGCCTAGTTCTACGTTACATGTTGGCAATTTTCTATCTAAAAAACTAAGTACATCATCAATGGGAACTTTCGTAAACAAGGACTCAACGTCAAAACTGATCATTCTTCCCCGTTTCAAATCTAAGGACATAACTTTGTTAATAAGTCACAGGAATTAGTGATGTGCGAGCCTGAAAATTTACCAACTAATGGGGATAATTTATCTGCAAGAAATTTAGATAACCTGTAACTAAAGGAACCCCTGTGTGAAATAATGGGACGGAGTGGTATATTAATCTTATGGGTTTTGGGTAGGCCGTAAATGTGGGGGAGTTTGGGGTTAATCTGTAGAAATCTTTTAGGATCAATCGCCGGGACATCTTTTAATAAGTTCCTGATGGTTTTGTTGAATTCGGCAGAAAGACGCTTTAGGGGGGACGATCTCACTTTGGTGTAGGTGAATTCATCACTAAGTAACGCTTCCATTTTTTGTTTATAATCACACTTGTCCAAAATAACCACAGTGTTACTTTTGTCCGCTTTAGTGACAAATATTGCTTCATTCTTCCTGAGCTTGTCTAAAGCTAACCGGAATCTTTTGGGAATAGAGTCCAATGAGTTGAAATGTTCCAGAAACTTGCTCAGAATCAAACCATTTAAACACGGAATATCCACCCTGGAATTAACTACGGAAGACACAAAATCTAAAACAATGTTTTTATCGGGTTTAAGGGCAAACGACAGCCCTAAATTAAGAACTTCCTTTTCGGATTTGGATAAGACATATGTCGATAAATTTAAAACGGAACCTTCCACCGCACACTTTGACCAAGCACTTTCATCACATAAATAGGATAGCTTTCTGTTAAGTCGTTGTTCAGTGCGTCTAGTCTCCACGTCGCATTTATAATCTGCAGTTTCAAACAGCGCCACAAGTAGTTCACACGACACATGCGATTTAAGGACGCGTAGACAATTTCTTAGTTTGAAATACGTATGGTCAAATTTTGAAGGAACGTATTCCGTGTGTTAAAAGAGAAATTGACCATACGTATTTCAAACTAAGAAATTGTCTACGCGTCCTTAAATCGCATGTGTCGTGTGAACTACTTGTGGCGCTGTTTGAAACTGCAGATTACACTGTTATGCATATGAAATTTTTTTGTTTGCTGTGAGGGTTTTTTCAACTCATATTATATAATTCGACCATGCTGAATTCGAAAATGACATTGGTTTTCCTCAATCAGGTCAGGTTTTTTCTCTATTGGCCATTTATTATAAGTCCAATTTTATCCCCAAATTTATTGATTTTTTTAGCTTAAACACTGTAGATACGAGTAATATTATAAGAACACTCGTGAAAAATGAAAACATTGTGTGAATAAATACTTTTAGTCATACAATGAATATGGAAAAAAGTTTATTGAGGAAGGAATGAAGTTTTTTTGGCTTTCCGTCTGTGTTTTTCTTCGGGCACGTCTCGCTTCAAACACCAGCAATAGTCCGCCAGCATATTGATATCCCAGTTTCCCTGGTACCTCTCTTCCATTATTTTGATATCTTGGTGAAATCGTTCACCCTGTTCCTCACTATAATCCCCGCAATTTTCAGGAAAATAGTCCAAGTGGGACCACAAAAAGTGCATTTTTATGGACATGCGCGACCCATGAGCTTTGAAAGCTTCCATCAAGTTTTCGACAACGGACTCGTATTCTGGACTTCTACTCTTGCCAAGAAAATCAGTGACAACTGATTTGAATGCCTGCCAGGCATTCTTCTCAGTTGGAGTCATTGCGTTTTCGAACTGAATATCCTTGATCAAAGTTCGAATTTGAGGACCATCAAAAACCCCAGCATTTAGTTTAGCATCAGATATATGAGGAAATTTACTCTCGAGATATCGGAATGCTGAACCCTCCTTATTCATTGATTTGATGAATTTTTCATCAAGCCCAGCTTAATATGAAGTGGTGGGAGCAAAATTTTTGTTGGTGGTACAAGGGGCACTGAAACGACATTATGCGACCCAGGTTCAAAATTCTCTCTGGAAGCCCATTCACGCTGTGCATAGTGCTTCTCATCCGCTCGGCTATCCCATTTGCAGAGGAAACATGGGTATTTCGTGTATCCCCCTTGCATTCCCAATACAAATGCCACAATCTGAAAAAAAATGAAAATATTTAAAGAATTTAGAGAATTTGTTCTATCAGATAAAAAAATCTATGCATTGGACTGTATCACTTCTGTGGGGAAGTTAAGTGTTCTTATACGCTCTCAAATAACCTTTGGAAAAACAACATAGTCAATAGCAATAGTTTACTTATGATATTAGTATTACCTTCAAATCTCCACAGATCCTCCAGTTATGTTGGTCGTATACGAGAGCATCCAGTAAAATTTTCATGTTATCGTAGCTCTCAGTAAGTTGTACGGAATGTGCTACAGGGACTGATGCAACCCTATTCCCAATGTTGAGAAGTACTGCTTTCAAACTTCGTTTAGACGAGTCTATAAATAGCCTCCATTCTGATGCGTTATATGGCAGGCCCAAGGATTCGATTAGCTCCTCAACATTGCAGCAGTACACTAAGGAAGAGGTATTTTCGTGCACTGCAAAAAACTTGCGGAATTCTTCCTCTCGTTTCCTATACCAGGAGAATGTTGTTCCCGGAGCCAGCAAGTTGTCCTCTCGAAGTCGTGAGCCCAAGATCTCGGCAGCTAATTTGGAAAGTCCTAAATCCCTGGTAAGATCATTAAGTTTGGCCTGGTTGAGAGGCCTCGGCAAATTTGAAGCGGTATTTTGAGGTATATACGACTGGGACTGGTCATTGGCATTGGTCATTGATTCATCATCAGAATCATCGAAGTCCAGGGTTTGAGGTGGGTCGGGTATTGGAATTCCAGGACCATGGGGTACAGGTCTCATAGCAGAAGGAATGTCAGGGTATACAACAATGTGTTTATTCTTCTTGTTAACTCCTGAAAATAGAAACACAGAAACATGGATATAAAACTTGCATATGAAATAGAAGAAGCATTCAGACAGTGGCGGCTCGTGAGGGAAGGCTGCAGTCTGTAAGATATGAAATAGGTCGATGGAGTCTGTATATGTTCTTTCTTTTTCATTCATATTGTCCCTTCGGGGACAATATGAATGAAAAAGAAAGAAAATATACAATCATTGTATATGTAAATGTAACTTGTATAACAATATGTATGTGTAAATGTATTTTCTATAACAATATGTATATGTAAATGTATGATTACCATTATGGTGAATATTATGCTATATATGGTGAATATTACATTATGGTGAATATTATGTCAAGTTTCATACGAGGATTTCAAAATATTTAAGAAAAATAAATTTATAAGCCCACCTTGGAGGTTTGTCATGCAGAAATAGCAATCTGTCACGTGATCCTTTCCTTCTCTCCAAATCATGGGAATTCCAAAAGGCAAAGATTTCGCTCTGCCTTTGCTCCATCTTCTCAAATTTTCAATGCACGTCTTGCAGCACATATGAGGGGCGAAATTTTTGTCCTGGTCCCCTAGCTTAATTCCAAAGTATGCTCTATACATTGTCTTCACAAATTTAGTGATTTGGGACTGGTTATTTGGCATGGTAACCGTCCCACATATGTAGCAGAATCTATTGGGATCATTTTTACACGCTCTATTCATTATGAAATATTTTATCTATATGCCTGAAAAGTAAAAAAAGATATTATACAAGTGAAACAAGTGATGATAGATGTTACTGTTCCAATTCCGCTTTGACAAAATCACGAAAAATTCTATTTTACTTATGAGGCCATAGCCGGATAACCTGAGCTGATTGAGAAAAACGGATTGCAGATTCGAAATCAGCAGGAAAAGCTCTATAAAAATCACTTACAAAACCCTTGACAGCAAAATTGATGCATACCAGTGTAATTGATAAACTGTGTACCACTCTGAACACTCGTCTAGAAGCGTACGCTGTCCTGCAGAAAAGATTTGGATTTTTGTATTTCCTTCTAGTCCTGAACATCGACATTCTTCGACGGTCAGCTAAACATCTAGTAGAATGCTATCCGGCTGATCTGGAGAAAGAGCTGGTAACAGAAGTTGTGCAGTTCGCTGCCCTAATGAGACTCACCGAAAGTGAAACAGAATCCCAGACGGAACGTGAAAACATGTGCAACAGATTTTATCGGTATATGAACACAAACGAACTGAAAGGAACATTCTCAGACATGGAAATAGCAATGAGAATATACCTGTGTATGTTTGTCACGAACTGTTCTGGTGAACGTTCATTCTCGAAACTCAAACTGATCAAAAATTACCTTCGCTCCACAATGGGCCAGGAGCGCCTTTCGTCCCTGGCGCTGTTGAGTATAGAGCATGAGGTATTGCAGTCGGTGAGTTTCGAGGACACAATCACGCAGTTTTCCAAACAAAAAGCCAGGAAGCGTCCTATGTAATATTCATTACAAATCTACACTCTATTTACAGTACAGTAAGCTGTACAGTTTAGCTGTTTATTAAGTGCATTACAACTGTGTAGCTGTTTATGAAGTGCATTACAATAACTGTGTAGATGTTTATTAAGTGCATTACAACTGTGTAGCCTACTAGTGTAGCTGTATACACTGCATGTGTACATAGTTAAGTTATAGTCTTTAATATCACATTAATAAGCCGAATGGCTTCCGCATGTGTGTTTTGTGTGTGTTAAAAAAATATATCTGTTATGTGCATTACAAAATATTGTCATTCTTTAACACACTAAAATAATACATCCCGAGAAATAATTTTCTCAAGGCCCCGCACACTGTAAATGCTCCCCTGTGTGCAGTGATAAATTAGGTTGTATATCCGATATAGAACCTAATTTATCACTGCACAGATTTTCAATTTATCAGTGCACAAATTGAAATTATTACTGCGCAAATTGGTTATCACTGCACACTAAAATTAGGTATGGCCTCCATGCTATGCTTCTAAGAGCCTCTTCAGATGAGAGTACTGTGTATATGTAGAGGAACAGACAACTACAGACAGAAAAACAGACAGAACAACCAAAGGAATTTTTTCCCCGCCATTCTCAAACATCTTAGAATCACATGGAAACACAAGACACACGTGGTTTCAAGGAATCAAAAAACAATGACGCTAGTCTCATAACAACATAACGGACGCTTGGGGACGCTTCTCAGAGTACCGCGAAATTCGAGCGTCCCGAAGGTTATATAAGGCGCAGTCTACTGGCATTCATCCTCACTCCTGTCGTGCACCCACTTCGTAAGTCTACTCTACACGCAGTTTCCCTGCGTCAGCTTTAGCCGGCACCAGATCAAGGCCCACTTCAACATATTTAATTCAAGAAACGAAGCATCACTTGAAGTAAGCTATAAAATCTGTCCTGCAATAAACCACACTACTACCGTAGGCGTCCCTGTAGCTTCCTCACGTCATCTCGACCGATTTTCAATCATCCTCGAGGGCACCGGAAAAGTTCAACACGCTACAAGAAACATCCTCGAGGGCACCGGAAAAGTTCAACACGCTACAAGAAACATCCTCAAGGAGGATACGGTACGTGAATTTTCTACGAAGCTACAATCCCGTCATTTCATCTCTGTTCATCCTCCACCACTTTACAAAAAGCGGCCGTCAACGAGACCCCAGTAGGCCCGCATCCGCTCTCACGAAACAACCTCTACGTGCGAAACAACGGACGGTCAATGACACCTCGAGCCTACAATAATAGGTCAGCCTCCAAGCAACACTTCATCCCCAGAGGTATTCGACAATCTCAGTAAGCCAGTGCATCTTTTTTAAGCAACTTTCGTGAAGCCTACACAGTGTAACCACAGAACCGCATTTTCTAGGCCATATCAAAGTGTTCCATGAGTGTTCTAACTTACTCCCGTTAAAACACGCAGTAGGCTTATTTCCTATTCCTATTCATAGTGTATCAAACACCGTAATTGCGTTTCCCTTTGTGCACAACTCATTAGCCTATCTATATATTAACAATTAAGCTGTATAACCATTTCCTCATGTGCTAAGCATCACTCATTCTTTAGCATAGTAATAAATGCCGTTATATAATTGTTAATCATACAACCACTGTCATTGCATTTCTTCCAATCATTATTAGTGTAATTGAATTTGATATTCTTTAGGGCCTACCATAGATTTCCTGCGTCCCACAAAGCAGTCTACCTAAACTCTCTAACTTTACTAATTTAGAAGCTATAGACATTATCCCTAACTATTATTATTTCCTGACAACTTTCTACCCCATTTGTCACCTTAGAAACATCACCAAATTAAACTTAGCACCAACGATTTAGTCAGATATCAATAACCATGCTCTAGTCCAGCCAAAACCAAAACGAACAGCCGCGTTGCTCTGTTTATCCCCTCGTGTTGCCATTCAGCTTTCTTTTAGTGATTTTTCCCTTTAGTGACTTTAGACTATATACATATATACACACACACACACACGTCACCTCACTCCTCCCCTGCAAGTTTAGTCTGTCAGGGGGGTGAGAGACCCTAGACGACCTGTGGAGCGGGGTTGATGTAGTAGGAATAGGTGCAACATGCATAGGCGCGCGAAATGAACCATTTTCCAGAGGATCGGTTCTCTCTTCCGGAAGACTCCGGTCATTTTGCAATTCACGTTCCCATATCTGGTCCTGATGGCGTTTAATAGAACGACCACCTTCTACAGTAGTTGGCACTTGAAGGAAACAGGGCCCGTTTTCTCCTGCACAGTTGCAGGAAACCCATTTTGTTCAGCCCCATAGTTGCGAATCATAACTGGATCATTAGGTTGCGCTTCTATAACTCTCCCTTTTTTAGTGTCGTCGTACAACTTCTGTTTTTCCTGATGGCGTAAAGTCGTCGTTCTAACGTTTCATTTAGACGTAACAAAGCGAAAACTGAACGAATTCCCCGGCCAATCATAAGTTTAGAAGGAGACACCCCCGTCGTTGTGTGAGGTGTTAGTCGATATTTAAACAAAAATTTATCCAACACCACTTGCATTTCCTACCCACGAGAATGACGCAAGGCCGACTTGAAAGTACGGACCATGTTTTCCGCGAGACCGTTAGTAGACGGGCAATGTTCCCTCTAATTTTTTTTAGTCCGTGTGCGCAAGAAATTTTCGTTGTGCATACATTTAGATTCATGGTGAAAAATTGTGCAAACTTTTCTGAGTGCTATTATCTTCAAAATGAAATATATATAAATATTAAATACTTAATAAATATTATTTCCATACAGTGATAGCTTGATCATTACTGTACTATTAAATGGATATTAAAAAACTGTTTACAATATTATAAATTCTTAAAAAAGAAAACATTTTATCTATTCTAAAAATATGAATAAAATAAAATTCAACAAAATAAAGAAATAAAATAAAAATAACATTAATTGAAAATGACTTTTAGTTATCATTTCTCTAAACAATTTTTAGCATTTAGCAATTTAAAATAGACTATCAAGCTTAATACATGATTTTATCCATTCTTAAAATAGGAATAAAATAAAAAATAATTTTATTTCTTATGAATTGAGATAATTACTATTCGTTTTTATGCAAAAATAAGAAAGAGAAGGTTTATATTCAATGCGTTAATGTATAAAAGAAAAAAATGCAAATACATAGAGCAAAAAAAATCTGTATTGCGTAATTGCGCGAACGTCGGCGAAGTCGGGCGGAAGAGGTTAATACTTAAAAGAGCGACGATAGAGTATGTTGATGCAAATGGTCAGACCTTGTGTGACGGTATATTTTTTAAATTATCGTATTTTACGTCTCATAAGACGCTACAAGTGGTAAGACGCACCCTATATTTAGCAAAGAATATTTAGGAAAAAAATATTTCGAAGATTTATCAGCCTGACAAAAAATATATTCCCATAACTTTATTAAAAGAACATTAAACAAAACAATAACATATAAGCCCTGAAGTGATTTTTGGAGACGTTTTTCAGGAAAAAAGTAGCGTCTTATGAGGCGTAAAATACGGTACTTCATTTACTGTCGTGACTCATGATACGCTTGAGCCTGTGCGCATTTTATTTTGCTGTGTGCGCGGGTTTCACAACGCGTGTGCGCGCGCACATGCGCACACCTTAGAGGGAACATTGTAGACGGGTGAAAAACACTAGACCGGACATGTCTAATGCCATTTAGGTGGACAAAAGAACGAAATTCCTCACTGATAAAACAAGTACCATTGTCGGAAACCAGGACTACGGGTAAACCCCATCGAGCGAAACACGAACGGAGTAAGCGAATAGTAACACCCGAAGTCGTGGAAGTGGTTGGAAAAATTTCCACCCACTTAGAGTAGGCGTCCACAATGACTAGGAAATAAATATTATTTATAGGACCTGCATAGTCAACATGGATCCTATGCCAAGGTATAGTAGGCCATTCCCAAGGATGAAGTGGACTTTTCCTTGGGAGATCTCTGTTCTCTAGGCAGCTTTGACAGGAACGAACCAATGATTCGAGTTCTCCATCTAAACCGGGCCACCAGAAATAAGCTCTCGCCAGCTCTTTCATTTTTGTTGCACCCATGTGTTCAGCGTGAAGTTCCTTCACTAAATTCGACCTGCCTTCATTTGGAATTATCACTCTGTAGCCCCATAAGAGACAGCCATTTTGGATCAAGAGTCCAGACTGACGTTGATAAAAAGGCTGTAATTCACTCTCAACCTTAGTAGGCCAACCAACTGAGCAGAAATGGATGACCCTAGACAAAAGAGGGTCTGATTTTGTCCACTGCTCTATTTACCGCAGATACTGGAGTGGATTCCAAAAACTCCACCAAGTGAACCCATTCTGTAGGTATAGGTACACATTCATTTGGATTTTCTAAAGGCAACCTACTTAGCGCATCAGCCGTATCTAGAAGTTTGCCTGATTGATGTACTAAGTCAAATTTATGGGCTTGTAGAATCAGTGCCCATCGTTGAATCCTACCTGAGGCCATAACTGGAATATTTTTATTAGGTGAAAATAAACCTAAAAGAGGCTTATGGTCAGTAATTAGTTTAAATTCATGACCCCATATATAGAAATGAAATTTTTTTACTGCAAATACTAAGGCTAAGGATTCACGTTCAAGTTGTGCATATCGTCTTTCAGTCTCAGTTGGTGTTCTAGAAGCAAAACAGATAGGCCTATCTACACCATCAATGTGGTGAGATAACACTGCCCCAATTCCATAAGAACTGCTATCTGCTGAAACTACGAGAGGAAGTTTAGGATCATAATGCACTAGGAGAGTGGACTTTAGTAGTACGTCCTTGAAGCCTCAAATGCTTCCTTTTGGGTTTTCTCCCATCTCCACTGTTCCCCAGATCGTAATAGCTTATTTAGGGGTTCAAGGAAAGTCGATGCATTAGGCAAAAATCTCCTATAAAAGTTTAGGAGACCTAAATAAGCTTGTAACTGTGTGATGTTTTGTGGAGGTGGTGCATTTTTATTGCTTCTAGTTTATCCGCCGTTGGATGAATGCCTGAGGCATCTATGCGGAACCCTAAATATGAAACCTCGTTAGTGACCCACGAACACTTTTCTTTCTTTAGCTTAAGTCCGGCATCCCGGAGTCTTTTTAGAACTGTGGTTAATCTAGTTAGGTGTTCTTTTTTAGACGAACCTGAAATGAGGACATCATCTAGAAGACAAAGTACCCCCGGAATGTGACCTAGAACTTGGTCCATTGTCCTCTGAAAAATACCCGGAGCCGATGCTATTCCATAGCATAGCCTATTGTACTTATATAGGCCTCGGTGCGTATTTATGATAGTTAGTTCTTTAGAATTTTCATCTAAACTTAGTTGAGCATAGGCTTGGGACATATCTAGTTTTGTGAAATATTTACCCCCAGCAAGAGAGCTAAATAATTCATCAGGCTTGGGTATAGGGTAGCAATCTAGAAGGACTGCTCTATTTGCTGTTAAACGGTAATCCCCACATAACCGCACGGACTTGTCAGGTTTTAGTACAGGAACTACTGGGGCAGCCCACTTAGCGTGTGTGACTGGTTCGATAATTTTATCTTTGAGCAGCCTGTCAATTTCTAAATCTACCTTCTCCCGCAGTGCATGCGCAATTGAACGAGCCTTACAAAATTTCGGAGTTACATTAGGATCTACTTCTATGCAGACCTGATGGCCTTTTAGGTTGCCTACTTCAGGCCCAAAAACAGAAGAAAACTCCCTTAAAAATGAGTCTATGTCAGACGGATATGAGAGTGTATGCACATCTGCCTGACCCTTTGGCATAATTTTGTCAAGCGGCATTTTCAAAGCATCAATCCAATCACGGCCTAGTAGAGTAGGCCCTTGCTCATCCACCACTAAAATAGTTAAAGGATGAGACAAAGTTTTCTTGTTGAGTGTAACTGTGATGGATACTTCTCCACAAATAGGTATTTGTATGTCCCCATATTTTTTAGTATTGTTTTAGATGCATGTAGTTTAGGTGTATTTTTGAAAGTTTTGTCAAAAAGTGTTTTGGACATGACAGTTCTGGCAGCACCTGTATCTAGTTCTAGAGGAACTGTAATTCCATTTAGGCCTACCTCTACAATATATGGGCCTGCATTATTACCACTTTGCTGCTCATAAAATAGGTCCTCCACTCCAATGTTCGAAGTATTTCCCTTTTGAGGATTTACACTAAAATGTTATAATTAGAATTTTCACCCCTTGTTTTCTTTGAAAAACAAACTTTAGGTATGTGGCCTATTTTACTACAGTTTCGGCAAACTGCTTCTTTAAAAGGGCAGTCCTTCTTCCAATGGTGTTTTCCACACCCAGTACATGGCTTGGAAGGCTTTTCCTCCTGTTTAGCGTTTGAATTAGTAGGTTTAGTCGTATTTGCCGCATACCTTTATTTGTCTGTCTAGTAGGCTCATTAGGTCTGCCAGGCCTAGAAGATTTAAAGCTATTTACGTGTTGGGCTTTACTACTGTGACTGCCAAAAGCTCTAACATCTTTAGCAGCTGCTTCTCTAGCCGCAGCTATTTCTACAGCCTGACTAAAAGTTAGGTCCTGTATAGCTAATAGGGCTCTCTGGGTAGACTCCTCTTTGAGACCCATTACAAACCTATCTCTTAGCATTTCGTCTAATTTGTCCCCAAATTTACAAGTACGGCTATGGGCTTTTATTCCTGCAACAAACTCTGCAATGCTTTCATTCACCGTCTGATGCCTCGAATAAAATTTGAAACGTTCATAGATGAGAACTACTCGGGGTTTGTAGTGATCGGTTAGGGCCTGTACCAATTCACTATAGGTGCAAGTTTCCGGTGCTTTAGGAGCAACTAGGTCCATAACTAAGCCAAACGTTTTAGGGCCTATTATAGTTAAAAAGGTAGGTACTTTCTTAGCATCAGGAATGGAATTTGCCTCGAAAAACAACCTCACCCTAGTGGCATAAGCTTCGAAGTCCTCCCCAGAGTCTTCGTAGGGGCTTATATGGCCAATCACCGACATGCTAGAACAAAACCGATTTAGGCCAAATAACGTGAAGTAGGTTAGATTTGGTTTAAATTTGATCTAGTTACTCCCCAGTTAGGGCTGAATAGTAAATTGTATTAGAGTTAGGGCTGAGAAGGAATTAGTATTAGAGTTAGGGCTGGGTAGGAATTAGTTTTAGAGTTAGGGCTGAGTAGGAATTAGTATTAGAGTTAGGCCGGCGGGACCTAAGCTATAGTACGGTAGCTTACCCACACAAACCAACCAAATCGGACGACCCACTAGGCTACATCCAATTTTCCAAACAACCACTTGAACCCAGTAAGCCAAACTAAATCCAATGAGCCAAATTAAATCCAATGAACCAAATTTAATCCAATGAACCAAATTTATTCCAATGAGCCAAATTGAATCCAATGAGCCAAATTGAATCCAATGAGCCAAATTGAATCCCATCCTCGTCGCCAAATGTAATAGCTTAGGGTTAGTGACCCCGCTAAGTTACTAGGTTTCTAAACAACAAAGAAAGGCACTTACCGCTGCGTTGAATTTGATATTCTTTAGGGCCTACCATAGATTTCCTGCGTCCCACAAAGCAGTCTACCTAAACTCTCTAACTTTACTAATTTAGAAGCTATAGACATTACCCCTAACTATTATTATTTCCTGACAACTTTCTACCCCATTTGTCACCTTAGAAACATCACCAAATTAAACTTAGCACCAACGATTTAGTCAGATATCAATAACCATGCTCTAGTCCAGCTAAAACCAAAACGAACAGCCACGTTGCTCTGTTTATCCCCTCGTGTTGCCATTCAGTTTTCTTTTAATGATTTTTCCCTTTAGTGACTTTAGATTATATACATATATATATACACACGTCACCTCAATTAGGCTGCAGCATCTTGTTTATATGTCACGTTTGCATATCATTAGCCTACCTAAATGAAGGCGTAATCCACTTACAGTGTACCAACTTACGTACATTTCTTCTAATCATTATTAGGCTGCAGCATCTTGTTCATGTTCCATTTTTGTGTAACTCTAGCCTACCTAAATCAGTGTATTACGTAATCGATTTAGTGTACCAAAACGTACGTACATAATTTCTATTATCATTAGGCTGCATCATTTATTCCATGTTCCATTTTTGCATACCATTAGTCTACCATGAACGAGAGTATTACTTAACAATTAAGCTGTATAACCATTCACGTATATGCTAATCCTCTGTCATATTTAGCATAATATAAATGCCGTTATATAATTGTTAATCACTATAATTACTGTTTATGTCATTGTTCACTGTGAACAAATAACTAATTTATTTTCTTAATTAAACACAAAAACAAGAAGTGATTTTTATAACCTTATTTGCTTGGGTTTACTCTAAGCTGGTGATCTCGAATCAATTCGTATAACTCAGAAGTAATTATAGTAGGCCCACTCCATTAGCCACCTTCAAACCGGTGATACCGTAGGACATCATAAATTGTTGACCCAGCCTGTCATTAACAATCAATCATTACATCAATTAATCATTAGCACTAAATTAATCAGCATCACCTCACTCGGCTAATACTAGGCCCACTATATATATATATATATATATATATATATATATATATATATATATATATATATATATATATATATATATATATATTAATGTCATAACAAATTTCTAAAAATTGTAAAACTCTCTCACTTGTATTCGTTTTTTAATAAAAGTTTGAAGAAATAATACCATATGACATGACATAGACTAAGTTAATACTCCTCATATTATCTCCATAAAATCCTACTTTTACCTCATTATGAGAAGTAATTAAGGTATAAATATACACATTATACAAAAAGTTCTTTACAAATTTCAAAGCAGAAAATGAGCGTTCACATGAGCTAGAGGAAACTAGTAGCGTCAGCACGAACTGATACGTCAAAGCAACATTTGGAGATAGTTCTTTCGTTCCAGTCTCAATCATGTGGATATAAATAGAATTAATGCAATTTCTTTTAACAGATGCCGATTTCAGTGCATGGTAGAAAAGACAATATTCAAACTCGATAGTCTCATTTAAGTTATGAGGATAGAACGTCTGGAAAGTTTGCAGTTTTGAAATCTTTTCAGTTGAAGGATTCAATAAGCAGTCAGTGGAACATAACAATGGCATTACTGATGTATCAAATCTAGATCTTAGTGCAGAGAGCATAAGGTCAACTGCTTCGACATGCAGACAAACTCTAAGTTTGGATTTCCCAGTGATAGTTTCATCAGTCTGCCAGTAGTCATTAATTCGTTTGGAAACTTTGCGTGAACGTGTCTCTGTGAACTCCAGACCAATTGAATTCGCGAATGCTTCTCTCTGTGTCAAATAGCTCTCAAAGTGTTCTTCTGATCTCCTGTCACTTATTCCAGAAATCAGAGCCTCTACCTGAACTGCCGCTGCTGCGCTGTTAAGAGTTGGACATTGTAAATTCTTGGAGACAATATGAAAGAATTTCAAGAGATCTGTCATAATCGTCAAGGTCAAGCAAAATTAAAAATCAATTGACTTTAGCAGAGATAGAGCTTCAACAGCTGTTTTGCGATCGTAATTGGCATCCTGACTAATGTTCTCCAGTGATTTCACAACACCTACAAGGTTTTCTTCCAAGGCTTTGCAGTTATCAACCCGAGAAGACCATCGTGTTGTTGACATTGAATGAAGAGTTTTACAGCCTCCAGAAGATGGTTCCTTTCCTGCTTCAGACTCGATCTGCTCACGTACTGCTTTAAAGACTGCATGTCGTTTTGTAGAACGTTCAGTGAAGTCATAAAGGCTTCCCACGATGCCAAAAAAATTTCTGATGTATGTGTTTTTAGAACAGGTGTCAACAATCACGAGATTTAACCTATGTGCATAGCAATGAACAAAATATGCAGAATTACAGAGCTCACGAACTCGGGTCTGAACTCTAGAGTAGGATCTAGACATAGTGGAACATCCATCATAACCTTGTCCTCGAATGTTGCTAATTTCAAGTTCGTGTTTAGCTAAAACTTCTTTCAGAGTATCAAAGAGACCAACTGCTGTCATATTCTCTGCATGTACCATGTCTAGTAACACTTCGTTGATGTAACCATTTTTATTAACATATCGAAGAATAATGGAAAGCTGATCATATTTATTGGAATCAGGAGTTGTATCCAGACAGACTGCGTGCATACACTTTGGCAGCTTTTACATCCTTCACTATTCTCTCTCGCACAAATTGGAGACTGCAGTTAATCATCTCATTCTGTGACGTCGGTGATGTGTAACTGGGGTAACTCTTTCAGTTATCTCAGCAATTTGTGAGGTGTCTTGCGAGGTCTTCATTCCAGCGAGAGATAAATTCAACCATTACTAGAAATACTCCCTTGTTTGCAGAACTTTTTGTTTCATCATGAC
The DNA here is from genome assembly GCA_023014485.1 of Bathynomus jamesi. NCBI lineage: Eukaryota > Metazoa > Arthropoda > Malacostraca > Isopoda > Cirolanidae > Bathynomus > Bathynomus jamesi. Next base: position 514,632 of record JAJOZX010000582.1, on the reverse strand, counting down.
CTCGGAAAGGTAGTCTCAATCGTGCTAGTGTATTTGTTACATCAACAAGAATTGGCGAAACATTGTAGTGGTTATGACGCTCTGTGGCATTCAGTTTTAGAATAAAACCAACCAACCATCCCCACACCCCCACACCCCAAAAACCCAACACAAGCACCAAAACAGAACCCTAGCACAATCCACAACCTCATATACACATACCCCAACAAACTGTTGAGATTCACTATTGTTTTGTATAAAGTTCCATCATAAATAAGATTCCACTTTTTGTTATTACGTTTATTGACCGATATCCATAAGCCATCAACATGAAGACACCAATCAATAGTAATGAATATTCTCTAACAATGTCTTGACACTGCCAACAGTCTTCTTGTGCTTAACTTGAACTAGCAAATAGTTTTTGAGTTTCATAATTTATTTAAAATTTTGAAAATTTTTTAATATAATATTGGTGCGTAGCAGCATCATCAGCTGCCAACCAAAGAGAGCACTTTCAGGTGGTCAGCGGCAAAAGTGCGATTTCTCCTTGGCCCCCAGCAACCACGATCAGCAGCCACCCGCCGCTACACACCAACCAAATGCAGAGCTGGGCACTTCCGCAAACCGCAAATTCCGCAATTGCGGAAGTATGTTTTTCGTTTTCGGATTTGCGTTTGCGGCAAAGTCATCGCAAATTAGTGAATTTGCGTTGCGGAACTAAGACCGCAAACGCAAATCTTTCCGCAAATTTCCCACGTGGCCACTGGCCAAGCCCGCTAGTGCTGTGACGCTGCTGTCACTGGCCGCCAATTGGCTGGCAGGCAGTGTTAACTTAATTTAACTTGTGTAATGTAATGTGTGTACAGTTACTACAGTTACAGTACAGTCTTCTCTAACGTGTCTAAGTCTCAAAATTTATGAAATTCAAATGATTAAATTTATTATTTAATTTATTTAATATTTACTTGCAGGAGGTGTTTTTGTTCAATATAATATATCAATATATGTAGTATTTTTATTTCTTCTACAATAGTGATTTATTGTAATAAATTATTTAGCCTTGTTTTTAATAAAAACAAGGCTAAAACATTAAACATTAAAAAGATATAAAAACTTTTTATACCTCTTTAATGTTTTGGATACTTTTTATAGTTAAAATTGCGATTGCGGAATTTGCGGTTTGCGGAAGTGTTTGCGGAAGTGCCCAGCACTGTAAAAATTGGAAATATGGTTTGCGTTTGCGGATTTGCGGTTGCGGAAGGTAAGGTTTGAGTTTGCGGATTTGCGATTGCGGAAGTGATTTTGAGTTTGCGGTGCCCAGCTCTGACCAAATGGCCAAAAGCATCAAATGTTAACAAATTTCCAACTATAATATTTCCAGTTGTTCGCCCTTCTACAAAACCTGATAACATATTTAACACTCCGCCTGGCAGAAAGGCAAACAAAATTACTTATAAAATGTTCACACTCAATCATCTTCAAAGACCACGAAAACATACCTATGACATTGCATGGAAGTGAGGACACATCCACCTAGGAAACCTTGTGTCTATAGGGGCTCTCAGTCCCCTACGAAGAAATTAAATAGTAATGTTAATGTTGTTTTAAATAATTTTTTATATTAAAATTTAAGTAAAAGAAAAAAAGAGGTATGTTTTCCTCACAAAAATCCACTTTCAATCATATCTCACTATGGACAAGGCTAAAAACTGACAGTAAACACATAATATATGTAGTGTTTAAGCATTTTTTGTCCATAACACAGGCACACAAACCTATCACGATGAATATCCATAACACTGCAGCACTGCTCCTTAGTTCCCGCGCTTTTTACATTCCAGCAAATAATATTCATTCGTTCACCCAAGATGGTTGTGTATTGTTGACATTTATAGCTAATCATAGTTCAGAGCCCTCAGCAGCTGATCTAAGCTCGTGCCAATGAGAGGAAACCAAACCAATGATGTCAAGGGCGCGAAATTTGAGCTTGCAGCCGAAGCAGCTGGTACGTAGCCTACCGCAATTGACCAATTCGGCTGGTTCAAAGCACAGGATTTTTTTCTAAAAAAAAAAAATCTAAAAAAAATTGGGGCCCCCTGGCCCCCTGGGCCCCTATAGGCACGACGCCACTGCCAGAGGCAGGCGTCGTGCACAAAAAAAATTGTGGGGGGGCCAAGCCTTAAGACCTTGGGCATAGATCCTGGGGTATAGCCAATATAATCATCCCTCTACGATCCATATAATTCAGAAAAAAAAACAATTTTCTTTTCAAGACTCCGTTTTTTATCATTATCAATCCCTTATTCAGCTAATAAATTCAGCTATTATCATATTATACCAGCACACACGTTTTACTTATGAACTTCCATTTGCAATTTTACTTAGTACTTTGTGTAAGCCTACATTTACTGTCAATGTCCTCATTTGTTTATTTTATATTATTTAATTCACTTAAGCAATGTCATTACACCCGATCAACATCAGTATCATGTTGTTATTTTATTTATTTTGATTGGGTTGAGAATCCCAGCTGAGCCTTGAATGGTCAACCTCTGAAGGGCTATTTTAACTTATAGCTTAAGTTAAGCTAGACTGAAACAAACTTATGGACTTGGAGATCCTATTAGGTCCTACCTCAGGGTTGCTGACTCGATGTGGACCTACTTTAGGCCTCAGTAGCATAAAATTAAGAAAAACAAAAGGGGTACTATTTATGGTCTTCTTTCTATACCTTGCAACAACAACACAACCTGCACCATTGCATGATGCAATAATCTTGTATCTAAACAACCAAACTGAATTGCAAGAGCTCTCTCTATAAGACCACGCCCTGTAAGTGCCGCATTCAACAAACGAGTAGAAAGGACGCGCCAGTGTCCCCCAAGAAAATGATGCCAAACGAGCCCAAAAACGCTAGCTCTAAATTAAGTGAAGTTTTCACTAACCTTACAATTATGAGATGGATATATATACACCTTAACTTAATTTTGGGGGTGAAATGACTAAATTGAAAATCATGTGATTTGGTAGCAATTTAATGTAATCATTTGGTATACAAAATAATATCCTTGCTTCAAAAACAATAAAAAATAACTCCTACCTACCTACATCAATTTTAATTCAAAAATTCAATTTTTCCATAAATTCGTAACAAAATAACAAATGTGCGCAAACATCCTATCAACATTTAAAGTGGCAATAAGATATCATTCAGAGTCTTTATTTGAAAGTAACCAATGCAGTCATGTCCTTTTTGCTGCGGTTCCTTGACATCAGCATTCGGCTTGCTACTTGCGCTTTGATGTAGCCTTCTCGCCTCTCGTGACTGTAAACTTGACTAGCTGCTTCTGTGACCATTTTCACACATCTCTCGACACTCTGAGTGTGAGAAGGCCACTTTGGCACTTGCATTGGGGCCTCTTTAAGTTGTGTTAAATCTTTGTTTGTTATACATGTTGTCAGTGGTGGCTCCAAAACTTCCGAACTCAAGTTAACTAATTCTGACAATTTCGTGGCATTGACATTTATCGGAGGTACCTTCCTTGTCTGAACAGAGCAGTCTCCCAGCTGGTCATCATCTAGTGATGTTCCCCTAAGCTTTAGAATGATTTCCACAGCCTCAGTTCGCTCTTTGGTACATTGGCTGCAGAGTATTGCTTGCAAAACTGCCTCTGGCCTAGCATACCAAGCGGACCTTTTCACCACAGGTAACACGATGTCCACCACTACTTTCCTTTGGGTTCTCAGTAGCTGTAATTGAAACAAGATGTGGTTGGGACTTGGGCCCCTCCATCCACATTGGATTAAGTTTTACATTGAACCAGTGAGGAAGATAAAACCCAATAATAAATTCAACAATCAACATCAAATTCTGTAGCATTTTGCCCTTCAGTGCATGTTTGGAAACCCAAATCCTGCAGAAACGAATCGCTGTAGTTAAACAACGACTGTGACTTACGGGTCCAATCTCCAAGAAAGCCAGATTTTGAGGCAACTCTTCTGATCTGATTGCTTGAACAATACGATAAGCGTAAGATTGATCCGTGTTGAGGTCTTTGATAACTTCTTCAGACAACACTGGAAGGGGAGGGCCTACTTCGACCTTTGGAAATTTTGTATTTATTTCTAATTCCGTTGCTTCATCTAGCACGTTGCCAAGGGGGCCTGACCACTTGTTGTTACTCTTTGTAGGACCATCAAGTTCCTGGATGAGACGACGAAGAGGTAGTTCCCCTGAGTGCAAATCACATACAATCCAAACAAGCCTTCTTCCAAGTTTTTTCTCTAAATGCGTCATAACACCGCCCTGCCATCCAGTGTTCACCGCAGTTGAGTCTCCACCAACGGCCTGCAGTGAACTGTCAAGTCTTCTTTCTTGAAGCCAACATATTAGTATTTGATCAGCAATTGCCTCTGCATGTTTCTTGCCTTCTACTTCTGCTTCAGGAACAAAGTGAAACAAATAGCGGCCACCAGGTTCGGAACACACAGAGTAGTGTTCTTCTTTGATGAGACCGGGAAACTTTGTCCATTTCCTCTACCTCTAGGAGAACTTTTGTGTCATCTCTTCTTCCATCAAACAAAAGGCAAGAGAGATCTTCCTCCTTCAAATCTTTTTCATGCTGATCAGATATTTCCTTCATTATTTTTTCTTGTGCTCTTCTTATCTTATTATGATCTATCACTAAGGATGTATCCAATCGGCTGATGAGGCCTGCATCTATTGAAAAATTTATTATTTAGAATTTATTATTTAGCTTGAGATTATTTTTATTTAGGTGTAGTATTAAGGTTAAGTTTACTTTAAATAGACACAGTAATTATAGAAATAATAATGGTCTATTTAGACACTGTCAACATAGCTACAGACTTTTTCACTGTAGGTTGCAGTGGTTTTCAGGTTAAAATTTGGTCAGCAGCCAGATTACTAACTATGGTGAAGCTAAATTCATCAAAATTAATTTAGACTTACCAAAAATGAAGTTGCCAGTTGAACGTCACCCTTTCTGTTTCTAACTAATCCATAAGTTTCATTTAGTTTCCAGATTTGAATTTTATTTGTTAAGTTTTAAGTTATTATTTAACACGCTGCTAGGTTATTTATTTGTAGGGGCTATTTCCCAGACCTAGGTTTGGCAGGTTAAGTTAGGCTAGGGCGGTATTGCCCTTAAGTTTTTGTTTTTAAAGGTTTAAGGTTTAAGGTTTTGAAGGTTTTACTCAAGTTAAGTTAGGGCTATATTGCCTTTAAGTTTTAATAGGGGCTATAACAGCCATTTAATTATTGAGTTAGGGCAGTTGTAGCCCGGTTCGAGTTTCGTCTAGGTACCTAGTTTTTTTCTCTTACCTTAGTTATTTTCTTTAATTAACTTACTTATACCTAGTTCTGATAGGCCTCCATTTAGTTAAACAGGGTTTTTGCTTAATTGCAGTGGTTAGTAAGGCTAAGGTTATAAGGTTTAAGGTTTAAAGGTTGACTAAGTTACCCGGTTAGTTGGGTAGCCAGGAGCATTTTTATTTTACGAAAAAACTAGCCTGCTTCATGCAGTCAAAAATTTTCAAGAATGGACAAAGCTCCGTATTTTTTTATCTTGGAAACTTTTTTCTTTCTTCTTATTGTTAATTAGGGAAACCCAACTTCACTAGTTGGTTAGAAACGAGGGTTGTTATTTTTAATTATTTTGTTTATATTTTATTTGGAAATATATGCGGTTATTTCTAACCACTTTTTTTAACAGCATCTATCCAAGCGGCAGTTGCAATCTCTGCAGTCTCTCGTAGCCCCGTATGGTGGCGAATACTGGCAAGGGCAATGTTTGAGATGTCTTTAGTGTTGTATTTCATTCTCTTCGGCGAAGGTTCAGATGGCATTTTGGAGCTATCATCTGATGTTACTTCTTTCTGTTTATCTGAAGAGCTTTCAAAGAAGTGAGAAACCTCTTGATAGAGCTCTTCATCTCTTTGGGTGGCTTCTTCACTCTTCTTTTTCTTCCTTTCTTCCCTCTCTCGGATTTTCTCTTTTTTCTTAGCAATAACAATCTGTTTTTTGGTTTCTCAATAATCTGCCGAACCAATCTGCATACTTCCTTGGCCTCCTGCCTTTGTTCTCTGCGCCTTTATGAAAGCCAGCTCCAAAACAGCGATCTTCTTCTCACGAGGACAGCGACAATCAATGTGATGGTGAGGTTCTCTTCTGCATGAGGGAGAACAATTGGCTTCAGAACACAACTCTATGGGACACTGGCAGTTAAAAATGTCAAGAAGAGTATCAAGTGTGTGCAGAAATTTATTTTTCTTTGCTAGTTTTCCTTTACCAAGTGATGTCTCAACTGCTTTGTGCCACAGCTTTGTTTATTTTAGCTCAATAGTTCTATACTGATTGAGTACAGGTGGTTTGAATAGCACATTAGCTTTTTTCCACTGATGCAGAAGAGGGGGAATCATGTCCCTTATGAGCTCTTTCTCTGTGTAGTTCCTTCTATCCTTTGTATTTTGTTCACGAAGGAGTAACCCTAGTCTCAGCATGTCTCGCACTGTTGGTAGTTCTGATACGGGAAGCTCCTTGCCTGTACCGACTAACAGGCTCAAGTGGCATGACGACTGACCTCTTGTCTTCAATTTTGGCATCTTAGGAATATCTGAAAAGAAAGAAAAACATTTAAGTATTTTATATCAATTACGATGTTTCAAAGTTTAGTCATTCGATGTTCTAAAATTCAATAAAAACATATTTCATGGGATTACAACATAATTAGACAGAAGAATATGATAATAATAAATAATTGTAATAATCAATAATCCATACTTACAGTTAAACTGTAGTATTCGTCTAGTAGAATAACTATGAAGTAGGTACAAGAGCAATAACAGCAAACGACCGTCTATGACATCTAAGAAGCAACTGAGGACTGGGAGTGAGGGACAGTTCTATTCATGTTGTGACTTGTACATTGTACAACTATATGACCTTGAAAACACTCCATATGCGATCAGTGGGATAATTCTGTGACAGATGAATAGTTAATCAATTTATGTTCTATTATTTAGTAAAAGAGTCAATTTCTGAAACTTTAAGGTAAAATTGATGTAGGTAAGGGTTATTATATTTCATTTTGGTTGGCCAATTTCAAGTTTTGACATGAAAAGACATTATATTTTCACTACCAAAATTGATTTGAAAAAAGTTGACAAAATTGACACACCCTAATATACAAGCAATGCTGCATCAATCAGCTTAGTCATCATATCGCGTTGGGACAACAATGGCTCTTCCTCTAGATTTTCCAAAACATGTTTCTGTTAATGATGATAAAAAAAATTTGGGTTTGAATGCCAGTACGTGTATTTTTGCATATGATATACAGTTCAAGTAATTTATTCAGTTATAAAATGCCCCTGCCAATGCCTTACTCCGCAGGTACAACATAATAAGCACTGATTCTCACACTAAACATGCACTATGCACATTCACAAAGTAAACTAACACAAAAACTAACACAGAAAACTAACAATGCATTGACCTTCAAGTGAAAAATCTACACCAATGTTCAAGACAGATTTTCAGTAATCATATCATGGACTGGTATATTTAAGAAATTAACTACATTGTGCAATTTTTTTTAGAATACTTGCGGTAATATAACATGTCTATCGATGTGAGCCTCAATTCCAAAATTCATCAGCCACCATATGTAAATCTTCGGGTTGAATAATTTCTGACTGACAAGCAAATACCATCAAGTCACTCTGTCTGGTTTGCCTCATTGTGCTGTGCCTCAGGCCTCATAATTTTGGGGCGATCGCTCCCCCATAAACCCGCCCCTCTATATAAGTACTAGGTGAGTGCTACTTTAAGTTGTAATTATTTGCAAACTCTATTGTTGTGAAGGCTAACTGGCCCGCGATTTTAGCCCAACCATTTTAATTGACCCTCCGATCGAAATAATTGCTCACCCCGGCTCTACTCAGTTTTCCCGCATCTCATAACTAAAGTTTCCATTATTTCTGCCAAAACAGAGGACTTTGTATTTAAGAATATTGAATTTCGTTTGCCATTGACTAACCCAGAGAATTAATTTAGAAAGACCTTTTTGTCGTTTATAAGAATTTTCCCTATTTGGAACTGCGGAAACTATAGTAATTTCGTATCATCTGTAAATTTATATACTTTACTATGTACTGTCTTCTCTAACTCATTTAGATGCACAAGAAAGAGTACAGTATATGGATCAAAAACTGACCCCTGTGCTACCCTATTTTTCACTTTTTGCTCCCCTGATTCATGGACATTTAAAATTACTTTCTGTTCTGTCTTGTAACCATTCTTCTATCCAATTTATGACTGAACCCGATATCCCCTGAACTTTTAATTTATTTAGAAGTCTCCTATGTGGGACCTTGTGAAATGTCTCAATAAAATCGAAATAAATAACATCTACACCTTGTCCATCATCTACCTTATCAGTTACAAACTCTAAAAAGTCTAAAAGATTAGATAAAGAAGGTCTTTCTAATCTAAATCCATGCTTGGAACTTGATATAAGATTAAAACTTTCCAAATGCTCTTGAATAATTCGGGTATACTGCATGTATGATATATTAATGCACCAATCAAACTTGTGTTAATGAGATGTCCTGCTAAAAGCTATATGTTTTTGTGAAAAACATAATCATGTCCCCAGTTAAAAATGTAATTATGAAAATTTTGAAATAAAATTTCAGGCAACCGACCTAACATTACAATGTATGTAAACGTTTATAAGGTTTACATCTATACTTTATAGATTATGTGTATGTTGGACCAACTCCTTCAAGTTCAGTTGGCAAAATAATGTTGACAATGATATAGTTTACTTAATAAAACGTAAGTTAGGCCTAGACATCAATCGCCAAACTTAGTTAACATCAATCGCCAAACTTTAGTTAAACCGCTTATTCCAGAACTGATTTTACGCAAGTTGTTAATAAATTTGTTACTTGTGGTATATCGCATGATCCATATCCAAGCCAAGGTTAGGAGTAATTTTTTAATTAGTATAATCTTGAGCTATACTGAGAAGTTTGTCAAAAATTGACCAGATTTGTTGCATCACTAATCCAGACAATGGTACCAGCACCCAACCTGCCAGTTTTCAGACGTCTCGCGATCTCCCATTCAGAATTTACAAAATTCTTTTGTAATACTTCCTTTTAGATGCTAGACGCAGTTCGGAGAAAGTTCATAACTGTGTGATAACAGGTTAGGTTGGTATTTAGGGCTTATGGACTGTGTCTGAATTGTGTCTGGTATCTGGAGTGGGTAATTATTCGTTTTAGTGCTCCCTCTCCTTTCTGAACCAAAACACATTTTTCTGGTGTTTTTTGGTGTGATTTGTTCAAATCTGAAATTTGTTTCTTTGGAAATGAGCCATTTTTGAGAAATTTTCAATTTTAAAATTTCTCAAAAACGACTCATTTCCCAAAGAAATGAAGTTCGGATTTGAACAAAAAATACCAAAGGTAAATTTTTACTTTCAGACATGATGCATTTTTTAATTTCCGACACTGGATTCCTATATATTTTGATGTGTTGAACACGATGGTGACATTTATTTTTGTCACTGATAACGCGTTTATAAGTTATAGCCTAACTTAACCTAACGTAACCTGAGCAGTATAATAAGCAAGCATATAATCACCATTGTATTCAGTTATTACACACTAGTTTTTGACAACAAATTTAGGCACTCCAAAACAGTGGCGTGATCCTATTGCTTTTGCAGCCAATGGTTAACAAATAGAACCAGTTTCCAGGGTGACAAATGCGTGTTTTCTAGGAATGTACCATGGTAATCTGACATAATGTAGTTGCACGGTTTCTTTTTCTTATCTTTGTTGTAGCTCCATAACTGGTTACAATACCACTAATGTATATCCTGCCATAGTTTGCAGGGCACTTCACAGTGTGGACACTCCACAGAATTAGGAAGAATGCCATATTTATGCAAAAATGCAATAGTTTCATCGTTGTTCTCATAAAAGACTGAGATGAACTTAAAATAATCGTAATAACATGAGTTACAGCGGTCATTGTTCATAGGAGTAGCCATAGCATAATACTGCCCATAACTTCTAAACATGTTAGTAGCAAAATGCGTTATCAGCGACAAATAAATATCACTATCGGGTCATTCTCTGTCAGATCAACCAAAAAAAATTGAAATTAATACCCTCATCTCTCATATTTTGCTGAAATTTGGTTTATAGGGAGTTTGTGAGCCCTGAATCCATTTCTGAAATTATAAGGTCAATCCGACCAACGGTTCAAGAGATATGACCTCGGGCAATTTGAGGTCACTCGCGAGGTTACTAACATTTGGCGAGCCATAACTTGGGTAATAATTGTCATAATTATATAAAAGTATATATATTTAGAATCAGAAAATGACAAGGAATCCAAATATGCAAGTTTTAGAACTCTAGGTTGAAAAATAAAAAAGTTACACTGTAACCAAAATTTGAGGTCACGATTTGACCTCTCGGGTATCAAATGAGAATTTTTTTTTAAATATAAAAAATGAAGGCATAGGCATTGGCTATTAGAATCAGCAAAAAAAAGTTTTGTTAGTATTTTTCATGTAACTAACATATAAGTGAACACCATATTCATAAGTTGTGCGTCAATTCTACCTATTTTTTCATACTTAAGCTCATAATTTGACCTATAGAAATTAAAATTACATTTTTTATAGATATAAAAAACAAAGTCAGAGTTCTTGACTAATAGAAACAATCATAAAAAGTTTGTTTATGTCGGTACTTTTCATGTAACTAACTTATAAGTGAATACCATATTTATAAATTGCTTGTCATTTCAAGGAATTTTTATATCTTAGCTATCAATTTGACCTCAAGCTCCAAGAATTTAATAAAAATTGTATTTCACTGCTAATCTACACTGGCAATAATAGTTATAATAGTGAAAGGGGAAGACTAAGCTCACATGTAGCCTAAACAAACCTATTGAAACATGTTGCTACTTGTCTAAGTGCAGAATCAACACAGATAGTTGCAAAATTCCTTGTCTACAGGTTAGTACAGTTCCAGCCAGCACTGTGGGTGGCTGGTGGGTATGGTGTTTTAATGAGCCTCAGAGACTATCAAGGCCTAAAATATTAAGTGTGTATAGCTATATATTTTCTAAAAAATATATATTACCTAATTGTAAATCCTATATCTTTACAGATCAAAATACAATGGTTCGGCACTTGAAATACTGCCAGGACCCTATTCAAAAACACAAGAAACGCATAACAATCAATCTTAGAAAAGTGACTGATGTACTTGTTGAAAAATGTGCTGGAAGAGTGAAAAAAGACTCATTGTTGTGTGTGAACTGCTGGACACTGATAATGAAAAACCCCACTATACTTAGTACCACTGAAAACAACGAGTCTGAGCAGGATTCAAATGAATCATCTACTATCAGTGGCTTGAGTAACATCTCTTCAATTCAAGATCTGGACAATGACAGTGATTGCTTGATAAAGGAAAATCCTTCAACTTCAGTTGAACCAGTTCTAGCATTTCTGGACCAAACACCAGTTAAAAAAAGTAAGTAATAAATTAATATAATAACTTATACTTTACTACAAGGTCTGTTTGATCTACTATATAGCCAATTATATAGCATTTAAGGTACTATAATTAATATTTAATTACTAATATTCAGGTGTGTGAAACCTTTTTTTCTATTCTTTTCAGAAGGGCTGTCATTAAGCCAGAAAAAGCGCAAGGCTCGTGGTAAGCTATCATCTGCTCAGAAACACCTGAAGGAGAGGCTAGAACTCAGTTATGGTGTTCAAATTACCGAGGAGGTAAGTGATACTTCAAAACCTGAAACTAAATCTGAAAAACATCTAGACAAATTAATGAATGAATTGAAACAGTCATTCCTGGAGAGCAAATGTTGACACACTCACCATACACAATTGAAAAAACAGCTAGTTTCTTTCAAACTACAACATACATGGTGAAAAGAAGCCGTTCACTTAAATCAGAACATGGAATCCTTCCGATTCCACTAATGAGCAAAGGAAAAGTGATATCTGAAGAACACAAAGATATAGTTAGAAGATTCTATGAGTCAGAAGATGTTAGTCGTATGTGTCCTGGTCAAAAGGATTGCGTGAAAGTTATCAGTGCTGAAGGTGCAAAAACGATTGGTCCTCGGGAATTTAAGAGAGTGTTTGAACTATATAAAAATGATGAAAAGAATCCCAAAATAGGATTTTCCACATTTGCAAAATTACGGCCATCATATTGTGTGCTTGCCGGTAGTGGTGGGACTCATTCTGTCTGTGTCTGCACATACCATCAAAATCCAAAATTGCAGCTGGCTGCATTGGGAGAAAGAGGTCTTTCATACAAGGATCTTATGGATTACAGTGTCTGCAGTACAGAAAGAGAGACTTGCATGATGCAACTTTGCAATGATTGCCCAAGAGAAGAGGGTGTCCTGGATTTTCTTGAGTTACTTGACAGTGTGAAATCAGCTCCAAATGAAATATCTTACAAGCAATGGGTGACTGTTGACCATTGTACAATGGTTGATAAGGTGGAGCCACTTCATGAATACTTATCATCCCTAAGCATGAAAATATCCTGCATGGTTCGTCATCACTTTGTTGCTCAGCAACAATCACAGTACTTCAAGCAGTTGAAACACTACCACCTCAGAGCGAGGTAGTTATAGTAGGTGATTTCTCTGAGAATTATTCTTTCATTGTCCAGGATGCTGCCCAAGGGTTTCACTGGGACAATTCACAGTGTACAGTTCACCCTTTTGTCATCTATTATAGATCATCTGCAGACCAGGAACTTAGCCATTTTAGTGTCTGTTTCTTATCTGCATCACTAAAACACAACACTATAATGGTTTACTCATTCATATTGAAGCTTATGACATATGTTAAATTCAGATGCCCACAATTGAAGAAGGTGCACTATTTCTCAGATGGATGTGCTGGCCAATATAAGAACAGATACAACTTCACAAATCTCTGTTACCATGAAGAGGATTTTGGTCTGTCTTGTGAATGGCACTTCTTTGCTACATCCCATGGCAAAAATGCATGTGATGGGATTGGAGGAACAGTGAAAAGAGCTACTGCTCGTGCCAGTTTGCAGAGAACTACAGAGAGGCAAATTCTTACACCAGAACACATGTTTCAGTTTTGTGAAGAAAACTTGAGCAAGAAGATAAATTTTTTCTTTGTAACTACAGCTGATTTGAAAGATGCAGAAGAACGGTTGGAACATCGATTCAAGGATAGTAGGGCTATTCCTGGAACTCAGAAATATCATAGATTTGTTCCCCTAAACAAGGAAGAACTGATGGTGTATCCCATTTCAAGTGGCATTGGAGAAAAGAAAAGAATAAGGAAAAGTCATTTTACTAATGAACCTGCAATGCTTGGTAACCTAAAATGTGTCAAACCAGGAGAGTATGTTGGCTGCATTTATGACATGCAAGTTTGGTATGGAATTGTGGAGGAATATTGTGAAGAGTTTGATGATTTCACTGTGAACTTTCTACATCCCTCTGGGTCATCAGGATCAAGTCATATTATTATCCATCAAACAAGGATTCATGTGCAGTGCCAGGACATCATATATTAACTGTAATGAGTTGTCCTACCCTAAGAGGAGGCAGCAGAATTCAATACATTTTTCCACAAAAAGAAATTGATGAGAGCATCGAGCATGCAAAAATTGTATTAGGCTAGCACATGAATCCTCTAAGTAGGTCTTCCCCTTTCACTATTATAACTATTATTGCCAGGATAAGGGGCACAACAAAGGTTGGAGAAATCTCGAGGAAGATACAAGAAAGTAGACTGAAATGGTATGGACATGTGATGAGAGGGGCCGAAGATTATGTAGGTAAGAGAACGATGAATATGGAGGTGCATGGCAGGAGAAAGAGAGGCAGACCGAAGCGAAGGTGGATGGAGAAGGTGAGGGACGATTTGAGGGAGAAGGGTTTGTCGGAGGAAGAAGCCCAGGACCGGGCTGTGTGGAGGAGGCTGGTCAGAAACGCCGACCCCCGCATAGAGGCGGGAACGGGCGAAGAGAAAGAAGATTGCCAGTGTAGATTAGCAGTGAAATACAATTTTACATTTTTTGCCTTTGTTTTTATATCTATAAAAAAATGTAATTTTAATTTCTATAGGTCAAATTATGAGCTTACATAAACAAACTTTTTTTTGCTGATTCTAATAGCCAATGCCTATGCCTTCATTTTTTACATTTAAAAAAAAAATTCTCATTTGATACCCCAGAGGTCAAATCGTGACCTCAAATTTTGGTTACAGTGTAACTTTTTATTTTTCAACCTAGAGTTCTAAAACTTGCATATTTGGATTCCTTGTCATTTTCTGATTCTAAATATATATACTTTTATATAATTGTGACCATTATTACCCAAGTTATGGGTCGCCAAATGTTAGTGACCTCGCAAGTGACCTCAAATTTCCCGAGGTCATATCTCTTGAACCGTTGGTCGGATTGACCTTATAATTTCAGAAATGGATTCAGGGCCCACAAACTCCCTATAAACCAAATTTCAGCAAAATTGAGAGATGAGGGTGTTAGGCACTGGTTGATCTGACAGAGAATGACCCTATTGTGTTCAGCACGTAAAAATATGTAGGAATCTGGTGTCGGAAATAAAAAAAATGCGTCATGTCTGAAAGTAAAATAATACTATACCAAAAAAACACCAGAAAAATATTTTACCTAACTTAATCTAACCTAACTTTTGCAATAATACTGGTCAGCAACTTGGGTTAATATTCGTTTTAATGCTCCCTTCGTTTTTGATAGGAGACATTCTATGACAATTTAACATATAAATTCGTGTTCAGGACACCTTGAAACCTCAGGGAAACTGATAAAAATCAAGGAAATAGGAAATGTAGTAATTATTTTTTACGGGGAAAAAAAAAAATTTAGACATTGATAAGCAGCCATTACAGACTATTGACCCAGTGTTTAGCTCTTTCCTCAGTTAAAATTTTGCTGCTCTCTGTCCTCTCCAGTTTTATGGGGAGACATCTCATGGCAAAATTAGGAAACATAGGGGTAATTCCAAGACAAATAGACAAATGAAAGTGCCAAATGTATACTCCACCATCTCCAAAATTCATGAAACTTGGTGTGAGGATTGGTTTTGGTCCAAATTACAAAAATCTGAATTTTTTTGAAAATTGGTCAAGTTGGTCAAATTTTATGGCTTGACCAAATTTTGGCCAAATGAAAAAAAAAAAATTTTCAAACATAAATATCTCAGCTGCTAATTGTGGGAGCATAATAAGTCTTAAATGATAAAATATGTAAAATTAACTGTAGTTTCTAAATATGTACGTATCATTTTTTTTAGGGTAACAAAAATAAAATGATTTTTTGGAAAAAATGTCAATTTTTTTTTTTTTTGCGATTTGGCTGCGAAGATATCATTTTAAAAAAAAAAGACCAAGAATAAAATTTTTTTATTTGATGTATGTACACCATAATAAGTAATAAAAAGTCAGCTTATAGTTTATTATAAGGCTCAAAACTGAGTTTGAAATTAAGTAATAAATTTTTTTTTCAGATGATGAAGATTTATTACAGACTTGTTGGTCCAAAAAAAGACAATTTTCAATTCATATAAAAAATATATGTACCGTAGATAAACCAAAGGAGAAAAAATATTTTAAAATATATGTACAATGTACATACATAACCTCTCTTATATTTAGGGACAGAATATATTGACAATAATAATGTTTAATTTATAAAGCGCTTATCAGAGTATAAAATACTCTTCCTAATACTACACATAAACAAGTCTTTGAGAATGAATTAAGAGACAGTATTCTCATCCAGTGAATCCAAATTTTAGACACTAATAATATAATAATAAGAAAAAAGAATTTGAAAAGATTTTTATAAATATTAAGTAGATACACAAATCTTAGATAAAAATTTTAGAAATATTATATAGACAATCTTAAATAGTATACATTCGATAGAATTTATTTTATCTTTGAAAAGTTATTTAATTCTTGAAGCGGAAAAATGTATTGTATTCTTGTTCCTCCTCGTAAACTTGCTTCAATACTCCCAAACATATTTTCTGTTGGAACGTGACAATCATCATCATGTGCAGGAAAAATGTATGAGGGACATATGCCCGAAGGATGGAGAAATTTTATCAGAAAATCATCATATTCACAGTCAAAGGACTGGACTAATCCGAGCCATAGTTTATTTTCATACATACAACCCACAAAAGAGCCTGTTTCAATTTTGCGTTGAGAGAGAGTATTATGTTCTTGAACCGAAGCAGAAACTAATGAGCTCTCTTATTTCGACTGACTGTGCACTCTGAGAGAGTGGATAAACCTTCAATGAATTCTTGGAAATTGGGACGAAGCGATGTAATTGTTGAGTACCTTTGATAGAAGTAATAGGTTCACTCAGACATTTTTGCAAAGAAAGCTCTACATCTACAACTTCCGTAGAAGCCTTTATCTGTTTTTGTCCCGGCTTCAATCCAGCTGTAAAACAAATTCATAAATTTAGGTTGCGTGAAATAATCAAATATCAAATATTTTGTATATATGTATTCAAGTGCTGATGCTAATATTTAAAAACAGAAAACTACGATTTTGGCATTAAGAAACAAATGTCCTGAATGGAGTCTCTATTGTTTATTACCTGTTTTAATAGGGCTTTCATCAAATAAAGGTAAAATATTGTCGCTGAGCAAATCTCTATTGAATTGCCTGTCTTGAACGACAAATTCTTCCACTGGTGGTGGATTCGTGGAATCGCTACTGCTTCGCTCCATAGATTCGTTAAGTATGTCTGGCTCAGGTATTGGTGCAGGTTCTGGCTCTCTGGATGAACGTTGAACATGTTCTAATACAATTGGCTTCTTTTTAATTGTGACATAGCAATTGCTGCATAGTAATTGATTTTCTTCCAAAATTCCATAGCTTGCAGCTGCCATGGCAGAGTTTACTTTTTTGATGTTACAGAAAATTCCTCTTGAGTGTTTTTTCATAGGATCGCAACAAAATTTTGTGTTTTGAGGCATTTTAAGGGTTAGGTAAATTTATGTATACTAGAAAATTAGGTATATACTGAAAATCTGGAAAGAAAGCAAAAAATTGTTAAAATTTGGAGGATTTTTTTTTTGGTCATTTTTTTTCATAATAATCGTCGATAAGCTGACTTTTTATTACTTATTATGGTGTACATACATCAAATAAACATTTTTTATTCCTGGTATTTTTTTCGAAAAATGATATCTTCGCTGCCAAATTGCAAAAAAAAAAAAAAAATTTTTTTCCAAAAAATCATAATTTTATTTTTGTTACCCTAAAAACATGATAATATTTAGAAACTACAGTTAATTTTACATATTTTATCGTTTAAGACTTACTACACTACCACAATTAGGAGCTGAGATATTTACGTTTGAAAATTATTGGTTTTTTCATTTGACCAAAATTTGGTCAAGCCATAAAATTTGACCAACTTATCCAATTTTCAAAAAAATTCAGAAATTTGTAATTTGGACCTAAACCAACCCTCACACCAAGTTTCATGAATTTTGAAGAGGTGACTGTGTACTTCATTTGTCTATTTCTCATAGAGTTACCCATAGGTCAAATCAGCCAATTAAATCTGGTTTTTGTTTCATGTGACCTTATCTGACCAATCAGAGACGCATTTTGAATCTCCCATAATGCATACTCATTCCAAAATGCTTTTTCAGTTTGGTTTTTGCTATGGTTTGTGGAGGTTGTGATTTGTATTACTATCAATTAATGCAAGATATTTATAAAAAAGAAGATGGTGCTGAAGTTTTCTTTACCAGTCATGGTGTTTTACCTACTCGTGTTATTTGTCCACAGTGTGGTCATGAGTGTAATTATAGACAAGTTGCTGACCAATATTGCAAAAGGGGGTAATTATTCATTTTTTGACCCAGTCTCTTTTTATAATGAGAGCAAATGTTTCTGGTCAATTTTGAGGTGTTCTGCACGAATCTGCCATCCGTTTCCTGTGCAAATGCGTAGTTTTTGAGATATCGTCATCTTGAAAACTACGCATTTGCACAGGAAACAGATGGCAGTTTCGTACAAAACACCTCAAAATTAACCAGAAAAGTTTGCACTCGTCATTTTCATTTAAACTAATGAATTTAAACGAAAATATCATGACTTAACCTAACCAATCATCAAGGGCGTACAGTTGACCTAACTGGTGTAACGTACTGAACTGTCCGCAAAACATTAGGACCGATCAATTTGTGATGCGTGATCTTTACGGGGGTGGAGCCCCTGTACCCCCGAGACCTAAATTATACAAATGATAATGTAATAACATGTGCCAACCTTGCATGGGTAGTCCGCTAAATTTCGCGTGCCCTTAAACTGAAATGACAGTTATTTTTAAGATTTTTTTACGGCACCTAAAAACCTGGTCTTTTGTTAAAATACAAGCACTATTACATTTAGGGCAGGTCACGGATGTCTTAATTATTCTGTGATTGAAAAAAAGGTCTAAACTCTTGTCTTCATCGAGGGCAATATGGCGGATCACGTCTTAAAAATCAAATATGCATAACTGACACGTCATACTTCTAGTCAAAAAAAACAAACTGAACAGACGAAAAATTGTTAAAAATTATTTACTTGTAAAACAGGACAAATTGAATTACGAAGAAGTAGCCAGAATCACCAAATATAAGAAATATTCACCAAATACTTGATATATATACAGTAAACTTCCCAAATAACGGCACCCTCGGGGATTTGAGGGTGCCGTTATTGCGAATTTTCCATTGTCTCAGAAGTTTTTTTTAAATGTATTTAATGCGTAAATAAAGGGGGATAAATAAGAAATAGAGAGATAATGAATACTACTATATTAACTGGTAAATGCACAGTACATAAATAAAGCAAAAAGAACATTTTAAAATTGAAAAAAACTATTCTAAATTCTCTACCACGAGTGCTTCATCTATAGAGGGTGCATTTTCTTCAATTGATTTCAAGAATTTTCTTATGTCACCTTGTTGCGTGGATGCTTGTTTTTTTGTTAACATCGTGTTTTTAAGCATATGTGCTTGCATTACTTCTTGCATATTGAAGCTTGGATTTTGTTCATAAAAACTGAGAACCGTGTCCATGCACGATTGTGCGGCGGCCCAAGTTGTTCTTTTTTGTGTTTTCTTCTCAGTAACTTTTGGAGACATTGCGAGAGGGGGTGTATTCACTTATAATTTAACGTTATAAATGTAGCACTGAGCGTTCCATGTGTTGTCGGTACAGAGTTCACTTTCAAAATGGCGCTGGATGTAAACAAAGTCATGCGCGCTGCCGTTTTCTTTACTGGATGACAATTTTTAAAAGTACCATTATTTTGAGTGCCGTTATTTCGGAAGTTTACTGTATTTTGAAAAAACACCAAAAATAGGAAATATATTTTAATAAAAAAAAACACATTTTATCCAAATTTGCACAAGATAATATATATATTTTCTTATTCAGTTTTGATTGGTTATCAATATATATTGCTGTTATAGCTGGGTGTGACTGGGTCAAAAAATGAATAATAACCCAAAAGAGTTAGGTTAGGTAAAACATATTTTTCTGGTGTTTTTTGGTGATTTGTTCAAATCTGAACTTCGTTTCTTTGGGAAATGAGCCATTTTTGAGAAATTTTAAAATTGAAAATTTCTCAAATGGCTTATTTCCCAAAGAAACAAAGTTCAGATTTGAACAAATCACACCAAAAAAATACCAGAAAAATGTGTGTTGGTTCAGAAAGGAGAGGGAGCACTAAAACGAATCCTGTTTTTATAGTTTTAATACCTATATAACTTAACATAAAATTCCAAATTTTTCAAAAAACTGTATGTACTCTTGTAAAAAAAAAAAAAATACCCCTTTTTAATTCTTTCCAGTAAAGCTTTATAAGATACCCGCATTACCATGAAACATGCTACAGTAACAAAGCATAGATCAATCAATAGAGCAGAAAAAATGGTGCAAGCAGCTATGTATCATTTTGAAAACATTAGAAAATAACAAAGTTATGACACTATGAAGATGTTACTAGGCCTATCATAGCTTACACCATTTGGATCTTTTCTGTTTCATGTACTGTTTCTGATTTTGTTGAAAATAACAGATTTAATGTAGGTTAGGGTGGATCGATTTTACATTTTTTTTGATTTCCATATTCTAATAGAGAGAAAAACTTGCGCATGCATGAGAAAATATCCTCTGCAAAATCTTAGCTTAATAGGTAATCATCTTCTGCCCCCGGCAGAGCGATGAAAATCATATTTTAGTAGTCAAAAACGTATTTTTCTTATAATTTTATTTTTAAAATATAAAATTTTGCGCGTGTGTTATTTCATGCCTAAGCAACGATATAAATGCTATGGGAAATATATAAATGCATTATTTAAGACAAAGAGCCAATCTGAAAATATGTATAAAATATACATATTTTCAGATCGGCTCTTTGTCTTAAATAATGTATTTATATATTTCCCATAGCATTTATATCGTTGCTTAGGCATGAAATAACACACACGCAAAATTTTATATTTTAAAAATTATAAGAAAAATACGTTTTTGACTACTAAAATATGATTTTCATCGCTCTGCTGGGGGCAGAAGATGATTACCTATTATGCTAAGATTTTGCAGAGGCTATTTTCTCATGCATGCGCAAGTTTTTCTCTCTATTAGAATATGGAAATTGAAAAAAATGTAAAATCGATCCACCCTAATGTAGGTTACCTGTATGCCCTTGATGATTTGTTAGGTTAAGTCATGATATTTTCGTTAGTTTTAACGAAAATATCACAACTTAACAACCAATCATGAAGGGTATACAGTTGACCTAACTGGGTATTCAATTAACCTAATGGGGCATTATATCCCATACAAAATTACAGTAATAATTAATAAACATAACTTTTGAACCATTCATTTCTCCAAAAAAAAACTAACATTGGTCATTATGCAGAAAATGACATGGCCTGAAGTTGAATTAAAAAATACATTTTTCTAGTGTATTTTGGTGTGCTCTGTTCAAATATGACCCTTCATTTCTTGTGCAAATGAACAGAAATATGTGTTTGGGCCATACAATGACAACTGTATTTCTGTTCATTTGTGCAAGAAATGAAGGTCATATTCAAATAAAGCACACCAAAATACACTTGAAAATGTATTTTTGACTACATTTTATACAATAAAGCATAACCTAACATGTTCATGTTATGATATTTCGTAAGCAACGCATTACTACAGGAAACATGCAAAATACCTCAGAATTAACCAGAAAAGTTTGCTCTTGTCATTTTCGTTTAAACTAACAAAAATATCATGACAACCTAACCAATCAAGGGCATACAGTTGACCTAACTGGGCATACAGTTGACCTAACTGGGCATACAGTTGACCTAACTGGGCATACAGTTGACCTAACTGGGCATACAGTTGACCTAACTGGGCATACAGTTGACCTAACTGGGCATACAGTTGACCTAACTGGGCATACAGTTGACCTAACTGGGCATACAGTTGACCTAACTGGGCATACAGTTGACCTAACTGGGCATACAGTTGACCTAACTGGGCATACAGTTGACCTAACTGGGCATACAGTTGACCTAACTGGGCATACAGTTGACCTAACTGGGCATACAGTTGACCTAACTGGGCATACAGTTGACCTAACTGGGCATACAGTTGACCTAACTGGGCATACAGTTGACCTAACTGGGCATTCAGTTGACCTAACTGGGCATTCAGTTGACCTAACAGGTTAACATTGGTTATTTCACCTGAATATCTTCTGATCTTTTTGTATTATCATCTAGGGCACATGACGAATTAAGTTCTCAAAGTCGAAACCACACGAATGACACATCATAATTCTATCACAAACACCATGAAACTGAATCCAATTAGAAAAAAAATAGCCAGAACAGAAAAACAAACTAATTAAGTCGCAGAGTAGTGAAAAAAATAGCCCAAGATTATACTTGTCAGACCAAAAATAAGTGTATTTATATATACGGTATATTATTAGTATCATAATGTTCATTATTAATATGCATTTGTACAAAAAATGAGTGACATTTGAATAAAGCAACTAAAACTACCTCATAAAAAATTATTTTGATTTACAGGTCCAGCCCATGTCATTTATACATATTGACTCTAACATTTTTTAAATCAGTGTAAAAGTCTACATTGTTGCTAGATATATCAAACTGTCGGTAAATGTTGCTAAAAATGACATTGCTTCAAAATATCATAACTTTATTTTCTAATATTTTCAAAATGATACATAGCTGCTTGCACCATTTTTTCTGCTCTATCGATTGATATATGTTTCGTTACTGCTTTCGCAGTACAGTTACTGTTTCGCTAGCTGCTTATTTTTAATAAGAGCCCAGTAAAGCCTAAAGCTTAAGGGCCAAATTAAAAATTAAAAAAAAAAATAAATAAATAGTCGAGCTTCACAATTATTTATGTCATTGTAAAAATTGTAAATTGTAAAAAGACTACTGTATTTATTTTATTATTAATAAAGGTTATTCTATCTATCTATCTATCTACTGTAAAGTTTTACTTTTTCCTTTTAAACTGCAGGAGTTTATTTTTGTTTCATAAATTGAATATTAATATTTAAATTGGTTTTCCATAAGTTGAATATATTTTCTTTCTACAATGTAAATAACAACAAAGTTTTTCCTTTAAATTTCGAGTCTCTGATGGCCTATTTGAATAAAAAAATGGATGTATGATACAATTTGAGTTTCTAAAATTATTGGGTAGAATCATAGTTTAACGTTGTAAAAATGTATTTTTAAAAAAAAAATTAACCAACGAAAGGTAAAGATTCGATAGAATACATCCACCCAAACTAGTGATGAAAATAGGTTTTTCTGGTGTATTTCATGCTATTTCAATTGAATCTGACCTTCATTTTTGGTGCAAATGCACTATTATGCAGATACCCCCCAACCCCCGCACCCCACCTCAGGGCTTTGAAGAAGAGGGAAATTGTGGGCTAAAAAGGCCAGAATCAATTGAAACTATGAAATGCACCAGAAAAACCTATTTTTGTCAGTAATATTCATGGCAAAAGTAACCTAACTTGGTACTACTTACTGTACCTTTCCAGGTCCTGACAATGACCCAACCTTACCTTTCTGGGTATAATTGCTTATGGTGTTAGATACCACAAAGGTTAGTTGAATGCCTGGTTAGGTCAACTGTATGTCCTTGATAATTAGTTAGGTTAAGTCATGATATTTTCATTAAAACTAATGAAAATAACAACTTAACCTAACCAACTGTCAAGGACATACAGTTGACCTAACTGGGCATGGGTACCCATAATGAATTTGGGACCCAGAAAGGTATGTAGTATTCCTAATCTAACCTAGGCTTAGATGATGATGTCCCACTTGGGCTGGGAGCTTCCACCACAGAGAGCCATTCTAAAGCAACTATTGAATTCAAATTTCAGCTGCTGGACCTGTGCGGGAGTATCACATGACAATGGGACAGCCACTGATTGGCTATGATAATAACATGACTACATATGTCATGGGACAAGATGTTTGACTAGTGAATAATGGTGACAAAATTCAATAATTTTGAAAATAAATATCTTGATAAATAGGAATTTCTGCCAAAATTAGTATAGAATTAAAGTATTCTTGTTTTTTTTAGCTCTATCTTTTGCTGTATAAATATCAATATTGAGTTTGGTGGATGTGTTGTACTGAATCTTAACCCAACCAAACATAAATGGCACTCCAACACTTTCAAATTACTTGTTTATGTTAATTAGGTTAATTGAATACCCGGTTAGGTCAACTGTACAGTGTACACCCTTGATGATTGGTTAAATTGTAATATTTTCATTAAAATTAACGAAAATATCATTATTTGACATGTAGGCGCAACCTATTATAAGTCCTATTTGACTTGATACCCACATTTTTTGTTTGCATCTTTTAACAATTAATGGGAGTTTAATAATTTTTTTTTTATTTCACTGTTTAGGGGGGGTGGGGTCAAAAATAAAAAAAGGGGGAGAAAATTTTTATTATTGTTTTACACATTTGAATGTGGTATCATTTATTAGATCTCTTCATGCTGATTCTAAAATGTATAGTTTTATAGTGGTAAAGTGGGGCTCCCCAAGATTTTGGGGGCCCATATCTCAAAAACTATGGGTCATAGAACTTTATTTGAACCAGTGAAATCAGCACCTGGAAGAACCCCATATATCAATTTTCATTAAAATCTGGGTTGGAGTGGTGACAAATTTTTAATTTTTGGGTGATTTGTCCTGGAATGCCCCCCCCCTGCAACTAGTCATACATGATAGCATATTTGCCGAAAGAGCAGTCAAAGATATAATCTCTCTAGCCAGAAAAATTGTTGGACATTTTAGTTGGTCATCACTAGCCACAGCAAAATTAGCCCCTTAACTGTGGAGCGCACATATTTGTGCGCTCAGTCATCAACGAGATATTGCGAAGCACACGTATATGTGCGCTCGGTCATCAACAAGATATTGCGGAGCACACATATATGTGCGCTCGGTCATCAACAAGATATTGCGGAGCACACATATATGTGCGCTCGATCATCAACGAGATATTGCGGAGCACACACATGTGTGCGCTCGGTCATCAACGAGATATTGCAGAGCACACATATATGTGCGCTCTGTCATTGAGATATTGTGGAGCACACATATATGTGCGCTCTGTCATCAACGAGATATTGCGGAGCACACATACATGTGCGCCATGAATTTATTGTGAATAACAGCCTGCGGAAAGCACAAATATGTGTGCTCGTCTATGATTCGTTGATTTTGTTTTAACTCAGTACATAATATCAGTACATAAATTAGAACTGTTGTATTTGAGTTATTGCCAGACATTGCGTGCGTGTGAAGAGTTTCATGCTCTGTGAAGCCAAAACAGGCTATATATATAACTTTATTATATATACAGGTAAAGGAACACAGATTCCTATAAATGTTGATGTACATGAAACAAAACAGTCCCATTCAACCAACATAGTCATCTCACTTATGGAAAATACCGGGTGTCTCAAAATAGATGGAACCCATTGACATGATAATAATTTATTACTCAGAAAATAAACTCCAAAAAAGATTACATTTCCTGGAAGCTGATATGATAACAATTAAAAACTGAAGATTTGAGGTCTCTAGATCAAAGGATACATTTATTAGAGCACATGTTCCAAATGACTGCCGTTGCGCTGCAGACACACTTGAATCCGACGAGCGAAGTTGTCAATCACCTTGACACCCTGCACAGAGTGCAAGGGCCTCTGAAGCACCTCGTCTGGGGCTTGTGCGCCCCAGAACACATTGTTCTTGTTATTGACATACCCACTGAGCAAGAAGTGTGCTTCGTCGCTGAACCAAACATCATCAAGAAAGTCAGGATCCTCTTCGATCTTGTTCTCGAACCAGCGGCACATCACAACACGTTTTGCCATGTCAGCTGGTGAGAGTTTATGCTTGATCTGGATCCTGTATAGGTACAGCTGAAGATCCTTGATCAAGATTCTTTGCACTGACGCACGTGAAAGACCCAGATCTTGGCAACGTCTTCGGATTGACTTTTTCGGACTCCTTCCGACAGAATCTCTCACCGCATTCACATTGTCAGGAGATCTTGCAGTCACCTTCCTGCCAGATCTGGGTGTTTCTGCTTTCTTGTTGAGATTGTTTACTGATCCTGTGGCTTGAAATTTGTGTGCCCAATGATAAATTTGGCTTTTCTGGATAATTGTTGAAGTTGAACTTCCTGCGAAATTTCGCTTGCACAGTTTTGAATGATTTCGTCTCCAAATAAGTAGTGACGCAAAAAATTTTTTCCTCCTTTGTCCAAGGCATTTTGATTGATAATTATTAGTTGTTATTGTCTCCTCTCTTCAAATCTGAGAAAATAGAATGAGAACATTAATATTGGCAGAATTATTAGCAGTGACATGGGTTGCATGTATATTGAGACACCCTGTATGTTGGATAAAGGGTACTTCCTAGGCCTAGATAATTACTATTCAAGTATATTTCTGTTTGATTATCTTGTGTCACACAAAACAGATGTCATTGGAACTGTGCGAAAAAACAGAAAAGGACTGCCAAAGGAAGTGACATCAGCAAAGTTGAAGAAAGGTGAAACAGCTGTTCGATACAGAAATAAATTGATGGTCATGAGGTGGAAAGATCGAAAAGATGTTTTTGTCATGAGTACTATTCATGATGCGAAAATGGAAACCATAACAGCAAGAGGTGGTATAGAAAAGCAAAAGCCAAAAGTTTGCATGGACTATAAACATAATATGGCAGGAGTTGATTTGATGGATCAGTTTCTCTCGGCTACAAACTGTGCAAGATCTCATCTGAAGAGGTATTATAAGAATATTTATTTACGTTTCTTGGATATAAGTGTACTGAATGCACACGTAATTCATAAAAAACTAGGCGGTAGTCTTACTTTTCTGCAGTTCAAAGAGAGACTGATTACAGCTTTATTTGAAAAATATGGACACAGCACTGACAGTTCCCGTTCTAGTAGCGGGCCTGCAAATGATCCAACTCCAGCTCGTCTGACTGGCCATCATTTTTTGGAAGTCTTCTATTATTGCATCAGGACACCAAAGAAGGCAATGCGTTGTATGTGCGAAAAGAAAACACAGAAAAGTAGTACAGTTTTTATGCAAACAATGCAAAGTATTCATTTGCCCTACAAAATGCTTTGAAGATTACCACACAAAAGTCAACTTCGCCTAAAAATAGTAAGTAAATAACTTTTCATTTAAAAATTTTCTGTATTTTTCTGTATTTAACAAATATATTTTCCTCATATATATAGTCTAAATCAAGTTGAACAATAATAAATGTTGATACATCATCGAAAAAAACTATATAAGCAACACAACAAACAAAATTTCGGTAAACCCCAAATTTACAAAATTTGGGGAACATGACTCCGCACTGTGCGTTCGTTTTCATTCGGAGCCTCATGCAGCTAAGGGGTTAACTGAAATTCAAAAATCTCAGAACCTACCAATACACAAGCTTATACAAGATGTAGAAACAAGGTGGAATTCATCATATTATATGCCACAAAGACTTTTAGAACAGAAAACAGCAATAATAAGTTATGCTTCAGAGTCAAAAAAACAACCTTGATATATATATTGAATGCAACTCAATGGAACTTGATAGAAAATATAATTTGTCTGTTAAAACCACTTAAAAAGTTGACAAAAAAAGCTAGTTCTGATGATGCTGATTTAACTTTTGTAATACCTGCAATGAATACTTTGCAAAAATATTTATCAAAAAATTGGAAGGATTGCGGTGGTAAAACCATGAAAGAAGAAATTTTGAATTCAGTTAGAGAACGTTTTGGCTCAATCAAAAAAAAGAAGCCTTATGTGCTGGCAACAGTTTTGAATCCCCAGTGTAAATTAGTTCCTTTTGATAGTTTTGACCATAACAAAATAAAGTTCTTGCTCAAAGAAGAATTGGTCATTAATAAGATTACAAGAAACTGGCACTACTACTACTACTAGTTCAGATTCAGATAGAGGTGAGTCAGATGACCAACATTCTCAATCAAATATAGAAATCTGTAACCTCGGATATTCAAAAGGAGACTCATTCCACCTTCTGGGAGTGCTTTGATGAAATGTTGCAAGATAAATCTTCATCAGAAGATAATCAGGAGCTAGAAACAACAACAGGAGAAACTACAGATGTAGCTAGGCAGAGTGATGCTAAATTACTGGTATGTGAGCAAAAAAGATTCGGGTCAGGCAGGTTTAGTCTGAAAAGAAGAAGCAGTAATTTGAAAAGAAAACAAAATCTTGAAAATAAAATAGAAATTGATATGGATAAATATTTTGCCACTCCACTCGTGGAAAGATCATCAAAATCTACAGGCACCACTGAAAAAACAACTGATACAAATGATCCTCTGTTTTGGTGGAAAGAAAGGAAAAATCTTTACCTGAACTCACATTTGCCTGAACTTTCAAGAAAATATTTGTCTCCTCCACCTTCAAGTGTATTTTGTGAGAGAATGTTCAGCCAGGCAGGAAATATTTACACAGATAAAAGGAATTGGCTCTCTAGAACATGCTGACCAACTCCTGTTTCTTCACCAGAATTTAAAAATATTCAATTTTGAATATTAGTAGTTAGTACCGTAATCATTGTATAATTTCTTAAATTTCAAATATTTAATTTATCAGTTATTAATATACATGTAATCCTGGGTCTGAAGTAGGCCCTATATATCAAATTTATTTGATATATAGGGCCCTCTTCATTTCATTCCATTTGCAAGAACATTATTTTCATAATTAGCCTCCCAGGATTGTAAAAGGATACCATTATATTAGGATTATCAAGGGACTCTATTTTGATTTTCTATTTTTTCTACATGTCTGGAATTGTGATAAATATTTCCTTAATAAATTCATTAGTGTTAAATGTTTTTTATGATACAATATTTCCAAGACTCTTACACTAGTCAGGTTAAAGGAAATTGCTTGGCATATGAGTTGATCTGAAGAGCATTTAATAAAACTTCAATCAATGCAAATCTACAGCTGGAGGGCTGGAGTTTAAAGTAAGCTTTGGCTGGAGCTAGAGGTCTCCTAAAAGGCCGGAACTCTTGCCTGGCCAGAGCCGGAGCTGGAGGTCTCCTAAAAGGCTGGAACTCCTCCCCAGCTGGAGCTCCAGTGCACTACTATCTACAAGACCCTTACCCTTGGCAATATATTATACAGTACATAATTGTGTGTTGGACTGTTGGTTACCCTGGAACAGAGTTTACATTTAAGTTGCTTTGTAAAATTCAGTTAGTTCTTATTGAACAGTGACTGGTATTTGTATTTGTAAAAGTATTTGTATTTTGCAAAATTTAAAGTATATATTTGTATTTGTACTGGTAAAAGTATTTGTATTTCACAAAATTTAAAGTATTTGTATTTAAATACTTTTAAATATATTTGACCACATGCCTGCAATACATCATTAAATATTTGTTGTACTCTGGCCTGAAAACTTAAACATGTATCCATTATAAATCCATTTCAAAGATGTATCACCAAAAAAACTGAAGGCATATTTACATAGATTGAATCTACAGATCATCATCACAATTTCTTTTATTTAGAGTTGCACCGATACCAATATTTTGGCCGATACTGATACTACAAAAAAGTGCTGATACCGATACTTTATTAAAGTAATAGTTTGTATTTTCAAAGTTTTTATTAATAAAAATTATAAAATTCAAATAAATGTAGTACATTAATAAAGTCCTATAAAATATTATTAAAAAAAAAAAAAAAAACTTTCTACTGTACAGGAATACCTCGGATAAGACGGTTAATTCGTTCCGCCGACATGCCGCACTGTTTGAAACCGCCCTGTTCGAGGCATGTTTTAATGGGAAATATTGTAGGTCGTTCCAAGACATTTTAAATTACGTTTTTGGATGATTATTTTCGATAATTATAATGATTTAACATGTTTAAATGTGAAATAAAACAATAAGAATGCAAGATCACCAGTTGAAAATTCTTTTGTAGGAACGTCTGCTTCTGCATCTTCCTCTTTCGCTTCTTCTTCTTCATAAACTCGTTGTTGTTCTAGATTGATTAGAGTTTTTGTCTAGATCTTTCGAATGCGATTCAATGCACTCGATAACATTTGGTGCATCAACATTTTCGAATCCAAGATCCTTCCCAATGCTAACAATGTCGGTTGCAACTCCTGCAATGTGATTTTCGAAACCACGAAAATCAGTTGCACAATGTGGTAGAATATTTTTCCACACTGCTCGCATATTACTCGCAGTGACTTCAAGCCACGCTTGATTGATGTTTTCTATAACATTTCTGATGTTATAATTTTTCCAAAAACTTGTAGTATAGACTGCGCACGGATTGTTTGAAACTTAATATATCGTCGCACTGACATTCCTTTTATAAATATCTTAAATATTACATTAAATAATTAATTTTATATTATAATATTCAATCCGTCCTATTGCGAAATCCGTCCTGTTTGAAACCGTCTTATCCGAGGTATTCCTGTACTGGGCCACTGCAACAATTGTAGTGTAAAAAATACAAAATTCAATATAGTATCTATAATACATTGATAAATCCTTATTATTCAGTACCGTATATTGAAAAAATAACAATTTGTGGTTACTTGCACAAAATGAAAATCTTATTAATAAAACATGAAAATTAAAAAAAGTTTCTATAATAGCACTGCCAAATATTGCATTGTAAAAAAAAATATATATATTCTTATTGAAAATTTGTACTCCTTTTATTAATTATTAAGCCTATTCAATTCCTAATAGCTAGTTTCTATAGAGTCATTTAGTGTTCCATTGCAATACTTTGACTTCTTAATGTTCCTTTTAAAGCTGTAATTTATTAGAATCAAGAATAGGGAGTCCATCTGTCTCTAAACAATATAATCCTATAATTCCTATTGGACCCTTTTGTTCAAGAATTCAATTCCTAATAACTAATATTTCATATTGAGCAGTCTCAAATTATAATTTAAGAACATCAACTGCTCTCCATTATTGGGAGATAACCTATTTCTTTTTGGTGTATAAACTAATCCTCCAAAACTAAAAAGTCTCTCACTTTCTACTGAAGATGGAGGAGAGGAAAGAAATACTTTTGCCAGAATATTTAGATATTTGTAATCATTCTGATATTCTTTCCACCACAGCAATGGGTTTCTCTCACTATGGATCATTTCAGCTGCAATATATTTTTCAACTTCAAAACGCACAGAAGCTAAAAGTTGAACACACTTTGATATTTCATTTTCAACAGTAGATTGTTTAACTTTAGGAGGCTTTGAGATTAGTTGTTCACAACATTGAGAAAAATCAAAACTATCAATGGAATCAATGATACCGTCTTGATCAATATTGCTGCTACCTTCCAACATATTTTCATGGTTTGGATCACCTGAATTTTCATCATTGTCATCTCCAGTTTCCAATAGTTTGCGTTTGGTTTCAATAGATTCTAAGGTATCCACCATCATACTTAATAACATTTCAATACTTGTAGAAGTACCTAAATCTGATCCATCATCATTAGACCTTTCAAACATTTTATTTTTAAATCTTGGATCTAAGAATGTTGCAATGATCATATTTTTGTCTTTAGTATAGTTACTACATCTAGTTTCTATAGTGTCATTTAGTGCTGCTATTGTACTACCTAAACCTCCAAATGTTCCTTTTGAAGCTGCTTTTGTCATATATATTTTAATAAATCTAATATTTGGAATAATTTCTGAAACAATACTCTCCCTTTTACTAAGTCTCCTAGTTATTTCTTCAAATTTACTCAAAAGTTCTACCATTTTACCTAAAAGATTCCATTTATTAGAATCTAGAACAGGGAGTCCATCTGTCTCTAAACAATATAATCCTATTGGACCCTTCTGTTCAAATATTCTTTCTAGCATTAAGTAAGTACTGTTCCATCTAGTTGGAACATCCTGTAGGAGTTTATGTTGAGGAACTTTCAGCTGCTCCTGTAGTTTGGCTAATTTGGTAATTGCTTGTGGAGAATGATTAAAATGGGTAATTATGGTCCTACAATTGGTGGTAATATCTTTAATATATTTTTGTTCAAAAATAGAATCATGCAATACTAATTGCAAGGTATGTAAAAAGCATGGAAGAGCTGAAAAACCAGTTTCTCTAATTCCTTTTACCATATTTGCACCATTATCTCGTGCAATAAGGTGAACTTTATAATGAGGAATATTAAATTCATCAATACTCTTTAGAATCATATCTTTAATATTTGATCCTGTATGTGATTCTTCGAAATGTGCTACTCTTAATACAGCCACTTTTTGTTCAAAATCTTTGGTTATACAATGTCCAGTTAAACTAATAAATGGAGTATTTGCTGTAGATGATGTCCATATATCACTTGTAAAAGAAATACTTTCAGCTGCATCTAAAATTGCTTGGACTTTCTCTCTCACTGATTTATATATATTTGGAATAATGGTTTCTGAAAAATACCTTCTGCTAGGAATTTCATAATTGGGACATGCTAATTTCAATACTCTGGAATACAATGTCTTCTACTATAGAATAGGGTTGACTATCAATTGCTATCATTTCCCCAATACATTGATGTAAAGCTTTAGCTTGAGAATTGTTAATGTCCCATACTTTTTTAGTGGCAAATAAATCATGAAGGGTTTGATTTCCTAATTTTTTTGATACAGGCTTTAAGGTTTCAATTTTTCTCTTCTTTTTCAGTCTGTTTTCTTCTTCTACCAATTTTAGTTCTGCCTTGATTTCTTCATTATGTTTGCTATGTAAATGCTTCTGTAAATTTAGTGGTATTACATACTTTCTCATATTTTCCACCTTTAGATATTAACGAATGGCATAAGTTGCATTTTGCTTTCAGTGTTGTAGTGATACTGTTTTTGTCCTGTTGATCTAAAGAGAGAGTATAAAATTTCCACACACAACTGCTTCCACTTTTTGATTTATAACTTGCCATTTTCAATTTAAGGGGCTAAATTGTCGATGATTAATTATTATTAATTATTAAAAATAATTAAAGTGTTCCAACATATCACTCTTAATAATTATATTGAATGAGAATTATTAATCTTATAAATTAATAAATAAAGGCCTATTTATTTGTTTGAAACAGAAATTTAATAGTTCTTAATTTTACTCTGAAATAGATATTGAAGAAATTAGAACCTAATGTATTAAATAAAAACCATTAATTCCTATAACTAATAACTATATAGGGTATAGCTATGCCTTTTACATATGGATTTCATTCCTTAAAAGGTAGGCTAGAAGATGTTTGCATATTATTTAAGGGCTTTCATTCCAAGACAGCTCAAAATAATATTAAATTCATTAAACTAAGAGTTAATTAAATAAATTAATAAAGAAATTTATTCATTTTAATTATAGAATAGTTTTCATTATAATAATATAGCGGAGAAATGACTACATGCTATTAGTCTAGCTTAGCCATTACTTTTACAATTAAGATATATATATTTGAAATCAATAAAATGACAATATATAGGATGTCCCAGAATTAACTATCTATTTCAATGAAATCGGACAAATTTAATAAAAACTGACATAATTTTGTGTTTATTACTAAATTATGATACAAAAACAAATAGATTTATAAATCATAAGTCAAAACTTTATTGAGAAGTTTCAACATGTGCACCGTCTGTATCTCTGCAAATTTCAAATCTATCCTCAGCGCTGCGAAACACATTTTGAAGCATTTCAGGTGTTATCTCCCGCACTGCCAACTGGATGCGTTCTTTAAGTTCAGCTAAACTATTGATCTTTTGGTGATAAACCTTTGTTTTTATGAAACCCCATGCAAAGAAATCTAGGGGTGTCAAATCCGGAGAACGCGGAGGCCAAGGTCGAGGTCCTCCACGTCCAATCCACCGATTCGGAAGGCATCTGTTGAGGTATTCTCGAACAATTAGAGCATAATGACATGGTGCTCCATCTTGTTGAAACACAACATTATCAAGAATGCCATCATCAAGAAGCTGTGGTTCGAGAAACTGTTGAAGCATATCAAGGTAGACGGTACCTTTTACAGTTGCTTCCGCAAAGAAGAATGGGCCATAAATTTTGGATTTGGTCATTCCAAGCCACACATTAACTTTTGGAGAGTCTCTCTGCCATTCTAAAAATAAAACTATAAAAAACTGAAAAAATTATGAAAATAAAATTATGAAAAAAATTTAGAAATTTATACATTTTTAACACATATTAAACATGATAAACATAAATAAAAGTGTGTTTTTAAAAAATTTGTCCGATTTCATTGAAATAGATAGTTAATTCTGGGACACACTGTATATCTTATTGCTGTAAACTATTAGCTATCATATATAGCCTACAGTAATGAGACTAAGATCACAATGGGCTCGTGTAGTTTACTTAGGGCCTTGGCCCTAAAGCCATTACTAATAAAGTTAGGAGATGTAAATTTAATGTTGTATAAAAAATATTTTAAATTAAATTAATACAAAGATGATAATTTTATAACTTATTACCAGGGCTGTGGAGTCGGAGTCGGTAAAAATGTACCGACTCCGACCTCAATATAAATTTTAATAAAATATGTTTTTGTGTGTGATATCACTGGCAGCTATGGTGGTTAAACCACTTAAATAATAATAAACAATGTTTTCCATTTCAGACACTAATGCCATTAATTCATTTTTTCTTTTCAGATAATATTTTTTATTTTTAATGCTTATTTAATTTCGAGTTCTTTCTAAATTTCATAAGTTTTTAACTTTCAAGTCTAAAACCCCTTTCACAATGGCAAAGACACTTCCAACAAAGTCTGCAGTTTTTTAATATTTTACAATAACCACAGATGGGAAACATTTCGTGTGTCAGTGTATGATAGATGATGATGATGATGAAAAATTATGTGAAGCAAAAATCAGTGGTTTTACTGGCTCTGATAAAAATGCACCAACCAGAGCATCAAATTTGAAAAGACATTTGCAGTGTTTCCATCCCAAAATTTTAGAAGTTGTCATTGAGAAAGATAGTAATAAAAACCTTCCAACTACTTCAAAGCTAACAAAAGATCAGAAATCTACTGAACGACAAGCACCACTTACAAGATTCTTTACTACAGACAAAGTTACCATAACAATGACCACAGATGATGATGCTTCACGTGGTGGTGATGAAATGCCTCTTGTGTAATTATCATCATAGCAGATTTAGAATTAATATACCTTCGGAGTCGGATAGACAAAAAATTGAGTCGTCGGAGTCAGTTTTTTATGTGCTGACTCCACAGCCCTGCTTATTACTGTAAACTATATTATAATACACTGGTATATATTGGGGTATATACAGTAAAAGTACTGCTATCACTGTAGGCTGGTCTAGCTTACTTGGGCTAAACCAATGAATGCATATAATGGTAGTGTATTATCAATAACTTTACACACGAGATTCAAGCATTCAAGCAACTGAATGGTTTATTATGATTATGCATGCCGCGTGGTGCCATCTATGAACAACTTTACAAAACTTTCATTTTTACTGAAAACTATTACTGTAATTTGAAATTGTATATTTATATGATACTGTATTACTGTATTGAATATTTGTAATCTTGTATAGGGGCCTATAGTTACATTTTATGATTTTTTGTTTTGTTAGTAAATGTAAACATTGCTAATTTTGATAAAATATATATTAAACAACTAAATAAGATATTACTGTATAATAATAAAAAAATTTAATTTTATATAAAATAAGATAATTTCTTCAAAAAACAGTAATTCAAAGTATTGGTATCGGTATCGGTTTTCAGAACAGTATCGGCCGATACCGATATTTTGTGAAAAGTGGCCGATACGGCCGATACCGATACATCGGTGCAACTCTACTTTTATTATGACCTCTAGTTCTATTAACAGTTTCTGTCAGACTATGGTGTTAGGTGAGAGGATTTGGATGAGAGTATTTAAAGTGGATAGTCTGAGATGGAGTGGGTGTGAGGAGGATTGATAGTGTGAAATGAAGAGGTGAGGTGAAGGTGTGTTGTTGACTGGAATCTAGCCTATAGTCAGCATTTAGAAGCTTCAACTTATAAAAGTGAGATAAAAAATTAAGATTTCCCAAGGTTTGGTTTAACATTCAGCTAAATTATGAAGTTGCTAAGTTTGTATCGAGATGGTTTATTTTTATTCTTCAGACTGAGGTAAAAATCTTAGAATAAAAATCTCAGATAGAAAATGTAGGTATAAATTTGAAATACTTAACAAAATGTAATCTCCATATTAAATTTTAAGTCTGGGTTCCCATACTCTTGAGTCTTTAATCAAATATTTTTCAAGTTTTGCAAGTAGATCCTAGACTAGATTCATTGCACAGGTACCATTGCAATTATTACGGTATATATTTCCAAAGATTTTGAATTTTTTAGGTTTTTTACAAAACTTCACAAAATCAGGATTTGTGACATATCACTATCCATTAGATGTGTCATTAGTTTTATTACCTTTTGACCTGTAGACTCGTAATGTATTGTGTAATAAATGGAATTAATGTGATTATTAATTAACTGCTGAAAGAGAGAAATTAGTTTCAAAATGCCAGTTAGTATTCCCAGAGAATAATTTGTCTTAAAATTTACAGTTGGCAAACATACCCCTCATTTTCAAGTAGGTTTTGGCCGAGATTTGTATTGATAAGATGTGTTCTGTTTCATTATTGTTGGTTTAATATAAATTCTATTAGAGTTGGCGTAGGCCAACTTAACTTCTCTCTCTTTTGATGTCATATTGATCTTAATTCACCCTCCCTGTAATAACTTTCAAGAGTTAAATTAAATGAAATCATATAAAATCTATTTGTCTTGGTGTCCCATTTTTGTTAGGCCTAACCAGGCGCACACTACTCGTATAAAGTGCAGTTAAATGTGAGTGAAAATAGGAGAGCTGTTAAAATTACCAGTACAGTATAAGTTCAATATAACAAATATCATTAGGCTGATAAGGGAACAAAAATCATGTTCACACAAATAAAAATTATTATTATTATTCCCTGTAATAAGAGGGAAACACTACAATTGTCATTGTTGTTGCCTACTTATTTTTGGAAATACTACAATTGTCATTGTTGTTGCCTACTTATTTTTGGAAACACTACAGTTGTCATTGTTGTTCCCTACTTATTTCTCTATGAAGGTTGTATTTTCAGTAACTTGGGAAAAATTAAGTTAAATATAACCACTATAAACTCTCTTAAATCTCGTAATTACCCATTTGTTTGGCTGTTTGGAACCCTGATGCTTAAAAACATAGCATCAAGGGAACTTTGTGGTTTGTTCTCTGGGGATCTGAGCACAAGTAAACATTTCTGAATGTTACCATGACATATTTATATCAGATCTTCAAATTATCAGTGTGTATTTATTGAAGATTGGAAAGATTCATTGCCAAAATATTTGTTTGTGAAGGAATGTTATAAGAATACTTCAAAAAGTAGAGAAAAATTTTTCAAGTCCAACATGCTTACTATTTGCAGTGAGCCATTCTAATTGTAAGTTGACTGTTCTATGGGTTTACAATTAAATGTCATTTCCTTTAAACTGTGAACCCATAAAGATTTCAAAGTTAGCAAATACAGTACAAATGAGTTGATGAAATTTGGAGAAAATTATGATTTAAGATATGTATTATATACAATAGAATTGTACCAGATCAGTGTGACAAAATGGCTCAATAATGTGACAAAAATGCAATAAGATGTGTGGCAAATGTAACAAAATACTGAGAAGGTGATACCATCCCTGGTTTAGTTAATATCATCAGAAATGTACACTACTAGATGATTCATCAGGAAAGTTTCATAATAATTTAAACCCCTATAATAATAATGCATATTTTGTTACCATACAAAAATAGTAGGCTAACAAATTAATGAAATTTGTTTCGTGTAAACCTTAAATTGGAGTCAGTGTCTGCTTTCCTTAATTTTTAACTTACTGTATTTTTTTGGTGTATAAGACACACCTTTGTATAAGATGCACCCCTATTTTCAAGGCCTTTTTTTCAGGAAAAAAATTATGACCAACTGCCCAGTTGTCAGAAAATGTCCATAATTTTCTACCAGCAAGGCTGACTTTTGTTAAAGCCCTCCATCAAAAGTATGGTGGTACATTTTCTTTCACCCATACTCATTATAAGAAAATAGTATTAAGTATACAAGAGACTATACTATATGTTATGAAACATAAAAGTAAATCATTATGCAATATGTATTGTTTTTCTTGTTATCAGTGGGTTGGGAAGAGTAGAAACTTAGTGTAAAATTGGCCAAACCAATACACAGTCAGGAGGGACTAAGAGATGATGAATATTTGTAAAAATCCATCAGTTCTTCTAGCCCATATAAAGGTAATATTATCACCTTTGGTGTATAGGACGCAGGGGGATTTTGAGACCCCTTTTTTTTTTTTTTGAAAAAAAGTCTCTTATACACCAAAAAATATGATGCCAATAATTTTTTACTTTTTAAATCATATAACACTGGATTGATTTTATTAATTCTTATTTATTAGGCTTCCCTTGTATCAGTAAACTTAGATGTCCTCATAACCTAAGTTTTATGGAAAACTGAAAAATGGATTTTACTGGAGTTTCCTTCACATCTCAGGAAAATATTTTAGGTAAGATCAAGAAGCTTTATTGGCTCTCTCTCTCTGAATTTTAATCATGAGGGGTTCCAGCACAGGTGAATGAGTGCTTAACACCCGACCATCTCAGATCTTGCTTATTTTTGGTGTATAAGGTAAGTTTGTGCAAGAAAGCCAGCTGTGAAAGTTTCAGCTTTCTACGACCATTACTTCACGAGTTATGAAGGTCAGAAAAATCAAGGTTAAGGTCAAAATAGCTCGAGGTCGGCATCTTTGGATGCACCTCACACATTCACTAATTATCATAACCATATGAAACTATATGTTTTTGGACTCAGAATGAGCTGTAAAATCCAAAAATGCAACGAAAACAGCAATAGGAGAACAAATAAAAATGTTCACCCTTTTTCAAGGAATGAATTGACCCTTTGACCTTGAAGTTCACACATTTTGGGGAAACATTTCTTTACACAAAATGAAGTTCCACCATTGCACTTTTAATATAAACAATAAAAATGTATCTTATTCACCATCTATACTGTCTTAAAGAATTTTTCAAATTGGCTATTTTTCAAATTTCTGGCAAAATTGCCATATGTATATGCATATATGTACTGTACTGTTAAATAATATATTTTGTGAACATAAATTAATTACTTATTTTATGCCTTTCTTACAGATAAACAAGATGGGTAGAAAAGTTTGTGCTGATCCTCTTAGAAAACATAAGAAGAAGATCGAAAAAGCACTTGTGCCAGTCCGTAATACACTGCAAGGAATTCATGGATTAATATATGGAGATTACATTTGTAAAAATTGTGTTAATGATATCAATAAAATCAAAGCTGAAGACAAAAAAGTCTCTGATATTGTCTCAGATTCGAACTCAGACACTGATGCCACTGCCACAGAAAAACGTTCCTCTGCCTATGGGTGTACTACTGAAATAATGTTTGAAGATTTCCAAGGAGATTTAGAGACAATTCTTCCAATGCTGAATGTGACACCAGTGAAGACAAGTAAGTTTAAGTATTTTTAAAGTGTTAATTTATGTAGATATTATAGCAACAAAACATCAATATATATAACTACATGTATGAACATTACAACCTTTATATTTGACAAATTCAGATGTATGCATATCAATTTATATAATGAAGATCAATACAGTTATGATTATATATACGGTATTTACCAAATTCATATGTAATGTACATGTACATCTATAGGCCTACAGTTGATTAAAAAAAGTTATAACAATTTATTTTATTTGTTTTTCAGAGGGTCTGTCACGAAAAGGGAGATCTTCAAAGGCTGAAACAAAATTTGAAATGGCATCAACATCCCTGAAGAGAAAGCTAGAAACTTCATATGACACAAGTTTTACACAAGAAAGTGAAGAAAAGCAATCTAAAATGGATGACAATAATTTGTGAGTACTGTATATATATCTGTAGTACCTTCATTAAAGTATACTAAGCCTATATATAGATCATATGTTTGCATATAAATTTACTCAAACATGTATATCATTTTTGCAGGCATGCAGGAGTGATACAAGCACTCAAGAATGCCTTCAGTGAGACGACTGACTACAAGAGGAAGATTCAAATACTAACACTCTCACCATACACCATTCACAGAACAGCATCTTTCTTCAATGCATCTACAAGAATGGTTTCAACCAGCCGCAAAATAAAGAAAGAACATGGCATATACCAGAAGTTCCACATATTAGCAAAGGTCGGGTTATAACAAAGAAAGAGAAGGAAGCAGTGTGCACTTTCTATGAATCAGATGAAATAAGCAGAATATGTCCAGGCAAGAAGGATTGTCTATCAATTAGGAATCATGAAGGAGAGAAGCAACTACAGCAGAAACGATTGGTGCTTGGTAATTTACGTGAGATTTTCGCTGTTTTCAAGGCAAATGACACTAATCCAAAAATAGGTTTCTCATCATTTGCTGCATTGAGACCCAAGTGGTGTGTCTTGGCAGGAGCTGGAGGAACACTGTGTGTGTGTGTACCTACCACCAAAATCCCAAACTTCAGCTATCAGCTTTTGGGGAAAAACAACTATCATATAAAGACCTCATTCTCTATGCAGTTTGTGACAGTGAAAAGGAAGAGTGTATGCTACAAAAATGTGCATTGTGTCCAGGAGAAGAAGGTGTTATTGCATTCCTTGAAGGATTGGAATCTGTTCAGGATGCAGTCGGCACCATAATTACATACAAGCAGTGGACTTCCACGGATCGGACAACCCTTATTAACATCGGTGAATCCCTTGAAAACTTCATTAAGTCTTTGGCAACTAGAATTTGTGCACTAACAAGACACACTTATGTGGCTGATGCACAAGCACCAGTTGGCACCATAATTACATACAAGCAGTGGACTTCCACGGATCGGACAACCCTTATTAACATCGGTGAATCCCTTGAAAACTTCATTAAGTCTTTGGCAACTAGAATTTGTGCACTAACAAGACACACTTATGTGGCTGATGCACAAGCAAGTTTCCTAAAAAAACAAAGCTAATCTGATGGTCACTGAAGGTATTCTCCTAGGAGACTTCTCTGAAAACTACTCATTTATTGTACAAGATGCTGCACAAGGTTACCATTGGGAAAATAGTCAGGCAACAGTTCATCCATTTGTGTTCTACTATAAAGTAAATGAAAATGATGTTGAAATTAAAGTTAAAAGTTATTGTTTCATTTCTGATGACATGAAACATAGTACAAACCTTGTCTTTGCATTCTTAAAGCAACTGATCCCCATGATAAAAGAAGAGAGCTCAGGCCTGCGGAAGATTCATTACTTTACTGATGGTTGCGGAGGGCAGTATAAGAATAAATATAACTTCACCAATTTGTGTCACCACAAAGAGGACTTTGGACTGGATGCTGAATGGCACTTTTTTGCAACTTCACATGGCAAAAGTGCTTGTGATGGAGTCGGAGGCACAGCAAAAAGAATGACGGCTCATGCCAGTCTTCAACGTACATTTAAAGACCAAATTCTGACACCACTTGACATGATGAAATTTCTGGATGAGAAAAATACCAGCACAAAATTTGTATTCTTATCGAAACAAAATGTCCAGCAGACAACTGAATTCCTGGAAAATAGATATAAAAATTCTGTAACCATCCCAGGTACTCGTAGATTTCATAGATTTGTGCCTATTAGTCATACCCAGTTGGAGGTTGGTAAGATTTCCTCAGGTCCTACAAAAATTATGACAGTTGTGCATCCATCGTTTAAAGATAATTTACATGAGCAAAAGCACATTTCAACTGAAGATATACAAGTTGGGGTATATGTAGCTTGTAACTATGATAATAAAATTTGGTTTGGATTAATGGTTGAAGTATCAGAAGAATTTAGTGATTATAAGGTCAATTTTATGTCTCCACATGGAAGACGTTCTAAACATAGTTTCCCTTCTCGTCCTGACTCATGTTGGATGTTATCATCTGATATTATCCAGACAATGACTGCTCCATCATTGACAGCAGGTTCAAGAATAATTCAGTATGCCTTTGATGATCATGAGATGCTAACAGCTGAGGGTAATCATGCAGACCTGTTTGCCACAGTTTCCTGTTCTTGAGTCGAAAGTGTACAGAGCTCTAGTTTAATATGTATCTATAGAATACAGGTCTACATAATATGATACTCCTATATACAGTGCCCGCGAAAAGTATCTGATCACCCTTGAAATTTGTATTTTTTACATAAAAAACAATGTTTAAATGTATACTAACCTTATATTAGTATTTTTTGGCATGGATTTAATCAAGTTTTGACAAACTTCCACTGATATTTCCTTGCACCATACCTTTTTGATGGCCTCTTGTAATTTTTCGACTGAGCCAGTGTCGTGGCATTCAACCTTATTTTTTATTATTAGCCACAGATTTTCTATCAGATTGAGATCTGGACTATTACCAGGCCAATCCAAAATATCAAATTTATTGTCAGTAATCCATTTTGTCACTATTTTGGCCCTGTGACATGGTGCACCATCATGCATGTATGTTTTTGTCCTTTGGATTGCCATTGCCATTGGAAGTTTATCCTGTAGCATTGCTAAATACCGTGCACCATTCATAGTTGTGTTCTTCGGAAGAAAATATAAGTTTCCACGCCCATAGTAACCGAAACAACCCCAAACCATCACACTTGGAGGGTGTTTCATTGTCTTTAGGGTCCATCCTATTTGAGCCAATAGGCCAGCGAACCTTTTTTGGACAACTTCTGAATGTCAAAAATGTCGACTCATCGCTAAATAAAACCTTCTTCCAGTCATCAACAGTCCAATGAATGTATTTTTTACAAAATGCGACACGTTTTTTACGCATTATTTTCATTATGAACGGTTTCTTAGCAGCATGAGCGAGATGGTAATCCGAGTTCTTTTTGGAGCCGCTCTGGATAGTTCGTTCAGAAACCCAGATAACAAATTATTCATATTAAATTTTATTTCTTTCGCAGTTATTGTTGGGTTTTTCAATACTAAACGTTTCATAAGTTTGTCTGTTCGCGAATTTGTTTTTCTCGGTCTGCCAGATCGTTTTTAGGGACTGGCGTGGTTAGGCCACCATTGTTCTTAGCCCGTGAAACCATAAATTAACGGTACTTTGGGATATGTTTAATTCCTTAGCTATCTGTCTCTGTGATTTCCCACATGCATGCAAAGCAACAATAGCACCTCGACAATCACTCTTAAGTTGTTTTTTAGCACACATTATATATAAATTTTATTTACACCACTTTCTGTAAAAAAAAAAAATATCAAGAAATTTATACAAACAGTGAAATCTGACAAATTTGAGACACAGCCACCCG
Source organism: Bathynomus jamesi (assembly GCA_023014485.1). NCBI lineage: Eukaryota > Metazoa > Arthropoda > Malacostraca > Isopoda > Cirolanidae > Bathynomus > Bathynomus jamesi. The sequence goes on along the minus strand of JAJOZX010000582.1, from coordinate 471,396 downwards.
CAACGAAGGCTACCAGAACACTAATTTGAGAATGCGTTGGATAGCTCTATATCAGCGAGCAACCTCAAGTTACCAGATGTCGCTAGAACAAATAGAAAGTGAATTACGTGTCTCTGAATATCAAGGGAAAATATTGTATTTTCTTGAGTGATCGGATACTTTTCGCGGGCACTGTATATATGTTTGTATTAATGTATTACACTGGTATGCATATGAAATTTTTTTGTCTGCTGTGAGGGTTTTTTCAACTCTCATTATATAATTCGACCATGCTGAATTCGAAAATGACATTGGTTTTCCTCAATCAGGTCAGGTTTTCTCTATTGGCCATTTATTATAAGTCCAATTTATCCCCAAATTATTGATTTTTTTAGCTTAAACACTGTAGATACGCGTAATATTATAAGAACACTCATGAAAAAATGAAAACATTGTGTGAATAAATACTTTTATTCATACAATGAATATGGAAAAAAGTTTATTGAGGAAGGAAGGAAGTTTTTTTAGCTTTCCGTCTGTGTTTTCTCTCGGGCACGTCTCGCTTCAAACACCAGCAATAGTCCGGCAGCATATTGATATCCCAGTTTCCCTGTACCTCTCTTCCATATTTTGATATCTTGGTGAAATTGTTCACCCTGTTCCTCACTATAATCCCCACAATTTTCAGGAAATAGTCCAAGTGGGACCACAAAAAGTGCATTTTTATGGACATGCGCGACCCATGAGCTTTGAAAGCTTCCATCAAGTTTTCGACAATGGACTCGTATTCTGGACTTCTACGCTTGCCAAGAAAATCAGTGACAACTGATTTGAATGCCTGCCAGGCATTCTTCTCAGTTGGAGTCATTGCGTTTTCGAACTGAGTATCCTTGATCAAAGTTCGAATTTGAGGACCATCAAAAACCCCAGCATTTAGTTTAGCATCAGATATACTGTATGAGGAAATTTACTCTCGAGATATCGGAATGCTGAACCCTCCTTATTCATTGATTTGATGAAATTTTCATCAAGCCAGCTTAATATGAAGTGGTGGGAGCAAAATTTTTGTTGGTGGTACAAGGGGCACTGAAACGACATTATGCGACCCAGGTTCAAAATTCTCTCTGGATGCCCATTCACGCTGTGCATAGTGCTTCTCATCCGCTCGCCTATCCATTTGCAGAGGAAACATGGGTATTTCGTGTATCCCCCTTGCATTCCCAATACAAATGCCACAATCTGAAAAAAAATGAAAATATTTAAAGAATTTAGAGAATTTGTTCTATCAGATAAAAAAATCTATGCATTGGACTGTATCACTTCTGTGGGGAAGTTAAGTGTTCTTATACGCTCTCAAATAACCTTTGGAAAAACAACATAGTCAATAGCAATAGTTTACTTATGATATTAGTATTACCTTCAAATCTCCACAGATCCTCCAGTTATGTTGGTCGTATACGAGAGCATCCAGTAAAATTTCATGTTATCGTAGCTCTCAGTAAGTTGTACGGAATGTGCTACAGGGACTGATGCAACCCTATTCCCAATGTTGAGAAGTACTGCTTTCAAACTTCGTTTAGACGAGCCTATAAATAGCCTCCATTCTGATGCGTTATATGGCAGGCCCAAGGATTCGATTAGCCCTCAACATTGCAGCAGTACACTAAGGAAGAGGTATTTTCGTGCACTGCAAAAAACTTGCGGAATTCTTCCTCTCGTTTCCTATACCAGGAGAATGTTGTTCCCGGAGCCAGCAAGTTGTCTCTCGAAGTCGTGAGCCCAAGATCTCGGCAGCTAATTTGGAAAGTCCTAAATCCCTGGTAAGATCATTAAGTTTGGCCTGGTTGAGAGGCCTCGGCTCATTTGAAGCGGTATTTTGAGGTATATACGACTGGGACTGGTCATTGGCATTGGTCATTGATTCATCATCAGAATCATCGAAGTCCAGGGTTTGAGGTGGGTCGGGTATTGGAATTCCAGGACCATGGGGTACAGGTCTCATAGCAGAAGGAATGTCAGGGTATACAACAATGTGTTTATTCTTCTTGTTAACTCCTGAAAATAGAAACACAGAAACATGGATAAAAACTTGCATATGAAATAGAAGAAGCATTCAGACAGTGGCGGCTCGTGAGGGAAGGCTGCGGTCTGTAAGATATGAAATAGGTCGATGGAGTCTGTATATTTTCTTTCTTTTTCATTCTATTCATATTGTCCCTTCGGGGACAATATGAATGAAAAAGAAAGAAAATATACAATCATTGTATATGTAAATGTAACTTGTATAACAATATGTATGTGTAAATGTATTTTCTATAACAATATGTATATGTAAATGTATGATTACCATTATGGTGAATATTATGCTATATATGGTGAATATTACATTATGGTGAATATTATGTCAAGTTTCATACGAGGATTTCAAAATATTTAAGAAAAATAAATTTATAAGCCCACCTTGGAGGTTTGTCATGCAGAAATAGCAATCTGTCACGTGATCCTTTCCTTCTCTCCAAATCATGAGAATTCCAAAAGGCAAAGATTTCGCTCTGCCTTTGCTCCATCTTCTCAAATTTTCAATGCACGTCTTGCAGCACATATGAGGGGCGAAATTTTGTCCTGGTCCCCTAGCTTAATTCCAAAGTATGCTCTATACATTGTCCACAAATTTAGTGATTTGGGACTGGTTATTTGGCATGGTAACCGTCCCACATATGTAGCAGAATCTATTGGGATCATTTTTACACGCTCATTCATTATGAAATATTTTATCTATATGCCTGAAAAGTAAAAAAAGATATTATACAAGTGAAACAAGTGATGATAGATGTTACTGTTCCAATTCCGCTTTGACAAAATCACGAAAAATTCTATTTTACTTATGAGGCCATAGCCGGATAACCTGAGCTGATTGAGAAAAACGGATTGCAGATTCGAAATCAGCAGGAAAAACTCTATAAGAATCACTTACAAAACCCCTGACAGCAAAATTGATGCATACCAGTGTTATTAATAAAAGTAATTATAAAAAAAAGTAAAATATTTCTAAGGGTGGAAAGGTGTGGTTGTAGGGGTGGAGGAGACCACAATAGGATGTTAGGCTTCATAGCGCGTAATTTCGAATTTAAATCGAAGGATATTATATTGCCCCTTTACAAGTCCCTAGTCAGGCCTCATTTGGAATATGCCGTTCAATTTTGGTGCCCGTACTTGCGTGAGGATATTGATAGGTTAGAAAGGGTTCAGCGTCGTGCCACGAAACTTATTCCGGCATTGCGCAATAAGCCTTATGAAGATAGGATTAAAGTGTTAGACTTGTATTCACTCGAAACTAGGAGATAAAGGGGGAGCTTATTGAAGTTTTCAAAATCGTTAATAACATCGATAACGTAAATTTTGACAAATTGTTCACTTTCGATAATAGTAATACTCGCAATAACGGATTCAAGTTGCGTGGCAGACGTTTCATTACTAATATCGCTAAAAACTTCTTTACGTTTAAAGTAATTGATAAATGGAATAATCTTCCCGCGTCAGTCGTTCATTCTACCAGCGTTAATGTGTTTAAGAACCGTCTTGACAGACATTTTAAAAATATTAACGTTGTTTAAAATTAAAAAAGAAAGTTAACAACAGGAGCTCTGGTGGTGGTGCTCGAGGATGAGTCTGTTGACGATGAATGCCAGCTTGTGACATGCCAGCGTGTGATGCCAGCAATAAAAAAAAAAAAAAAAAAAATTAGACTAACACGAATGTAGATGTAGCTCATAGCGTAAACTAACCCACTTTTTGTTTAACTTTACCTACTTTTTTTTTTTTCTTATCCTCCTTACTTTGCATGTCTCTAACTCTTTTCTTGCATGTTTGTAGTTTGCATGGTATGACAGTGAGTTAAGACTGTGTTTGCATGGTTTGTAAGCGTTCTTATTTTACTTCTTTTCATCTTTCACCCCTCTCCTATATTCTCCGACTATTTTTCTGACTTGTCGGCAGTGGCCGGCGGATGATGATGGTGAGACTTTTTCCCTCTTTTTCTGAATGAATGTTAACCCACGAATGATAGGTGTTGCTCCTTACTTAACCCCTTATTCTCCTCTCTTCTCTTAACCCCCTACTCTCTCCTTTCTCTCGGGCTAGCCTTAGAGTGGATCTTAGGGTCTTTGTTAGCCTTAGCTTCTGTAGATCTGTAGATAGTTATACCTATGGTACCTAGCTGGGTCATTCCATGTCAAGTCAGCCACCTAAAACACACACCCCTTTCAATTTTGCTCATACTTGGCACAATAGCAGATATACATGCCAAACTTAAATTCCCAAATTATTAGAGCTGACTGACCTTTGGTTACTGAGATACAAGGTCACAAAGTTGTGACATTTTGACCTTTTTTGCGTTAAATGACTATTTTCAAAATGGTGTAACTAAAAAACTATTAAAGCTAGAGCATTGATTTTGGTCTCATTTTAAAGCTCTTCAGTAGCCCCTTGTGTATTGTCTCTTGTTAAATATCTCTACTGTGAAAAATAAAAAAATCCCTTCAAAAGTTGACCATTGACCTTGAATAAAAAAAAAATACCTTCTAAAAAATTCAATTTTTTTACATTAATACCTTGAGTCATGTACAACAAAATCCCAAGAAACTGTAAGTGGCTGATAACTAGTTCAATGTATAAAAAATAATGAATTCGAGCAACATTTTGAAAAAAAGTCATTTTATACAAAAATTGTTAAAAAGTCATGACTTTGTGACCTTGTATGTCAGTAACCATTTTTGTCTAAGGTCAGCTCAATCTCTTACAAATACAACCCATATCTACATACTATCTGCAGCCTTCTACAAACAAGCAAATGCTTATTTTTAAATATTTGTTCTTTACCCACCTCACCTGTATGTTGTGCATGTATGTGATGGTTTTCAGTAGTTGACAAGATTCTTGTGGGCCACCCAATTTATTGTGATTTCTAGAAGAGAAAACAATTTTTAATGTATACCTAGATAGCTACCTAATTAACAAATACAAGTAACATATTAAAATGTACATACAATATGTATAGGTATAGCAGGGGTGCAGTGCTGCCGGAGCTCACCGGAGCGCCACTCCGGCACCTCTGCAAGAGGAAGTTTGGAGGAATTACCATAACAAGCAACAAAAAAATTGTCTCCATTAATTATCAACAGTTTAGTGAGTGAGTGCAAACACGAAATACTTAGTCATCGTGTGGCATATATAGAAACAGGATAGGAAATGGCAGGCTTTTGTCAGGCCCACCAGAGCTCCGGCACCTATAAAATTGGCACTGCACCCCTGAGGTATAGTGCTCATTGATTTCCATTTATCACAACTTAAAATGTATGCAGTGTATATATAGTTACATGACCATTTTAATTTTGAATTCTTACCTTTCTGTGCTGTAGATCTGCCAAAGCTTTGGATGCCTTCAAAGTAACTTCTTTGCAAATCCTGTATGTCCGTCCATTAGTAGTAGATGCCTCAACTTGTGTTAGAATATCTGAATATGGTAAGATTAATTCATCTGGTCGACCAGGATACACAAATGATGGGTTTGGGCCATGAGGATGAAGGAATGTGACTTTTACTTCTCTATTCTCTGGTATCTTTTCCAGCACATATGCCACCCACCAATGGCCATCATATGCAGCAGTAACAAAACCATGTATTTTCTCCTCAGTCACAACTTCTTCCTTTTCAGTAACTTTCTCAATATTTGAATAATCTGATAATGAATAATGTTTAACCTTAAGAGAAGTCAATGAAACTGGCTGTAAATGGTGTAATTTCTGTGTACTAGCAATAGTCCTTGCAGTTGAGTGTCTTTCTTGGAGAAGTTGGCTTTCCTCTTCATGCTCTTTATTGGTTGAAAAATGACATTTTATATTTACAATATTTTCACTTGCAAATGTATATAACTGTTCTGCAGTAAGGATCTGTTCATCATAAGGTCATTGTAGACTAGCTTTTGCAGCTAATCTCTTAACTGTGCCTCCAACACCATCACAGGGTCCCTTTCCATGACTTGTTGCAAAAAAATTCCATTCTGCCTCAATTCCAAAATCATCTCTGTGATGGCAAAGATTCAAAAAGTTTTTGCAGTTCTTATACTGTCCTGCACACCCACCTGAAAAGTAAATTATTTTGTGGATGGAACCGATGGATGAGATATTATCTTTTAGGAATTTTATCAGATTCTTTTGAAACAAATGTACAGCAACTGTGTTATGGATGTTACACTCTGAAATAATAACAAAGCTAAAGTGAGCAATCTCATCTTCCTTTTTATAGTAAATAACAAATGGATGTAGAGTAGCCATCTCATTGTTCCAGTGAAAGCTCTGAACCTCATCTTGAAGAATAAAGGAATAATTTTCAGCAAAATCACACACAGCAAGGACCTCACCATCTTTCAAAGACATTTTTGTTTCACGGTAATAAGTTGCTTGCATCTTTGTCTTGAAGTCATGTATCTGGTATTCTTTCAGTTGGTTACAGAATTGGTCAATATATTCATCTGTATTCAGTTCTACTGATTCAAGATTTGACCGATCTGTATTGGTCCACTTTTTAAAATTTATGATATCAATGAAGTTGTTTGTAAATATGTCCAGTAGTCTGTTTTTTAAATCTGATGGATCTCCACATTGTTCACATTGTCTGAGGCACATTTCTGTGAGGCAGGATTGCATTCCATAAAGGCAACACAATGACGTACATTCTTAATAGGTGTGTCATCATTTGCAGTTAGTTTTTCTAATTCAGCTCCTACAAACATAAGTTTGGCATTCTGATGATTGTACAGACACATACTGAGTGAGTTCCTGTTGCTCCAGCAATAACACACTGCTTTGGACGCAATTCTGCAAATTTACTGAATCCCACCTTAACCAAAGGATTTCTTTCTTTGAAAATATGATAGGCTTCTTTTAAATTGCAAAGTAAAAGATGCTTTTGCAAATGTATCCTTCCTCTTTCATTGTCAATGATACTACAATAGTCTTTCTTTCCTGGCATTGTTCTACTGATGTCTTCTGAAAGATAAAATGCTTTAATAGCGTCAACAGTATCCTGTTTAATTCTTTTCCCACCCTTTGGATTTGGGTCTGAAAGGACACCTTTTTCTTCAACTATTTTTTTAGCAATAGATGCTGTATGCCTTGTTGTGTTAAATTCTGAAGCAATTTTCCTAATGCTCCAACTTTTGGGCAATACAGTGAGGATTTTTATTTTATCACTTCTTTTAGTATTTTCATTTTTTAATTTTTTCTCGAGTTGATTTATTATTTCTAAACAGTCTACATCTCCAGATGGCTCCTTAAATTGTGAGTCAGAAATCTCTTTCCTGCAACTGTTTCCATTCTCTTCTTAACTGTCTCTGTCACCTTGCTTAGTTTTTTAGCTCCATATGACTTTTGCTCTACAACTTTCTCTTTTTATGGGTGATTCACCAATTGAAACAAAAGAAGCATTCAAAGTACACATCTCATGGTTTTGCTCTGAAGTTGATGCATCACTATTGTCAACATTTTCAATTTTCTCAAGATCTTCAGGTGGTTCTACTACAAGAAGAATCATCATTTATGTCTGAATTCAAAGTGCCTATTCCTTTCTCAGGCAAGGACTCAAGATGTTCTCTACACTGCTTACAAAGTCTGTGATGTAGTGTTAAGTGCAGATCTGGAAACTTATTTACAAGTTCCTGTGGTACAATTCTCAAACTCTTCTTTCGACACTGACCTTTGTGACGCAGCAAAGGATCAGCACACTTCTGTTTCAGTTTTAAATGTTCCATGTTTGTACTCTGAAATCACAAAAGCACAAAGAAAATCCTGAAAAGAAAACAATGAACAATTAATTAATTATTAAATAAATTTTTATACATGTATTTAGTAAAAATAAATTAACTTTAACTTGAAGTCAGGAGTCAACTCTGTAAAGTTGACAGTACTTATATACTAGTTGGGCCTTTGGATCAGCGCTACTCCAGTAGATTTGGGGCTGTCGAGGGGTTTAACCCTGGTTGTCTTTTAAAAGACTTCTTTTGGCACAGGTCACAAAAAGGTTTTTGAACTAATAATGTTAAGTTGAACTAAGTCTTCACTGACACTATATCAGAACAGAACTTTTAAATAAATGAACTGACAAAAAAAATCTAAAATTGAAGAATGATGCCAACTTCATTTATTTTTTATACATTGAACTAGTTATCAGCCACTTACAGCTTCTTGGGATTTTGTTGTACATGACTCAAGGTATTAATGTAAAAAAATTGAATTTTTTAGGAGAATATTTTTTTTTTATTCAAGGTCAAAGGTCAACTTTTGAAGGGATTTTTTTATTTTTCACAGTAGAGATATTTAACAAGAGACAATAAACAAGGGGCTACTAAAGAGCTTTAAAATGAGACCAAAATCAATGCTCTAGCTTTAATAGTTGTTTTAGTTACACCATTTTGAAAATAGTCATTTAACGCAAAAAAGGTCAAAATGTCACAACTTTGTGACCTTGTATCTCAGTAACCAAAGGTCAGTCAGCTCTAATAATTTGGGAATTTACATTTGGCATGTATATCTGCTATTGTGCCAAGTATGAGCAAAATTGAAAGGGGTGAGTGCAAAAAGTGCCATTTTGTGGCTGAGTTGACATGGAATGACCCAGCTTATATTTAAGTGATTTTGTATCACGTTTCTAATAATAATTATTTTTGCTTAAATAGTTTAAATAATGAATATCTCTAGATTTTAACAGTACATATATGCATATATGGTACATATGGTGATTTTGCCAGAAATTTGAAAAATAGCCAATTTGAAAAATTCTTTAAGACAGTATAGTTGGTGAATAAGATACATTTTTATTGTTTATATTAAAAGTGCAATGATGGAACTTCATTTTGTGTAAAGAAATGTTTCCCCAAAATGTGTGAACTTCAAGGTCAAAAGGTCAATTCATTCCTTGAAAAAGGGGTGAACATTTTTATTTGTTCTCCTATTGCTGATTTCGTTGCGTTTTTGGATTCTACAGCTCATTCTGAGTCCAAAAACATATAGTTTCATATGGTTACGATAATTAGTGAATGTGTGAGGTGCATCCAAAGATGGCGACCTTGAGCTATTTTGACCTTAACCTTGATTTTTCTGACCTTCATAACTCGTGAAGTAATGGTCGTAGAAAGCTGAAACTTTCACAGCTGGCTTTCTTGTACAAACTTACCTTATACACCAAGAATAAGCAAGATCTGAGATGGTTGGGTGTCAAAATGAAAATTTTTTGCTTCACCTGTGCTGGAACCCTCCTCATGAAACCAGCCTCATTTCATACACAGCTAAACCAATAAACATTTTTTCTTGTAGGCCACACATTTTCATCAAAACATTGAACCCTGTGCAGTCATAGTGCAACATACAGGCCTAATTAAGTAGTTTTACATTCATCTTCATATACAGGGTGTTTCAGGAGGAAAGGTCAATACTTTGGGAGGTGATAGTATCGGTCATTGTGAGAAAAAAGTTCATATGAATATGTCTAATTCTGAATGGTTACGGAGATAGAGCTGTTTGAATCTACAAATACAAAAGCATTGTTAATGGTAATCAAGAAAGAGAAACCAATTACTGTTTCTAACATTTAATGTTTAAACATTGGCATTTTGAATGGTATCAGATACAGAAATGACAAATTTGTTACAGTTTATAATACGTTTTTGAAAATCCCACCATCAACCTCAATGCACTTTACAACTCGTGTGCAAAGATCGCGTGTTGTTCGTCTGAGTTGATCTTGATGTTCCTTTATGTGGGCAGCAGCATCCAAAATGTGCGCGAGCAATTCGTCTCGTGTATCCACCTTTCTTTTGTAAACTTGACTCTTCATCCACCCCCACAAACAATAATCTAACAGAGAGAGGTCTGGAGACCTTGGTGGCCATTGAATGGGACCACCGCAGCTGATCCATCGACCAGGGAAAGTTTGATTTAGGTATTGCATCACCAGATGGGTAAATGTGGAGGAGCTCCATCATGCTGAAAGTACATACCAGCATGTGTAGCAAAAGGAACATTCCCCAATAGTTCTGGCAATTCATTTTGCAGAAATTCTAGGTAACTTTGTCCTGTAAGATGATTCTCTAAAGTAACAGGGCCAATCAGCTGATCATCGATGATACCGCACCACACATTGGCAGAGAAGCGATGTTGAAAATTTGTTTCCACAGTGGCATTTGGATTTTCGTCTGACCACTGATGAGAGTTATGAGTGTTGTTGATACCATCATGGGTGAAAGTAGCTTCATTGGTGAACAGTATTAATCGAAGCAATTGGCGATTAGCATTTACCCAATGACAAAATTCCAATCGCATGGCAGCATCTCCTGATTAAAGGTGTTGTACATGCTGTACATGATATGGATGCAAGCCTTCCTCACTTAATGTTCATCCAGTGTTGGGCACTAAAGTGTTAATCCAATAACAGTTAATTAACGAAGTTAACTTTTTTTTAACAGACTATTAACAGAAGTTAATTTCCATTTATCGTTATCGGACCAGTTAACTTCCGATAACTCGATATTTAGTCTGTTAAAGTCCATTAACACGTTAACTGCGAGGAGTCATTCACGGAAGATCACCGCTCCGCGAATGAATTCAAACCACCATAACTTCAGTCTGCCAATTCCGTCCTCTGCCGCAGTGGAATGGCTCTTCTCTCTCGGCAAGGACATCCTGAGGCCCAAGAGGTCAAGACTGGCAGTTGGGCATAACTTTGAGAAGTTGGTCTTTCTGAAGGGCAACCAGCACATTGTGTCAGTCTTTAATAAATGTGCCTAAAATTTAATTTTACCTTTCAGTTCCCGCCATAATAATTCTGTTAAATTAAAATTTAGTTAATGGTTAGTGGTTACAAGGGTTTCAAAACATGTAATCAGTACATTTTTTATTAAAAATAAAAAAAAGTGTTATTAAGCAAAAAAGTTGCAAAACTTGATAAAAATAGTTAAATACCTACTTATTGTTGGATTTTGCATAAATAAACATTTTCTATGGGTTTCAAAGCTTTTTTCCTTGACTTTTTTAAATGTTAGTAAAGAAATAGTTATCGTTAATGGGTTATCGTTAACTTTGTAGTAAAATTATCGGATTATCGTTATCGAAGTTAACTTTTTGGTTAACGGTGCCCACCACTGTGTTCACCATACTCCTGTGTGTGGTACACCGAGATTTGTAGAAATTCTTTGTGAGCTAGTAGTAGGACTATGCTCTACCAACTGGAGAATGTTTTCCACTTCATCTACATCTTGTTGACCTTCACGTTCAGATGAAACATGAGTGTTGGTAAGTGTACCAATCTCACGCAATGTGTTGAAAACCCTGGTACACACACTTTGCTTCAGAATTCTGTGGTTTGGAAACCGTTGATGGTATTCTGCAACAGCAGCTGTTGTACTTCCATTGCAAAAACCGTAGACATACACCATATCTGCATATTTGGCATGTGTGAAGGTGTGTGGCATTCTTAACACTGCTTCAAATACCAAGCAATGTCACTCACAACAGTCAGCTGTCGATTGGCTTATGTTACATGCTTACATTACAGCTTACATGGTTCAAGGTTATAGGGGAGAGAAGGGGGAGGAAGAGCTGCGTGCGCATCAGACTCAAACGGCTCTATCTCTGTAACCATTCAGAATTAGACACATGTTCATATGAACTTTTTTTCTCACAATGACTGATACTATCACATCCCGAAGTATTGACCTTTCCTCCTGAAACACCCTGTATAATGATATCATTGTGACTTGTGTGTACTGATGCTACAAATAAAGCAAATAAAAATGGTATCCATGCTACAAATGAAATAGATTTGAAATAATGTTTTCCTGAAATTTTACTTTTTCAGATTTTGATAACAATGGTGGTTTTGGTGAGGATGGAACATATGGTGAAATATTCTCCGGGGAGAATATTGTTAATGAGCCCTTTTCAACAGCAGCTGAAACATTTTCAACTGTTGGAGAGTCATTTACAGGTGCTGGTGACTCATTTGCAACAACCGTAAATTACACAGAACCTCAAGATGAACATTTTGAATCTGAGAATGGTGAATTCAGAGTAAGTTAGAAATATTGTTCTATGCATTTAATTTAGTAATGTTAGTTTTTACTTTCATTATGTCATTCCCTTACTACATTCTGACATATTAATTAATAGGTAGGCCATACTTATTTTAAATGACATAGTCTAGTAGTACAATGAGCTGGATTAAAAGTTATCTGAATCTTAATTTGGAAAGGTACATTTTAATTATTGCATATTTTTAAAGATTTTGTTAGTTGTAGTCAGTATAATTTTATTTCATTGATGCCCTCGTTGTTTGTGATTAATTGGGACTGAGAAAAACATCATGAATTACAAAATCACGAACAACGAGATCTATTTTCAATGTAAAATGGCTAATTGGTTCCAAAAGCTCAAGGATGGCAGTGTAAAATATCCTTAAAATGCCAAAAAAGTTTTATTTTAATAAAATAAACATAAAAATAGTAACATCTGTGTATTTAAGTATTATTTACTTAAATTATTTTTTCTAAGTAATAAAAAAACACAAAAACATAACTTACCTGCAGTGTGCTGCCAATTATGCATAAGGGGATGGTTGTTGGTGATGGAAGAGATGATTACTGCTTGGAAGGAGTCTCCTTCCATAAAGATAGATGGTAGGTCATTGGAGATCTGTAAGTCTTCTGTTGAAGTAGAAGTGACTGGAGAAGGTGCTCTTGAAGCAATTGGAGATGAAAATATGTTTGGTTTGAAGAAATGGTCAATTTTTGCCTATTTTAATTTAGTTTCTATCTCTCTCAATTTAGTCTTTTATGGGAGACAGGCTGATTGAATTGCACTAAAAGACTTCAAGGCCCTGTCTTGTAGAGGATCCTTGTCTGTAATTTTCTTTATGGCATCAATGTAAGAAAACAGCTCTCTTAAATCTTTTCCTGTTAGGTCTTTTGGTGGCTCTTCAATTGATTGCTCTGGTTCAGAGTCTTCAGAAACTTGTGCCTCATCTATTTCAAGGATGTCATCTTTGGTTACACTTTCATTGTGGGACTTTAATAGGTTTTCAACTTTGTCTTCATTAATCTGCAGGCCCAAGTTATTGCCAATTTCTGCTCTCTCTATTTATTTCTTTAGGTGTAGGCTCAAAACCTTCAAAATCAGGAAGCTTATGATCTGGCCATAAATTCTTCCAGGCAGAAACTAAACATTTTTCACTAACTTGCTCCCAAGCTGCTACAATATTTATGATGGCATTTTTCACATTAACTTTTCCAAAATTGAGTGAGTCAGGGCATCTTTACCATCTACAGATCTACAGAAGCTAAGGCTAACAAAGACCCTAAGATCCACTCTAAGGTTAGCCCAAGAGAAAGAAGAAAGTAAGGGGGTTAAAAGAAGAGAATAAGGGGTTAAGTAAGTAGCAAAACCTATCACTCATGGGTTAAAATTCATTCAGAAAGAGAGAAAGAAAGTCACCATTATAGGATGCAAATTATCGAAAGTCCATTTATCGATAAATGATTGAAAAAAATTCAGATTATCGATAAATTTTCTAATTAAATTAGCTGTCTCATTAATAGAAGAAAAACGCAAAATTATAACAGATTTTAATGAGATCATTCTACATTGTGACAGCCATAGTTATTTAAACAGATTTTAGTTTTTTATCCTTATTAAGAAAGTAACATTTCAAAAAGCATAAGGCATTAATAGTGGCTGGAGAGAGAGTGCATCAAATCTTCGTTATGAAAATTCCCGCTGAAGAAAATGCACGCTCTGCTTCACAGCTTGTAGGCTTGATGGTCCTTAATGCAACGTACAATTGATCTAGATTTTTGCTTCTCTTTTTCTTTACTTCGTACAATGCGAATTCACTACCTGCATTGAACATAGAGGACTTACTTAAGGACTCGGAAGTTTTCAATTCCAATTTGCTCATCTCATGATAGAGGCATTTTTTGAAATCATCATCCTTCGTTATCTTCATTTACGTTGCCCTCATCTGGAGTTTCTTCAGCACTGTTTATATCCGTAAGAGGTTCAGGAAACAGTCGTAAATATGTAGAAGTGGCATATTTCTTTAAGGAAACTGGAGAAGGCATCTTGAAAGTGTCAGACATTTGTTCATTTATAGCTTTAGGATCATGGAGATATCGCAAAAGGGACATAGTATCTTGAACTCTTCTTGATTCATACCGTTGCTTGAGAGAAAGCTGCATTTGATGAGCTATTTCACTATCTTTCTTTGCCAACTTTTTAAGAAGAAGCATCATAGATTTGTCTGCTTTCAATAAGTTTGCATCTTCAGAGCACAAAGAAGTTAATACTATTTCAACTGGCCTTAAAGTGTCACATAGACTCTTGACTGCAGTCCAATCTTTTTCAGAAAATTCTTCAAAGCAGCAGATTTCTAAAGCTTGTGTGATGCAAGATTTCTGTTTATAAAACCTTTCGCACATTTCAAGTAAACTGTTCCAGCAAGTTCTGACATCAAGGATTAATTGTAGCTCATTTCCGTGTTCTGATTTCACAAATCCTTGGAGAATTTCATTCTTTAAAGGGGGTTTTCTGAACGGTTTGCAAACATTCCGCAATTTCCTGATCAAACCAAAATAATCGTCTTTAAGTGCCAATGACTGAATATTGTCTTCATGTACATCACATTCGGAAGTCTCTTGATCTACTTCATCTTCTTCTTCTTCATCAATGACATTTTCCTTATAAAGAATGTCCAATACAGCAAGATGAATGCCATGTGCCAAACATTGTTGGTGTTCTGGGAGTATTTCTTGGCCAAATTTGACCATGACAGATGCACCATTGGTTGTAGAAGCCATGATGTGCTCATTCATGTCGAGTCTGAATTCCTTTAATCTGGTATTGACCAACTCCTTACATTTAGCACTATTTAGTGATCCTCTGATCAATATCATTCCTAAAGACCAATGCTCATTTTCATCATGGACATTTATGTTTATAAATCTTTTATCTTGAGGAGACGTATATTCATCTAGAGTGGGGGAAAATTGTTGATCATTTTTACCTTTCTCTTTGAATAAGTCAGCTAATTCCTTTTTCTTTTCCTCATAAAATGAAATAACCATATATTTGACTGTATTAGGACAAGTTGGTGGAGGATTATCGTATTCATCCCTTCGTTTTTTTAAACTCTCTTGTCACTATCATACCATGCAAACTACAGACATGCAGTGAAGAGTGTTACAGACATGCAAATAATGAGAGAGAAAAAAAAAGTAAAAAAAATAACAAAAATGGGTCAATTTATGCTATGACCTACATCTAAGTTTGTGTTAGTCTAAATTTATTTATTTATTTATTTATTTATTTATTTTTTTTGCTGGCATGTCACAAGCTGTCATTATCATCAACAAACTCATCCTTGATCACCACCCCCAGAGCTCCTGTTGCTAATGGTTTTATTATATTAAACAACGTTAATAATTCTAATGAGGGAGAGGGAGAAGTGGGTGGCTTGGAGGGAGAAGGGGTGGCTCAGAGGGAAAAGGGGATTGTTTTATTTTTTATTATTATATTAAACAATGTTAATATTTTTAAAATGCCTATCTAAATGGTTCTTAAACATATTAACGCTGGTAGAATTCATGATGGGTGTGGGAAGATTATTCCATTTGTCAATTACTTTAAACGTAAAGTTTTTAGCGATATTAATAATGAAACATCTGCCACACAACTAAAATCCATTATTACGAGTATTGATATTATCGAAAGTGAACAATTTGTCAAAATTTATGTTATTGATGTTATTAACAATTTTGAAAACTTCAATAAGCTCCCCCCTTAATCTCCTAGTTTCAAGTGAATGCAAGTCTAACTCTTTAATCCTATCTTCATAAGGCTTGTAGCGCAATGACAGAATTAGTTTTGTGGCACGACACTGAACCCTTTCTAACATATCAATATCTTTACACAAATATGGGCACCAAAACTGAATGGCATATTCTAAATGAGGCCTGACTAGGGACTTGTAAAGGGGCAATATAATATTCTTTGATTTAAATTTGAAATTACGCGCTATGAAGCCTAACATCCTATTAGCTTTAACACAAGACTCCAGGCACTGGTTCCTAACTTTTAAATCCTTAGATATTGGTGCGCTTAAATCTACTTCATCAATGCTTGCTAACTCTCTGTCGTCTATTGTGTATGTGTAATTATTATTACGAGAATGTATATGCAAAACTTTACATTTGTCTACGTTAAATTGCATCTCCCACTTATCCGTCCACTCCATAATCCTATTTACGTCATCTTGGAGCATGTTTTTATCATCCTCATTAACAACCTTACCACTTATTTTAGTATCATCCACGAAT